>OZ026519.1:60810541-61490541 GCA_964019695.1 Loripinus fragilis | reverse complement strand
GCCCAGGCTTCACCTGATCAGTCCTAAAATGAAAGTAGAACAGTATCCAGTTTCTGCCCCTCTAACCTGCTGATGAAGTAGCAAATGACACCGCTTAAACATCCTGCACCCCTGCCCCACAGTGCCGGGGAGGTAGGTTCCAACACCACTTAAACAGCCTGCTCCCCAGCCCCACAGTGCCCAGGAGGAAGGTTCCAACACCACTTAACCAGCCTGCACCCCTGCAAACCAGTGCCGGCAGGTAACTTCCAAAACCCTTTAAACAGCCTGCATCCCTGCAAAACAGTACCCAGCAGGTTGGTTCGGACACCGCTTAAACAGCCTGCATCCCTGCAACACAGTGTCCACCTGGTAGGACCTGACACTACTTAAACAGCCTGAACCCCTGCAATGCAGTGCCCGGCAGTTAGGTTCCGACACCGCTTAAACAGCCTGCATCATTGTAACACAGTTCCCGGCAGGTAGACTCTGACATTGCTAAAACAGCTTTCACCACTGTAACACAGTGCCTGGCCGGTAGGTTCCTACACCACTTAAACAGACTGCACCACTGTAACACAGTGCCCGGCAGGCAGGTTCCACCACCGCTTAAACAGCCTGCACCACTGTAACACAGTGCCCGGCAGGAAGGTTCTGACACCGCTTCAACACTCTGCACCACTGTAACACAGCGCCCGGCAGGTAGAATCAGACACCGCTTAAACAGCCTGCATCACTGTAACACAGTGCCCTTCAGGTAGACTCCGACATTGCTAAAACAGCTTTCACCACTGTAACACAGTGCCCAGCAGGAAGGTTCTGACATTGCTTAAACAGCCTGCAACACAGTGCCCGGCAGGTAGACTCCAACATTGCTAAAACAGCTTTCACCACTGTAACACAGTGCCCGGCAGGTAGACTCGGACATTGCTTAAACAGCCTGCACCACTGTAACTCAGTGCCCGGTAGGTAGGTTCTGACATTGCTTCAACAGCTTTCACCACTGTAACACAGTGCCCGGCAGGTAGGTTCTGACATTGCTTAAACAGCCTGCACCACTGTAACACAGTGCCCGGCCGTCATGTTCTGACTTTGCTTAAACAGCCTGTACCACTGCAACACAGTGCTAGGCAGGTAGGTTCTGACATTGCTAAAACAGCTTTCACCACTGTAACTCAGTGCCCAGCAGGTAGGTTCCAACACCGCTTAAACAGTCTGCAACACTGTAACACAGTGCCCGGCAGGTAGGTTCTGACACCGCTTTAACAGTCTGCACCACTGTAACACAGTGCCTGGCAGGTAGACTCACACATTGCTCAAACAGCTTTCACCACTGTAACACAGGGCCCTGCAGGTAGTTTCTGCAACTTCTTTAACAGTCTGCATCCCTGCAACACAGTTCCCTAAAAGGTAGATTCTGAAACTACTTAAACAACCTGCACCACTGTAACACAGTGCCTGTCAGGTAGGTTCTGCAATTGCTTAAACAGTCTGCACAACTGTAACACAGTGCCTGGCAGGTAGGTTCTGACACCGCTTAAACAGCCTGCACCACTGTAACACAGTGCCCGGAAGGTAGGTCGAGACACCGCTCAAACAGCCTGCATGACTGAAACACAGTGCCCGGTAGGTAGGTTCCATCACTACTTAAACAGCCTGCACCCCTGTAACACAGTGCCTGGCAGGTAGGTACTGACACCGCTTAAACAGTCTGTACCCCTGCAACACAGTGCCCGGCAGGTAGGTTTTGACACCGCTTAAACAGCCTGCACCACTGTAACACAGTGCCCACCTGGTAGGTCCGACACTACCTCAACAGTCTGCACCCCTGCAACACAGTGCCCGGCAGGTAGGTTCTGACATTGCTAAAGCAGCCTTCACCACTGTAACACAGTGCCCGGCAGGTAGGTTCTGACACCGCTTAAACACTCTGCACCCCTGCATCACAGTGCCCGGCAGGTAATTTCTGACATTGCTCAAACAGCCTGCATCACTGTACAACAGTGTCCGGCAGGTAGACTCCAACATTGCTAAAACAGCTTTCACCACCGTAACACAGTGCCCGGCAGGTAGGTTCTGACACCACTTAAACAGTCTGCACCATTGTAACACAGTGCCAGGCAGGTAGACTCTGACATTGCTAATACAGCCTTCACCACTGTAACACTGTGCCCGGCAGGTAGGTTCAGTCACTGCTTAAACAGTCTGCACCACTGTAACACAGTGTCTGGTAAGTAGGTTCTGACACCGCTTAAACAGCCTGCGACCCTGCAACACAGTGCCCGGTAGGTAGGTTCTGACACAGCTTAAACAGTCTTTACCACTGTAACACAGTGCACTGCAGGTAGACTCTGACATTGCTAAAACAGCCCTCACCACTGTAACACAGTGCCCGGCAGGTAGGTTCTGACACCGCTTAAACAGTCTGCAACACTGTAACAAAGTGCCCATCAGGTAGGTTCTGACATCGCTTAAACAGCCTTTACCACTATAACACATTGCCTAGCAGGTAGGTTCTGACACTGCTTAAACAGTCTTCACCACTGTAACACAGTGCTCACCTGGTAGGTTCCGACACTACCTCAACAGTCTGCACCCCTGCAACACAGTACCCGGCAGGTAGGTTCTGACATTGCTAAAGCAGCCTTCACCACTGTAACACAGTGCCCGGCAGGTAGGTTCCGACACCGCTTAAACAGTCTGCACCACTGTAACACAGTGCCAGGCAGGTAGACTCTGACATTGCTAATACAGCCTTCACCACTGTAACACTGTGCTTGGCAGGTAGGTTCCAACACTGCTAAAACAGCCTGCACCACTGAAACACAGTGCCCATTAGGTAGGTTCTGACACTGCTTAAACAGCCTGAACCACTGTAACACAGTGCCTTGCAGGTAGGTTCCGACACCGTTTATACAGTCTGCACCCCTGCAACACAGTGCCCGGCAGGTAGGTTCTGACTATGCCTAATCAGCCTGCACCAATATAACAGAGTGCCCGGCAGGTAGGTATCGACACCGCATAAACAGTCTGCACCACTGTAACACAGTGCCCGGTAGGTAGGTTCAGACACCACTTAAACAGTCTGCACCCCTGTAACACAGTGCCCGGCAGGTAGGTTCTGACACCGCTTAAACAGTCTGCACCACTGTAACACAGTGCCCGGCAGGTAGGTTCTGACATGGCTTAAACAGTCTGCACCGCTGTAACACAGTGCCTGGCAGGTAGGTTCTGACACTGCTTAAACAGTCTGCATCACTGTAACACAGTGCTCGGCAGGTAGACTCTGACAGTGCTAAAACAGGCTTCACCACTCTGCCCGGCAGATAGGTTCAGACACCGCTTAAACAGTCTGCACCACTGTAACACAGTGCCCAGTAGGTAGGTTCTGACACCCCTTAAACAGCCTGCACCACTGTTGCACAGTGCCCGGCAGGTAGGTTCCGACACCGCTTATACAGTCTGCACCCCTGCAACACAGTACATGGCAGGTAGGTTCTGACTATGCTTAAACAGCCTGCACCACTGTAACACAGTGCCCGACAGGTAGGTTCCGACACTACTTAAACAGCCTGCACCACTGCAACACAGTGCCAGGCAGGTAGGTTTCAGACATTGCTGAAACAGTCTGCACCCCTGCAACACAGTGCACGGCAGGTAGACTCCGACATTGCTTAAACAGTCTGCACCCCTGCAACACAGTGCCCCGCAGGTAGGTTCTGATACTACTTAAACAGCCTGCATCACTGTAACACAGTGCCGGGCAGGTAGGTTCCAACACTGCTTATACAGCCTGCACCCCTGTAACACGGTGCCCGGCAGGTAGGTTCCGATATTTCTAAAACAGCCTGCACTCCTGCAACACAGTGACGGGCAGGTAGGTTCTGACACACTTTAAACAGCCTTCTTTCTCTTTCCCCCCTCTCTCTCTCTCTCTCTCTCTCTCTCCAAACACAGTGTCTCCTGTGAGGCTTGGACTGGGAGCCTATCCATCTGAAGACCTAAATTTAATCGAGCCAGTAAGAAGAGATAGATCGATAAAAACTTCAAGCCAGTTATTTGATCAAAATGCAGCAGGTTCAGGTTCTGAAACCTGATCCCTATGCCTGATAACAAAGATCCACGGACCTGTTTGATTAACTGAACACGATGAACTGGTCCACATAGTGAAATTGTAACCGATGTTAAACAAATGCAATGGGATGTGAGGTCAGCTGACATGAAATGTCTCGCAACGATGGCCAAAAATGAGGGAGTGCCATTGACACAAAAAAGAAAAAGAAACGATAAACAAAGCGTTTTGTGGGATAATGTTTTCGCTGTTGTCTTGGTTTCAATAATGAAATAAACATTGATTTACGTAACAGATCTGGCAACGCACTTGAACCTTTTTGATTGGCTGTTCAACCATGCGTTTCAACGCGAATTGTACGTTGAACTGCGTTGCTATACTTGAGTTATTGATTGGTTAACAGGTAACTGCGTTGCACTGCAGTTCAACGCGTATCGATAGTGGGCTTTGATTGGATTTTCGAAATTCGCGTTGGAAAACTAATGCGTTTTACGTGCGTTTTCAATGCGTTTTCAACGCGAATTCGACAAGGACAAATAAATGGGCGGTAGTGTAATGCCTGCTGCTTGGATTTGGCTCAGCCTCCATCAAAACATCAAATAATAAGCCAAATTCCAACATTAAGAAATTACTTCTCCATGATAGTCATTTAATAAGCATACGAGTATTTGCAACTTAAAATACTCCTTTATGCCTTTGATTGAGCAAAATATGAACGTTCAATATTCATGAAACGTGACAGATTTATTATGTTATAATTATATGTGATTGACTAGAAACTGTATGGTTTATGACAAATAAACAATCTGTTCTGTTCTGTTCTTCTGTTCCATCAGGACCTGGCGAACGTTAATTCATTAATGAGGGTAATTCAAATAAATTGGGGTGTTGATGAGATAAAAGTTAATTAAGGATACATTGTATTATATGACTTTTTGGTTATTGAAAAGGCGGCATCTCGTTAATGCGTAATTAGAACTAAACAACCTAAGACATAGGTAAAAGCTGAAAATGAGGCGTAGTTTTATTCAAAAGTAACTGCATCATCTTGCGCCAATACCTCAGTATAGACGCAAAACAAATTATTTAGTCCTTAAAACGCCAGCAAAATAACTGCATCTGAAAATGTCTATTTAACATAAGCACAGAGGCAAACATTGTGGACCTGGATCAGACTGCTCCTGTAGGATCAGACTGCTCCTACAGGAGCAGTCTGATCTGGGTCCACACTGTTTGTCTGTTAGGCTTCAAATATTTTAGTGGACCACAAAAAACATACATTTTGTGATAATGCGCTTTAAAGGTTAATTAATTTGAGTTCAGTGTGTATACGGTTAGGGTTCTCATTAAATGCACCACGTTTGTGTGGCCAAAACAACGTATTAATTCTTATCCAAATTATAAATAGAACCTGATTTCTCTTGTTTAGCAGATTAAATAGCCCAACCAAGCCCCGGTAATAATATTAAATTTACCTCCTTTACAGTAAGCGAAAAGTCTATCAATACACATTAAATTTAACGATTACAAATATACCCAGTTTGTGTGCAAATAAGGCAGCGTATTGGGATTTTCCTTTTGCTTTCCAACTATGTGGACTCTTTGCCTGTTACATGTAGTACTCTGCAGCTGATAACTATTTGAACCCAGACCAGATTCGACAAATTGTCGAGCATGCTCTGGATTCAAACGGTTTGACATTCTCATTGTATTCCTGAAATAAATATTTGAAAACAATTATTTCTAAAGAGAAATCAGCAGAGGATATGTACAGCATAAAATTTCCCAGCATAAAACGTACTGCTGTAACTTGAATCATCTTTGAAAACGAACCATTTCAATGCATTAGTTTTGCAATGAAAGTATTACTATGCAGTGAATCATAGCATGTATATATTGTTAGGTTCACTTCAAATTCCATCAGATCCCAGCATTTAGAGTGAAAAACAATAAATGTAATTTCGCGGTCTATATCTAAATTAATTTCTTTTTTAAATAAAATCATCATTAAAGGATAATCTGCAAAAATCTGGGGTGACGTAAATCCCGAAAGTACAGAAATACTATGGAGTAGGATCGAACCTCAGACTGACCCCTGTAGTACACTGTATAAAATGAGAAGACTAGATTTTAGGTGCTTAAAACTACTGTGAAACCCTTAAGGGACTCATGTCCTAATCCATTTTGTTGGCTCCAAATATCCTATAATAATAAAGTTTTGACAATTAAAAACGCCTTTTCAGAGGCTTATGCCAATCCGATTATTATCAGGCAATCTACTCATATGTGTCCATTATTAATGATGGTGCTCAGTATACTAGGATCTACAAGATGTATGGTGCAAGCAAACTGGTAAAGGTCTAACTTTTACTCATCATCCCCATTCATACGCTGTGTATGCGAGCAGTGTAGACTCAATTGAGCCACTGCTGCTCAAAAATGCGATAAGTACCAAATTCTCACGACCAGGGACAGGTATGTAAATGTTGCAACATAATCTAGTAATATATTGACCGACAATGTAAAATGGAAGAGATATGTTATATTGGACTTGAAGAAAACATAATCAAACTTGACATACTATCTGAAATTTGTCCTGTTTATGCAAATGTTGCTCTAATAATAATTCAAACTTTATTGTATTATACCTATTTTGACCCGTTTAGGAAAGCCAGCCTGTTTTCACATTGGCATGAACAAGTCGACTGTTCGAATAGAGTGGAGTCCGAAACTAAAGTTGACACCTTCCACATCATGTGTGATCCAGAAAGTTTTATAAGAGGGGATCTAACTTTGACAACGTGTGTAATTATTATTAGGATCCATATACCACTATCAGCGGTCCATCATCAGCCCATTTAAATGACGCTTCGCTGGAGTGCTGATGATGGCTCAACATTGATTGCTGACTTGGAAGCTTTATGATTTTTCAGGGGATCTGGACCATTATTGCTAGGAAACACTATATTTTTGTTATTTTTCAGGCCTGCCCCAATCCTTCTGGAACCGCCCATGCACCTGGTGTGCACTGTGCACATGAGGTGCGCACTGTACTATAATTATTGCTTAGCAGTGATGTACACATCCAATGCTCAACTGATGCACTTTTCTGTAAATTTGAGTCCAGACTTTACTGTACATTTACAATTGAACGACGACATGTGAGTTCAAACAATGTGTCATTTTGACAAGTGTCGACTCAGACGAGCCTGTGCAGCCTCCCTTTAAGCTTAGAAATACTCAAAATGATGTTCAGTCAGTAGCTTAACACTCAAAATCTCTCCAAGCGACTGGCAAAGGCTCTGATCAGTCTGCGCGTAAGCGCAGGCTGATCTGAGGCTTTGCTGGTCGCACATACCACACTGTTGGAAATCGTATGTTGCGGCTCATATATGTGATGGTTACATGTATAAAAAACACACGCTTTTTTCCGTTTTTCACATTGATTTTTGGGGATAACGTTTAGTCGTTAATTTTAGCAAATTATTTTCGCGATGAAAGTTATAGAGAAAAAATAATGCCAACTTCAAATGGTTGCAATCTTGTGGGGCTAACCATTTTTGGTGTTCACAGAGGTAGCTTTTGCAAAAAAATAAATTCGTCTACATTTTCAAAGTTCTCTATTGACTGGTTAAATTCGAAGAGGCGTAGCAAAATGGGATGGTCTCTACATTTCACAAAAGAGGAAGGTGTAAATAACTTAATACAATACTTTCGTATACACCTTCATAATTTACCTTGCATATGCATAATCTACTTTGTGCATGCTCATGTATTAGACCATTAGCTGGGATGTCTCATGACGTGACCTTTTTGCCTTGTGCACGTGCCCTAAAGCTGGTGGTTTTGAACTGACCCCGCTGGTTAAACGCACGAGCGAATCAGGTGGCTGTCTCATTAGCCGTATTCGACTGGTAAATTATCGTGCTTCACGTTATATGAATACTGAGCTCCGCCTACTTGCGCAGTGACAAAAACGTACTTCACGAATATTGACCAGTCGAACAAAAACGTGCTATACACCCACTAAATTGGGTTGACTTGAACGCAATAAAATAAAACAAAACAAGAGGAAACCTACTTTCAAGTTATAGACAATAAAAATGCAAATTGGACATTTACAGTGTGATTCACAAAAAGTTGGCAGGGATGTAAATACATGTATATTTAAGGAGTGCATTTAATATTATAACGGAATGTGAGCATTTGATACATAGCCGAGGGGCAAGTTGTAGTACCTAGGGTCTGTGGTTCGAATCTCAGGTATATATAATTTTTTTTAGATTTCTTTTTCGATTTAAAAACTGTCCTTTTGCTTCTCTTTCTAATTACGATTAATTAATATATACCCATAATAACTTTACATATAAGATATACATCGAAGGAAGAAACCCGGTAGTAGGGGGGTGGGGGGGGGGGGGGCAATCAATATTAAAACGAGTAGGGGTGTACGGGACCCAGTCACGATTGAGACCCTTTCAAAATATATGTTTATACATGTACACCGTAATTTATCAAGCCCTTCCAGATAGGTATGAACCCCCTTTCCAGACAAATATTGTTAAATCCCTTTCCAGATTTTTACTGATGAAACATATTAACGTTCAAACAGGATCCCTTTGATTGGCACGTCTCTATCAACACTTATACATTGAGTACCCCTATCCACACCTCCATAACTCATGTGAAAAACTGACGAATTTGTTTATGCTTAGTTCACACCAACGGCGCTTTGATTGCGCTTTAAAGCGGCGTGCAAAGCGGCACCAAAGCGTAACAAAGCTTGATTAAAGCGGCAGGGTCGTAATAGATCGTGGGAAAGCTTGGAGTAAAGCGGGACATTCGGCAGGAGCGCCAAATATTTTTGAACTGTTTAAAAGTTTTAGGCGCTCTGTCACGAATAGATTAAAGCGCCAAGAGCGTATCAAAGCTTAACAAAGCGTAACAAAGCTCAGCAAAGCTTGACTCCAAGCGTAGGAAAGCTTAACAGAGCTTGGTTCAAAGCGGAGACTCCAGTCTTCACGGTCTGTCACCACTTGACACGCTTCGTTAAGATGTCTCAAGATTTGCTACGATCTGGCATGAAGATCTGACACGAGGTCAGGCGCTTTCATCAAGATCTGACACGCTTTGTTACGCTTTCATGAAGGACTCTCACGCTTTCACACGAATTGAGACGCTTTGATCAAGGATTGAAACGTTATGTTAGGCTTTGTTACGCTTGGCAAGCTTCCTCACGCTCTCTCACGCTCTTTCACGCTCTCCTCCGCCTCAAGGGCTAGGATGTAGTTATACAGCAGGGAGACAAACATCATGTCCTCTTCAGATAGATCATGCTCTGGTACATCTGGAGTTTCTGGATCTTGTTGTTCTGCCATCGTGTTCTGGAATCAAAGATGCAATGATTTTGTGGATCTGCTGCATCTTTATTTATAGCTCTGGGTCAAAAGCGGCATGAAATCGGCGATCTCGACATTTTTCAATGCGTAACAGAGCTTAACAGAGCGTAACAATGCACAACAGAGCTTGATAATCGTATCAGAGTCTGATTTAAAGCGTCAAAATCGCATCAAAGCGTAATAAAGCGTAATAAAGCTTATCAAAGCGTGATTTCAAGCGTAACATAGCCTCATCAAAGCGGGATCAAATCGTGAGGAAACGTAACAAGTCGGGCAATAATTCGTCCCCCAATTCGTATCAGAGCGTATCAGAGCTTATCAGAGCGTAACATTACTTAGGAGATCGTGATGTTTTTGAAAAGGAAACAAAAATGACGGCGCTTTGCTCGCTGATTTAAAGCGCGGCATTCGCCGTTGGTGTGAACCAGATATTAGGGTAACGTTGACATGCATCATGTGGGAAGTAAGGTCGTTTTTTAGCAGATTTCCAGTGGGTTATTCTATCCAGATTTCTGACGACTATCACGGTTTTTACTACTATTATTATTCTTTGTTATTGTTTCTTTTGTTTCATTTAATTTATTTCATTCCATAATGTGTTTAAACTTCATCCTTTTTTTTTGTTATCTTATTTACAACTTCATTGCCATTTATATACAAAAAATGCATCGATCTGCGTGCATGCGCCTGCTCGTGAAAAAATCTTTGTTTGGAGATTCCAATCAACTTCTACTCATTTGCAAAGAGTATTCATACAAATTATAATTATAAAACATATCCAAGCGGCGGAAACATAGGTGCTGATCATACTGCACGTTTGCACATTCTGATATCCACATTTTTGTGTCTTATATGCTGGAAACAGGTCTATTGTAATGTACCAGTCATCTGTAACCACCGTCCTCCCACAGCCCCGGGGACAGCAGTTATTTAGACTTTTATCTGCAGTTCCCTGCTATGACCCCGCACTGCGGGGACAGCAAGTTGGTAAAACCATGGCAGTTTTCCCCCGTAGTCTGGTATGTTTTACATTGCACTACCATGATTACCCTGGTATATCTAATTCATCGAATTCAATGTAAAAGTAAAACAACCGGCTCATTTGCTCTGCTTTCCCCTGCCCCCCCAAGGTCTAGGGGCCGTGGCTACAAATGACTGGTGCATAAGTCTCATGAAATGGCCGCTTCACTTTGGTGCAACATGATGAAAAATATTAAAAACAATAGTAATAAAACATAACATTTTTGATTTTTTTTAGCAATATTCAGGTCTTGGCGCAAAAAAAGTATGAAAAAAGGATTTGCTGGAGGGACCCGAACCCACGACCTTCTGATTCAACGCCGTATCCACTATACCAGCACTTTCACCTGGGTTGCGATGGATATTACAATGCACTTCTTATAAAAACGAGGTTTTATAGACATATTGGTGGAGACAGGGTACAGACTATAGGTTTCTACTTTACTTCGATTGACTTTCGTAATCTTCGTAAAGCACGAAGGTTTGCGAAATCGCGAAATATTCCCAGTCGAATAGAAAATGTGCAACACAGATGATGTCATCATATGGTCGCGAAGCACGAAATGACCAGTCGAATAGGCGTATTATATTTAACCAAGTCAGCAAACGCTTTAGTTGGGGATTTAGGGTGGTCGTTTTGACTTACATTTTGTAGTTTATTTACGCATTGTAACAAATGCTAAAATAGTGCATCTATACACAGTCTTTGATGATGGAGCCTTTTGGAGAAGGTGGCGCTGACTTTCCACAACAAATTTCATCATGAACACATTTTACTAAAAATATGGTAAAAAAGTCAAATCAATGTGAAAAACATGAAACAACTTTCCTTTGTGCTACACGTGTAACATCTCCATGAAAAGTGACCATATCAGTCATGTCGTCAGCGCGTTGTGCAGTCGTGGTAAGCCAGATTCAACAGCTTACTTAAAGGGATTGCTATAGTGTTACGTTCTAGGAACGGTCAAGAAGGATGATGGCAAGTTTCATTTGATAATCCCTGTTATACCTTACTGTGTTACCAGGGTAAAATAATGCACGCATCTAAATGCACTATTTTAAGTGTTTTATGTACAAAAAAAGAAAAATACAATAACATACAAAAGACAACACATGAAAGTTACTGCTTTCGCCTAACTGGTCATCCTATACTGAGACAAGCTTATTTTCAACTCTACGATAGCTTCCAAAGGGAATCAATCTTAGAGTGTCAAATTTCAACTTTAAACCATCCAAGCAAAAGCAATTCAACATTAAAAAATATCTAGTTTTTTTATGTTTTCACATTGATTTTCGGCGATAACTTTTTATTACTAATTTTAGCAAACTGTGTTCGCGATGAAAACTGTAGAGAAAAAATATCGCCAATTTCTCCAAATGGTTCCATAATCCAAGATGCTGCAGTTAACCCTGCGCATAGATGCACTCTTTGAGATTTTTAATCAAAGCTCAAATAAACTAAGATAAATATGTCAGCCAAAAAGCTACATTGCGCCGCCCTAGTTCTACTAAAGCGATGGATGGCTTGTTGAAAATATATTGGAAATCGTGTCTGGTTCGCTCGTGCGTTAGGCTACTGGGGTCATCTCGAAACCGCCCGTTTTGGAGCACGTGCATCAGAGAAAAATAGCACGGCATGCGTAATCACAGCTTCTGCTCTTACAAATGATCACGCTTAAAATAGATTCTGTACATTATGGGTTTGCAAACAGTAGGATTATGCTATGCACAGCCGCTGAATAACGGTATATTCACCGCTTGTGAATATTCTTTTGAGACGAACCCTTTCTGTCACGCATCTACGAAATTTACCTGTCAATAAAAGACTTAGAAATGTTGGTTAAATTCCGTTTATCTCAAATTCTTCATCTATGTACACAAAAATCTCTTTGCGCCACAAACTTCGGACCCTTTGGAAAAATTGGCGCTAACTATCGCGATCACATTTTGCTACCATTGAAATAAAAAAAAAAGTTATCGCCAAAAATCAATGTGAAAAACATACAAAAACTAGAGTTTAATATACAACAAAACTAATAGAAAGCTCTCATTCGATTCTATCTTTTAGATGTTATGTTCTCAGGCCTTTACCACGTACAGTAGCGTGATCAACTGAATATGGATCTCTCTTCTGATTTCTGGGTCAGTTCATAAACTAAACATTTATTCTGGCAATTGGGTCAGTTCACAAACTTGTATGTGGTTGATATTTACTGTGCAAATTATAACCTCGTAGTGGGTATTGGCATTTTATTCGGAGCATAATTGATCAGTTCATATTTGGTAGGCTCACAGCACTTTCTAATATTTGGTAAAAATGTGGAATATACTGTAATCTTTTCTCGTCACCAGACGTGTTAGATATATATAACCAAACCTGTCGGTGGTCTAAGGAGATAGACTATTACTATATTCTTGGTAATAAGGAACCCTCGGTTTCTTGTCGCCTAGTTCTCCCAATGGTGGAGGGGACAGGCAGAGAAAGCTCTTTCTTCTATAAGAATATTAACAACAATAAGCTCTTGTCTCTGACAATTTTATGTACCCTGTCAAGTTACACTTTCAGGCGATATACGAAAGTTTGCCCATGCAAATATATATGTATATATAGGAAAGTCTGCGGATGCGAAGCAGAATTTTTAATGCATACAAAAATCCTTGGGTATAAATGTATTCTCTAGGAAAGTGTCGCTATAGTTGTACAGTTGACAAAGAGCCCTTATATCTTAACAGGATAAGAAAGGGCACCATGTAATCACCACTCAGTGAACTAATGCACACTTATATGTGCATGAATGAACCAATGCGCACCCTATTACAAAGATTCATGCATTCACAGCGGTCACTGTACGCACTGTAGGACGAATTTACTCCCTGACTTAAAGTGGGATTGTATCGATTCCTGATCTTTGTAACCTTACTTACTTGGAAGTTTGAACCTCGTTTTGGTCACACACTTTGAGAAGAGTAATCGATGTTTGGCAGTTGTCAGTTTGTGACGAATATATATGAGTGCACTTTTCCTGATTAAACACAGCTCGACACATTAATAAACTATAGAATATATATGTATAGACATTGTTTACTCAACCTAAACAATTTTAAGAGTTTATAAAGGCTTGTTGCCGACTCATTCTCGAAAGCATCTATTAGGTAGAATGCATCTGATTTTCCAATGCACCATATACACTGCCGCTATAAAAATGCGTTACGTATGCGTTTCCATTGCGTTGCAATTTAAGATCACTACCTACACCTGGGCATTTTTTCTCCAAATAATTAACTTTCTTCATATGAATAATTATATAAAACGATTTTTTAAAAAAAATCACCTTCTTATATTTGAACTATAGCTCTTCAAAGACATACATAATACGCCCTTTTTCTCCAAAAAGTTTCAGGATTGAAGTAAGAGATAAACAGGTCTATGCTATTGTAGCTGATGATTATGGAATATTATACAATTATTGACTTCAATGAGATAAACATCAGGTTTTATCTACCCGAAAAAGTGAATATCACTTTTAAGGGTAGATAAATCCTTATGTCTACCGAAATTGAAGTCAATAAATGACTTTTCAACTAAGAATGTAAATTTTCTACTTTCTCTTTTATTGTTAAAGCCATCTAAGACATCTTAGGACTTTCTCACAAGTTTTAGCAACTTTTATTGAAATATTATAATTTAGTATTTTGCATTTTTAAATGTATATTAATTTTCTTAATGGGGAATATTATATAAAATTACATTCCCTGCGCGGGTGATAGTCGAAAATATCATCCCGAGGAATGTGATCATCAACCGAGGCGCAACCGAGGTTGATAATTATATTTCGAGGGATGATATTTTCGACTGTCACCCTAGCAAGACATGTAACATTTATTTTATTATACTAAACAGAACATTAGATTCCTTATTTTCTGAAGTCCTTCTCCTAATCAATAGACCTAGCATGGTGAGGGGAGATTCAAAGCGGAAAATAATGAACAGTCTCTAGATATATGCTTGAATGAAATTAAATATTTCACAACAATGTTTCTTCTATTCTGAATGCTCGACCTGATCACTGATGTTCCGAACAAATTACGTCATAAAAGCTGATGACGTCAAACTTAATACCAAGCAGCGTCATTTTTAAAGGAGATACTGTACATGAGGCTGTTTTGATGTAAAATAGAAAATTTCGCCTAATCTGCTCAAATTTGGTCTCTACGTGTTCCTCTCGTCCTAACTAAGAAAACGAGTACCCAAACTTTATGTTTCTGACCATAAACAACGAAGTTATTTGGAGTTTAAAGTCGTCAAAGCATGCGTCATGTCCGCCATTGCTGTTGAACGTCTTCTGACGTTAACGAACCGTACGCGCATCGGCGTTGCGCATCAAGTGACCGCCCTGATATTTTATAATATCACCCGCTGCTATGGCGAACACGTGCGACAGTATTCGCCGTCGCTGTAGCAGCGGGTGATATTATAAAATATCAGTCGTTCGTCTATGGAAGTTTTGTATGGGAAATTCACGTGAGGTATAATAAAAAATGTTATCATAAAACTGTTTTTACAGCTTGCTTATTCAAACAAAGATAAATAAGCAAACAAAACAAAACAAAATTGTTGTAAAAATTCATGATTTTTTTAATTTACCTGTTGGGAGTTAAAAAAGCAAATCATGTCAATTTCATGCAGCACATGCTAGTTTCACACTCATCATGCTATTTTAACTCTCCAGGCCTGTAGGAAGCAATTACAGATTGGGGGGGGGGGGGGGGGGCACACATAAATTTTTTTAGGGGGGGGGGGGCACACATAATTTTTTTTTAATTTTTATTTTTTTTTTTTTTATTTTTTTTGGGGGGGATATTTGTGCAAATTATTGGGGGGGGGGGGGCACGGGGCCCCCCCTATTCCTACGGCCCTGCTCTCTAGAGGATAATATTGCAGAAGTGTCAAAATATTAACTTCTGGAAACTAGCTCCAGTTGGTTTTCATGCACTTTTAACTTGTGGACTGGTGCAGACCAGTTTCCAGGTAGACATAGAGATTTATGAAGACAAATTGGGCCAATCAGGAGACAGGATTCTCTCCAGTCATATGACAATGTGAATTATTGCAACGGAACAGCTTAAGTTTACTAGACATACAGAAAAAGTTAATTGATGTTAATCTAGCCGTAACATATTTACTGACTAATCTTTACATTAAACAGAAAAGTCAAAATTATTGCATTTTTAACGTTCGACAAATACATATTCAAATATGTTAGGAAATCAAATTAATTATTTTTGTGAAACTTGTATATCATTAAAATTAGTACGTAAGCTGAATCTGTGTGAAATCTAAGCAATTGTCACCGTAGATATTTCTTAATTACTACCCCTACACCCTGTAACCTACACCATGTAATGAACAATTTCAACTTTGTAACTGTTTTACGAGGGCTGTTCAAATATGAATGCAAGTAGCTTCATAACTTTCTTCACATATACGCTACGACAAAATGCCACACCTTTCTGGAAAGAACTATTTGTCGCCTTTAAAATGGCACCAAACATAAAGAAACACTCACTATATTTCTCGAGTTACAGACCCTTATATAAAGGCCATTCCTGTATACTGAAGTTTTTCTGAAGCAAATTGCAATGCACGTTTTGGTACATCGGTGATATAGTGTCATATCTTTGTAAGTTTTAGACAAAATGGCACCAAATTTTAAATGTAAATTTAAGTAACAATCCAAAAGTTGCTTGCGGTAAAAAGTTAATATAATCCTGTTTCAATCTTAAGTAAACAGGCACGTCTGTGACGTCATTAATTTTATGATAAACGTCATTTTGAGTTATCTACTGGTGATGGAATAATAAACATCGCTGTGTCGTTTTCTTTGCGTTTTGCTGAAAACATGCTAAATATGTAATTAGGAAGTTTTCAAAATAATCCGCCTTCTATTTACAGAGTTATCCCATTTTATATAATTTTTCAAGCATATTTCTGCTTCTAAATGACGTATTTACATTAATTAGAATATGTTCAATCTGTCTAGTCCTCAAGACAAGGTGAGTAATTTTATTATAAATAATGCCTATAGTGGTCAAGCTTAAAGTTTACGTTCAAAATTAGAATAAAGCCGCAATGAAATGACAAAAAAATAAGTATAAAATCTATAACCCCTTTCACTTAAGGCATTTTTGACTTTATAAAAATGCTTTTCAGCGTTTAAAAATTATCCACAATCCATCAATAATTTGTAGCAACAACTCAGTATGAGCGATTAACATATTGTCTTTGAGTTAAAACTAGTTTAAATGTTGCTTCGTGCATTTTGTTATAGATAAGTTTAACTGAAAACTGAAAGGTGATATTTTGTTTACCATTTATTTGCAAACATAAAGAGACTTTAGTAAAAATGATTTGTTGTAATTTAACAAAAGCATGTCGGATTTTCGCAACTTTCACAGAATCATTATGTAAGAATATGAGGATACTTCCTTAAAAATTTCAAGAAATTTCACCTGTTCTTCGAAGAATTATACGCTCGTCTCTATCACTGGTATATGCTCGAAGCATTGAGTTTGTTAGTATACACAGGTGACCCTCATTCAAAGGGCTATAACTCGATAAGTATACTGTATTTTTCTTTAAGTCTGGTGCCACATTAAAGGTGACATATAGTCCTTTATAGAAACGTTTATCTTTTTGTCGTAGCATATATGTGAAGAAAGTTATGAAGTCACTTGCATTCATATTTGAACAGCCCTCGTACTGCATAAAAAGGAAAAAATGACTTTCAACTAACCAAACGTGTTTGTAATAATGATTTAATGTTATCTGTACGTGTAAAAGCTATTTCTGAGAAGATAAACTTTCACAAGAATATTCTCCGTGACAAATAAATATTTAATTTTACTCCACCCACTGTTTTTAATGACAATCGACTCTGGCGCAATGAAAGAGTTAAAATGGTTCGAACAGCTGCAAACACACATTTTGGTTGTTGATATATAAAGACAATTGAAGAAGTCTTCGAAATATATCAAAATTGTGGGTAATTCAATATTCGTTAAATATTTTGGAGTTATTGATGCATTCATACGGCATGTTTTATTGATTTCTTCACCTTAAAATGCACAATCAAGGACAGTATTAAACTCGTGTTTGATGACAAAATGTTAGATCAGTTAAGTTAACAAACGTAAAGATGTATCAAACAAAATATCGTGTATATGCTTTTACTGCAATCCAATCCTTAGTGAGCAAGTTATTGGAGTAAGTTGGATTTTGCCCCATTTTCTATGTAAATATTAATATTAATGGGCAATAACTCATGTTCGAAAAAAATGTAACAGAAGCAACTTTTAATCTATAGTTTGACACAGTTATGATTCAGAACCGCTTTCATCTAATTAAGAAAATAAGTTTTCAAGTTATTGAGCTTTTACTAATTTTACTGCAGTTTTCCCATACAAAACAATGGTAAAATAATAAACAGTGGCAGTTACTCTTGCTGAAATATGTAAATAGTTTCATTGATTTTATTTGAGTCCAGCATACCAATAACAATTATGTCAATAAGTTTCAGGTAAATACCTTAACAAAAATTGAAGTTATAAGGCAAAATGTATTTAGTCATGCAAGAGTTATGGTTATTGGTATCAGTAGTGACCTTAAAATGCACTGAAAACGCAAATAAAATCATCCCGACGCTTAGTAAGATTGATGATTCTTCATAAGCATTGAGGCACACCGGTGTGTTACATGTAACCGATCAAATTGCTTTAAAAATAGATATTGAAAATCGATATTGTTACTTGATGCTAAATCTGGTTTTATGATTGTATAATTGATATTTTGTCGTGTGCAAAACAATATTAGTTCTTGAAATTTCCAGAAATTAAAAAGAAATAAAGCTTTTGCAGGCGATCAACTTTTAAATGAGTATTTTATCGAATCGTGTGACATACTTTTGGGTCATCTTGTCGACCTGTTCAATGGAATTCTTAATTCAGGCCATTTTCCAGCTCAGTGGTCCCAAGGTATTATAGTACCGTTATTTAAAAAGAATGATCCGAATGATGTTAATAATTATAGAGGGGTCACTTTGGTTAGCTGTTTTTCAAAAATCATCACTGGTGTATAAAATAAGCGTTTAGCTGATTGGGCGGAAAATAATAATACTACCTCAGACGCACAATTTGGTTTTCGTAGAGGGCGGTCAACAACTGACGCGGTTTTTGTTTTGCATGCTGTTGTGCAAAAGGTTTTAAATGAAAAAGGGAGATTATTTTGTGCTTTTGTTGATTTTAGAAAGGCGTTTGATAGTGTATACTTAAATGGGTTATGGTTTAAGCTCTTTAAACTCGGAATTAACGGTAAAATGTTAAGAATCTTTAAGGATATGTATAATCAGGTTAAAGCTTGTGTTAGGGCCTGCAATTCTTATTCTGATTTCTTTGAATGCGCTATTGGCCTGAAACAAGGGGAGGTAATTTCGCCTTTACTTTTTTCCTTGTTTGTTGACGACTTGGAGCTATTTTTACAAGGTGACCAAAATTGTGGTCTAAATTTAGATGACATTACTTTCATTTTGATGCTTTTCGCAGACGATATGGTAATTTTAGGCAACAGTATTGCAGATTTACAACATGGCCTTGATCTTTTGCATATTTACTGTTCTAAGTGGGGATTACAAGTCAATACTGACAAGACTAAGGTACTGGTGTTCAGAAAAAGGGGGCGGTTGAAAGAAAATGAGGTTTGGACATACAATGGCATACATTTAGAAGTAGTAAATGATTTTAACTATTTAGGCACTGTATTTAATTATACTGGTACGTTTGCTTTAAATCAGGAAATGTTAATTGGGAAGGGTTCAAGGGCGATGAACTGTCTTTTATCCAATACTAGAGGTTATCACTTAAGTCCTTAAGTTATGTGTCAGTAATTTGATGCCTTTGTGGGATCCATCCTTAGTTTGACGTCTGAAGTTTGGGGTTTTGGAAAGTGTAAATCCATAGAAAGAATCCATCTTAAATTCTGTAAAACAATACTGAAGGTTAGGTCGTCCACTTGTTCGTTAGGAGTTTATGGTGATTTGGGGCGATACCCTCTATATATACAAAGGTATGTGCGTATCATAAAATTTTGGTGTCGTATTGTATCATCGGATAATATTCTTGTGTCATATCTCTATAATAATATGGTTGAAGCTTGTTGTAAAGGTGCCAAGAACTGGGCTAGTAATGTAAAAACATTGTTGGATACTTATGGTTTTTCATATGCTTGGTGTAATCCGGGTTTGATTAATCTGAAAACTTTTCACTTGCTGTTCAAAGAAAGAGTTATTGATGTATTTAAGCAGTCCTGGGTTAATGATATAAATCGGAGTAGTCCACATATGTTATATAAAGATTTCAAAGGGGAGCTGGTGTATGAGCGCTATTTAGATATATTGCCATATAAGCTCAGAATAGGTATTTCCCAGCTAAGGTTGGCTGCCCATCAGTTATGCATTGTAACGGGACGGTACTCACAGAATAGAGTTGACCGTGCGTTACGCCTTTGCACTCTTTGTAACGGCTCACATATCGAAGATGAGTACCATTTCGTTACGAATTGCCCAGCTTATAACCAGTTACGGGAAAAATACATCCGACCATATTATTACAAGCGTCCAAGTGTGTATAAATTCACTCTTTTGATGCAAAGCACAAATACTACAATAGTGAAAAATTTGGCTAAGTTTGTATCCGAAGCATTCTCTTTCAGAAAACTCTTGTTAATTAATTGCGTACGGTGAGCGATGTATACCTGTATCAGTCGACTAGCCATGGTAGCGGCTGATAGCGGTAGACATCGATACCAGGTAAAATTTGACGTGGAGTTGTTGTATGGTTGTGATGTATATCTTTTAATCCATTTTTATTAATCTGTCTTTATCCTTATTACGCACGGAATGGTTTTGCCACAGTGGTAAAATCAGTCGGTGGGTTATAATGAGTGATAGAAATTACCCCCATATACCTGATGAGCGTAGTATACATTGTTATCATTGCTTGCGAGCGTGGATGCTCGCTAGAACAGCCTCGCCGAGACAGTCTATCGAGCTTACGCGACGCATTCGGAGCACAAATCTTCGCCCTGGAGCTCCAATCACATTAAATGACATCTACTTGTCCTGCTGTCTGCTGAAATCTTATGATAATTCTTTGGCCACAAACAGTGAGGACCCAGATTTGACTGCTCTGATAGGAGCGATCTGATCTGTGACCAAACTGTTTGCATATGTACTTGACAAATAAATAACAATAGAAAATAAACGTAGAGGACGAATTGTGCAGACAACAGCTACGGATGTACTATTGCAGACGCTTCAGAGTTGATAATGCCTCAAAAAAGGCATACCTTGTAAATATGAGAAGAAAACACACATGTAACACTTACCACTACTTGAACGTAATCTCTTTTTTCCATGCTAATTTTATATCGCTTTGAACTTTAAGGGCTGTAGCTATATACGACATTAGATGTTTATTTTTGCGATCTAAACACTTCATACATTGTTGACTCAGACGAAATGCCGCAAAAGTCGATATTTCGTCTGAGTTTACACTGTCTGGTTTGGAAAGTATTACGCACACGGTATGAATGAAATTCCTTTGTGATCAATACACAAGTAAGGCACGGGAATCTTGCACAGGTAAATGTGATTTTAAACGGGGCGGATCTAGAAGTGTTTTCATTGCGCAAAATCTAAAATATATTTTCACAGGTCAATATTCTGTTAAAACCTGGAGTCTTTAAAACAATATTTAGCCTTGGTCTCAGCTGACATCGTATTTGTTTATTTATTTATTTATTCTTGAAGAAAATATGCGCAAGGATGTAAAAGGTTACTGGCAAGAGTGGCTTGTGTATTTAGACTTATGTTAAGAAATGTCTCAATTATTTTGCTGACTTATCTTTGTAAAACGTACTATAATGATAATAAACTACAATGCTTACTTAATATTGGCTTTATTTGGCCATGACGGACATTGTATAACAATTGCTAACATTTCACTTCAATTTAAAAGATATTCTTTAAACATCAACACAATATTTAACCATTCACAATGTTCACATATTTCTCAATGTTCAATATCAACAATAACAATTCACACAAACATCATCATTATTCAAGTTATAGCAATATCACTCAATATTATTCTAATTTTCTGTCTTTTGAGTTAGACTTAATAATAGGGAGGGGTTCCAACCATATTACAATTTTGATTGAGACGGCCGCATGCTAAACCTAGCATACAACATGTTCGCAATATTCCAAAATTGAAGATCAATTTATGCATTCGCGCCACACTTACTTTATGTCTAATTAGATTTGATAATATGTTAGTTTTCCAACCTATCAAAATTATCTAAATGGCTACAGGCTAAACCTAACAGTAACATTATTGCAAATTCAAAAATTGATGTTCAATTTATGCATTCACGAGCGAACATGATCCACAACACCATAGTGTTTTTCTGAGATTTATTGAGGGCTATCGTTCATGTTGAACATTTGTTGAAGGGGGATTACAGCCTCAACAGTCTTTCATGGTTGCCCATTTTCAAATTATACATTTGTGTGCAAACATGATCAACACCACTATAATGTTCTAACATGATATATGGAAGGCTACTAGCCATAATTTAAATTTTGTTGAAGAGGACTTCCAGCCTCAACAGTCTTTCATGTTTGCCCATTATCAAATTATACTTTCAAGTGCAAACATGATCCACAAGACCATAAAGTTCTGCGGTGATTTATAAAGGGCTACCAGCCATATTCAACATTTGTTGAAGAGGGCTTCCAGCCTCAACAGTCTTTCATGTTTGCCCATTTACAAGTTATACATTCGTACGTAAACATGATCCACATCACAATAATGTTCTTGTGTGATTTAGGGAGAGCTACCAGCCATATTCAACATTTGTTGAAGAGGGCATCCTGCCTCAACACTCATTCATGTTCCCTAATGTGATTTCTGTCGCACTGTGGCATTCTTCTAAAGCAACTGATAGTGTCCGTCATGACAAAGTATTGGATACCATGGTTATCACGTAAAACGCACCTGAAATATACAACAAAACAGCAGAAAACAAACAAAACATTTAAGGGGAGGGTCGAATGGGTGGGTCAACAAAACGTCCTTCGAACACCATGCTTTTCTTTACGTAGCCGAAACGAAAAGGGCAGATAAACATGTGTATGAACGTATCTTTGCAGCCTGGCTATTTATATATATATATGAAACAAGCGTACGCTTCTTTAACGTTTGCCACCCAATTGAATTGAAGTGTGATTTCTCAATAATAAATGAATTTAATTCAAATCGAATTAAATTGCATTATTCTTGAAGAAAATATGCGCAAGGATGTAAAAGGTTACTGGCAAGAGTGGCTTGTGTATTTAGACTTATGTTAAGAAATGTCTCAATTATTTTGCTGACTTATCTTTGTAAAACGTACTATAATGATAATAAACTACAATGCTTACTTAATATTGGCTTTATTTGGCCATGACGGACATTGTATAACAATTGCTAACATTTCACTTCAATTTAAAAGATATTCTTTAAACATCAACACAATATTTAACCATTCACAATGTTCACATATTTCTCAATGTTCAATATCAATAATAACAATTCACACAAACATCATCATTATTCAAGTTATAGCAATATCACTCAATATTATTCTAATTTTCTGACTTTTGAGTTAGACTTAATAATAGGGAGGGGTTCCAACCATATTACAATTTTGATTGAGACGGCCGCATGCTAAACCTAGCATACAACATGTTCGCAATATTCCAAAATTGAAGACCAATTTATGCATTAGCGCCAATGAGCGGACTAACTGTGCAACAGTTGATTCGCTCTTATTTATTTATTTATTTATTTATCCAGAAATTGTTTATTGAAAAACATGTTGAATTATCCATGAATTATCGAAATAATAGGTGGTATCCTAAGATATTTTCTAGTATTTTACAAGATTGAATCTTGGGATTATATCTAATATCACTATATGTTATCCTTTGATCCCCTCTTGTATTTCGTTTCGTCAAGATCGGATCTAGGGATATACATACACTATTTTCTAAACAAAATAGGTATCCTATAACTACTTTATTCTTTTACATTTGAATTTATTTTTTTACTTACTAAAATTCGATTTCACAAGTAGAACTGGACTCAGCCTCCAGTTATTACAGCTATAATGATTGATAGTCTGACTGAACAATTAGTTTAGTAACGTAAAACTTTAAATAGTAAATTTAGAGTTAAGATTTATTTTTCACAAAAATGCAACTTTTGAGCTATAATTGGAGCACAGACATCTTTTTGCTATATATTGTGAACATTTATAACTTTGTTGTCAAATCCATGTATGCATTTATTGTGACCATGTAAGAATCTTTTGTTATATCAAAGTATGTATGACGAGAAACTGTAGAGTTTAAGTCAATAAAATATATGTTCTGTTCTGTTCTGTTCAATTTCACTTAAAACTTATTTTATCACTCATAATCGAATTGCTATGCAGCAATGCGTTTCAACTCCAGAACCTCGTTGATACGCGTTGATATATCGGCTGTAGGTAAATGCGTTGCAGTGTGGTTAAACGCCCTATAAGTAACGAGTATTGATTGGCTATCCAAAAACCAGTGCGTTTTACCTTCGTTTTTCAGACATATTGGGCTAGTACAAATGGGCTAACTAGGTTGAAGCGCTTTTGCAGGGATACGTTTCCAGGACAAAAAGACCAAATCGGGAAAAAATCGTGTCAAGTGTCATGACAATAATGTAGAATCTAGCCAGTATCATTTCCCAGTAAACATTGGTAAAGATTTCAATCCATCAGAATGATTGGCAGTGTGTTTCCTATAACCGCTTCTATTTACATGAAACACCCATAAAAATCCTAATAAGCTCATCTGAATCGGATCTTGTGCAATTCATCCTACAGTGTTGGTGCATGACCCGCTTAGTACCTATAATAGTCCTTATCGCAAAAACATCCTTTTTTTGCATGCGAACAAATAAAACTGTATTTTGAATACCCCTCTCATTTAGAGCAACACAATATGGCCCCCATCAAATTCAATCCCCTTTCTATTTGAGAAAGGGTCCAAACTGAGTTCATGTAACATACATGTTTACATGTAGTTGAATGAGCAGTTAAACCTCAGCACGAACGTATATAGCCAGGGTCCATTATTAGAATGTTTGATAAAAATTTTGTTCTTATCTCTCAACCAAAACATATGTTGTGGGTACTCAAAAGAACCGGCTCAATGAGACGGTTCTTTTGAGCTCCAAAAACAAAAATGGAATTAAGAGGTAAGAAAAAAATACAATTTTAAGCTCAAACATTTATTTGCCTGACCAATGTGTTGTTGTTACCATCCTTTATACACGTAAATTTAGAGAGAGAGAAAAATGAATGTTATGTTTTAGAACTTCGACCATCATCAATAATAATTATGTTTTCGTACGGATTCCATTGACGTTGGCTTGATGCTCTCTTGTGCAAGATGTATCATGAGCTAATGATAAAACATTGGGGGCATTTTAGGACTTTATTACGTTTTGGTGATGTTGTCTTGATTTTCAAGTTCACAGCGGAGCAAAATTGGTCAACTTTAAATAAAATAGAGCTAGAGTGCAAGTCATGAACAAAAAGTCTTACAACATTTGATGGAAAGAAATTGGATATAGTTAAAACTTTATTAGGATTTGGTGACCTTTGCCTAATTTTCAAAGTCACATCAGGGCTAAATTTATCATATTTGAGCTATTTTTCAAGATATGTCATAAGCCATACGGCAGAGTCTTATGGTAAAGTCATGAAACTTCGGACATCAGGTAAATTCGGACACATATCTGCAAACAGTGGATATCCAGATGAGCCGTCTCATCTTTGCTTAGTTAATTAAGTTTTTTATTCCAATAATTACAATACAAAAAACAATGATGGTCGCTGTCCGAATTTACCTGATGTCCGAAGTTACCTGACTTTACCCTAATTAAACTTTGGGACAGAATTGACTTGCCCTCTTTCTTACTTTGATTAGGTTGTTGATGACCTTGACTCAATTTTCAACGTCACGGCAAATTTTAAAATATTTTAAATGTTAGTAGATATCAGCTTTTTTCTGAAAACACTGCTAGTTTCTTAAACACCCAGTGCTCAAATGATTCGTGCTCCACGCAATTGGTTTTCTTTCACACTCATTGCATGTCGCTCACATTGAATATTTGTCATATTTATAGCAAATAGCGCTACACAATCAACTTGAATAAGTTAAGATTTTATAGGTATTCAATTTAAAAGTTATGATTAAATTGTTTCGAAATTTGCTTTCATTTTCTCAGGATTCGTGCCTAAATATAAGAGATGGAACATGTATTCATTTTCTAATTTAATCCACATAAGCCTAGCGTCCTTTTTATGGGACATAGGCAAACAGTGTTCAATTAAAACGCGTTAAAAAAGAGAAAAATACCACCGCACACCCCCAAAATTGAAAATAGGCTCATCCTACTGATAAGGGTAGGCTTGCATTATAGTGGACATGATAAAGTTAAGGGCATAGCTCATCTTATTTTTTTTGAACTTCTTATACTCTTATCACTTCTTTTTATTGGTGGTATAGAGCGAAACCCTGGCCCATCGTCATCATCTATCGTTTTTATCCGCAACTGAACATATAATTGAACATAAATTTTCCATTGTGAACTATAATGTTCAGAGTATTGCGAATAAAATGGATTTGATACAATCGGAACTATGTAATTTTGACATCATTTATATAACTGAGAGTTGGTTAGACGGCAGAACTTCAGATGATGATATAAAAATTGAAAACTTTAAACTGTTTAGAAGAGACAGGCCAGGTGATCATCATGGTGGAATTTGTGTTTATGTTCGTAATAACGTTTTGTTTTTTTCAAAAAGAAGACACGATCTTGAGAGTGCCTCTGGGTAGAAATTTCTATCAAAAACAAAATACAACTCATAGGTACGTTCTACAGACCCCCCAATTCAACAAATGCAATCTTATCATCAATAGAAGATTCAATAGGACTTGCTTTTGAAACCAACATCTCCAATATTTTGATAACAGGTGACTTCAACCTTGATATTCTAAAAGACAACTCTCCAACTCAATTTTGAACAGATTATTAACGAACCAACACGTTTTTACGGAAAACTCCTCTTCTCTCATTGACTGAATCCTTACCTCCAACAGTAGCACTAAATTATAAAGCGGTGTTGGCGTACCATTTCTTGAGCAAAACATAAGATATCATTGCCCTGTCTTTTGCGTTTTGACTTTTAGTAAACCGTTAGCACCTTTATATAAACGCAGGGTTTTCATTTATGATAGGGGTAACTACCAAGCATTTTTCAATGATCTAGTTTAAACTGACTGGCAAACCTTAAAAAGTGAATACATCAACACTTACGCAGAAAACATCACTAAAAGAATAACCACTCTTACAAATAAGCATGTACCTAACAGGTTGATAAATGCTCGTAAAACTGACCCTGCTTGGTTAACTACACACGTCAAGAAACTTATAAGAAAAAAGAAAAGATTATATGACAAATACAAGAAATCTAATAATATTAACCACTTTGAAACATACAAACAGTTTAAAAATCTAGTAACAAAGATAATTCGTAAATCTAAACAAGAAGTATAAAATAAATTAGCTGAAAATTTAGCAAGTCCGAACACTAAACAGAAAGGCTGGTGGAAAACTTTAAAACATTTTATTAAACCGGATCAAACTGATGTCATACCACCATTGAATAAGAATGGACAGATCTTCACTGAGGAAAAGGAAAAAGCAAATATATTGAAATACTTCTTCACAGAACAAATTCTGTTAGATGATAGCCAAGCAACTCTGCCTCAAACAGTGAAAAATACCACATACAAACTCGACTCAATCATTGTTACACCCGAAGAGGTTAGAGACACTTTAAAATCACTTCCTATTGGCAAAGCTGCTGGGCCTGATCTTATAAACAATCGACTTCTCAAAGAACTTGCCCAACCTCTTGCTCTTCCTCTCTCTGATCTTTTTAATTTGTCTCTAAGTTCTGGAAGTGTGCCAAATATTTGGAAAGAGGCTAATGTCTCACCAATCTATAAGAAAAATGACCCATCTGATGTGTCCAACTACAGGCCAATTTCTCTCCTAAGTACAGTCAGCAAAGTTTTGGAAAAAAATGTGCATACATACCTTTTTAACTTCTTTTGAGACAATAACGTCATTACAGCTTTTCAATCGGGTTTTGTCCCAGGTGATTCTACTGTAAATCAGTTAATTGATATCTACAATACATTTTGTAAAGCTCTTGATGAGGGAAACGAAGTTCGCGCCATATTTTGTGACATAAGTAAAGCCTTTGAAAGAGTTTGGCATAAAGGTTTTCTTTTTAAACTTAAATCTGCAGGTGTATCTGGAACTTTGTTGTCTTGGGTCTCTGATTATCTAAATGACAGGAAACAAAGGGTTGTTTTGCCTGGTGCGAGTTCTTCCTGGACTTCAGTAAAGGCTGGAGTTCCACAAGGCACTATTCTTGGACCTCTACTTTTTTCTTTTATATATCTATGACATTGTTGAAGACATATCTCCTCTATTAGACTTTTTGCTGACGATACTAGCTTGTATATCATTGTCGATGACCCCATTCAGGCTGCGGAACAGTTAAACGTGGACCTGGCTAAAATTCATCACTGGGCAGACAAATGGCTAGTGATTATTAATCCTGGGAAGTCAGAGTCTATCCTTTTCTCTAGGAAACATAACAAACAATATCAACCTCCAGTCCTGTAGAACCAAACCCAAATTGCTGAAGTTAACTCTCACAAGCACCTTGGTATCACATTTTCAAATGATTGCACTTGGCATGAACATCTCGAACTAGTCAAATCAAAAGCATGGAAACGAATCAATATAATGCGCAAACTAAAATTTCAACTAGATAGGAAATCCCTTCAGACTATTTACTTCTCATTTATACGTCCACTGCTAGAATATGCTGACGTTGTGTGGAATAATTGCACACAATATGAATCAAACGAATTAGATAAGATCCAAAATGAAGCTGTTAGAATAGTTACTGGTGCAACTAAGTTAGCCTCCATTGACTCTCTCCACACAGAAACAGGTTGGGAAACACTGGGATCAAGAAGGAAAAACCATAAGCTAACCATGTTTTATAAAATGAAAAACGGACTTTGCCCTGGTTATCTTGTTTCTCTTGTGCCTGCTACTGTTGGTAGTGCGTCACAATACTCTCTACGTAACTCTTCAGATCTACAAACATAACATACGAATTCTCGTCTTTACTATACTTCTTTCTTGCCTTCTGCTGTCCGTGATTGGAATGAACTTCCAGAGCAAACCTGGAATTCTCAAAGCCTTAACATCTTCAAAAACAGTCTGAAATCCAACTTGATCACACCACCCCGATACTATAACACAGGTAAAAGACTTGGTCAAATATAACATGCTAGGCTTAGAACTGCATGCAGTCCTCTTCGTCAACACCTGCATTCATAAAATATAGTTGATAATCCCTATTGTACTTGTGGTGATGTAGAAGATACTCATCATTTCTTATTTGTATGTCATCAGTATACAGACCTTAGACGAGATCTATTAAACTCAGTGTCAGATATCTGTCAACCTAATCTTAACGTTCTACTCTGTGGTGATATAACACTAACTTTTGTTTAAAATAAGCAGATATTTAAAGCAGTACAAGAATTTGTAATTAAATCAAAACGTTTTGAATATACACATTAAAGCTGCATAGTCTGTAACTATGAACATTTTTCGAAAAAAAAGTTTTCTTTTTAAATCATTTGTAAAAGTAGAATTAAGTTATGTTGTCACAATAAATCCAATTTCTACAGCTAAAAACTGCATGGAAAAGTGAATTATCTTATAAAAACAGGTGTGTTTTTCTCTTGTTTGTAGTTATTTACGTCCCTCCAATAATTCTAGACAGTTAATTTTTAACATAAATGCTGTTGTTTGGTACTAATAATTTGTTAATTATTACGAAAAAGGTAAAATGTATACCTGAATTTTAATATTTTTACTGTGTTCTTGAAAAATAGAAAGATTATTTCTAAAATGAAAAGATCAAAAGTTACAGACTATGCAGCTTTAATGCTTCAATAACGCATTGCATTTGTATGGAACAACCTTAATGTTTGCAATAATAGTACTATTTAAAATATGTTTTGTATACACATAGCGATGCTCTAATATCACACCACATTTTCAGAAATAATATCTCAAGGTTCTAACAATAGCATATTATCCACCAAAATACTTGTATGTTCACAACTGATTGGTTTGACGACTATTCTGCTAGCTAGGTACATAGAGGCAACGACCATACCCCCCTCCCCCCCCCAAGAATTTATCATCTCCAAATCCCGTGATCATCAAAAATAACTGTAATTTGTAAAATATTCATCCTCCTTTTCAAAAGTCAAAATTCACACTTTGTATTAAACAGCAGTTTTGACATTATACTATATACAGCTAAATCTGGTTAATTCCTATTCGAATTATCGAGTTTTTGCTGTATTGTTTATACATACTAATGTCAATTCAAGTCATACGATTATTGTATTTCTAATATTGAATAGCTGGGAAACAGATTTACAAAAGTCAATAGACTTTCTTCTGAATTCCTTTTTTGTTTTTTCGAAATGATCTGTATGTGAACTTATTGCATTATATGTACACATGTTGTTATACAAAAATGAAATAAAAGTTTAAACTAAGTGAGACGTGTGCATTCGGCTTAAATGGGTTAACTAAATATTATATCAAATATTGAGAAATTTACAGCAATATGGGTAAGTCACAAGTTCTAACAATGTACAACTCATCCCATTCATTTCTCGTGAATGCTGTAAATATACGCGCCTCGACGCAAGAAATACTGACTTCAGGGTTTCCGACAAAATGATATTCAAACCAGTATATTTACATTTTCGAAGCAAACCTTTAATGAATCTTCAGTTTTTGCAACCGTTTTGCAACCGCCTCATGAACGACACAGAATTTGATTGACAGCTTCTAAGCTCACTTGCCCGTGCAATTCGCCTCGAAAGATGTGACACTGGTGCTGTGATTGACAGCGAGCCACACCTGAGTTGCAAGTTCAAAACAAACTTCTTGTTTTCTCAATTGGCTGTTTGTGTTCACACTGGCTGTTCCGCTTTTCCGTTTTGCACTCCAACAAACCCGTTAATACGATTAAATATTTAAAAATACAAACTTTGATTATAGATGAATTCTTTATATTAGTTATTTATAATTAAATGTAAATATAAGCAATAAATTCAATTTTTGGAAGTTTCATGGAATCATGCAAGAGACCCGAAGTGTTCATGATTCCATGAACCTTCCAAAAATAAAATTCATTTCTTATCTGTTCAGCTACAGAGACTAGCTATGATATCTAAATTTTGCGTGAAGAAAGTGGAGTCATATACTTACCAGACATAGAGGTTATAAAACTTTTTTCATGCTCAACTCAGCTGAGCATGAACTTTCAGCTGCTTATTAAAGCTAAAATGCTGATAAATAATGATTTTTCTTGCTGTCAAACTCTTTAGTTTGTGCATTTATCCTGCTAATAAATGTTAAAATGCCAACAATTGTTGGCATTTTAACATTTCATTTATGAGCAGGATAAAGTTCGTGCTCAGTTGAGTTGGGCATGAAAAAAAGTTTAATAACCTTGGGGCCAGACATCGAATAATAAAGACGTTGAGCAGTCTTCGCGGATGATCCGCGTCTTTGTTGTAAGGTCCTGGTCCATGTACAAATCTTGTTTTTCGGGTACCAGTAAATATTATAGTGTTCATACTTAATAAACACCCAAAAATAAAATTCATTTTTATGAACATGTCTCATTGTCTTTTCGGTGATTAGTAGTACCCTATGGGAGCGCAGTGGCTCAGTGGTAGAGTGCTTGACTCAAGACCGAAGGGCCGCGGGTTCGAGCCTCACCGGCGTCACTGCGTTGTGGTCCTTGAGGAAGACACATTTATCCTAGCTTAGTACTGGTTCAACCCAGGAAGACCGTCCCGCATAACTGAAAGATTGTTGAGTAGACGTAAAGAATCAAATCAAACAAAACAAAGTAGTACCCTATAATCAACCACAACATTTAACGATATGCCATCCGTGTACATAAATGCAGCTTTATGTAGCCTTGGACCTTTTAAGGTATGTCATTCTATTTAAGTTTTTAGCCTTTATTTGGTGCGCCGGTATAACTGTGTCATAACTGTTCAGTAACATTAGACAAAAAACCGTTCCGTCAATCAAAAAAGCTAGAACAGGGACTTTTTGTGTACATACATATGAACATATGATGTGCATCATAGTAAAGTAAGGTTTAGATCGAAATCTACAGGCGTGTATGTTGGTGTCCGTGTAGGTTGGTCAGACCCTTGTTGTCCGTAGAAGCTCAAACGGGTTCTCCTTATATTTAGCGCACATGATCAATTTATCACGCTTTAAGTTGATTAAAGTAGATCAGTAGACGGCATCGGCTTAATTAAAAGACCTCATTGATTTTGGATTGTTGTTTTTAGTTATCTGTTCAACTAAAGTAATGTCGGTCAGGGAGAAAATATGTTTCGATCACTGAAGATACGTTGTCTGAGATCGAACCCAACGAGTTGAGAAATAAGACAGTTTAATGTTTTTGGTGGTTTGGTTATGCATGTCTTTGACTTGTATTGGCCCTGCATCTTGTTGGGTTTCTTCGGCTCAGGATGTCTTTAGGCTTCATTTTATCTTCTACTTTTTTACATTTATTAAATTTGATTTGGTTATTTCTCTGTGACGATATTTTGACTTCGTAAGGAAGGTTCTAAAGACTCTACTAGCTAAACCATTTATTTGTTTTAACAACAACGGAATCTAGGGCAAATATTCGAATACATTCATCTGGTGATAGCGGCTGCTGTCCGTTCTAAGATGATTTAACTGAGCATGTTTTTTTTTTCAAGTTCATAAATGTTAGCATGCCAACAATTGTTGGCAATTCAGCATTCATTAGGATGATAAATACAACATCTGAGATATTGAAGTCAAGAAAAAGTTTTTAGCATTTTAGGTTTTATGAGCAGTTGAAATTGCATGCAGTATGGGAACAGTAATCATAGTATAGTACCGTTACGACCTCTAGATATTGACCTATATACAAGTTTTCACTATTTCAATAGCAATCAAAGCTTTTCAACAAGCTATGATGGGTATTCGGGATGCAAACTGTCTGCATAGTATGTTATGAAATATATCACAAGCAGAAAAGAGTGTTAATAAAGAATACTAGATGCTTCTCAAGAAAATTATTATTGTTGTTCACCACATTAATGTGTAAATTATTTGTGTAGGCTATAAAAAATTGTATATGTTTAATGCTGGATAAAATATATTGTATTGTGTTGTATTGCATTCTAGTTTGACAATCATCTCGCTAGAGGAGATCACAGCTGGGTGCTTTGATCATTTTTTACTTATATTGTACTTGTCCGAGTTTAAGCCTCGAAGTTATTAAACTTTTTTCATGCTCAACTGAGCACGAACTTTCAACTGCTCATTAAAACTAAAATACTCACAAATGAAGACGTTCCTCGCTTTAAGTCTCTCAGATGTTGTATTTATCATGCTAATAAATGTTAAAATGCCATATTCATTTGTTTTCGGAAATTTCTCTAACCTATTTAAGCCTAATGGAATGTTCCACTCTCATTAATTGGACCAAACCATTTCCGTTTTATGGGTTGTTGGATGGTATTTTGCATTCTCATTCAAGTTTTGAGTATAACATTCTGTAAGCAAACAGTGGATACCCTGATCAGACGCCGTGTTTTGCGGCGTTTAAGATCCATATCATCTGCAGATGATCCGTTGCTTTGATTTTTGACGTTTTATACTATATTAATTTTCATAATGCAATATGCGTGGCGCAATAGCTCAGTTGGTAGAGCGTTGACTGGGGGTCGAAGGGCTGCTAGCTCGAGTCTGACCGCCCGCGGAGCCACTTTGCAGTGCCATTTAGCAAGACACTTTATCCTCTGCTTAGTACTGGTTCAAGCCCGGAAAACCCATCCCGACATAACTGAAAATTTGTTGACTGTGGCGTAAAGAATAAAAATGTGAAACAAAATAATATGCAATAAGTTGTTTTTGCTACAGACCGGCTCGTTCTGCAGTCTTTTTGCAAGTCGGCCAAAATGAGGTCATCCCCGATGTCATTGTTTAAACGCCATATACCCTTTAGTTCAAACTACTTCTTGCGTTAATAATACGGTGCACAATTATAGTAGCAGGCCTCGACGCGAAAAAACTGTCTTCTTGTTTTCTGACCAAGTAAGACTAAACGAGCATGTTCAGCCGTAGAGACTAGCTTGAACATTAAACTTATGCATGTATTTAGTCTAATAAGTTATTCTGCTTTTCAGAGAGTGAATAAAAAGACGCTGATCAGCCTGCGCATTTGCGCAGGCTGGTATGCGCATTTGTTATTCACATGCAACAAAATCAGGTCTTCTGGCCTCGAAGTGCACATCTGGGCCACGTCCTGCGAAAACCTGTGTTCGGGTTTTGCGACACGGTATGGCCATTAGACGCTTCCCTGACCGTAGCTACATGTACATGTAAACCTGGATGCTTACTGTCTGATGTGCGAATAACGACCTTCCAAACTATGCAGCATACCATACCTTACTATCTATTGTGCTTATTGAATTAAACAAACAAAAAGCAAAACAAGTTGACAGTTTTGGTGTCGGCTGAACACCACTGCTCAGTCTAAAAGCACCGGATCCTAGATGGTCTCATAAGTCTTCAACAAAACATTATGTTGGTGACGTATCTACGTGCAATTGTGCTGTGTACATATATATATATATTCAAATTATTAAATTGATTAAAGAATCATGGTCATGGATGAACGATTGGATGCTTTGGGCCGAATCGTTGTTGAGACTGCCAGAGTCGGACAACTTTAAGCCCAGATACCCAAAGGACATATAACTCAGCGATTCTTGTATGTATGTATGCTACTGTTTTTATTTTCTATCATACTATTGTAAATATGTGATGCTCTTCATATATTGGGGGAAAAAATGAACGTTAGTATTGCTATAACTTTTGAGCCTAAGCATGTGTGATATGAACCATATTTATTACCCAACATGCTACATTGTATCGTTTACCGGATACGGCTACCTTCGAATTGAGCTGCAGGGTGATCCACATTATTTGTACGAATGCATCTACTGGGTTTGAGTAGCTATACGAGGGTCATCCAATAAAGAATGAGACTTTTTTATAGCGCATTGAAATTACATGCTAGGTTTTTGAAATCTGGTTCACAGCCAGTAAGACTTTTTGGCTATCCACATGTACCCTACTCGACGTGTTTCATAGTTCCATCATTTGTTGCTAGGCAACAATAGAAGACTAGGTAAACATGCGTGGACGGCTCAGTATATGTGGTCACCATGGCAACAGATTAAGATGTATAGTTTATTTTTCTACTACTACTTATATATGTTCATGCAATCTGTCTATAACCAATAGGTGAAAGTAATTGTCCAGAGTCTTGGGCTGTTACCATGGAAACAAAGGTTAAAAATCAAGTTTTCAAGAAATATATGGTATTTTTCTCTGACCTGTTGGCTTTAATAGTTAATATCAAATAGTAAAATGCAATTAAAATGACCAGGATTCTGTTCATGTATACATTATTATAATCAGCTGCACATAACCATACATTTTGTAGGATATCCGTCATTAACGTAGTTGCCATAGCAACGCAAAGTATTGTGTTTATAAAAAATTGAGTAAATTGGTTGCTAGGCAACCAAAATAAAGGATATGGATATTTGCTTCTTCTTTTATAGCATTTTATGTAACACTAAGATTGTTCAGTAGAAGAAATGATATAAAGTGGTTAAATTATATCTATTATGGAAAATAAACGACTTTGAATGACTGCGGGTATGCAAAAATTAATATTTACGCGGCCATGCATCTTCAAGTCCTTCTACAAAACATTTGGTTACTATGGCAACTGATCAATCACAAACATATTGTTTATATTCCTGAATTCCTAAGATTTCAAACTATAATTATGGTGAATTTTAATAAAATGCACACACAGGTTTTCAGACTATGAAGAAAGTCTCATTCTTTATTGGATGACCCTCGTATAAGAAGAACATACATTGCTAGGAATACAGCTACTGCTTAATATATTACGTATGCAAGCTATAGTTTATTGCTATAGGGAATGCTGTAGTACAAATGTACCGTAAATTGGTAATACAAATTCATGTAAGGCGCGCGGTATGCTGTGTCCCGTTTGCATGTAAATTAAGCGAATTGAGCAACAGCTGCAAAACTTGTGACGTAATATCCATGGCGCACGGTATTCTGTGTCCCGTTTACATGTAAGTTCAGTGATTTAAGGAACCAGGGGAACACGTGCTACAACATAATATCTGCGGTGCGTTGTAGGCTGTGTCCCGTTTACATGTAAATATAAACAAATAAAGGACCCAGAGGAGCACGTGCTACAACATAATATTGTTTGTCAAAATTGACCTGAGACATATGAATATTCAATGACCTTTTACTCAGTCTTCGTGAATCTTCGTAAAAAAGTGCGCTAAAGATTGTCGTACAATTACAAATCTGAATGAAATTAATCACAATTCCCCGATGGCTTAGTGGATAGTCGAGTGTTTTTATCACTCAAAAGATGTGGGTTCGAATCCAGTAGCATTTAAGTTTTTTTTCGTTTTTTTTTCGATTTGCTAGTTTCTTTGTCTTTAGTCTTTATTTTGGTGCTCAACTGGATACATTTATTTGAATTTGGTGTGCGTTTATGTAACAAATACAGCACCCATAATAATTTCAATGAGCCTACATGTGATTAACTCTTTGTACGGTGAATATTTTTTGAGACTTTTGTTATCATCTGCTGACTTTTAATCAAAGTTAACTCTTTTCAAAAAATCTTACAGGAACACTATCTGAGTGTCAAATGGTCAGTATATCCAGATCAGACCCGACGTTCTGTTGGTACTGAACTGGGTCCAAACTATTTGCAAATGTTATCAGCTGACAAGGAAAGAGTGGGGAACTTAGGGAATAATGATTACAAAAGCGGCTAAATGAAAGATGTAAAGCTCACCAAGAAATGATGTAAAATATGCGAACAATATTAACTTAAAAAAGAAAGCAGTTTGACAATTATATAAAAAAAGGTTCCTTCCAAGTTTCGATCCAGGTATGCTTGATTTGTAAGTAGTTAACTAACCACTAGACTATCAGACCATTTGCATTTAACGAATTGACATTATTTTCATATTCTCTGTAAAAGCATGACCAAGGTCGGAGCACTCCACAAAACGCACGAATATCACGAAGATTTTGGCGAAAATTAATCAGTCTAAGGTCAATTTTGGCAGACTATATCTGAGCGCATGGTATGCTGTGTCCCGTTTAAATGTAAATATTATACAATTATTGACTTATGTTGAGGTGGCCATGAAGTGTTATTGAACAGTAAACATCATATTGACCGACGCGGAGCCGAGGTCAATATGACTAAGTTTACTGTTCAATAATACTCCTTGTCTACTTAAACAGAAGTCAACAATTGTTTTATTATAAAATAAACTGTAAGTTAAGTAGTTCCCGTCATTTTACACAAATAAAACCATTGACGTTACGAATGGATCATGCGAAATTACTTGACGTTGTGACGTCACTTCCTGTAAGCCATGCAATATTACCATTCGGGAAAATCCGGTACAATTCGAGAATCGAATCATGACTAGGGTGTATGTAAGGAGCATTACGCGTAGTACTATGTACAAAAAAGCTCCATTTTGTTAGCCGGAACTGGCGTATGGAAAATAAGTGTTGTAGCATGTGAGTTCAGCTCTATTAACATTGATTATTCTGATTATCCAAAAAGTTAAATCAGCAGAATAAATGAAGTTTATGTATTTTTCAATAACATATAGCGATATTTTAGTGAAAAAAACATAAACTTCATTTACTGCAATCACACTAGTTATTGTGTTAACATAGTTTCCGTGACGTCAGCATCACGTTATATGACGTCAGCGTCATAATATCACCCGCGTTATCAAAGTAGATCCTCGATGTACATCCATGGTCTGATTCCACAGAATTTCACGGAATTGGCTGAGGCAGTTCCAATTGGCAATATTACCTCGTGCCGTGTGCTTTGCAACGTCACGTCCGGCAAACCATGCAATATGTAGTTATATTGACTCAAATGGGTATGCATCTGGGCCAATCAGAAGATGTTTATTTATAGATTATATAATAAAAATAATTAAGGACCCAGAAATACACGAGCCAAGGACACGACCTAGGTACCGACCCTCTATTTGTCCTTGTCGAATTCGAATTGAAAACGCATCGAAAACGCACGTAATACGCATTAGTTTTCCAACGCGAATTTCGAAAATCCAATCAAAGCCCACTATCGATACTTGTTGAACTGCAGTGCAACGCAGTTACCTGTTAACCAATCAACAAATCAAGTATAGCAACGCAGTTCAACGTACAATTCGCGCTGAAACGCATTGTTAAACAGCCAATCAAAAAGGTTCAAGTGCCTTGCCAGACCTGTTACGTGTAAATCAATGATTATTTTATTATTGAAACCAAGAAAACAGCGAATACATTGTACAACAAAACGCTTTGTTTATCGTTTCTATTTCTTTTTTGTGTCAGTGGCACTCCCTCATTTTTGGCCATCGTTGCGAGATATTTAATGTTAGCTGACTTCACATCCCATGACATTTGTTTAACATCGGCTACAATTCCAATATGTAGACCAGTTCATCGTGTTCAGTCCAACCATATCAAACAGGTCCGTGGATCTGTGTTATCAGGCCTTGGGAACAGATTTCAGAACCTGAACCTGCTGCATCTTTATCGATCTATCTCTTCTTACTGGCTCAATTGAATTGGGGTCTTCAGATGGACAGGCTCCCAGTCCAAGCCTCATAGGAGGCACTGTGTTCTGAGTGTGAGAGAGAGAGAGAGAGAGAGAGAGAGAGAGGGAGAGAGAGAGAGAGAGAGAAAGAGAGAGAGCGCGAGAAAGAAGGCTGTTTAAGCGGTGTTGGAACCTACCTGCCGGGCACTGTGTTGCAAGGGTGCAGGCTGTTTAAGCGTTGTCAGAACCTACCTGCCCAGCACTGTGTTGCAGGGGTGCAGGCTGTTTAAGCAGTGTCCAAACCTACCTGCCAGCACTGTGTTGCAGGGGTGCAGGCTGTTTAAGTGGTGTCAAAACCTACCTGCCAGGCACTGTGTTGCAGGGGTGCAGGCTGTTTCAGCGGCGTTGGAACCTACCTGCAGGGCACTGTGTTGCAGGGGTGCAGGCTGTTTAAGCAGTGTCGGAACCTACTAGCTGGCACTGTGTTGCAGGGCTGTAGGCTGCTTAAGCAGTGTAGGTACCTACTTGCGCGCACTGTGTTGCAGGGGTGCAGTCTGTTTAAGTGGTGTCAGAAACTACCTGCCTTGCACTGTGTTGCAGGGGTGCAGGCTGTTAAAGGGTTGTCTGAACCTATCTGCCAGGCACTGTGTTGCAGGGGTGCAGGCTGTTTAAGTGGTGTCGAAACCTACCTTCCGGGCATGGTACTGTAGGCATGCAGGCTGCTTAAGCGTTGTTGAAACCCACCTGCCGGGCATGGTTTTGCAGGGGAGCATCCTGTTTAAGTGGTGTCGGAACCTACATGCCAGTCACTGTGTTGCAGGGATGCAGGCTGTTTAAGCCATGTCAGAACCTACCTGCAGGGCATGGTATTGCAGGCATGCAGGCTGTTTAAGCCTTGTTGGAACCTACCTGCCGGGCATGGTACTGCAGGGTAGCAGGCCGCTTAAGTGGTATTGAGACCTTACTGCCGGGCATTGTTTTGCAAGGGTGCAGGCTGTTTAAGTTGTGTCAGAACCTACCTGGTGGTCACTGTGCTGCAGGGGTGCAGGCTGTTTAAGCTGTGTCCGAACCTACCTGCCGGGCATGGTATTGCAGGGGTGCAGGCTGTTAATGTGGTGTCAGAACCTACCTGTTGGGCACTGTGTTGCAGGGGTGCAGTCTGTTTAAGCAGTGTCGGAATCTACCTGGTGTCAGTTTCTACCTCCTGAGCAGGTTAGATGGGCGGAACTGGATACTGTTCTACTTTTATTTTAGGACTGACCAGGTGAAGACTGGGCACATACAATTGCTTTTCTTTTGAGTGTCTTCTTTTTTTCTTTTGAGAGAGATCTATTTAGTTAGAATGTCAACAAGTGAGTTTGGCTCAATTATTTTACTCAACAAGGAGATTTTGCATCTAATCTCAGTTGACCCAATCTTATAGTTCGAAATTGTTTGATGGGAATCTCCAGAAACAAAATTGATGCAGTGCGACATGTTTTCAATTCATTTGCTTTGTGTAGTTGTTTTAAGAAAAATATTTTACATTTGGCACTAAAAGAGACTAATTATAGATCTATATCTGATGATGATCGATGTGATTTTACTGTTTAATATTCATTTTTCGGCCTTGAGAAATTCCGTTCATTTCTCCGCTGAAAAGTCGTGATAGTCGACTCAAAATATTGATAAATGAATGGAGTGGGATATTTAATTCAAACTGGGCTTTAAAAACTCAAAGGAAACGGGAATTGAGATTTGCAAGACAAGTTTTATCAGAAATATTCAAAGAAAAGTTATACAATAGCAATGTAAACATTGAGCAAGGTCAACTCAATTTTGATTTGTTTACGCATCACTGCGTTGTAACAAAACGATTTGATTGGCTAAAGGAGGAAACGCGTATTTTATCGTTGAAACGCGTTAGAGGGCTGCTAATGAATATTCATGAGTTTTGAAATACGTTGGTTTGCGTTTCATGCGCAATTAAAACTCAACGCACGTACAACGCATTGGAAACGCGCATGAAACGCGAATTCGCAGGACAAATACGCGGGTGGTAGTGTAATATACCAAAGCCCAGTGATGATATGCCCATAGAAATGATGACGATTCATCTTGTGATTTCTATTTATTTTCTTTTACATTATCAAATTAGAATCAGAACATTCTTTTTGTTGTAGCATTGTCGTGTAAAAAGGTATTTATCACATATTTCTGTGTTAACCCCTATTTCCCACCTTTATCAATTGAACTTTGATTGCACGCCAGTGGGTCCGGCTTCAGACTCTATGATGGTTCAAACGATTCTATTGATGAGATGGTAGGGGCCTGATGCTTTGGCTGTTGTCAGGCCCGCCTGAGTTTACCTGTTTGATTTTGTTTGCTACGGTATTCAGTTTTATTTACTGTTGCTTTATCTCCTTTTTATATCTTGATTTATATGTTCTAAGAGATGATTCATTGATAAGTTATTGGTATTTCATGAAAACCAAACACCTGTGTGTCTGGATCCACATCTTAATTAAGGGTGAGGTTGGCGCGGCGTGAAACAGGTATAAGTCCTCCAGTAATGGTGCTGTCACATATAAACGGATAAAGGTAACGGACGCCAAAGGGACTGAAAATTTGCAAAAAATGTTTATCAGGTAATGGTAGTCATCTCAGTAGCAGAGAATGTCGACGTGGAAGTAGTTAGGGGCGCATACATACCAAATAAGTAACGGACAAAGGACGGCCAACTAACGTACGTGTAACAGATGTATAACGGACAAAACGAATATGTACCGTATAAGAAACGGACAAAACGTTCATCGAACGATCACAGAATGCGCATGCAGTACTCGTCCAGGAAACTCTGTTACCTATCTTGTAGTTGATCGTTCACAACTCAGGTTGAATGGATATCAACGGATACATACAGGATACCTACAGGATGCCGAACTCATGAGAACCGGACAAACTGCACGAGAACCGGACAGACTGCATACCAACGCATGAGTAACGTTAATTCACCGTACCATTTTATCTGGTGGCGTCCGTTCGAAGTTTGAACATGTCCAAAACTTGCCAACGGATAGTACCGGATAAAACGGATATCATCTGACACGGAACGCATTCACCTCATGGGGAATGGAGAAGAAAAGCAGGCAAACGGACACAAACGGACAGAGAATTTTACTGTCCGTTACGCGTTCGTTAGTGCTATCCAGTAAGATTCGACAGTCACTTAAAATATTTTTATTGACCGTTCCAAGGTGGTGCTTCTCTTGTGGACCATTTGATATGTTATTTCTGTCTTATTTTTGTTATGCTTTCGCGCGCGTCTGTTTATTGATGCCTTGTGGTCACCTACTGGGAAAGGGTTGACCTCTTCGCTCTCGTTGATGGCTAATTGTGAAATTGTCACTTTCCCATTGGTATCCTTCGTCACGTGTGGTGCTTGATTGTATCGATTCATGATCTTTGCCCTCTTTTTTGCCCTCTTTCTTACTTTTATTCAAATCTTGATGTAACAATGCAACAATCTGTAAGCAAACAGTGGAGACCTTGATCAGACGCCGCGTTCTGCGACTGCACTATTTGCCTATGTCTCACAAAAAGACGCTTGGCTTATATGAGTTTAGTTAAGACATTAAGTATTGATATTGTTGAAGAATCAGACGTAACATTACTTAATGAAATGAGAAAGTAACTGAATGCATTTGGCAGTCTATAGATAATTGTATATGAATAAACCTGAAATGTAAATAAATAAGTATTATTTTATCATATAAGATGCAAGATGATGTAATTGGGGTCCAAATATCCCACCCACTAAACGTATACATATAAAAACAATCATCCTCAAAAAATTATAAAATTTATATTGCAATAACATCAAAAGACTTATACAGATTTGATATTGATGTAAAACACACACAAAGAAATTAGGAGACCCCCTAAATGACTAAAGGGGAATCCCCTGCTACCCGAAATAAAACATTAATTTTAGTGAATTTTATGTAGTTAAACACAACATTACGGATAAAAACCTGTGATAAAATAATAAAGATTTTCATGAGTGAACTGGTCACATGTATGAATGACACATGTGTAACTTATGTACATACATGTACATATGAGCCAAATTATGAGATAACTGCTTTTGACAATTGCTACTTCAAAAATGATTGATAGATGAGATTAATGGTGACTTTAACCAGGGCCCTGCTTTTGAAAAAACAGTGTTGCTTTAAAAGTACAAAATGCATTTAAATGAACTTGGCATGTCAAATACAACCAATTATAGAACAGAAAAGCTGAAGAAGAGACTGATTAATTTCTACGGAAATAAGATTGTGTTTCACAGTCGTGGATCTTATAAATGTGAGCAAGAGCTTGTGTACAGCAGCTCTGTTGATGTGAGAGCTACGATTAACAGAATTGCCTGTAGAAAGAAACAAGCCATTGATGAAGCAATAGAAGCTGAGATACAAATACATGTGGATGATTAAGATAGTTTGAGCAATAAACATGTAGCTCTCAAACTGAGGAAATCACTTCGAAATGTAAAAAAACTGGACTGAAATCGAATCCTTGTATAAACAGTGAAGACATATCAGAAAAGAAAACTGAGATCTTGTCCCTGGACCTCTATATTCCTTTTTATTCCTTATGCTGACTGGAAAGTCTGCAAATGACGTTAATACAAATGTCAACTTAAAACGAAGGATATTAGCTATTGCTCAGGATATTTTGTATTTTTCAAATAATTCAAGATGTAAACCCCATAACATGTAGGGTTAGCCGTATCTGTCAAACATCTCACAGGAAGTCAACAAGTGTTAGATATGCTCCATAGTCAGGGACATACTGTAAGTTAAGGCGATGTGTGCCATATGGATCAGCAATTGCAACTCAAGTAAGTTTAGAAATATGTGACAGCGGTAATGCTTATCTACCATCTATCATACGTCCAGGAATATTCTCTCGTGCCGCAATGGACAAAATTTGATATAAATGAGGACACAAGAAGTGGTCAAGGAACAACACATGTATTAGGAAATCTAATATACCAAGGTAGATTCGGAGAATGAATTCCTAAGGTCAAATACCCAGAGATAGTAAAGATATTTGTTGTAAATCAGTTAAGCATCTGGAAACTACAAATATTATTTAAGTCCCAAATAAAGGTAAAAGATTTGTAGACTTAGGTCATCTAACTGGCAAAGTTAATGTGAATGTATAGTATACGGAGGAAGAAGGTTCAGGGTCATTTGATAGGAATATTGTGTTTGCCAGAATGTGCTCTCAATAATCATGGATCTGCAGTTTGACCCAATAGAAATATCTAATCAAAAGATTCCAAACTTGAAGGGAGTCCATGCGGTGTTGAGTTTTAAATCTGAAGACACAACAGAAAAAACTGTTATTGAGTATAACCAGATCATTCAGGGGAGACCAACAGACTTGAACACCATATATACAGCTCTTAAACTGATTGAGAAGCAAATGCAATTAATAAACCAACAGACCCCTGTAACAACATTTGATTTGCAGCTCTATGCAATAGCAAAAGAAATTAGGTTAAGAAATTGGGATGAACTAGGCCATCATGTTATTCGTCTTGGTGGATTTCATATCATGGAGCTATACTGGAAAATAATAAGTAAAATTATTCTTCATCTGGACTTGAAGATATCTTATTTGAGGCTGCTGTCTTTTGACCCAATGCAGCATTGGTAATTATGGCTGGAAAGAACTACAAACGATGTAGACTGGCACATTCCTTAGTGTATGGCGTCATGACTAGATTTCATTTAAAAGCTTTTCTAGGCTGGCTCATTGCTGAAGGAAAGTTGCCAAATGCAACACTAAATGATTTGGAAGGACTTCCAAAGGATACCCTTTTAAGAACATATTTGACTTTACTGCAGCTGGTGACTGGGACTGTGTGGCGGCGGTAGAACGTCTCCCTGCCCTTCACTCTAGTGTAGATTTTATTTTCTTGTGCTTTGGGATCATGGGCTTTATTGTGGAACTTTAAAACTATTAGAGGGTCACTGATGAGGCCTAAATGGCCAAAACTAGCTAGTCTGGCCCAGAAAATATGCACACACTAGTTTCAGTTCTTTGATGCAGTCTTTGCTTCCAAAGGATACCCTTTTAAGAACATATTGCAGTTAAGCTTCAGACAGAAATTTGTGAATTAATTTCAGCAAAATAATTCAATCAAGAGAGACAGATAACTGTTGCAGATCGCTTTTAAAAACTGCAACAAATAATGCAAGATTATCAGCCTTTATTGGAGACAGTCAATGATCAAGGAAGGCTGCACAGCTTAACATTTAACTTGTGGCTGCACTATATCGAGGACATTCAACTTGCAAAAGATTATATTGCAGCTGAGCGTGTTCCAAGCTGGAGTCAGCACTTACGATGTTTCATAGAAATACTCTGCTATGCATTCGCATATGACTGTCATAACTATGCCGGGTGGGGCCCTGTGTATATTGCTGAAATGCTTCTTCATCAAACAGCTCCTGATGTGCATGAAGCATTTAAGGAAGGCAAACATGTAGAAACTAGGTATAGTGGTTCATTCAACAGTGTTTGGTCAGATTTGGGCCCTGAACAGACAGAAGTTAGGGATACAAAATGTAGACAAGGTGGAATTATTGGGTTTATCAGGCAAGAAGAGGCTACTATGAAATGGTATTTAACTGCACATGAAAGGAGTGCAGTTATGAAAAATTCAAAGTGCTTTGTGGCATCACTGATGCAGATAACAATGTTCATCATGATGTGCAGCCAAGTGTAATAAAACAGGATGAGAAAGATGTTCAGAGCATTATGTCTGTCATAACTGATAGATTTGGAAATACGTTTGAATTTGACAAGAACAATAAACCAAGTAAACCTGACCCTCTAACAAATATAGCTACTGGTGTTGTAGCCTCTGATATGATTTTAAATGACCTACTTAGTGCTAAGGATTGTAGAAAAAGCATTAAAAGAATTTATTGAAAAGAGGATAGGCTCAGAGTTAACGAAACTGTCTGTTCCACTGAAAAAGAAGAAGTTCAAGACTTTTGTAAATATAATTGCCAGGAAAGATACAGTAAGAAAAAAACAGGCGCCTGCAGAGTCAAATAGGGATATTTTAGACAGACTTTTGGTTGTATCACAAGATCGGATAGTAGATATGAAAACTTTGTTTGAACATGAACTGACCAATGTTCCTGTTGTGATTGCCAATTCTCATGGATCTCTGTATAAGGCAAACAAATCACAGACTCTGAAAGATATAAAACTTGAAACGGGTGCAACTCTGTAATTTCCGGAACACTGTAAGAGGACAAAATGCACATACTGCTGTTTTCATGATCACATGGCATGCATCCAGAGGTTAGTTCAAGATCAGGGATAAATACGTTTGGGAATCTCACAGACAGTGTATGTCAATATGTAATGTCTGCATTTTCTGAAGGGGATACTGTTCATGTAGTGTCAGATCATTATGAAAATGACATTTCCATCAGAGTGCTTCAAGGGAAATAGTAGGGTCACCAGAGGTAGTCATTCATTCAAGGAAACAACTATAGATTCTCCCAAGAAATATGAAAGCTTACTTGTCAAATCCAAAGAACAAGGATAACCTAAATTACTTTGTGTATAGCAAATGGATAAATGACATACCAGCGAAACTTGCAGGAGGACAAACTTTGATCTTATCTGAAGGTTTTGAAAATCATCAACGTGTAGTTGAAATCACAAATAATAGTGCTCACGATTTTAATAACCTGTTCTCTACAAAGGAAGAAGCAGATACCCGTCTGTTGTTACATGTCAATGACTCTAAGACGCGATATGGACCTAGAATTGCCATTGTTTGGTCACCAGATACTGATGTGTTGGTCTTGTGCGTGGCATTTTGTGAGGAGATTGATATTGTTATCTGGTTTAAGACTGGTACAAAGCGAGATACTCGTGCATACCTGTGCATAGAATTATTATGAAATGTGGCAGCAACCTGTGCTCTCTCCTGCTTCCTTTCCATACTTTGCTGGGTTGCGATAGTACACGTGCGTTTAGGGGTAGATGAAGACAAAAAGGCTTTCAGTTATTGAGAACTAGTACCGAAAAGTATATGGAAATAGGTTTACTTGGAGATTCTCTCCAACTTGATGACAAAGTAATTGATTGTTGTGAGGAATTTATCTGTATGTTGTATCGGCAAAATTCTGACATAACAGACTTGAACAAATTGTGCTATAAGATGTTCTGTAAAACAACTGTTAAAATCCAAGCTTGCTTCCATGTTACGACAGTATGCTACAACATCTTAAATGCTGCAACTACCAAAGTAACATTTTGAAATCGGCTTTGATTATTCAACCATACATAGAATCTTCAGTTGGATATGGTTGGTCGATGACCGATATCGAATTATCACCAAAATCGATGACCCAAGCAGCAGCACCGGCCAAAGGAGCTTGATGAACTGGCTGTGTGTCAATGCAAGCAATCAAAATGCGCATCTCATTCATGCAAATGCGTGAAAGCTGACTTATTATGTTCGCCTTCATGTGGTTGTGAAGGTGAGTCTGATCTTTGTGAAAACACAGTATACTTGAAAATCAGGATAAGGAAAACATGTCCAATTACTCATCAGACAGTGACGATGAATAATGGAGTGATCTGACCTCTACTATGATCAGCAGCTTTCTCTAAGAATATGGAACAGTGTAATAGGCATTCTTGGTCCTTTGTTGGCACCATTTCACCATATGAAAACATTCGTGAAGTGTTGCGAAGATTTTTTGGAATTATAATTTTTCGTGTTGATGGGTGGGGTAACCTTACCACATTATAATAGACTTAATGTCATGTTTTGAAGATAAATACTCATTTTTTCATTGTATAATGTTTTCATTGTTATCATGATATATGTCAAAAGTGCAGATAATCTTTATTTCAATAGAACACATGCATGTGCTCTTCCATAGTTATACAACTAAAATGAAGAAAAACTGTAATTTGTGAAGGGTAGTGCCAAATAGAGCCATATAACTCAAAACTGAGCTGCAACTGCAACATATTGTTTGAGTATGTACACAAATTTTCCTACATTTTAAGCCATTCAAACAAACTCTAGGCTTAGGATGCAACGATTTTTTAAGCCTTGTAGAGAAAATGGCCGCTTAAGTAATTTTTATCTTCAATTGATACACTTGCGCGTGTAGCTGCGCATACACACTATGAAAATACATGAAAGTTATCACTTAAAAGTGGTGGCAGCCATGCCATTTACATTAGTTGAATTTTAGTATGTGAAGCTTTTAATTAGACACTCAATACGCATAACAACTTTTAATATGGACTAAATACCCTTACAGTGAAAGTTCTGCAGTGTCATTATACCCTTAAAGTGTCACCTATAATTTGCAGCAGACGACATTATTGTAAATTCTGCCGCTTTTTCAAAAATAACCAATAAGGCATGATTCTCATGTAATATCATACCTTATTTTTGTCGAAAATTGGGAAAGATGTCACAAAATTTGTCGTCTGCTGCAGTCGTGATTGGCGCTTTAAGGGTTAAAACGCCTTGTCGTCTGCTGCTATTCCGGCACGAAGCGTTGCATCTTAGAAGATTAATACCAGCGATCTGCTGATGACATTGCAATCATTACTTACAGTAATCTTTAACTCTTGGCATGCTGGGTAATTTTTATTCTTCTTCTGTCGTCTGCTGATTTTTTCAAAATTAACTTTTTCAAAACTTTCTTTCAGAAACACTATCAGCGTGTCAAACGGTTTGGATCCAGATCAGGACCGACGTTCTGTCGGTCCTGCTCTAGGTCCAAACTGTTTGCAAATGCCATCAGCACACGACAAAAAGCAAGGAAATAATTTTTGCCGCAGACGACCTTTTATTTTGTTTCTTTAAGAATCCAAATAAGGCTTAATGCGAGTCATCTGTCGAAAGACGATTCGTATAAAAATATCCAACCAATCTTGAACTAGAGGAACAAGGTGGCCCTGGAACGCTCACCTGAATTCTTAGCCCTGGAGGCACTCTTGATTACTACAGTGATAAAAGGGGCATGGAGTGATATGGATTAGATCAATCAATAGAGTGTTTTGTACAATTATTTTAAATCTGGACAAAGGGATCAAATGTTGTATAAAGAGTTACTTATTTTAGCTCTGTTAGCCGTTTTATTCAGCAGAACAGTACCGTTTTGGCAATTTTGTCAGAGGGCCTTATAAGAAACATTTGTGTGATCTTCTTTTGAATTTGGACCAGTAGTTCAGGAGATGCCTTTTAACGATATTAATTAATTACAGCTCTAGCGAGCCATCTTGCTTGGCACACCAAAATCATTGCAATTTTAGTAGAGAACATTATGAGGAACAGTTCTGTGAAAATTATTTTGAAGTTGGACCAGTGGTTCAGGTGGAGATGTAGCTTTGTATTATTTCTTATCATGAGCTCAGGCGGCCATCTTGTTAGGCGGGTCAGAACCTTTTGGGAAGATTTGGCAGAAGGCATTATAAGGATTTTTACCATGAAATTCTTTTGACTTTTGACCAGTTTTGTAGTTTTAAGATATTTCTTATCTAGAGCTCTGGTGGCCATTTTATTCAGCGGAACGAAACCTTTTAGGCAACTTTGGCAAGACACTATAAGGTTTTTTTTGTAAAATTATTTTGAATCTAGACCAGCGGTTCTGGGCAAGTCGTTTTAAGATTTTTATTCTCTAGAGCTCTGTCGTGCGACTTGGTCGGCGGAGCGGAACCGTTTAGCAATTTTGGCCGAAGCCATTATGAGGAACATTTCTGTGGAGATATTTTGAATTTGGACCAGTGGTTCAGGAGGAGATGTCGTTTTAAGAAATTTATCAGTCACCCCTAATATTAACTGAATTGTTTCAACATAACCTAATAAACGTCCGTGAAGTTAGCAGGACAGCCGGATCCGGCTGGAACGTTTCATCTTGCCAGCAGGAACGGCCGGAGTAGCTCCACACTGTGTAGGCCGATCGAACGTCACAATTGATTGATTTTATGAGCAAAAATTATATACGCCTTTTCTTTGGAAGAAAAATAGTGAATCAATTGCGTACCAAAGTTAGTCCGTCGTCCGTCTCTCCGCCTGCCCGTGCGTCAGTCCGTACATCACATTTCTTGTAAAACCCGTTGGGCGTAGCAACTTCTATCATATATCTGGCGGCGCTGAAAAAAGGGGGCTATTCGGTTCTCACATCCGTACTATGTAATATATAGGGAGTTAACTCTACCCACCCCTCACCCCCTTTCGGGGAGGAGGGGGGCATAAGAGCTGTCGAATCGCAGCCTGTATGTCTTCTTAGCGGGACCTGCTTTTTTTAAAAGATAACAGCTGCATTTGAGTGACGTGGTTGGCAGAACTTCGATGTAGTGTTGATATTCCTTCAGGAATATTTGCTTCTGGCTGATATCGGCCTTTCATACATGAGTTCCTTCCCTTGACATATTCAGATCAATTAAAAACGATAGATAAAAAAAAAAGTGAGCTTGAAATTGGAAAAGTAGAAAATAAAATACCTTGTGAATTGATTTCCATCATAATAATACACAATCAAAATACTATGAAAACAGACGATAGACAATGGGCTAATGACTAGATCTATACACGAATATGTAAATTATTATAAAATATCTTTTTCAACACCATTTACATGTACCCTCCAGCTTCTGGAGGTGCAGATTGTGTTTTTTAGAACTTCTCCGAAATTCAAACGATATAATACCCCACTGTTTAATTAAAAACGACCGATGAAGCCAGATTTCCTTTTTAAAGACTATTTTAGTGTATACATGTATAGCTGGGAGTAGCGTGCATTTTCAATATGCCATTGGTGCTAGGCACCTTGATACGCCGACATTCAAACTGAAATTATTATAGTAGTATTGTACTTTTTTATGCTCAACACAACTGCGCATGAACTCATATAAATATTAAAATGCCACCAACATTTGTTAGAATTTTATCATTATTGGCAGGGTAATGAATACTATATCTGAATGCTTAAAAGCAAGAAAAAAGCTTCTTTTTAAGCAATTTGGTTTTATGAGCAATTGGAATGCATGCTCAGTTGAGTTGAGCATGGAAAAAATATAACCCTGGAGCCAACAGTAATTGTGTTGCTCATTTTTGGACATTTTTGAGACCGCTGCATGTTCGTTAACTGATTTCACTTGGATTGAATTCTACGATAATAACGTTGATGTGGAACACGTATGTTTGTGACCCATAGCTCTCGGAACACTGGTGAGTAGCTTTAAGCACCTGAGCTAACCGCTAGCAGGTGGCCCAAATAACCTGAACATAGCTTTAAATAGTCTACGCCCCGTGCATTGATACATTCTGAATACATGTACGTCATAATTTTCTGTGTACACAAAAGTTTTGGCACACAATTTGAATTATTGAGAAATGTGGTACTGAACATAAGCGAAAAAACGCCCCTTTTCATGAAAAATTAGCATTTTTGGGGTGGGGTAGGTTTTCCTGCTGGGTTCCTGTGGGCCCAAAAGTGATTTAGAGAAAGCGAGACCACATGGTGTGTGTAGGGCTGGATCCAGCCTAGCCGCCCACATGCTTGGCTATACTGGGAAAACTCTAGTATGGTGGGAAACTGTCGAAAAGGGCCCTTACTCGCGCTATTTCAGCCGGGTGTCATGCCTGTTCCTGCTGGGTTCCTGTGGGTGCAAAAGTGATTTAGAGAGAAGGACACCTAGTGGGTAAGTTAGGGCCTACCCTGCCCTACATAACCGCATAAGACGCTATAGTGGGAAAACTCTGGTTATTGAGAAATGTGGTACTGAACATAAGCGAAAAAACGCCCCTTTTCATGAAAAATTAGCATTTTTTGGGTGGGGTTGGTTTTCCTGCTGGGTTCCTGTGGGCCCAAAAGTGATTTAGAGAAAGCGAGACCACATGGTGTGTGTAGGGCTGGATCCAGCCTAGCCGCCCACATGCTTGGCTATACTGGGAAAACTCTAGTATGGTGGGAAACTGTCGAAAAGGGCCCTTACTCGCGCTATTTCAGCCGGGTGTCATGCCTGTTCCTGCTGGGTTCCTGTGGGTGCAAAAGTGATTTAGAGAGAAGGACACCTAGTGGGTAAGTTAGGGCCTACCCTGCCCTACATAACCGCATAAGCGGCTATAGTGGGAAAACTCTGGTTATTGAGAAATGTGGTACTGAACATAAGCGAAAAAACGCCCCTTTTCATGAAAAATTAGCATTTTTTGGGTGGGGTAGGTTTTCCTGCTGGGTTCCTGTGGGCCCAAAAGTGATTTAGAGAAAGCGAGACCACATGGTGTGTGTAGGGCTGGATCCAGCCTAGCCGCCCACATGCTTGGCTATACTGGGAAAACTCTAGTATGGTGGGAAACTGTCGAAAAGGGCCCTTACTCGCGCTATTTCAGCCGGGTGTCATGCCTGTTCCTGCTGGGTTCCTGTGGGTGCAAAAGTGATTTAGAGAGAAGGACACCTAGTGGGTAAGTTAGGGCCTACCCTGCCCTACATAACCGCATAAGCGGCTATAGTGGGAAAACTCTGGTTATTGAGAAATGTGGTACTGAACATAAGCGAAAAAACGCCCCTTTTCATGAAAAATTAGCATTTTTTGGGTGGGGTAGGTTTTCCTGCTGGGTTCCTGTGGGCCCAAAAGTGATTTAGAGAAAGCGAGACCACATGGTGTGTGTAGGGCTGGATCCAGCCTAGCCGCCCACATGCTTGGCTATACTGGGAAAACTCTAGTATGGTGGGAAACTGTCGAAAAGGGCCCTTACTCGCGCTATTTCAGCCGGGTGTCATGCCTGTTCCTGCTGGGTTCCTGTGGGTGCAAAAGTGATTTAGAGAGAAGGACACCTAGTGGGTAAGTTAGGGCCTACCCTGCCCTACATAACCGCATAAGCGGCTATAGTGGGAAAACTCTGGTTATTGAGAAATGTGGTACTGAACATAAGCGAAAAACGCCCCTTTTCATGAAAAATTAGCATTTTTTGGGTGGGGTAGGTTTTCCTGCTGGGTTCCTGTGGGCCCAAAAGTGATTTAGAGAAAGCGAGACCACATGGTGTGTGTAGGGCTGGATCCAGCCTAACCGCCCACATGCTTGGCTATACTGGGAAAACTCTAGTATGGTGGGAAACTGTCGAAAAGGGCCCTTACTCGCGCTATTTCAGCCGGGTGTCATGCCTGTTCCTGCTGGGTTCCTGTGGGTGCAAAAGTGATTTAGAGAGAAGGACACCTAGTGGGTAAGTTAGGGCCTACCCTGCCCTACATAACCGCATAAGCGGCTATAGTGGGAAAACTCTGGTTATTGAGAAATGTGGTACTGAACATAAGCGAAAAAACGCCCCTTTTCATGAAAAATTAGCATTTTTGGGGTGGGGTAGGTTTTCCTGCTGGGTTCCTGTGGGCCCAAAAGTGATTTAGAGAAAGCGAGACCACATGGTGTGTGTAGGGCTGGATCCAGCCTAGCCGCCCACATGCTTGGCTATACTGGGAAAACTCTAGTATGGTGGGAAACTGTCGAAAAGGGCCCTTACTCGCGCTATTTCAGCCGGGTGTCATGCCTGTTCCTGCTGGGTTCCTGTGGGTGCAAAAGTGATTTAGAGAGAAGGACACCTAGTGGGTAAGTTAGGGCCTACCCTGCCCTACATAACCGCATAAGACGCTATAGTGGGAAAACTCTGGTTATTGAGAAATGTGGTACTGAACATAAGCGAAAAAACGCCCCTTTTCATGAAAAATTAGCATTTTTTGGGTGGGGTTGGTTTTCCTGCTGGGTTCCTGTGGGCCCAAAAGTGATTAAGAGAAAGCGAGACCACATGGTGTGTGTAGGGCTGGATCCAGCCTAGCCGCCCACATGCTTGGCTATACTGGGAAAACTCTAGTATGGTGGGAAACTGTCGAAAAGGGCCCTTACTCGCGCTATTTCAGCCGGGTGTCATGCCTGTTCCTGCTGGGTTCCTGTGGGTGCAAAAGTGATTTAGAGAGAAGGACACCTAGTGGGTAAGTTAGGGCCTACCCTGCCCTACATAACCGCATAAGCGGCTATAGTGGGAAAACTCTGGTTATTGAGAAATGTGGTACTGAACATAAGCGAAAAAACGCCCCTTTTCATGAAAAATTAGCATTTTTTGGGTGGGGTAGGTTTTCCTGCTGGGTTCCTGTGGGCCCAAAAGTGATTTAGAGAAAGCGAGACCACATGGTGTGTGTAGGGCTGGATCCAGCCTAGCCGCCCACATGCTTGGCTATACTGGGAAAACTCTAGTATGGTGGGAAACTGTCGAAAAGGGCCCTTACTCGCGCTATTTCAGCCGGGTGTCATGCCTGTTCCTGCTGGGTTCCTGTGGGTGCAAAAGTGATTTAGAGAGAAGGACACCTAGTGGGTAAGTTAGGGCCTACCCTGCCCTACATAACCGCATAAGCGGCTATAGTGGGAAAACTCTGGTTATTGAGAAATGTGGTACTGAACATAAGCGAAAAAACGCCCCTTTTCATGAAAAATTAGCATTTTTTGGGTGGGGTAGGTTTTCCTGCTGGGTTCCTGTGGGCCCAAAAGTGATTTAGAGAAAGCGAGACCACATGGTGTGTGTAGGGCTGGATCCAGCCTAGCCGCCCACATGCTTGGCTATACTGGGAAAACTCTAGTATGGTGGGAAACTGTCGAAAAGGGCCCTTACTCGCGCTATTTCAGCCGGGTGTCATGCCTGTTCCTGCTGGGTTCCTGTGGGTGCAAAAGTGATTTAGAGAGAAGGACACCTAGTGGGTAAGTTAGGGCCTACCCTGCCCTACATAACCGCATAAGCGGCTATAGTGGGAAAACTCTGGTTATTGAGAAATGTGGTACTGAACATAAGCGAAAAACGCCCCTTTTCATGAAAAATTAGCATTTTTTGGGTGGGGTAGGTTTTCCTGCTGGGTTCCTGTGGGCCCAAAAGTGATTTAGAGAAAGCGAGACCACATGGTGTGTGTAGGGCTGGATCCAGCCTAGCCGCCCACATGCTTGGCTATACTGGGAAAACTCTAGTATGGTGGGAAACTGTCGAAAAGGGCCCTTACTCGCGCTATTTCAGCCGGGTGTCATGCCTGTTCCTGCTGGGTTCCTGTGGGTGCAAAAGTGATTTAGAGAGAAGGACACCTAGTGGGTAAGTTAGGGCCTACCCTGCCCTACATAACCGCATAAGCGGCTATAGTGGGAAAACTCTGGTTATTGAGAAATGTGGTACTGAACATAAGCGAAAAAACGCCCCTTTTCATGAAAAATTAGCATTTTTTGGGTGGGGTAGGTTTTCCTGCTGGGTTCCTGTGGGCCCAAAAGTGATTTAGAGAAAGCGAGACCACATGGTGTGTGTAGGGCTGGATCCAGCCTAGCCGCCAACATGCTTGGCTATACTGGGAAAACTCTAGTATGGTGGGAAACTGTCGAAAAGGGCCCTTACTCGCGCTATTTCAGCCGGGTGTCATGCCTGTTCCTGCTGGGTTCCTGTGGGTGCAAAAGTGATTTAGAGAGAAGGACACCTAGTGGGTAAGTTAGGGCCTACCCTGCCCTACATAACCGCATAAGCGGCTATAGTGGGAAAACTCTGGTTATTGAGAAATGTGGTACTGAACATAAGCGAAAAAACGCCCCTTTTCATGAAAAATTAGCATTTTTGGGGTGGGGTAGGTTTTCCTGCTGGGTTCCTGTGGGCCCAAAAGTGATTTAGAGAAAGCGAGACCACATGGTGTGTGTAGGGCTGGATCCAGCCTAGCCGCCCACATGCTTGGCTATACTGGGAAAACTCTAGTATGGTGGGAAACTGTCGAAAAGGGCCCTTACTCGCGCTATTTCAGCCGGGTGTCATGCCTGTTCCTGCTGGGTTCCTGTGGGTGCAAAAGTGATTTAGAGAGAAGGACACCTAGTGGGTAAGTTAGGGCCTACCCTGCCCTACATAACCGCATAAGCGGCTATAGTGGGAAAACTCTGGTTATTGAGAAATGTGGTACTGAACATAAGCGAAAAAACGCCCCTTTTCATGAAAAATTAGCATTTTTTGGGTGGGGTAGGTTTTCCTGCTGGGTTCCTGTGGGCCCAAAAGTGATTTAGAGAAAGCGAGACCACATGGTGTGTGTAGGGCTGGATCCAGCCTAGCCGCCCACATGCTTGGCTATACTGGGAAAACTCTAGTATGGTGGGAAACTGTCGAAAAGGGCCCTTACTCGCGCTATTTCAGCCGGGTGTCATGCCTGTTCCTGCTGGGTTCCTGTGGGTGCAAAAGTGATTTAGAGAGAAGGACACCTAGTGGGTAAGTTAGGGCCTACCCTGCCCTACATAACCGCATAAGCGGCTATAGTGGGAAAACTCTGGTTATTGAGAAATGTGGTACTGAACATAAGCGAAAAAACGCCCCTTTTCATGAAAAATTAGCATTTTTTGGGTGGGGTAGGTTTTCCTGCTGGGTTCCTGTGGGCCCAAAAGTGATTTAGAGAAAGCGAGACCACATGGTGTGTGTAGGGCTGGATCCAGCCTAGCCGCCCACATGCTTGGCTATACTGGGAAAACTCTAGTATGGTGGGAAACTGTCGAAAAGGGCCCTTACTCGCGCTATTTCAGCCGGGTGTCATGCCTGTTCCTGCTGGGTTCCTGTGGGTGCAAAAGTGATTTAGAGAGAAGGACACCTAGTGGGTAAGTTAGGGCCTACCCTGCCCTACATAACCGCATAAGCGGCTATAGTGGGAAAACTCTGGTTATTGAGAAATGTGGTACTGAACATAAGCGAAAAACGCCCCTTTTCATGAAAAATTAGCATTTTTTGGGTGGGGTAGGTTTTCCTGCTGGGTTCCTGTGGGCCCAAAAGTGATTTAGAGAAAGCGAGACCACATGGTGTGTGTAGGGCTGGATCCAGCCTAGCCGCCCACATGCTTGGCTATACTGGGAAAACTCTAGTATGGTGGGAAACTGTCGAAAAGGGCCCTTACTCGCGCTATTTCAGCCGGGTGTCATGCCTGTTCCTGCTGGGTTCCTGTGGGTGCAAAAGTGATTTAGAGAGAAGGACACCTAGTGGGTAAGTTAGGGCCTACCCTGCCCTACATAACCGCATAAGCGGCTATAGTGGGAAAACTCTGGTTATTGAGAAATGTGGTACTGAACATAAGCGAAAAAACGCCCCTTTTCATGAAAAATTAGCATTTTTGGGGTGGGGTAGGTTTTCCTGCTGGGTTCCTGTGGGCCCAAAAGTGATTTAGAGAAAGCGAGACCACATGGTGTGTGTAGGGCTGGATCCAGCCTAGCCGCCCACATGCTTGGCTATACTGGGAAAACTCTAGTATGGTGGGAAACTGTCGAAAAGGGCCCTTACTCGCGCTATTTCAGCCGGGTGTCATGCCTGTTCCTGCTGGGTTCCTGTGGGTGCAAAAGTGATTTAGAGAGAAGGACACCTAGTGGGTAAGTTAGGGCCTACCCTGCCCTACATAACCGCATAAGACGCTATAGTGGGAAAACTCTGGTTATTGAGAAATGTGGTACTGAACATAAGCGAAAAAACGCCCCTTTTCATGAAAAATTAGCATTTTTTGGGTGGGGTTGGTTTTCCTGCTGGGTTCCTGTGGGCCCAAAAGTGATTAAGAGAAAGCGAGACCACATGGTGTGTGTAGGGCTGGATCCAGCCTAGCCGCCCACATGCTTGGCTATACTGGGAAAACTCTAGTATGGTGGGAAACTGTCGAAAAGGGCCCTTACTCGCGCTATTTCAGCCGGGTGTCATGCCTGTTCCTGCTGGGTTCCTGTGGGTGCAAAAGTGATTTAGAGAGAAGGACACCTAGTGGGTAAGTTAGGGCCTACCCTGCCCTACATAACCGCATAAGCGGCTATAGTGGGAAAACTCTGGTTATTGAGAAATGTGGTACTGAACATAAGCGAAAAACGCCCCTTTTCATGAAAAATTAGCATTTTTTGGGTGGGGTAGGTTTTCCTGCTGGGTTCCTGTGGGCCCAAAAGTGATTTAGAGAAAGCGAGACCACATGGTGTGTGTAGGGCTGGATCCAGCCTAGCCGCCCACATGCTTGGCTATACTGGGAAAACTCTAGTATGGTGGGAAACTGTCGAAAAGGGCCCTTACTCGCGCTATTTCAGCCGGGTGTCATGCCTGTTCCTGCTGGGTTCCTGTGGGTGCAAAAGTGATTTAGAGAGAAGGACACCTAGTGGGTAAGTTAGGGCCTACCCTGCCCTACATAACCGCATAAGCGGCTATAGTGGGAAAACTCTGGTTATTGAGAAATGTGGTACTGAACATAAGCGAAAAAACGCCCCTTTTCATGAAAAATTAGCATTTTTTGGGTGGGGTAGGTTTTCCTGCTGGGTTCCTGTGGGCCCAAAAGTGATTTAGAGAAAGCGAGACCACATGGTGTGTGTAGGGCTGGATCCAGCCTAGCCGCCCACATGCTTGGCTATACTGGGAAAACTCTAGTATGGTGGGAAACTGTCGAAAAGGGCCCTTACTCGCGCTATTTCAGCCGGGTGTCATGCCTGTTCCTGCTGGGTTCCTGTGGGTGCAAAAGTGATTTAGAGAGAAGGACACCTAGTGGGTAAGTTAGGGCCTACCCTGCCCTACATAACCGCATAAGCGGCTATAGTGGGAAAACTCTGGTTATTGAGAAATGTGGTACTGAACATAAGCGAAAAACGCCCCTTTTCATGAAAAATTAGCATTTTTTGGGTGGGGTAGGTTTTCCTGCTGGGTTCCTGTGGGCCCAAAAGTGATTTAGAGAAAGCGAGACCACATGGTGTGTGTAGGGCTGGATCCAGCCTAGCCGCCCACATGCTTGGCTATACTGGGAAAACTCTAGTATGGTGGGAAACTGTCGAAAAGGGCCCTTACTCGCGCTATTTCAGCCGGGTGTCATGCCTGTTCCTGCTGGGTTCCTGTGGGTGCAAAAGTGATTTAGAGAGAAGGACACCTAGTGGGTAAGTTAGGGCCTACCCTGCCCTACATAACCGCATAAGCGGCTATAGTGGGAAAACTCTGGTTATTGAGAAATGTGGTACTGAACATAAGCGAAAAAACGCCCCTTTTCATGAAAAATTAGCATTTTTTGGGTGGGGTAGGTTTTCCTGCTGGGTTCCTGTGGGCCCAAAAGTGATTTAGAGAAAGCGAGACCACATGGTGTGTGTAGGGCTGGATCCAGCCTAGCCGCCAACATGCTTGGCTATACTGGGAAAACTCTAGTATGGTGGGAAACTGTCGAAAAGGGCCCTTACTCGCGCTATTTCAGCCGGGTGTCATGCCTGTTCCTGCTGGGTTCCTGTGGGTGCAAAAGTGATTTAGAGAGAGGGACACCTAGTGGGTAAGTTAGGGCCTACCCTGCCCTACATAACCGCATAAGCGGCTATAGTGGGAAAACTCTGGTTATTGAGAAATGTGGTACTGAACATAAGCGAAAAAACGCCCCTTTTCATGAAAAATTAGCATTTTTTGGGTGGGGTAGGTTTTCCTGCTGGGTTCCTGTGGGCCCAAAAGTGATTTAGAGAAAGCGAGACCACATGGTGTGTGTAGGGCTGGATCCAGCCTAGCCGCCCACATGCTTGGCTATACTGGGAAAACTCTAGTATGGTGGGAAACTGTCGAAAAGGGCCCTTACTCGCGCTATTTCAGCCGGGTGTCATGCCTGTTCCTGCTGGGTTCCTGTGGGTGCAAAAGTGATTTAGAGAGAAGGACACCTAGTGGGTAAGTTAGGGCCTACCCTGCCCTACATAACCGCATAAGCGGCTATAGTGGGAAAACTCTGGTTATTGAGAAATGTGGTACTGAACATAAGCGAAAAAACGCCCCTTTTCATGAAAAATTAGCATTTTTTGGGTGGGGTAGGTTTTCCTGCTGGGTTCCTGTGGGCCCAAAAGTGATTTAGAGAAAGCGAGACCACATGGTGTGTGTAGGGCTGGATCCAGCCTAGCCGCCCACATGCTTGGCTATACTGGGAAAACTCTAGTATGGTGGGAAACTGTCGAAAAGGGCCCTTACTCGCGCTATTTCAGCCGGGTGTCATGCCTGTTCCTGCTGGGTTCCTGTGGGTGCAAAAGTGATTTAGAGAGAAGGACACCTAGTGGGTAAGTTAGGGCCTACCCTGCCCTACATAACCGCATAAGCGGCTATAGTGGGAAAACTCTGGTTATTGAGAAATGTGGTACTGAACATAAGCGAAAAAACGCCCCTTTTCATGAAAAATTAGCATTTTTTGGGTGGGGTAGGTTTTCCTGCTGGGTTCCTGTGGGCCCAAAAGTGATTTAGAGAAAGCGAGACCACATGGTGTGTGTAGGGCTGGATCCAGCCTAGCCGCCCACATGCTTGGCTATACTGGGAAAACTCTAGTATGGTGGGAAACTGTCGAAAAGGGCCCTTACTCGCGCTATTTCAGCCGGGTGTCATGCCTGTTCCTGCTGGGTTCCTGTGGGTGCAAAAGTGATTTAGAGAGAGGGACACCTAGTGGGTAAGTTAGGGCCTACCCTGCCCTACATAACCGCATTAGCGGCTATAGTGGAAAAACTCTGGTTATTGAGAAATGTGGTACTGAACATAAGCGAAAAAACGCCCCTTTTCATGAAAAATTAGCATTTTTTGGGTGGGGTAGGTTTTCCTGCTGGGTTCCTGTGGGCCCAAAAATGATTTAGAGAAAGCGAGACCACATGGTGTGTGTAGGGCTGGATCCAGCCTAGCCGCCCACATGCTTGGCTATACTGGGAAAACTCTAGTATGGTGGGAAACTGTCGAAAAGGGCCATCCTTCGTCCTATTGTGTTATGTGTGTAGCATTTCTTACTTACCCAATATAAATGATTAATGCATCTTATATAGTCGGTCTTAATTTTTTTTTGAAATTGATTGTTTACAAATTTATTGTAATATTAACTGGTATGTATTTACCTTTTTCGAAAATGCAAATATTATATTTCTATCTTATATACTTTTTGAGTTTTTGAATGTTGAACATAGTAACATCATTACACACAAAAATGTCTAATGAAATTCCGTGGGCATTCTGTGGTACAATGGTTCGCAGGAAAGATCCCTAACTTATTAATGTATCATATTCTAGAAAATACAAATCGATGTATAAAAGGAAATAAAACAAAGATAAGGAACCAACAGTTATACAACTGAATACCGGAGTAAAAGAAATCCAACAATTAAGCCGTGGTGGACCTGTTCTTTTTTACTTTTTAGCCCTGATCAGTGTCAACATCACTGAATTATTTCCATACACCTTGCCCAGAAATGAGCTTTTCACCGTGACTGCCTTTAAGAACTTCTGATTTGAATGCATGGTACTTTTCAAAGCAATTCTGAAGTCTTCTCTCTGACAATATGTAACATCAATGTTCCAGTGTGCATGAGAGGGTTTTTCGCTGAAGGTTCCCCATGACCTACTGTTTATGTGAGCAAGCAGCAACGGTTCGGGCGAGACTATGCAGTTGCCCAAACTCGCCTGAACTTTTGCTGTTTGTATATGCAATAACGGTTGTTTAACTGCGATGCTGCTCACTTGTTGCACCTACATGTATATTGGTACATAGGCACGTCTACTTTATTAACTCACCTATGCAGTAATATGTTATTGCTCATGGTTGTAAAGTAAATACTGTTAGATATTAACTTATTTCTGCTCCATACATATGTTTTGTGTACTTGTTAGAACCATCTGAATGAGGCGATTCCAAATCTACATTCCTTAGAACCAACACAACAAAGGCAGCTGTACTGAGTATCCACAATATATTTGATAGATCACATTTTAACAATAGTGTAAGCGACCATAATAAGGCACTTCAATTTATTTAAGTAGCAGTCTTATACATTTGCTATATTCCCTGACAGATTTGATAAATGAATAGTCGATAACTGCCATACAGATATTCAGAAATAACGTATGTAATACTTAGTAACATATTCAACGATTTTAACTCAAGGTATTACAATGAATACTTAAAAATAAAAACTGTGTTATCAGAATTACATAAACCTGTGCCAGCATGCAAATACGTACGAACAGGTCATGGTGGAGACATTATCTTGAACGTTTAATGCTATTCTGCGGGTAACCTATATAACATAGGCGTGTAAAAATAGTGTAAGCGAGCACCATAAGGAACTTTAATTAATTTAGGTAGCAGCCTTATAGACTTGCTATATTCACTGACCGATTTAATACATGTATAGTCAATGTCTGCCATACCGATACTCGGAAATAACCTATGAAACACTTAGTAACGTATACAACGCCAATAACTCAAGACATTTATAAAATGAAAGCTAAAATATGTAACTGTGTTCATAAACATGTCCCAGTATGCAAGTAAGTATGAACATGTCATGTTGGAGACATTATCAGGATTGTTTAATGCTATTTTGTGGGTAACGTACGCAACGTAATGTTAAACTTTAACGCTGCCACTCTCAAACGGCCAACATATTTCATCTTTTGGCTGATATAATGTAGTATCAGGAAATCATATTGTACAAAATCCCCCCACGGGGAGGGGGTCTATTACCAGCTCAGTGCCTAAGGTTGACTACAATGAGTACCACTGAGAGAAAGGGCATGTAGGAAGATAAAGTACTACTGGTAGATATAAAGGGTTCGCAGGGTCTCTATAGTATTCCTGGGCGAACTAAATGGGCCTGTAGGAAATTACTGTACGAATGTGAGATATAACAGGGCCTACAGGGAAGTCTCAGTACCACTAGAAGTTACCAAACTTAAAAAAGAAACATTAAAACACTATGTTTACTCTGTTTCAAATTTTCGGCCACTTGGCCTTTATCAAGAAACAAATAATTATATTAATGTTATGAACTACATCTCCATTGTCTTAGCCAACCAGTTAATATAAATAACGTTATGATATTGTCATGGGCAATATGACGTCACTTCCAGTACGCCAAAACGAAACGTTCTGATGCATAAGCGCCAAATGACGTCATATCACTTACCAGACAAAATCACATCCCAAATACCTGGACAAATGCATAAACTTAATAAAAATAATAAATAAATAAATTAATTAATTAAATAATACAAAAATAAATATTTAAAAATGATTATTTAATAATAATAATAATAATAATAATAATAATAATAATAATAATAATAATAATAATAATAATAAAGCTAATATAAAAAATAATAATTAAAATAATAATATAATAGTTATAATAATACAATAATAATAACAATAATAGTAATAATAATAATAATCATTTTTAAATATTTATTTTTGTATTATTTAATTAATTTATTTATTTATTTATTATTCTTATATAGTTTATGCATAAATAAGAATAATAAATAAATAAATTAATTAATTAAATAATACAAAAATAAATATTTAAAAATGATTATTTAATAATAATAATAATAATAATAATAAAGCTAATAATAAAAATAATAATTAAAATAATAATATAATAGTTATAATAATACAATAATAATAACAATAATAATAATAATAATAATAATAATAAAGATAATAATAATCATTTTAAAATATTTATTTTTGTATTATTTAATTAATTTATTTATTTATTTATTATTCTTATATAGTTTATGCATTTGTCCAGGTATTTGGGATGTGATTTTGTCTGGTAAGTGATATGACGTCATTTGGCGCTTATGCATCAGAACGTTTCGTTTTGGCGTACTGGAAGTGACGTCATATTGCCCATGACAATATCATAACGTTATTTATATTTACTGGTTGGCTAAGACAATGAAGATGTAGTTCACAACATTAATACAATTATTTGTTTCTTGATAAAGGCCAAGTGGCCGAAAATTTGAAACAGAGTAAACATAGTGTTTTAATGTGATTAAATTCCCTTTGGAATTTTTATTGAGATATTCAGTGTTAAAAAAGTAATGCATCTATTTTAAAACGCTATATTTTCTAGATTTAAATGGAATTCATATGTAAAATGTCTAAAAGGATTTCGTCCACTATTCCTGACTGTGTGAGTCAGAAAACATCAAACATCGTTAACACAATTTGATATTAAACTTAAAACATATGACACATCTTTCTTGGCGTCAAGGAAATTCTTTGCATTTCGATTTTTTTTAGCTTATTTATTGTACTTTTAAAGTATGTTCTCTGCAAAGCAAACACGTTAATGACAGGCAGCATTAAAGTACTTAAAACAGCATTAGTTTTGACAAAATTAAGCGTCAATATTATCAATTTAATTATGATAGATGTTACAAAGTAAAACGCTCGCTGTGAATATATGTGTGCATTAGTTAATTTATGAGCATTGGTTCATTCATACACAGGTGCATGTGCATTGGTTCACTGTTGGTGACAATGAGGTACATTTACTAGTATATACATAAGGGATGTCTGTTGGACATGCCACTCATTCCCTCATTTATATCGGGGTATCATTTACTTACAGGAAACACTATATTCACAAAAATCTATAATTACATGCTAGTCTTGCTTCTCTCAGACAAATTTTCTTATGTATACCCCCAAAGAAAGTTCATTAATCAGGGGATACAAAATACGGTAATACAGAGACGTTAGTATATTGTTGTTCAAAATTCCAATAAGAAGAAGGTATGTGGTATTTTCATTTATATGTATATACATGCAGTTCTGAATAGTTTACATGGAGGGCATTTACCTATTCAGGAACCTCAATGTATATTACCAGATTTAATCTCAACAAGGACCTTAATTGTGGATTGTCATAAAGCAAGAGTTTTCTCGATTTCTAGTTTGCCAAATCAGCCAGCATTTTTTGAGGAGCTTCTCCGAACCTATATAGGCCATGGGCTGATCATCCTAGCTGAACAGACCCATCTACACTTTTTGATAAGAGGAACTTGTAAAGGCTTGGAAAAATTTGGGGGACGTGTCTGAGTGGTAGCTTTGTGGTCTAAATCTAAGTGTAAACTATGATACACCCAAAAGATATTTTCAAAACTTTCATGGAACTGAAATGAATATAAAACTGTTAATATGCCAACAAATGATAGTGGCGTTATAAGAAATAATCATATACGAGGGTTGTCCCAGTAAATCGTGGACTTTTGTTATAAAACGAAATTGTCTATCGGGAATTCTATGAAATTTGTATGATATGTTAATATACATCTACGACACATTTTTGACAAATATGGGTGAAATCACAGTTTAGATAACAAAGTTATGAACCTTTACTTGAGGGTATCTCTGCGTATGCGGAGCACGTCACAAAATTATTCTGCTGTATTTTCAGTGAGGGGTGGTCAAATGTTTTGACCCTACTCTTTTTAAATAAGCTTAAATGGTGTCAAATATTGCCATATATTTGTTGAGTAAGTCTCCCTGGTTCCAGTAAAGATTAAATAGTTAGTTTAGATATGTTAAGCAATCAAACAAGCGCGATCTTTTAGATTTAATAAGAGACAACATATTTACCGTTAAAATAACTTACAGAAAAATAGCACGCATTCCGTTTAATTGACGAAAATGAGCTTGTCTTTGTGATATTACTAAAATAACTTTACACAAAATCCATTTTACGACACTAGTGACTCTTCGACGAATCATTTATCATTTAAAGAACGTAGTTTTATGTGATTAATCATTGTTAATTAGCTAAAAATTGTTGAAAGTCTAATTTTTTGCGCCGTACCGTTTTTCTAACCTTAACATGCTCTAAAAAATAAAAATGTAGCAGGTTTGTAAAATCGTTTATAAAATCAATGCGAATGGCCATAAACGTTGCAAATTTTCAACACTTTACCTTGCATGGTTACTTGTTTATGAGGTAATGCATTGTTTAAAAAAACAAAAGCGAAATTTGATTGAACGTACACTACCTTTTGGACTAGAATAGTTCCACTACAAAAACTTTGGCGTGCGCGGCTCACGCCAACATACCGTCTAGTAAAGGTTCGTGAATTTGTTATCTAAACTACGATTCCACCCATATTTATACAAAATGGTTAACATAAGTATATCAACACATCATGGAAATATCATATAATTACTTGTACACAGTCTCGTGTTATAACAAAAGTCCACGATTAACTGGGACAACCCTCGTAGAAACAATTTTCTTTAATGTTTGAATTTTAGAAGGTGTCTGTAAGATGTATATATTACATCTCAAAAAGCTCTACCATTATTAGTGAAAACTATTTGTATTGTTTTGCCTTATAAATGCAGCAGGGAACATAAGCAGTTTATTTTATAATGATCAGGTAGCAAATTTGATTTACTTTCCAAATATGCAATTAATATTAATTAATTTACTTTATGATTTATGGCCTGTTGAAGAACCCTACCCCTATACGAACAGTTCTGGTAAACACAGGTATTCATTAGCTGTTATCCACTCATCAATGCAAATTGGGAAGTTAATATCACTTTATTTGAATAGACATAACTGCAAGACATATAATGATGTTAAATTGTAAACAAAAATCCAAAATCCTATGCCTAATTCTTATGGTAACGTATATAACATATATTCAAATTATAGGCATACACTTCTGTTTCCCCTGTACTATTGTGCTGTTATTGTCAAATGAGTCAAATGGCTGCAAATACTACAAATAATTGATAGTCAAACGATACAAATATGTCATAATAATATGATATGTGACCTTATTTTAAACAAATAAGGCAGTAATTAGATGAATGTGTCTGTTTATTTGTTTCACAAAGAAACTACCTTTAAAAGTATGTCGCAGAGTTTACATTTATTATAAAGGTGTTCCTTATGAAACAATAATAAACCAATACCTGCCTTTTGGACTGCAGACCACTCTTCTAGTGTCCATAAGGTAACGTATAGAAACAATCACGTGGTCATTATGGAAAATTGCGGGCTTTTTTTAGCTGTGCGCGATTTTGGAATATAATTTGAGATATAAATAGTTAAATGGACGCAAATGGATTGTTTTATGGATTTGATAGAGTTTTGACATCAGGTTCAAATGGGAGGTTCAAATATGAAGAATAAAAGGAAGAAAAGTGTGAATTTTCCGGAATTAAATAGTGAAGGTTAACCATCCATATACATGTATGTATTGTTATTATATGTCCCACTAACGATGAGCTGTACATGCTTAAGTTGTAAATAAACTGCTTACTTAAAAAGTAATGTAGGAATAATACTTGTTTATGCTTCAACAAAGAAACTACCTATAAAAGTATGTCGCAGAGTTTACTTTCATTATAATGGTGTTCCTTATGACACACAATAATGAATCAATACCTGCCTTTTGGACTGCAGACCACTCTTCTAGTGTCCATAAGGTAGCGTATATAACATTATGTTTAACAAATTATTATGTTTAACAAATATATATACATAAAATTCAGACATTCTCATATGACAAGTAATAATAACAATTATCATAATAATGCCACATTTCAGCTTATTCAGCTAAGTCTTCTAATAGCATCAAATAAAGCTAGCTTTAACTATCAGCTAACATCACTCTGGTGTAAAGAACTCTCATTTTCATTTCATGCATTTTCATTGTCATCCTAATCACTTCATCCGCTGTATCGTCTACACTATCTTCAAAGTTGTTGTCAATCGTATTGTCGCATTACTGATTCTTTCATGCCGACAAACATGCCAATACATTAGCATCACACTGGCATTCAGAGGCTTTGCACATTCTACTGCATTTACATGCAATCAGCTCTATCACGACGTGTGGGGCAGGTAAAAATAGTAAGTGAGTATGATCATGAAATACCATAATCACAAACTGCAGACAAACCCACGGCACCACAAAGAAGAGCCACACAACAATCACAAGACACCAGGAGGACAAACTAAGCACAGCAAGCAGCTCTCTTTTCCCCATCAAGATGATTGCAAAACTAGAAGGGACATAAAGTAACGTACAACAAAACATTGAACAATTACAGACTCCCACAATGGGAGTAACAATAAACAACAAGTCAACAATAACAGAACCATCGCATTAGAAGGGACAGCAGCCCAAGCCACCCGATGGGCCCAAATGCATTTTATTGGCACCAAATATTCGCCCTAGATTCTGCTGCTGTTGAACTGCAAGAAAGGTTCAGCTCGCATGGAAGCCTTCTAACTATTGCAATGTATCATCATGGAGAAACAATCTAATCAACTTAACACACTATGATGAAACAAAGAAACGGGCTCACGACTAACAGATAGTCAGAGCTAAAGAAAGCCTCAAATTGAGCCACGGTGGGTCCAGCTACAGATAAGCATCAGACACCAACCAACCAATTAAAGCTTTACGTCAGAGCCGTCATAGAGTCTGAGGCCTGACCTACCGTCGTGCAATTAAAGAGGAAACCATAGCTATAAACCGTGAATGGGTTTAAAACTAGGCATGTAGACTGTCGCATGATATCCAAATTATATCCAACCCTTATATAACGTTTTACTATCTTTTGAATTGATCACTAAAATTAGGTTTCCTCACAATTCCTTTGAATTTATAAACTAAATCACTATAAAATATAGGTTCTGATATGCCTTGTTGCTGAAGAGTTTTTAACCCAATGTTGTATTTAACAATTAACTCTGAATGTCTGTGGTAGAATTTAGAAAATGCTTTTCGAATTTATGATATCTATAACCTTGTTTTGATAACTTAGCAGTTAATAATAAGTTTCTGTTGTTGAAGTCATCAACATTAGAACACTCTCTTGCAAAACGAATAAGCTGAGAAATATATACGCCATAGGAAGGGGAGCGAGGAACATCTCCATCAAGAAGTGGGAAATTTACTATTTCAAAATTAAAATCATCCCATTTATCATAATTTTTAGAAAACTATGCCATTTGTTATGGACAAGTTTTAGTCCAAAAACGGAGCTTCAGTATCAGATGAACTCGCCTTGTTTAACTGAAGTTGAGTAGGATATATCTGACCTACCATTTGTTCAAAATAAGGATTATCAATATTAAGTAAGTCATCTAAATTGCTGGAGATGGAGTTAAAAGTTTCAATAATATCAGTGTGATTATTGTCTGACAGAGACAACATGAAGTCTCTCTAATAACAAAGCAAAAACAGTCGGCAACAAGGGGAGCACAATTAGTACCCAATGGAATACCTAAAATGTGTCAATATAATTTAGAGCCAAATCTTATAAATATATTGTCTAAAAGATAATGGAGAGCATTACACATTTTCTGACATGACCGCAATTTATATCTTTTAGGTTGTTCAGAAGTAAAAAGGCATTTTATCATTACAAGCCAAATAAAGTGAGCCCTCTCAGTTAAATAATTCTTCAATTGATTCTATTAGTTTTTCTTTGATTAGATTATGAGACAATATAGTATAGAGAGAAGAGAAATCATATGTAGACAAACTAGATGCTAGAAAACCTATAGACTTTAATTTATTAAGAATTATTTCACCTGAATTTTTAATGAACCAAAATAAATTTAGACCATTCCTTTCATAAACTGTTGTGCAATATATAATGACATGGTTTTTAATCGCAGTGCGGCAAGAAGTCAAAAGAATAGACAACTTAGTAGTTGTACATGAAGTAGAATTAGCAATAAACGCGACTTATAGGGCCGTTTATGAAGTTGAGGTAACCAGTATATCAAAACCTGCATCCAGTCAATCACTATCTGGCTATTATGTATCATCCATCCAATCTCTCCGGGCTTGGGTGTCTGTTTCTTGTTTTAAACACATTTCCATGTGCATGCTTGATAATTAGCCTGCATAGCATAAAGCCTAAGGGTATCTTGACAAGGTGGAAGTTGACTAGAATCTGCATCTCCTTTCTTGATCCTTAACAACTGGTATCTCAAGTAACTCACTTTGCAAAGAGAGGTCTGTGAACCACATTTTTTGCACACAAACTCTTGCAATAGTGTAAACAGTTCCTTTGACAGAATCCAAAGTAAGAAAGAAGGCAAATATCAGAAATCGGTACAATCAAGTACCACACCTGACCAAGGACACTGTATGGGAAAGTGACAAAACACAAGAAAACATCATATACCAGAGAGCCAAGAGGTCAGCTTTTTCCCAACAGGTGACCTCAAAGCTGCAAGTAACAAACATGGCAGTGTGGCAAAAATAAATACAAATAATAAATCAGATTTACAAAAGAAGAACCGCCTTGGAACAGTCAGCAAAAAAATACTGGAGGGCTTAAACTAGTTTCACGGTACCAACCTTACCCTTAGTTTAAGCCTTACACAATCCTACCATATGACCTTATGCAGTCTACCCCATTCATAGCAAGCTTTAGAGCATTGACTTTTCCCTGATTACAAAAGCGCTGACTGAGTAGCAGCCAGAGAATGTATGAAATCCTCGTAAAGCTTTGCAAGTCTCTTCACCAAAAGACTACCCAACTTTGCTCATGTCAATGTGACGGAGCCTGTTTTTTGTTCCACATCGGATATACATATATCACTTATATGATGGAATACTGAAAGGCAAATGATAAACACATCTGTGTCTTCTGTTACAATAAACATGGATCTATAGTTACTGGAAGCATGTTTGGTGTGAAGCAACATGTGTGTGTTAGCTTCATCTTGAGCGGTAGTAAGTTCATCAACGACATCAGAGCCATCTTTAGTGACTTTGAAACGCTGTTTCCAATATGTCATGAAAAGAAGTTTGCTGCCAAGCTTCTCTGGATATATATCATTTATCCATACTTGGCAAAGAAATTTGATGAGGTCAGTTTCACTTGCTGAACTTCTCAGCAGTCTCCTTCACTGTTATATGTTCTGATCGGAAACATTACTGACATGGGCTAAGCCAGTAGCTTCTCCTCTACCCTCACGTTCTGTTGTTTTGATTGAGTTGTCTTAACTGACATCAAAAAACAATGTATATTCTGCTACTGGCATTTCCTGACTGTATTGCAATCGTAAATATGTTCTCGGCAAAGTCCCCAAATTAGTGGAGCACATTAACAGAGCAATCTTTCATTTAGTGATAAATGCACCAAATTTGGCATAAACAATTGTAAGGATATAATGTTTACGAAAGCCACAATTTGCAACTCGAAATTTAAGTTGATCGCCATTTTCCAAGATGGCCACCATACCAAATATAGAATTTTACAATTATCACAACAAGAACCCTTCTACGGGTGATAAGGTACAAAACTTGACCTTATCAATAAAAAAGATTTCTAATGTGTAAACTATAAGAAAGGTTTATAATAAGACCAAAAATTCAAAATGGCCGCCAGTATTTAAGATGGCTGCCAATAAAAGAGACAGTATTTGTAATATTTCAATTTTGGTTTCATTCATTTGCTAATACGACACTTATTATGACCCAGCTACTTATTAATAAGTTGTATTAAAAAAAAAACAGCAGTCGAATTTATAAAATTCAAGATGGCCGCCGATTATCAAAATGGCCATATATTCCTCTTTAAAAATACAGTTTCGAAAAAATATCCTTCAAAATTTTTTTAACTTATTGAAGCAAACCTCTTATTTATCACATAATTGTGATTTTAAAGTCAAAACAATATCAAGAGTATATAATACTTACTCTGAAATTTATAAATGACCAACATTTCTCAAGATGGCCTCAATAATTTTGAAATATAGTACAACTATACCTGAAAACTCAACTGAATATTTTTTGTTGATATGCACTGGCGTATTTCTAATTTATTCAACACACAGCTGAGTACATTTTAAGCAAAATACTTACATGTAGCGATTGTCACACTTCAACGTTTTTCACCCAGCCCCAATTATAAGGGCTATAAACTAGCATTTTGGGCCGGGAATCTTCATTTGCTAATTTTACTTTGGATGCCAACTCATATTGATTGACAAATTGACAAACGTCTAACTTCTGGGCCACATACAATCCATCGTTTCAAAGCAGATTGATCAAAATTCCAATTGTACCACCATCTCCTTTCACAACTGCATTCGCCTGCTCACGAGCATGACCGATTGCAGAGCCTGAAAACGCTCTGTGTGTCTTGTAAACAGTAAACTTTCCTTGATTAAACTCATCGAAAATCTTAGGGTTTGTTTGTTTTAATGAAAACATATCCCTTAGATGGACAAGGAGCCAACAGGCATATTTGACATTGTTGTTTGCAAAGAAGTCTGGTAGAAGATCATTAAGTGCTTGACAGCTCAAGGTAAAGTTAAATTCTCTGAAAGATCTGACTAAAGAGAAAATCACGAGTTGCATTGATAATACAAGGTCCCAGAAATGAAATTGAGAAATCAAGAGAAATGTTACCCCTGCATCCAATTTAGGTTACCTTGCACCCCCAGGACAACTTTTCATGGGTGACAAATTGTTCATTGGGACCCCCTAAATGCGAAACGAAGGTGTCCTAAAAATGGTATGGGTTATGTGAAAATGCATGGTTCTATGGCAACCAATAGCGAATATGAGGATGGGAGTCTTCCTACAAAATTACTCATATCTCAGCTGATAATTATTCTAGTCTACTATACTTAATACCAAATTGAAACTTAGACATAGGCCTATTTTCCCCTTGTTGCATATGCAAATTATCTAATTTGTATATTCATAAATATTTATGACAACATTAAAAATATGATTCACGAATGGTGTATAAATATAAAGCCAATAATACATCAGCTGCTTTTAGTCATAGATTACTAAATTTGTACTAAATTAAAGCTAAGACATAGGCTTTTTATTCCGTGGTCAAATATGCAAGTTATCATATTTGCATAATTTGCGTATTCATGAATGTTAATAAAAACGCTAAAAATAAGGGAAAAATCATTAAAAAATAAATATGCTGGTTTCATCCCAATATTGTCATTGTTACATGTTTCAATGTAACCAATGTTACAATTTGACAAGTCCATTCATCCTGCGGTCCTATATAAAAATTATCTCATTTGAATATATATGAATATACATGAAAACTTTTTTAAAAATGAGGGAAAATCACGTACAAACTATTAGCCAAGGGGAGGGGTTGAGGTACGATATATCCTGTACTCCTAGGGCCTTTTAAATTCATGCCAAATTGTTCAGTATGCCTCAGAATGCGAAACGAAGTTCTCCTAAAATATAATTTGGTATGGGCAATGTGAAAATGCATGTTTTCCATGGCAGCCCCATTTTATGCTCCTCGAGATTGGGGGATAGGCCTACAAATGCAATCATATCTGGGGTCCTACTTATCCTAGAACACTACAATTGGTGTCAAATTAAAGCTGAGACAGATGTTTTTAATCCTGTGGTCGTATTTGCAAATCATCTGGTTTGTATATTTATGAATAGTAATGAAAACCTTAAAAATTAAGTAAAATCATAAAAAACATAAATGAACATATTTCAGCACAAAAACATCATAAACCACATTGTTGCCAGTTTTTATATCGCCAATGATTAATATGATAAGTTCTTTCATCCAGTGGTCTTATATGAAAATTATCGCATTTGCATATTTATGAATAATAATGAAAACTTTAGTAATTAGAGAAAATATCTTAGAAAAATTAAGGGATGTACAAATTAAATCACATGTGTTTCACCTACCATGTGTTCTAGTGTATCAAACCTAGTGCCAAATCAATGCTTAGACATTTAACTTTAACCATAAGGTATAATATGAATAAAATTTATCATGAATTTTCATGAATTTTAATGAAAACAGAAGAAATGATGAACAGTTGCAGAAAAATAAAGGGTGTGCACTTAAAAAAATTTCTCACATCTCAGTTGTTAAGTGCCCTATAGTGCCAAACCTGATTTTAAATTAATGCTTAGACACAGCATGTTTACCAAAATGATCCAATTTATAGCAGATCAAATGCAATCTCATGAATATTGATGAAAACGTGAGAAATTAGAGAAAATTACAGGAAAATTAAGGAGGTATTCCTACAAAATGATTCATATCTTAGCTTTAGTGCCCTATTGAAGCAAATTTGGTACCATATCAAACAGCATTATCCTAAGTTTGCTTGAGTAAAAGAAAAAAGTATAATATTTATAGTAGTTGAGATATGAGTAATTTTGTATGTACATTGCTATCAATCTGTATACATTTTTTGTATTTTAAAGTTTATATTAATATTGATCTTATACAAATTATATAATTCTTATGTCTTCTCACTAGGTAAAATTGGTATGCATAGACTTAAATTAAGTATCATGTTGCTACTCTAGGGCAATTAACAGCTTAGATATAAGTAATTTTGTAGGTATACCCCTTTATTTTTCGGCAATTTTTCTCTTTATTCTAATGTTTATATTAATTTTCATGAATATGTAAATGAGACAACTGGCAAATATTACCGTTGAGATAAAAGGCTGTGTCATAGCAATAAGTTGGTACCATGTTTGCTACTTAAAGGCTATCCCCTTATAAATTTACAATAATAACAAACACATATTTTGCTAAAAAGCAGGAAATAAAGTCATGAGAGGTTAAAAAACACGTATATTCAGCTGGCATGTCATGAAAGTGATTACCAATAGTAGATTATACTAGAGTAGCATGCTAATCTCTAAAGCAAAATACATAAAGTAACGTACGTAGCATTCAAAAATTCTGCTGATGGAACCCCTCCGCCGATCAAGAGGCTATTTTGTTCACTATAAAATAATCTAAAGCTACATCTAATGTACATAAGAATATAAAATGCAATCTGGCTTATGTTAAGTACTGGCAGTTGGAATTTCACTGTGTTACAGCCTTGTTAACTCTGTTAACATATAATAGTCTCAAATCCGATTGTGCAAATACATAATTGAATTGAACGCACTCAAATAGATGCTGCCAACAACCAGTTAGAAACAAAACAATCAACACCTTTTATATTACTGAAGTAAACATTACTTACTTTCAAATATATTCATATTTAGTACAGTGCTATCACTTGACCATGGGCTGTCAAAAGACCTCTGAACCTCTGCTGTTCATTGTGGTTTACTATAAAAAATCTCATTTTATAAGCCACACACTAATATCTATATGTAAGCTCTTCAGCAGATGGAGGATCACCCTGCAATATCAAAGTTAACTACCTTACCTAAAATAGGAACTTGTACAGTGATTATATCAAATTATTTCTTATTCGTATGTATCAATATTATTATTTTTTTATTGAAAGCAAATGGCTAGCAGTATACTTGCAATTAAAGGCAACTATTTTCACTGTTATATATGTTACTTTCTTTATATGCATTATTTTAGTGTAATAAATTCACTATATGAGTTAAAACTACTAGTGGATATAAATTGCTGCCATTTGAAAAGTACTTTACATAGCAAATAAAACACATTGGAAGTGTTTTTCGTATTACATATGTAAACGGCATTTAAAGAACTACTTATTTTAAAGGTCAAATTATAGTTAAAGTCAAATTAAAGTAAGTAAGGGTGCAAAGATCAGGAATCGATACAATCAAGTACCACACCTGACCCAGGATACCAATGGGAAAGTGACAGACTCACAGTAGATACCACAAACGAGAGCCAAGAGGTCAGCCCTTTCCCAGCAGGTGACCACAAAGCACATATAAACAGACGCGCACAAAGACATAGCAAACACAAGACAGAACAAAAACATAAAGGATTCACAAAAGAAGTACTGCCTTGGAACGGTCAGTAAAATATTTTACGGAAGGCCATTTTCTTCACTATCTACAGCTCAATTTAGATGAAACATAACAGTGAGCATTTAGTAGCTAATTAAAATATATTATTCCTTGCATAAGCCATAAAACATATATAGTCCATCAGCTATTGATTACAACAAATAAATTGATTACAATCAAGGATAAAAGCTTACTCGCAACATTTGAAATTGCAAGTCATTTTAAGAGTAGGTCCAAATCAAGTAAAGAAAAAAAAAGAAAACATGCATCATCTCTTTTTAATTGTTTAATTCTGTCCACATATGGTAACCTTCTTGCTTATCCCTATAATTATCATCTCTTTGTATCTAAAGAATGTTAAGTTTGGCTTGATTTCATGCCAAGAATAAATCAAATGAGCCTCACATTTGATTTTGGGACTTATTGCAGTGTGACAAAAAAAGGCTCAGTCGAGTCTGTGCAAATATGTTGAATCGGCAGAGCCATCGCTGCTCCCATACACAAAGAATAGATGTAGATTAAGTCTCTGACCAGAATTTAGCCCCACTGTGTAAGCCCTGGCCCATATCTGATATAAGTATCAAAATTCATGTAATGTTCCCAATCTTCAGTTGAGCATTTATAGTTTTTATTCTATGATCAAAAAAGTTGAAACTGATACTTTTTCTATTGATAAATAATAAATATGTGATGAGATATTGAGAATTCAGTATACTATATAATACACAACACATATAAAACAAATGACAAGGAGAAAAACTACTTTATCAATATCTGACATTTATAATGATATCATTCACAAGGTGAAAGAACTGAATTCTTTTGGAGGTCATTTGGCAAATAACATATGCATAGTGCTGGTGCTAACAATGTTGACACATTTCCATCCAATATTCTAAAATATTTAAAATCTATTCTAAATTTACTCAAATGACACCTGGTCAAGTTTGATATCATCTATTTCTGTCTGAAAAGGTCTTATCAATTAAAATTGGTATTGTAAGTAACAAATGACCTGTTTCCCTTGATATGATCATATGACATGTGATCATTGCCATGTTATGTCCACAATTATAACTGTTTTCTCAATTTTTTAAAGTTTTGTTCTTGATAAATTACTTATTTACGTATAAAATTCACATTGCTAATTGGCAAGCAAATGATCAGAAGACTAAAAGTGATATAATTGATAGTTGTATCAATTAAACAATGAAAGCTATGCTAAACTAAACTCATTTTTATGGCTAAATATAAATGAATGTGTCACCATCTGTATACACAAACGTGTGTATTAAATTTGATATGGAGACAGTCTCTTTTAACTGTAACTGATTGCAGACAGTTATAATGCATAGTATCAAAAGTAACATGTTTTTTATTGTACCAGCTAATAGATGCTAAATTCTATATGAATTGTAAACAAATATTATTTGTATCCTACCATGTTTAGTAACTAGCAGCTTTGTATTGTGAATGAACTTAAATATGCAAGTAAATTAGCCTTATCATGTTACTGACTATGTTTGTACAATGTGAACAACAGTTTACTTGGTACACACAAATATTCAGTTTTTTTTAAACTTTTAAATATTTAAATAAGTGATTGAATCAAACTTTCTTCAGATGAATACTGTGGGTGGTAGGGAGCTGCGATCTTTGCTGGAGCTGTTAGCGATATGGTCCTGTCATATTTGGCTTGTTGTTCGGATAAAATTTGCTTCACTGGTGGCAAATTTGAGTTTGGGTCAAGGCCTTTTAGTCTATCATATTCTTTCTCCCTCATCTAGAAGAAGCCCTGACATGACTGGAATGTTGTTGACTGGGATGTTAAACCTTAACTCAACCAATCAATCTAAATAAATATTACGACAATCTAAATTCACTGTATCTTATCATGTCAGGCAAAAATATTATCTTTGACTATATTTTAGACAAACATAGGACCATATTATATATTTATATGGTTATATATGTTACCTTAAAACATTTGACTGAACATGAGAATTGTCTTTATTTAGCTGTTGCTTAAATTATATCATATTCTCTTTGTTTATGAGCTTTAACACCTATAATTTAGGGCAAATCAATGAATTTATCTTGTTGTTTTAAAAAAGTTAAACAGTTAATATGTTTTGCAAAACTAAGCGTGCATTGATAATGCCTTTTAATAATAACTATTAAGTTCCATTTGTGACAAACTTGCAGCTTTATCGATTAAGTGCAAATAATAGGTTTAAAATAAATGAAAACGCCCCATGATGCATAATTTAAAGCAAGAACTACTGTGTTTCCAGGTTTGAAGTGACCCCCGTTTTTCTTTTATCTAACAACTTTAATCCTAATAAATACAATCGACGTTTAGCATGTATATGTAAATGCACACAGCGTAACTTAATCTTATTTTTGAGAGCAACCCTTATTTTAAACGAAGGCCCAAATGCCCTGCATATCAGAACTACTTAGTCTTTTTCCTTGACATATATACCCATTTGCGCCTCTATATTAGTTATCATAAGCTTAATGAACCAGTTTTACACTACTGATCGGTAATCTATTTAAATATCGATAAGGTACACTTGGGGACAAATTCAAAGTGGAGGAACAAAAACACGCAGAAATTCCATCTAATCCCAGCCCATATAAAAGATCATACTTCAGTGAGAAAGATAATCTAACTACGCGGTCTATATCTAAATTCATTTCTGAAATTTCTTTTTCAATTGAAATAACCATTAAGGAATAAACGATGAAAATCGAGGGTCACGTTAAGCCTGGAAGCACAGTAGGCATTAAAAAGAAAGTATTAAAGCTAATTATATGCGTTACCTATAATAAAACAAGCAATAGAATGATAATTTACTCTAGAAAATGTTAAATATTACCTTACACTATTCTTTATCAATAGGATGTTCATATTATGGTGTTTAAAGGCTTACATATTATGATTACCTGTTCAATTTTAATGAAAAGGTCTTTACCTTATAATATATAATATATTTTATTAAGGGTCATCATACTTCAAAGCTTATAACTCTTACAATTTCTGTGATAGCTACAGGCTATTTGCAGTTTTGAATTTGCCAGTTAATTGCCTTTTATAGTCATGGTATTGTGATCTAAAATATGCATTTAAAGTTTATCAAAATGTATTAAAATGAAATTAATGATTTTATAGGGTGTAGTTCACGAATATAACATATGTAACATGAAGTTATGTAAGTAACACACCTCTGCTTGAATAAATCACTTTTAAAAGTCATCCCACAATGCAATGAGCACATAAAAGCTTAAAAATCAGTATGTAACTTTGTCTAAGAGTACTTTAGCATTGGCACCAAAATATCATTTAACAATTTTGGGGTAGGGTATGCAATTGTGATGTTACATGCTTATGTAACATTTCTCAGAAGGCTAACATGTCTCATTCTGTTGCATGTATATAGTAGTATCAAGATATTATAGTCATCGAAATTCCCCCTGTGTGGAGCAGGGTCTACAGTCATCCCAAAGTCAAAAAGTCATAGCCTGACGCAGTTCTGACGCGGGTTCAACTTTCTTGAATAAGAAAAAATCTAATGCTAGTTCTTTACATTTTTGAGTGTGTTTCACTATCATAACTCTGATTGTCAGATGCTTTTAAGTGGCATGCTCGAGTTTACTGTTGATGAACATGAGGCAACAAATTGTCATCAGAATGAACCATACGTGTAAATTGTTGGGGGGATATCATCATTTCTTTTGTGACTGCCTGACAAAGACAGCACTTTTCCCAGTCAGTTTTAGAGATTAAACTAAATGGATGTACATTAAACATTGTATGTTCTACGGTTAATTAATAAGGCAAATATGCCCTACACCAAGCCTGATAGTTCTTTCAGTGTAATTTAATTTCCTTGCGATCAGTAGACCGTGTGTGTATCTAAAGCCATGTGACCATTGCCTTGGCTGTCCCGCCATGGAACATCTTGTCAGCTCAGGTGCAGCTATCTAAATATAGTACTAAAACTAACGAGTTGGTTAATACACAGGTGCATATTAGATAGCATTTGGGACACACATTTATACTGCAAACTGCAGTGAGTAAATGAATGCAGTCTTACACTGAACTCCAAGCTGAGTCTCACAGCAAGGATGTCACCAATAAGATAAATTGCCCTATGAAGTTACACAGTTTTAGATCTATTTTAGGCGGCCATTTTTTCATCTGAATATTTCATTTTACATGATTTGTGCAAGGTTATGCGACTGCATTACCAAATTTTTACATAAATAGTGATGTTTGGTAATGATCTGAATGGATTGGCGACCATCTTGGATGCCAAGGTGGAAATCGTGCTTTTCATAAACAGTTTACCTTTGGCATCATTCGTGCCAAATTTTGTGCTTGCATCACTAAATGAATGATTCTTCTGATATATTGGCTTAAGCAGTATCCGGGTATCCTTCAATTTTTCATGGTTGCCAAATTGTTTATTGGGACACCCTGAATGCAAGACGAAGTTGTTCTCAAAAATATTTTGGTATGAGCTATGTGAAAATGCATGGTTTCAATGGTAACCCATAACATATTTGAGAATGGGGGGAATGCCTACAAAACTACTCATATCTCAGTTGTTACTTATCCGAGACTAATAAACGTAATACCAAATTAAATCTTAGACATATGCGTATTATCCCTTTGGACAGTGTTAGGAAAAAGTGAGATACTTTGAATTGTTTAGTTGAGTAGAACAACTCCGCTTCACACTAAATGAGATTCTGGTTATTCGATTTCTATTAATTTGATCGCCTCTTCCAGACTTTTCTCTGTGTGTGTCCCCTCCGTCACGGTTTAAATTAGGTGAAAACAAACCAGAGGTTGCATACTCATACAAAGGGCTGGAATAAGTCCAACTCCTTTGACCACCAGGTTGGATAATAACCTACTACCTGTGACGTGGTAGGAGAGTCACGGCCTCCATGAATAATACAAGAAGGGGGCTATAAGCCCGTAAATTGACAAATCCTATTCTTAAATACATACCAAGAATATACACCTTAAAGTGGAAGATAATTGACGTGAAACGTCACAATTTATACTCCAGAGTTACAACGAGAAAATAAGATAAAATCTGCGCAAAGTAAATTGAAGAAAAAACTGATACAGAAACTCAAGACAAGATTTTTAGTATTCAAGGAACTCACACGTCTGGGTGTTTAATTTCTAATGAGATCTCTTTATTAGTTTTGTTGTGTGTCTACGTTGATTTGCTTTTGCTTTGCTGGTGTACAGCAGAGATAGGACACTCTATTATTGTTTCAACTTGAAAGCCATCATAGAGTGGAAGCTTATCTCAGTATATGATGACCAGCTAAAGCAAAAGCAATAACGTTTATGTACTGTACTTTTTGTATGTGAGTGTATCTTTTGTATATAAAAAAACGCTTAAAATTGTACATTTAGTTGCGTGCATTATTTTAGCCTGGTAACTGGGTGGGGGATGACAGAGGTCAACAAATGAAACCCTCCCACTTAATTCTTGACCATTCCTAGAATGTACCAATGGTGTCAGAAGTGGGATATTAAGAGTTTCATTCGCTGCTTTCTATGCTTCAAATTGGTCACGGGCATGCACTAATTTTTTGGATGATTTGTGAACTAGTCCTGAATTATATACAACCATAGAGAGTTTCTAGCCCTTTTGTGTTCGTAGGCTACACTTGACCAGTTACACGAAGTATCAATTACATGTTTCCCCTGTGATGAAATGCGACATTTGTAAATAGACACAACATTTTTCATTTCTGAGGGAACCCAGGTTGTCTTGACCTCTAGATTGTCATACGGGTAGAATAATCCAAGAAAAATGACCAGAGTTGATTTTTAGACTTGTCCACCTTTGATTAGATCTATAAGACTAAAATAGTACTTGTGTAGGATTTTCTTATTGATCAAGGCTACCAGTTTGAATATTTTTCATAGCGTCTGGGGGTATTGGTAATTTAAATCACATCAGTGACGTCACCCAAAGCATGACTCACTTGAAGAAATCCATAGAAATATTTTTTGTACTTGCTATGAGCAGTGATTTTGACTAGACTATGACTCGTTAAGATGAACATTGTGTAAACAATTAACACTTGACATGGATACTTAAATTACATTGTGAAGGAGGTTTTCTTATGGTAGTCAAGTAGGTGAATAGAGATAAAGATATTCCTGGATACCGTTTCTTTGTAATCTCTTATATACCCAATTAAATCCATAATGGATAAGCACGTGCAATTGGGGGAAAGTTTGGGTATGAAGGGAAAGAGCTGAGGGATTTTGTTAAAAGGCAACAAGGTATAGATAGGGAGGAAAGGGCTGCAGAAAGAGAGTACGAGCAAAATATAAGGGAGATTGATTAAAGGGAAAGGAGGTATAATTAGAAAAAAATAAATCTTATGGCCAAACAAAGGGTGGATGAGCAAAAATTAGGAATAAAGAATTGGAAAAAGAAAGAATAAAACGTGAGGCCCAAAAGAAAAAAAATCAGAATCGAGGCAGAGCAAAAAGATAAGGACAAGGAACTAGAAAGAGCATAGAGCAATGGGGAAAAATGAGACTGATAAGGTCGTGGAGCTAAAAAAGATTGAGGCCAAGTCCATTCCGCATTCCTGGGGCCCCAAAAGCAAAACTATAACCAAGTATGAGGGGCCCTAGGCTGGGCCTAGCCCTATATATACACCACATGTTCTCACACTCTCTAAATTACTTTTGGGGCCACAGGAACCTAGCAGGAGAACATAATTCACCCCAAAAATGCTAATGCAGGAACAGGCATGACACCCCGCTGAAATGGAGCTAGGAAGGGCCTTGCTCGCCAATTTTCCATCAAACCAGAGCTTTCTAGTATAACCAAGTATGTGAGCCGCTAGGCTGGGTCCAGCGTTACATACACCACATGGTCGCGCACTCTTTAAACTATAGGGGCCATAGTAAACCAGAAGCAGAACCTACCCCATCCCAAACATACTATTTTGCATAGAAATGGCGTATTTTGCCAATGTTCAGTATCCCGTTTCTCCATAACCAGAGATTTTCCACTATAGCCGCTTATATTGCTATCGAGGTGGGGGGCTTAACTAACCCATTAGGTCTACCACTCTCTAAATAACTTTTGTGGCCACCGGAACCAAGCTATGTAATTCAACTGCAAGATAGCTCAAAAGGTCTCTTTTCGCCAATTTTCCATCATAACAGAGTTTTCCAGTATAACAATGTATGTGGGCCCCTAGGCTGGGCCCAGCCCTACATACACCACATGTTGCAGCCACAGGAACCCAGCAGGAACAGCCATGATACCCAGCTGAAATAGGCCCTTTTCGCCAATTTTCCATCATACTAAAGTTTTTCGAGTATAATCATGTATGTGGGCGGCTAAGCTGGACCCAGTCCTACATACACCACATGGTCTTGAACTCTCTAAATCACATTCTGGGCCACAGGAACCAAGCAGGAGAATCTAACCCACCCCAAAATGCAAATTTGCATGGGAAGAAGCGGTTTTTTCGCCAGTGTTCAGTAACCTATTTTTCACCTTAACCAGAGTTTTCCTACTATAGCCGCTTCTAATGTTATGTAGATGCTGAAACGGCCTGCCTTACCCACTAGGTCCCCTACTCCCTAAATCACTTTTGGGTCCCCCTAAACCCAGCAGGAACAGGCACGGCACCCAACTTTAATAGAACGAGAAAGGAGGTTTTTCACCAATTTTCCATCAAACCAGTTTTCAAAGTATAACCAAGTATGTGGACCCCTAGGTGGGCCCCAGTCCTACATACACCACATGGTCTCGCACTCTCTAAATCGCTTTTGGGGTCACAGTAACCCAGCAGGGAAACCTTCCCCACCCACAAAATGCTAATTTTGCATGGAAAGGGGCGTTTTAGCCAATGTTGAGTACCCTATTTCCAAATAACCAGAGTTTTCCCACTTTAACCGCCTATGCGGTTATGTAAGATGGAAGAAGGCCCACCTTATCCGCTAGGTCTACTACTCTCTTAATCACTTTTGCACCCACAGGAACCCAGCAGGAACAGGCATGACACCCAGCTGAAATGGCGCGAGTAAGCGCTTTTTTCGCCAATTTTCCATCATACTAGAGTCTTTTCCAGTATAACAAAGTATGTGGGCGGCTAGGCTGGGCCCATCTCTACATACACCATATGGTCTCGCACTCTCAATCACTTTTGGGCCCACAGGAACCCAGCAAGAAAACCTACCCCACCCCAAAAATGCTTATTTTGTTTGGAAAGGGGCGTTTGTCTGCCAATGTTCAATACCCCAGAGTTTTCCCACTAGAGCCGCCTATGCGGTTATGTGGGAATGGCAAGGGCCTACCTTACCCACTAGGTCTTCCACTATCTAAATCACCTTTGAAGTCACAGGAACCCCACAGGAAGAAGCATGATACCCAGCTGAAATAGCTCGAGAAAGGGCCCTTTTCGCCAATTTCCTACCATACTAGAGTTTTCCCAGTATAACCAAGCATGTGGGCGGCTAGGATAGACCCAGCCCTACATACACCACATGGTCTCGCTTTCTCTAAATCACTTTTGGGCCCACAGGAACCCAGCAGGAAAACCTACACCTCCCCAAAAATGCAAATTTTGCATGGAAAGGGGCGTTTTCCGACAACGTTCAGTACCCCATTATCCCATAACCAGAGTTTTTCCACTATAGTCGCTTATACGGATATGTAGGGGAAGGGAGCACCTACCTCATCCACTAGGTCTCCTACTCTCGCAATCACTTTTGGAGCCACAGGAACCCAGCAGGAATAGGCATGACACCCAGCTAAAATAGAGTAAGAAAGGGCGGTTTTCGCCAATTTTCCATCCAACAGAGTTTTGCCAGTATAACAAAGTATGTTTGCCCCTAGGTGGACCCCAGTCCTTCATACACCACATTGTTTGACACTCTTTAAATTTCTTTTGGGGTCCCAAGACCTGCAGGAAAACCTGCTCCACCTCAAAAATGCTCATTTTGTATGAAAAGGGTCGTTTTTTGCCAATATTCATTACCCCACTCTCCCATAACCAGAGTTTGCCACTACAACCGCTAATGGAAGGGACTACTTTACCCACTAGGTATCCCACTCTCTTAATCTTCATTGGGCCACAGGAACACAGCAGAAGCTGGCATGTAACTTAACTGCAAAGACAGCCTGAAAGGGACCTTTTCGCCCATTTCCCATCAAACAAGTGTTAACCAGTATAGCCAAGTACATGGGTCCCTAGGCTTGGAAAGGGACGTTTTTTGCCGATGTTCAATACCCCATTTCCCCATAAGCAGAGTTTTCCCACTATAAAAGAAATAGTAAGTGAGCATGATCAGGAAATACCTCAATCACAAATCGCAGACACCCCCGTGGCACCGCGAGGAAGAGCCACTAAACCATCACGGAACACCAGGAAGACAAATTAAGCAAAGCAACCAGCTTTCTCTTCCCCATCAAGATGATTGCAATACTAGAACGGACATAAAGTAACGTACAACAAAACATAGAAGAATTACAGACTCCCACAATGTGAGTAACAATAAACAAAAAGTCAACAACAACAGAACCACCGCCTTAGAACGGACAGCAGCCTAAGCCACCGGGGGGCTTAAATGCATTTTACTGGTACCAAATCTTCGCCCTAGATTCTGCTGTTTTTGAAGTACAAGAAATGTTCAGCTCGCCTGGAGGCCATCTAACTAATGCAATGTATCATCATGGAGAAACACTCTAATCAAATTAACACACCATGATGAAACAAAGAAAAGGGCTCATGACTCACAGATAGTCAGAGCTAAAGAAAACCTCAAGTTGAGCCACGGTGGGTCTAGCTACATCAGGCACCAACCGACCGATTGAAGCTTTAGCCGCTTATATGGTTATGTAGGAGGGGGGAGGACCTACCTTTGCCTCTAGGCCCCGAGGTTATAAATCTTGTTTTCATGCTCATCTCAACTGAGTACAAAATGAATCATGCTCATAAATGTTAAAATGACAACAATTCTTGGTATTTTAACATTTATTAGCTTGATAAATATAGCATTAGCGATAAAAACTATATTTTTCTATGATCAGTTGAAATTTCTTGCTGGGTTGAGTTGAGCATGAAAATTATTAAATAATGTCAGGGTTTGGTCACCCACTATCTAAATAATTTTTGGAGCCACAGCTCGGACGTTATTAATCAGAACTAACACATGTACATGGACAAAATGCAAGCAGCGACGCCAGCTTTTTTTGAAAAGCTAATACTTGTCACCTTAGCCGTGTTGATGCACGCCCCAAATGACTTCACTTGGCTCAATGTAAAGTAAATTCTCTTCACGAAAAGGGCGGAGCCAGTTCTTATGAATATTTATTGAAACCCTGCCTTCGGGGTGGGGTGCGAAAGGGGGTGGGGCAGTTCTTATGAATACTTATTGAAACCCTGCCTTCGGGGGTGGGGTGCGAAGGGGGGGGGGGAGGGGGGGGGAGCCAGATCTTATGAATATTTAATGATGTGCACATTGAAAACCTGTCTTAGGGAGCGAAATTTTAATTTTCTAGTGAGCAAGCTGCTTTGAATCATCACCGATGACAGGTTTTCTCACGTCGCGGCACATATTCTATCAGTTTAAACATAATTATTTGCTGAAAAGGACCGTCTTATTGAGTCGTTTGTTTATGTTTTGACTGAAAAAAAAAATCAAATAGACACTCTTATCTGGAGGCCTGTGTCCCACCAACATCTGAGGTCATATATATGTGGCTTAAAGTCTCATCAGACAGACTGGGGAAGCAGGGCATCGAACCAGCGATCCCTGGTTTAAAAGGCGAGCAGTTTATCCACTACGTTGTGGTTTTGTTCATTTGTTTATTGTTGAGGATTAACACCCCAGTCAATTATTCTTCAGTCATTTCGGGATAATTTAGTGTCTTCCTGGATGTTACCAGTACTAAGCACTAGATAAAGTGTCCATCGACCGACTGCCGTATGTTCTTGAGCAAGACACTTTATCATCTGTTTAGTACTGGTTCAACCCGTCCCGATATGACTGTAAAATTGTAGACTCGGGCGTAAATAATCAAAACAAACAAACATGTTCATATAACGGCCTACACAGTGTGAAGCTGTTCCGGCCGTTCCTGCTGGCATGAAATTCTGTTCCAGCCGGATCCGGCTGTCCGGCTAACTTCACGGACGTACCTAATAAACGTTTCCTATCTCACATCATGTTACCTTTATCAGTTCAGGCTGACGTTGCACTTTTTAATGACGTCGCCAATGACGCTGAATCAACACAAAAATCAAAAATTACATCATAATCGCTAGTTTGAAGAGTGTTCAACAAAGGGTAAACTGATAAATAGAATACAAGTTTCACGTCTCGGCTTTGAGAACGCATGTTGAATCGCTCGGCAAGCCTCGCGATGTCCAAAAGCATTCTCAAAGCCTTGCCTGGTAAACTTGATATCAAAAGACACTCACCTAGTATTCTCTATTTCTTATCCACATGTAGAACTTTTGCAGCCGATTTGTTTGGGGGACAATCAAGATCAGTGGTACAGGAGGAGATGTCGTTTAAAAATTGTTCTTATCTAGGGCTAGGGCGGCGGCCTTGTTCGGTGGCGCAAAAACATATGAGCCGCGACATGTGATTTCCAACAATGTGGCATTTTGACAAGTGTAGACTTAGATGAGCCTGTGTAACCTCTTTTTAAGCTTAGCAACTCCAAATAATGTTTGGTCAGTAGCTTAACAGTCATAGAGTATTTAGGCGACTAACAAAGGCTCTGATCAGTCTGCGCGTACATTGTATGCGCAGGCTGGTCTGAGCCGCTGCTGGTCGCACATACCGCATTGTTGGAAATCTCATGTCACGGCTCATATTGGCAATTGTAACAGAGGGCATTATGATGAGCATTTTTGTGATTTTTTATGTACTTGGGCCAGTGATTGAGGAGATATCGTATAAATATTTTATCTAGAGTTCTGGCGGTCATATTGTTCTTCGGAATGGAACCATTCTAGTAATTTTGGTAGATGGCCATTGGAGAAATATTTGAGCGATTTTTTAAAAAAAAATCTCAGCCAGTGGGTTAGAAGGAGAAGTCGTTTATAGAAAAAGTTTACTCACGACACACGACACACGACGGACCAAGACACTTGAGCCTATGGCTCAGGTGAGCCAAAAACAAAACAGTTTGCTACATTCATGATTGGCCCTTTAGCGTAAAAATAAGGAATGCTGAGAAAAAAGGCGTTAATGACATATGGCTTTCTCAGACGATATAGCTGCCAATTACAAAAGTCGGAATCTTATCAATCCTGCTATCGAAGCAGTCTTCTGTTCCCCTGCCGAAATGCAGACAATCTAATTAAGACGTAAGATCTTTCAATCTTAAACATGTTAAATGTGTTCGCTTTCCGAGACTTTTGATTATGGCGCGTCTCTTTCGCTCATCACCATCGATTGTTTTAAGATGAGTTCTCAAAGAACTTATCCGTATTAACTATTTACCCGCCAGTCGTGATTTGTGTCGTCTGCTGATAACCTTTGCTAACAGTTTGGAACCAGATCAGGCCCGACGAAACGTCGGGCCTGACCTGGATCCAAAATGTTTGACTCCCTGATTGAATTCCTGAATGATTCTTTTCTTGAAAAGATAATTTTTAATAAAAGTATCAGCAGACGAGATTTAGAATAAAACATGGAAACCCAAGCATGCTTAGAGTTAAGCTGTGATTTAAACGTGTTCTTGAAGCTTGATTGTCACGAGGATATATAAGTGAAAGACAGTTTTGCATCAAAGGTAACACTTTTGTAGTTTCATTTGTAAGGGTTATGAAATTAAGGATCTATTGTCTTTTTCACTTGTATATAGCCACACTTTCGTTCCTGAATTTCTTTTTCGATTTGTTAGTCAATTTCGCAAAACAGCTTCATGGACAAGGAAGTCGATGTTCCAAAAAGGTTTTCAATTATGCCAAGACAGTTTTTAGTCTAGTAGATTTAAAACATGGACAATTACTTCTGCAAATGATCTCTTGGAGGCGACGTTTGTGGTCTGCTGATTACATGTAGCTTTGCAAACAGTACAGGCGCAAACCAGACCCGACAAGTTGTCAGGACTGATCTGGATCCAACCGCGTGAGACTCTGATGCTAATCCTGAAAGGGAGTTTTAAAACGATAATTTTGAAAACGAAATTCAGCAGACACAAAAAGAAACGTGCAAAATTACCCAGCATGCAAAGAGCTATTTGTGTCATATGTTGCTTTGATGGCGACATGCCGTATTACTTGACTCTTTGCTTACTGTAAAGGCGGCGCCTCATGAATGGGTAATTAGGACTAGTTAACCTTAGGGGCATAGGTAAAAGCTGAAAAGGAGGCGTGGTTTTATTCAAAAGTAACTGTATCATCTTGTGCCACAACCTCAGTCATTATTTAGCCCTTAAAACGCCAGCAAATAACTGCATCTGAAAATGTATATTTAACATAAGCAGGGAGGGAAACTTTGTGGACCCAGATCAGACTGCTCCTACAGGAGCAGTCTGATCTGGGTCCACACTGTTTATCTATGAGGCTTCAAATAGTTTAGTGGACGACAAAAACATTTTGTGATTATGCGCTTTAAGGGTTAAAATGTGAGTTCAGTGTGTATACGGTTAGGATTTTCATGAAATGCACGCACGTTTGCGCGGCTCTAAAAGCTTATTAACTCTTTACCAAATTATAAATAAAACCTTATTTCCCTTCCTTTGCAGATGAAATAGCCGAACCACGCCCAGATATGAATATTAAAGTTGCCGCCTTTACAGTAAGCGAAAAGTCAAGTAATACGTTGTTACAGCTAATTTTCCTCTGATTATTGCACGATCCGCAGGTGGCATTATAATCACTGTGTGAGTCCGTCCGTCCGTGGTCATTTAGTGCAATGAGCCAGTGCATGAGATTTCCAACAATGTGGCATTTTGACATGTGTAGACTCGGACGAGCCTCTGCAACCTCATTTTAAGCTTAGAAACTCCAAATGGTGTTCAGTCAGTAGCTTAACAATCACATAATACTCAAGCGACTAGCAAAGGCTCTGATCAGACTGCGCATATGCGCAGGCTGATCTGAGGCTTTGCTGGTCGCACATACCACATTGTTGGTAATCTCATGCACTGGCTCATTAATGAACCACACGGAAACTCGGCGGATCAAATGTTGTATACATATGCGCGTCAACGTTATCTAACCACTGGCATGTGTGACAGCTTTATTGATGGTCGAGGGTTTGCTGAGCATCAGTCGAACCGGATGACACAGATACAGCTGAGGTAAGGACACAACATGTAGCAAAGCTATAAAATAAGAAGCAAATTACTTCGTATTTCATTCCATCTTGCTGGGCCACGTAGCGCAGTCGGTAACGTGTCCACCTGCATATATGTGTCCGATTGCAGGTCCAGGGGCCGCAAGTTTGATCCCCGCCCGGTCCCATACTTTCGTGGAGATTGATCATGAACTAGTTTCAACGGCCATTCTCCTCCCTTCCGCTGATTTAAGAAGCGTTGTTGCCAGTTACAAAAGAAAGTATGTGGAGGCAGTATTGGTTAACGGCTGAGTCAAGCTTGCCCAGGAAAAAGGTGTGGTTAGGTGAACAGGCCGTCTCGAAATGACCATAGCTGTTGCCTGGGACGTAAATAATCAAACCAAATAAACAAACTGGTACGGTGACAGCTTTTTTTTATGGACGAGGGTTCGCTGAGCATCAGTCGAGCAGAAGGACCATTTGTTTAAGCTCGTTCAAACCAAATAACAGCTACGGCCAAGGTATTTGACATAACCTCTGGCAAAGCTATTACCAAGGATTACCAAGCAAGCATATAATTTCGGCGAAAACGTACATGCTTCGTTTATAGCTACTAGCCAATATGGTAGCTTTATTCGTACGAATACTTCAAATACAGTTACAGTAAAACCTTTGTTAAACGACCACTCTCAAAAAGACAGAAACTTGGTTTTCAAGACCAATCATCGCTTAATGCAGGCAAAAAGTATTGCAGAATGCTCCAAGTATTCTGCAATACTTTCGGCCTCCATAAAGCAACCATTTGTCATTAAGATCTTTGTTTGGTCTATTTTTGAGCGGCAGTTTTACAAAGGTTTTACTGTAGTGTATTAGAGAGCGCTGTGGCTCAGTGGTAGAGTGCTTGACTCGAGACCGAGGGGCCGCGGATTCGAGCCTCACAGGCGTCACTGCGTTGTGTCCTTGAGCAAGAACATTTATCCTAGCTAAGTACTAATTCAACCCTGGAAGACCCCTCCCTTTATAACTGTGAGATTGTTGATGGGACGTAAAGAATCAAATCAAACAAACAAACAAAACTGTAGTGTATTCCAAGGTAGGCGTACTCGGTACAACAACGCACTCTTATGGTATAACTTATCATGAAAACCAACACAAAACATACAAAATGGCTGCGACACCAATAACAGAGCCACACAACATTTGACAACGAGAAAATAACGAGTCAATGTAAGTTGCGTTGCTTCCATAGTGAAACGATTCATCTCTATTTGACTTTGAACGATTTAGTAGTTTCCAAATGAGTACAATTATTCCAGAACACGCTTGCGTTCTCTATAAGTGGCCTGATAAATGAGATATGTATTGTCTGAAGAGATGTTCGATCAGGTTGACACTTCATTATACGAATATTTATGAGAAAATCTTGCCTGAGCTTTAACATGTATATGTGCTACGCCATTGGAAACATGTTACTCTAGCCAGCAAACAGTCTCGGGGCCACTATCGGCATCAAAATGCCATTTGAATGGCGTTTTTTTTCTGGCAGGCCGTTAGAGGCCCAATTTGTAATGCTTACTTGGATGGTATTTGTTAACATCAAATGCACATACCAGACTGCAAAACGGCCCTGTCGCTCAGGGTCTTTAACACACCAACATACATTCCGATGGGAATGCGTAATCAAAAAAGTATGTTCTTAATCTTTTGGAAGCATCTGTAGCATAATACGACAAACACTACAAAAGCTACTTTCGAGAAGCGTGTCATGTGCAATCAATTAGAAAACAATGCATGCCATCAAATGTTATGTTCAACAAAATTAGGGTTGCTATGGAAAGCAATTTAAATTAAATTTATTTGAAACGTCTGCATCCTCCATGCATGTAGCTCAAACACGTATCAAAAGGTTTTCGAGACAGAGCATTTGCACGTCGCTAGAGAGACATAACTAATTATACAACCATGCAACTACCAGGTTAGCCAATAGGTAGTTCATGACGTCGAACTTGGGGAGATAGCTGTGTTGCAAATATGAGCATTTTGTGGTACATTGTATAGTGGCATGTTTTTAATACTGATTAGCAGTTTGGGAAGTTTTAAAGAGGCAAAGTCAATGGACATATTACTTGGTAAGTGTAAGCTTCAAAATAAATTTCCTTATTTTCAGTAACATAGTTGAGCCGCAACATGAGATTTCCGACAATGTGGTTTGTGCGACTAGCAAAGGCTCAACCAGCCTGTGCATTCAGAGCATTTGCTAGTCACTTGAATATTATATGACTCATAGGCTTCTGACCGAACACCATTTGGAGTTGCTAAGCTTAAAAGAAGGCTGTACAGGCTCGTCTAAGTCTACCCTTAACAAAATACCACATTGTTGGAAATCAAATGTCGCGGCTCATTTGTTGCTGTTACATAGAGACAATTCCAACATGTACAACATTATGTCTTTTAAATGAGTCTTTTCACCATAAGATATTTTAACAAATCTCAACCACTTTAATTGTTTCATTATTTCATTGAAATGAGCATGTAGAAATGAACAAGTTTTCATGTAATTTGTCATGCACATGGATGACAATACATGTAATAGACTGCTTTTTTACGCTTTAGAAAACTTCTCTTGAGACGTTTCCTTGATATATCTTTCTAAATTGGTAGCTGCGTGGTTGTATAAACGAGGAAAATGCATTTACGCGTGCTTTGGAAAAAACACACGAATAAATTCATTGCGAAACTAGGAAACTGCTATGGATTAAAACGTACAATTATAGTTTGGTGGGAATTAGCTAAATTGCTTTAAACACAATATTACACCTTTCATGATGTTTGAATGAACTTTTTTTACTATTTTTTGTGGCAAATATTGATGTTATTATGCACAATTTCGAGCCCAAATAAAACGATATAAAGCAACGCTATAACATTGAATAACACCATAAAAACGGCGACGCACAGTGTAAGTAATGTGCTATATATAAAATGAGGGTAATAAATTTTGGTATTCTTTTGTACGGAATTCTTTAAAAAGATATTGAATTGTAGAATCAGACACATTATCTTCTGGTATTTCGGAAGCAATATATAGCCGTCTGAAATCAAAGATAAACAAGAAAAGATATGGCATTAAGTGCCATATCAATGAACTCGGCTTCAGCAGATAAAGAGTTCGTTCTTTCATTACATCACAAGCTACATGTGAGTACATGTATCAACAAACCGAATGATGTACACAAACACAATCAATCAATTATTCACTCAATCAATCAATTATTTTTACATAAACAGCAATGAAACCTCCCTCCGTGATGAAACTATCTCAAGGTATTTATTCAAAGAAGGAGTCTTATAAGACAGAATCGCATAAGGCAAATCTTACCGTTTAAGTTGAGGCCTTTAACTGCTCATATACGCATGTAATGAACTTATAGAGCATGGTTTTTGGCTCTGTATTTGAAAACAGAATAGACCTTGAGATTATCGAAATTTGCTTTATTTACCAGACGCCTATATAATGTTTAAAGCCGCGAGAACCCCGACTTTGTTAAAAAAAGGGACCACCCTGAGCGCCCGCGCAGTCCCATCGGCGCCCTTGTTTTTACATGTAGATTCAAATGTATGATAAAAGAAGTCAGGAAAACCGTCAGGTTTGATCAATTTTAAACTCTTTGTCGGACCAGATCTGGGACCAAACTTTCTGCTTATGTTATCAGCAGACGCTCCCTGATAGCAATGTTTAAGATCAAAGAAGCCGCTATGGGGTTCTGTTGCACGACGTGGTAGCAATGACCAGTGACCTACATATGACGCTGGAAAGCGGATGTAGCACATTCATTAAACATAGGTTTCCGGCCGTTGGTGGATTCGGCTGGGTCGTTTTCGGCCTTGTTTTAGGGTGGGTCGTTTTGGCATATTCTGATAGGATCTGATTGTTTTATAAACTTGCCAAAGTTCCGACAGCATTGATTTTTCCACGAAATCGTACATGCGCGCATTCTCGCAAGAGCGTTCACTAGTACAAATTGGGCTCTTTTCTGAAATAGTTATTGTGTACACAAATAGGTGCTGACTTTCTTTTATTTATTTATTTTTTATATAAATTTCAAAAGATCCGTCTGCATTAAACACTACCCAGGCCGAGTACCGAAAGCTCAAGAACAGACTGCACATGCGTGCATACTAGCAAGAACACTTACAGGGAAATAACTAACAACAATCGGGCAAATAATGTTGTGGACAAAAATATGTACTGAAAAGAGAGCATTCCAGATCCGACTCTATTAAACACTTGAACACTTGGAGTTTGCCTCTGTACTAACATAAGCAAATAAAGTTATCAACTATGTGCAGCAGACGACTTAAGCAGGCACCATTTGGACGAACACATGAGCCGAAAATTAGGTGCATAGACCCACTTGATGGCTGAGCATGCATGATTACTTCACGCATGTTAAATGCATTCCGGTATCTGCCGCATTTATGTTTATATGAACAGCGCACACGCAGGAAGAATACAGAGACCGAAATATAGTGGATGTCTGCGCTTTCATGTTTAAAGGGTGTGATAAATTAAATGAGCTGGGCCATTACTATAACATTTACAAGAAATCTAATCAAGGAACGATGCGAAAGCTCCAGGTCATTCAGTTTATGACATGTATGCGTGACTGAGATATATCCTTATGCAATGACCAGCATGTGCACACTGCTGTTGGTTATACATGTAAGGTATGATAGCTCAACTTGCGACATCAAATTTCTGAGAACTAACTATTGCCCCTGTATTAAACAGAGTACGCAGTCTTTTAAAATTCTGAAAGGCAGGTTTTATCATGAAACGGCTTATTTCCATTCATTGGAATACACTACGAGGCGTGGTTGACCTGATTAACAGCGATATTCATACGCGCATCACGCTGTAATGCAGAGTCCATTCATAGAAAACAATTCAATAAGAGTTACTGTTCCTGAAATGACCGAATAACCGTTAAAATATGACACGGGAGCTTTCCAGTTCGCAAAAACACCATTAACTCAGTAAAAGTTCAACTTTCGAATCAAAATCGGCAACAAAAGACATATTTTTGAATAACTGCACTGGGGTTTATGTTTCACTCACTATCATTTCAAAGCAAATAGCCATTTTAACACGAACTATTTCTTCAAAGTGTAGAAATTTCGAAAACAGATATAACTCTCTAGAATAGCTGATATTGAACAGATCCCGAGTTCCAATCACATTTCTTCGAAAAGAACTTTATGAAGAAAAAAAAAACGTCATGCGCGGATCCAGAATGTTTTGTCAAAGAGGGTTCATTTTTGTTTTTTAGTTTGATGAGGGGAGAAGGATCCAAATACCACAATTAGCGGGCCATCAACGGCCCGCCAGCTTTTCACTGGCGGGCCAATGATGGCCCAACATGTAATGCTGGCTTGGTAGCTTTATGATTTTTCAGGAGATCCCGACTAGTATTGCTAGGGAACCCCATATTTTTGTAATTTTCCAGGGGGGGTCCGGACCCCCTGTTCCCCGCCTGGATCCGCACATGAACGTAACAAAATGTGAAACATGTTGAAGGCGAGCAGTAGTTCATGCTCTATCGCTCCATATACTGTAAATTAAATTAAATGAGAATTTTATTTTCGAGAATACATGAGGTGTTAAAAATTAAGACATATTTGAGATTTTAAAAAATTGCAACAAGGTTTAGATCGACCTTCGTTAGTTTTCGCCATTTCGCGAGATTTCTGACAGAATTTACAGTATAAAATGCTAAAAGTTGTAGATTGCTCTACTTGGAATGAAACGGTCCCTGCTTCGAGTCTGATCGAACCATTTTGTTGCTTCGTTGAGCATGCTGAGCTAAATAAATTGTCCTCGCTGCTAGGAGAGAAGAGGCCTTGATGCATGGTTGCATGTTTTTATTCCGTTGACGTGGTGCGAATTAAGAATTTTCAACAGGAGAGACTATAAACCGTTGGTAGTGACATTTAGTGAATACCAAGAGACTTCTTAGTTGTATCTGTATCAAAAAAATTGGTTGAGATTTTTGTAGTGAGAGGTCACATGCAGAATTCTCGCGGTAATAGAGGTGCGCATTCATGGTCGCGTACTAGTTTATACGAACACAGGTTCCGTGCGTTGCATTTGGACAGTGGCAGTCAGGTTATAACACTAAGGGTGTCTATAAAGGGACAATACAGCAGTGTGAAGGACAGCCATATCCCACGCCATAGAATTCCATGACCTTAAAGTGTGACCTTGACAGAGTTTGCATAGCTGGGTCATGGGCTCTGCACATCAATTCAATGAGAGAAATATTTGAGTGAAGTTTTATGAAATTTTTTCCAAGGGTTCAGGAGATATGGAGTACACAAGAAATACATGGGTAAATCACATGACCTTTAACTGTGACCACGACCTTAAGTCTGCATAACGGAGTCATTGGCTCTGTTAATTATCTCACTGATATCAACATTTGGGTGAAGTCTAATGAAAATCGTTCATAGGGTACAGGGGATAGATAAGCAGCGAACACCAAATTGAAGAGTCGCATGACCTTGAACTGTGACATTGACCTTGAGTCTGTGTTTCTGAGTCATGTGTTCTGTACACCAACTCACTAAGCGGTGCAGTCGAGTGATGGTTAATGAAAATCTAACAAATGGTTGAGAAGAATTATAGCGGACACGAAATTCAAGGGTAAATCTCATGACCTTGAAGTGAGACATTGACCTCGAGTTTGTGTAGCAGAGTCATTGGCTCCGCTCATCGTCTCACAAAGAGGAACATCTGGGTGAAGTTTAAGGAAAATCGTTCAAAAGTTTCAGGAGATATGGAACAGACACAAATTGAAGGGTAAATCACATGACCTTGAAGTATGACCTTGACCTTGAATCTGCACATTGTTTCACTGAAAGGAACGTTTGGATGAAGTTTAATGAATATCGCCCAAAGGGTTCAAGTGATATACAGCGGACACATAATTCAAGGGTATAAATCCTTGACATGTGACCTTGACCTTGAGTCTTGGTAGTTGGGTTGTGTGCTTTGCACACTGTCACACAGAGAGGAATATTTTAGTGAACCAATTGAAAGGTATATCACATATCACATGACCTTGAAGGGTGGACCTGTGACCTTGACATTGAGTCTGGGCAGTTGGTTATATTCTCCGTACACCGTCTCACTAAGAGGAACATTTGAGTATAGTTTAATGAAAATCTTCCGAAGGGTTCAGGAGATATGGAGCGGATACCGATTGAAAGGTGAATGAAATGACCTTGATGTGTGACCTTGACCTTTAGTCTGCGTAGGCGAGTTAAAGGTTTTGCACATTGTCTCACTTGGGGGAACATTTGGGTGATGTCTAATGAAAATCGCCCAAAGGGTTCAGGAGATATAGAATGGACACTGACTTCAAGGGTAAATCCTTTGACTGTAACCTTGGGTCTAGGTAGCTGAGTTATATCTTCTGCACATTGTCGCACATTTGGGTGAAGTTTAATGGAAATCGCCTGAATGGTTCAGGATATATGGAGCGGACACGGACTTCAAGGGTAAATTCCTTGAGCTTGACCTGTGACCTTGACCTTACAAAGGCAACAATAAAAACTTGGATCCCATTCCCGTTTTTTGGAGTTAACCGCCCTTAAGCGTCTTAAAATTGATGTATAATGGTGTGTCCTTTCTGGCAATTTCATTTTTTATTGAATCTTCTTCATTCTTGCAGGTAAATTAAAAAAGCCAAAAGAGCTTGAATTAGTTTGAATTTTGTCAGATCCGCATTTGGATATGGGAGTTATCTGTCCTTAAGTGTTTGGAAATATCCCCATAGACTAACAGGGGGATAAATGGCGTGACAACTTGAGTGCTTTCATTTTTAAATGGATCTTTCTCATTCTTGCAGGAAACAAGGACAACCTTTTAAGGTTAGGTGAGTTAGAATTTCGAACCCACCCCACCACCGACTACGGATTTAGCTGCCATTGAGCGTCTGCAAATCGATTTTTAAAGTTGTGACCACTCTAGCTATTTCATTTTTGATTGAATCGTCCGCATTCGTGCAGGTAATGATAACAACCATAAAAACTTGGATGTGCTTGAATTTCGCTCAGCTCTCACTTTGGACTGTGTAGTTAGCTACCCTTGAGCATCTGAAATAATTACCATATAGTTACAATGGGAGAAATGTTGTTGCCACTCTATCACCTTCGTTTTTGATTTGATCTTTTTCTTTCGTGTTGTACAAAGGACATGCATAAAATCGGTATTATCTGATCCCAATACTGACTATGGGTTTAGCTTTCCTAGATAGTCTACACATATAGTTTCCACTGGTTTGCTCGGTCGGCCATTTGAATTCAGAACTTTTTAATATTTGCAGATTAGCAGAACTGGTGTTATATATTGTGTTTCAATTCAGACCTTATCGCTGTTTCATGCCTCTGAGCATTTTAAAATATGGTGTCTCTAAACATTATGATTGCTCTCAGGTGAGCGTTCGTTGTCCGTTGGGTTACTTGTTGCATGTTGCTATATCATCAGGGATACAATTTGACAAGTCCTTTCATCCAGTCTCAGCTGCACAGTGTTAATGAATATACAATTAATGGAAACAATAAAAAGGGGAGAAAATGCAAAATTAAATAGGGTAGGTACCTACACAATTACCTATATCTCTGCTGGTTTTGTCCTATACAACCAAACATGGTACTAATTTAATGCAATGGCATGGCGACTTTAGTTGATTGTCCGATATGTTTGAGTATTCATCAATATTAATGAGATATTAGATTTAAGACGAAAAATGTAATGAATTGATGTTAAAAATATTAGAACCGCGACATGAGATTTCCAACAATGTGGTATGTGGGACCAACAAATACTCAGACCAGCCTGCGCAAACGCACAGACTGATCAGAGACTTTACTTGTCGTTTAAGTATTCTATGAGCGTTAAGCAAAATGCCACATTGCTGCAGATCACATGCCACGGCTCATAGCCTCATAGTGCAGAAGCACAACTCGCATGCTTCGCAGCCCAATATGTATAGCAAACCTAACCATCCATCATCTATCAGACTCTTCGTCTGCAGTCTTATAGAATTTTTGTTCGAAAAAAAATACGAGTATGGAGCTTTTGAAAACTGGAATCTTTATAGGACTCACTGAAATCTAAAAATAGCATAACGCATAATAATATGGTCATATACATAGCAGCCAAGCCACCCAACAAAATTTGTGTTGTGATTCCTCCTTAGGACCCAGACCAGTAATGACGTAGGTTTGTTTTTGCGTGGACCCCCATTTTGCTCTTAAGTCAGCTTTGGTTGTCACAACTTGGCAATGCAATGGTGTCGGCCATAGAATTACAGATTTAATCCAGTTTGGACAATAAACAAGGGTGAGATAACCTGGTGACCACCATGAGTTACCACTTTTTGGACCTTGATTGGAGGAAAATTTCATTGAAAAGTTTAGCCACACATGTAAGCTAAGTTTATGTTTTGTGTCCCGTTTGTTCATTATTGACCAATCACAGACCACTTTACTCTTAAATTATCCCTTAGCCAGCCATCATCTTGACCTAATATATGCCCTTTATAAATTTTCAGGTCTATGGCCATAGTTATTGTGCTCTATCATTAGTTGTACCTTACTTGGAGTAATCTGTATTATTCAAAGAAGAGAAACGGAAACTAGATTCACAACGATATAAGGTAGGAACTTACGCTATTTCTCAGTAAAACCTGTCTTAAGCGGTCACTCAAAGTAAAATCAAAATTGGTTTTTAAGACCGACTATCGCTTAATGCAGGTCAAAAGTATTGCAGATTGCTCCAAGAGAGCATTCTGCAATATTTTCGACCTTCATTAAGCTACCATTTGTCTTAAATACCATTGCTTTCTCTATTTTGAGTGGCCGCTTAAGACAGGTAATTTGCGTAATGTATACTGGCAGCAATAAGAAATGCTTTACCTAAATGTAATCATGAAAACAGACCAAAGTCACGGTTTTAGTGCATTGTAACGTCATATCAATCAAGCCTAGCGCCTGTATAATCTATCACTGTAGGAAAATTTCAGGTTGAGACAACACTCTCGGTTTGGGGTAGGGGTCATCCATTTCGTGTGACGCACGATTGTAGCTACATTTGCTTTGTTGGTTGGCATGAACGACCTTATTTACCATTGTAAAAGCGCCTCTACATGTGTACTACAGAAAACGTGTTAAACTTTATAATGTCCAGACAGTTTTCTTAGGCTTCTGCAGAATCGGAGTACATATCTCTCCCATTTTTCTTCACATGACGTTCGGGTAAAATTGAACTGTATGGCTTTGCAAAGTGGTTGAAACTATTGTAACAGGGATTTAGCTAAAGTCTATTTTCTTTAACAAGCGACGACTGCTGAGGTGATACAATCTGACTCTTGTTCTAGACGGTGGACTCGTATGATGTTAATACAAACCAAAAATAGGTGGTTGAACGTGACAGCTCATCTTTATTGACGTATTTTATGTATCTCTATGTATTTTCTTGGTGCGTTATAACTAGTGTGCTCATTTCTACTTAGGTCGAGAACGTTGACATTCTCAACAACGGACCTTACATTTTGTTTTAAATTTGACGTCTTAGTTTTATACAGTAAATACTCGCAAGCATGGCTATTTGATAAATGGATCCAAATTTTAAAAATGTATTTCTAAAACATCAGCGACATATACAGAAGGCAAAGGCAAATTAAATTCGAAAGCGATTGGTGAAAAATGCCGTTGTATGTAGGTTGGATACCTATGACATCATCAGAATGATGTCTAAATGATGTAAGTTGGCTGACAAATCAATGATTATAATGCAGCCTTTCCTAGATATCTAAATATAATCATACATTTATATTTTGGAAACTAGCGGCTGTTTACCCATAAAAATCAATGCAAAGAGGAATTCCTTCCCTGATTATTATTTCTACCGAAGCAAACAGGGCAGGTGCTGATAAAGCACCGTGCCACACCGCTTTCAAGTCCATCTTTTTTTTCACTGTTTGCCAGTCATCGTTTATAGGTTTCACGTGTACATGTACAAATGGCTATGCCTCTAATTTCTAAAGGCAAAACACTTTTAATACTGTTTTCAACTTTGCTCGTGTTTGTGGATATTAATTGAAACAGGAAATTGTGACATTTGATGCAATATTCAGAGAGCTTCTCGTCTCCTATTACTGGATTGAAACTAAACGCTGATTCTAAGCATGAAAGTAGGCCAGATCATTTACAACCATGTAACTACCAGCTTCGCGAAAGCAAAGTTCATGCAATTAAATTATGATGTTTAAGCTGCCATGTAAATTTTAACAATTTGCCATATAGTAATAGGTATTTTAATACTGAAACGCAGATTGGGATGTTTCATTGATGCGAAGACTTGATAAATGTATATTTCAAAAAAGTTTGCCTTAATTTCAAACTTCTCAACTACTTTTCTATGTTCCAGTGTCATGAGCATGTAAAAGTGAACAAGTTTTTGTGTAGTTTGGCGTGCACCTGGATGACAATAATAGACAGCAAATTTTACATTATTGACAGCTAATCTATAGATGTTTCATTGGAATGAAATGCTATATTGTTGTTGGTCTGGTTGTTTTATAAAAAATGGGCCTCGACGCGACAAAACCTGTCTTCGTAGTTTCCGACCAAGCGAGACTTAAACCAAGAGACGAGCTAGAAAATTGTCTGTGCCTTTGTTGTTCGCAAATACCTAAGATAGTCCCCGAGGTTATAAAACTTTTATCATGCTCAACTAAACTGAAAACGAACTTTCAACTTTTCATTAAATCTAAAAGGCTGAAAAAGATAGGTATTTCTTGCTTTTAAGCCCTCGGATTATGTATTTATCCTTCTAATAAATGTTAAAAAGCCAACAATTGTTGTCATTTTAACATTTATGAGCAGGATAAATTTCATGCTCAATTGAATTGAGCACAAAAAACGTTAAACCTCGAGGCCTGGTTTTCTTGCGTCGAGGCCAAGTTGTAATAGTGATCAATAGTTGTACTGATCATATATACCGGGTATGCATTGATCTATAAGGACATGTCGTCCTATTTTGATGACATAAGTAAAAACGAAGCGTATGATAAGGGTCTCCACTGTTTGCTTACAGGAATGCCAATTTAAAATGAAACAGATTTTGAACAATAAAATACTTCTTACATCCCTAATTATTCATGTTCTTGAAGTGGCTCTTCCAATGGACTCCCTCGACTGAAAATTCAATTAAATTTTGTTCAATTTGGTTAAACCATTCCTGACAAGTGTAGTTTTTGCCTGGCATGGCAGCCCTATAATTAAATCTACCCCCATACTATATGTGTGAAAGCATTGAAGGCTCAAACGGAACTGAGCTAATGTGCAGAGTTGTCTGAGACATTGTTGGCTGTCAGTAAACATGGTGGGATATCAGCGTTATATTTGAAAAGGGAGTATATAATAAATAACTGATCATTGCGTGTTTAGCGTACTATACACTCCCTTGGCATGTATCGAAACAGTATTTAATGCGAAAGAAAACATTTCTGCCAGTGACGTCAATAAGAATTATCCTGGATGCAGTTAACGTATAGCTAGCATAGAGGAAAGCATAGACGAACAAAAATGTGTTCCTGGTCTGCTCTGTAAAGCAAGTATGTGTAAGTTGAACTGCTTTCGTTTGGTATAAACTTACAATTACTTTCCTACTAAAACAACTTGAGACCAACATTTTCCCCATAATAAATGTTAAACATTTCTACCCGTTGTTATTTTAGTTATTCTCTGGATCAGTTAAATTGAGCAGAACATATGTTCTAAGCATATATGTTGAAGGGTTGCACCAAGACAAGTGGCAGTTCAGCTGCCGCCAGAGGGGACAAACATTCCACTCGTCCGCTCGTAATTACGAGTCAAATCTAGAAAGGACGAGTAGTTCTTCCCCAAGCACTCGTCCCACAGGACGAGTGCTATGGGAATAATTACTAGAGGAAGTCATATTACATATTACTCCCTTAAGTTCTTTATTGCACACACTTTAAAAGGACAAGTGCATGTGTTTGCAGGATGAATGGAAATTGTAAGTCACTCGTCCTGCAGGACAAGTTCAATATTTTAATATTTTGTCCCCTGGGCCCCAAATTTTGTGTAAAACTACACTTATCTTACAGTGAAGTTGGAAAACATCTAGTTGTGTAATAGAGCTGGCTGTTCTGCTCAATATTTGGTGTTGCTTAAACTTACATTGTTACTTTCTGTATTATTGTGTCTCTTCCTCTTGATGTCATACGAGGGATGTTCCGAAAATTCTGAAATTTACCTTAGCAATTCTAGTCTAGATCCTCTGAAAAATCACAAAGCTACCGAGCCAGCATTCAATGTTGGGCCATCATCAGCACGCCATTTAAATAACGTTTCGCTTGCGGGCCGATAATGGCTCGCTTATAGTGGTATTTGGATCATCTCACCCCTCATCAAAGAAAAAATCGTTGTCAAAGTTGGACCCCATCTGACAAAATTTTCTGGACCCGCGCATGTATATGAACTTTGAGCAGCCATGAAAGCAAATGACTGAGACTGCTTTTGTCTGATATGTGGGGTCTCTAATGTGCACAATCTGCTCGTTAAGGAAGTGCCTTCGAGGGTATGGCTGTTTATAGGTTGATTTAAAGTCGCTCTTTTAAGTTACATTAAATTGTTAAAGCGGTAAATAGACAAATAATATATGTTTGAAAAACGCATGTGGCGTTGTTATATAGTTACATGTACGCCAGCATCAGAACTTTTGAAACATCCCTCGTACGTTAGCTGCCATCTCTGATTTAACATTTGCATCTTGTTTTTATGCTCAACTCACATTAGTATGTTTTTGTCCGGTAATAATTATCAAAATGCCCAAAATCGTATGCATTTCAATATTTATGCTGTTCTAAGAAAGACAATTGTCTCATTCGTTCGTATTCGTTCGTAGGTTGATAGTTACAAATAATATTACACATTCCCTGGTATGTGTCCAAGTTGTATAACCTCGTGGCCAGGACTCAGGTTAGCGATACAAAACCAGCTGATCATTTTGTGTTTCTCTCTAACAACTTTGCACTTGCAGATTTAATAGTTTCTTGAAGATAGCAATTATTGAAAATATTGTCTTATATGAGTATCTAAATATAGACTCAAAGCAAAATCTGAAGATGTGTATCAAATAACGATAGTCTAGCAAAATACCTTATGAGATATTGCTGACTCATACAATCTAAATTAATAAGGGAAAGACATTGATAAAATTTATATCAACATTCTAGGCTGATACGGCCTCTAGATAGTGTAAAGTCGGGTTAATTCGGACATCAGGTAAATTCGGACACACATTTGCATACAGTGTAAATCCAGATGAGACGGCTCCTTATGAGCCGTCTCATCAGGATTTTCACTGTTTGCTTAGTTAATTTATTTTTTATTCCAATAATTGAAATATGAAACAAACAAGGTCGCTGTCCGAATCTAGCCGTCTGTCTGAATATACCTGACTTTACCCTATTAGTGTGCATTTTCCTTTCGTAACTCTCACCTAAAACATGTGTTGTAGGTTCTCAAAAGGACCGTCCCATTGATACGATTCTTTTGAACACCCAAACCAAACGTTAAAATTGGTGGAAAAGAAAATATTCCGAAATTTTACGCTCAAGAATTTCATTATTTGGCCCTATGATACCTAATATGAAAAAATTCTGTAACAGTTGGCTGTTTATTTAAACAAAAGAGTCTTTTATTTGAGCCGCGACATAAGATTTCCAACAATGTGGTATTTTGACAGGTGTAGACTCAGACTAGACTGTGCAGCCTCCTTTTATGCGTAGAAACTTCAAATGCTTAACACTAGTAGAACATTCAAATGTCTAGCAAAGGCTCTGATCAGACTGCGCGTATGCGCAGGATTATCTGAGGCTTTGCTGGTCGCGCATACCACATTGTTGGAAATCTCATGTTGTGGCTCATATTCACTTTAGATGGCAAAATTGAATAGAAGCTGGCATTCATGCTAATTATGTCCCTACTTTTGAGTTAAACCGATAGGGGTGGATGTCAAGCCTGGAAATTTCCCTGGGTCACAGAATTAGGTCAAAGGTCAACTAGGTGCACAAAAACACAAAAATAGACAAACACTCCTTTCTATATCATCTTTGACCATTATGATTCACTATCCAGGATGTACTTAAGACACATTTTGCTTTTAATTCACAACCTAAGCAAGAACTGAACGTGTGTTCGTGCAAGGTTAAAGGTCATTTAAGTGCAAATCTCGCCAAATTTAAGTATGTAATGTTAATGCTGCATTTTTGTCAGTATTCTACCAATCAAACAGTACACAATTACATAAAGACTTCATGTCAATGGTTTAGAAGCAAATTCAAGCAACGCATAGTAATATTGAAAGTATAATTGCATGCCAAGTCAGGATTAAAGGTCTCCTAATTGCACAGTTGGCGTAAAAATGCATTGAATATAGCTTATTGTTTTTAAAATCCGCATACCCAACATATCCATTAAAACAACATAAGTAAGTAGAATGTATGAGTACAGCAAAGATCTTCACTATATAGGCATACAATTGTAAACTAGCAGCAAATAAATCGTCTTTGGTTCTTATTTGGCCACATTATGAGAAAACCTGCTTTAAGCATTTAAGAACAGCTTAGGCACAGATCAGTTTTCACATCAAAGCTGTCTGTTTATCACTTATGTTGAACACTGATGAGCTACTAAACATCCAGATTAGCTATAGCTGAGCAGGACAATTTGAGTCATACCTAGTCGGAAACCCCTAAACTTGATTTTATCTTGACGGGGCTCAATTATGATCAAGTAAGCATTGTATATAGATGCTGTTTATTTTTTGTTTTCTCTAGCTTTTTTGCATGGTTGTAAACCCTATCTTGGTCTATAGCCATGTTGTCCCCTTTCATTGCATGGTGGTGAATCAGACATCAGACTCAGTGACGTCCCTGACCTAAAACTTACATTGGTGGGCAGGTGCCCGATGCTTGTACTTGACTGTACTTGTACTTGACTGGGACTGCCATGGCTTAACTTGATGTTTTGTGAATAGTAGTGTGTCAATTTGATTAGATTGTTGCTCTGTGATTATGCATTGCATGCGTTAGAAAACCTACATGCGAGCTTAACAACTTTGTGTTTTAACAACAGCAGAATCTAGGGCAAAGATTTGGCGCCAGTAAAATGCACGTAAGCCATCAGTGACTTCGGCTGATGTCCGTTCTAAGACTGTGGTTAAGTTGTTGTTGCTAAGTTTTGTGTTTGATCCTTGTTTTAGTATGCAGTACTTAGTGTACCTTCTATTTTGGTAATCATCTATTCTTGCCGAGGAAGTTTGTTTTTGTTTGTTTGTTTGTTTTGTTGCTTTACGTCCCAAGTCAACAGCTATGGTCATTGCGGGACGGTCAGTTCACCTAACCACACTTTTTCCTGGGCAGGCTTGAACAAGCGGTTAACCAGTAATTTGTGCACATACTTTCGCTTGTAACTGACAACAACCCTTCTTGAATAAATAAGCGGAAACCGTAGAAATAATTTCATGATCAATCTCCGCAAAAGTATGGGATCGGACCGGGATCGAACTTGCGACCCCTGGATCTGCAGTCAGATACGCATCTGTAGCCAGACACGTTAGCGACTGCGCTACGCGGCCCGGTTTGCTGAGGAAGAGAGAGCTAGTTGCTACTCTTAATTGTCTTTCTGCAGTCTTGTGGCTGTGTACGGTACTTAAGGTTGGTTTGCTGTGTGTGGTTGTGGTACATGTATTTCCTGGTCAGACAATCACTTTTTGGTCATTTCATCTATATGACAATCAGAATAGATCAGCTCTTTTGTGTACAATTCTAATACACCTCGCCTATAGAGCCAACGGTAACAAACTGTGATATATCGGACAATAATTCACAGCTAAAGTGTGTGATAGCTGACGTCACTGGAAAATGACGTCATTCAAGGCGTTAGACAGTGTAACGTCGTTTTTATGCTTGAAAGACGTTTCAATTACATGTAAACGTATGCGACGTAGTCTAAGTATTGGCGGGAGTTCTTCAGTGCAATGGCGGAAAGTTTGAAGAAGTTGAAGACTTCGAATGTGTTTTCGTCGTTTATTGTGTGTTAGAATCGAAATAGATCAGCTTCAGTGCGTGATTTGTTGAGTAATAATTCACTGTTTGTCGGTCAGTTGTACGAAGATAAATCACTAGCGCTGCGCGCTCATGATTTGATCTTCTTTACAACTGACCTCCAAACAGTGAATTATTACTCAACAATTCACTACTAGAGCTGATCTATTCCTTAAATATAATATGTTCTTAAAAAGGTTATCATTTGGTTATAAATTGGTGAGAGATAATTCACTGTTGGCAGTGAGTTCAGTGAATTATTTCACAATGATGATAGCTATAGCAGGTCTATACTAGAGGACTTTGAAAAAGCATCACCGTATTTTTGCACTTTTCTTGCAAACCATATATGAGCAGTGACACGTGATTTCCAACAATGTGGCATTTTGACAAGTGTAGACTCAGACGAGCCTGTGTAGCCTCCATTTAAGCTAAGAAACTCCAAATGATGTTCAGCAAGTAGCTTCACAGCCATAAAATATTCAAGCGACTAGCAAAGGCTCTGATATTGACTACCTACACTGACAGTAATATGGGGAAGACATTTTGATGTAAATCATGGCAGGAGATCTGCTGTCATTTGATCGAGAACGTCTTATAAAATTACGTTAACGTCACTTGCACAATGCAAAAACACGTTACAAGCGTTATTTATGCATACTCTTTCATTTGTGTATGCCCTAAGCCTCTTCCAACAAAATCGGACGTTAAAAATTGAAACTTTAGTAAGTAAGTAAGTAAAGACTTTATTTAACGAGGGTAACAACATTTAGCAAACAATGGTACTAATCTTCCATGAGGCCCTCATATATGATACATGTACAAATATATGTTACAACAATATACAATTTTTACCACAAAAACATACAGTATAAATATTACATAGAATTCAAAAGTTCAGGATACTGACAGTTTTTTTGTAATAAGTATATGAAGAAATGGTAGCAAAAGATAATAATCCGCAATAGTTACTTTAACATTTCACTATATTTTAAAGCTGAATGTAATCTTCCAACTCATCTCATTAATTAGAAAATAATAGGTAGTCTATACACTACACATCTGTAAATAGTTTTGGGATTTATAGTTTTCATTGTTTTTTGTTTGTTTTGTCGCGTCCTAGTCAACATCTATGGTCATTGTGGACGGTCAGTTTACCTAACCACACTTTTTCTCTGGGCAAGCTTGAACAAGCGTATTACAATTCAAATATCTAAACTTTACAGTAATATTGCAATCTTGAGTCAGCACATGATAAGAGTAGAGTGACATAAACTGGTAAAATGGATAACTGTTGGTATTACATGTATATGGCTGATTGAAGGAAAGTTATTGCATATTGGGTAAAATCATCTTTCATCACCCACCTCTTATCATAGACAAACTTTATCGATGAAAATATAAAAAAATGATATTTATCATAATTATCAACAATGAAATAAGCAAATATACAAATATGAAATAGGAACAAAGTAAAGAATAAGATTAACATTTTCAAAGAGACAAATATTGAGTGATAATTTTCTTGATTCAATTCATCCCAGTGGCTTGTCATAGATATAGTATTATAAGCTCCAGATTCATCCATAATAAATCATGTAATGGGTACATCACTGTGTAAGCCATTTGATACATCTATTATGAAATGTTTCAGCAGTCTGACTACTTTTAACATTATTCGGGAGACAGTTCCATATCAAGCAGCCTGAGTAACGCATGCTGTGCTTAAAGCACTCCTTTTTGGGCAATGGAGGAATAAAACATCCTGAGGCTTTGAAAGGCCCAAGACGTTGAATTTTATTACAAGACGACTATAGTAATCAGGGTGGGTGGGGTATGTCAGTATCTTTAAAGGGGTGTACTTTTGAGCATACCGAACTGTCAATTCATTCCGAATTGTTCAATGATGACTGTGCAATCGCGAAAGCAGCAAAGGACGCAATTCTGTTGAGTCAGGAATCAAAACTAACGCGAGTTAACTTGCAGCTGAATTTGTGTCCTTCAAAATCGACCACCCCTGTCTTAAAACGGATAATTTTTCAATACCTTAAAGTTAATTTACAACCGTGAATTTTCTAAGACACACTACAAGCTGTTTAGACTACGATATGCAATAACAATTATTTCGCTGGCATTCTCAGGGTTTGTGAAATAATGGATTTAATCTGGGCAATGCGTTTTCAAAGTCCTTAAGTATATTTAAGTAGCATATCTAGTAATTTTTCCGTCAATGACATCACACCAACAAACTTGTTTGCATTTCAGAAATGCATTTGCATCTCACTAACACACGTTTCACCTTGCATCCACTGCTAATAAGTTGCGTGCAACTGGGATTGCTGGCACGCACTTCCAAACAAATTCTAGTTCGTCTGTACCAGCTTGTTAGTCACTTGTTTCTATTGGTTCATTTTCTAGATTTTTATTGCATGGGCTGCTTGAAGCCATATCTTACCTTGATAGTTTGGTCTATTGATATGTAACCCTAATGCTGATAGGGTTGGAGGCACCATCTCTAGGTTTTGCTTTCACAAAAAAGAATATGCCTAGCATAATCAGTATCATTGACACTCTTTTCTTCAATTCCATTCAAAAAATGCAAAGTTTTCAGCTGCATCGACATTATCATCCCATCCTAATCCAGTAAGAAAATGGGGATATTAAAATTAACATTTTCCAGCATGTATTCTTGCCTTTGCCAGAAAAAGATGGTAGTGTATCCTTTTAGAGCTTTTGTATGCAAAATTTGTTTTAAATTTCGGACTGTGATAGCCTCTTAGCAACAAGATGGGCAGGTAACAATTACATTACTCTATCAGTGTTTCTGAGAGCATACACACATGAGCCGTGACATGTGATTTCCAACAATGTGGCATTTTGACAAGTGTAGACTCAGACTGGCCTCTGCAGCCTCCTTTTAAGCTTGGAAACTCTAAATGATGTTCGGTCAGTAGCTTAACACTCATAGAATATTCAAGCGACTTGCAAAGGCTCTGATCAGACTGCGCGTTTGCGCAAGCTGATCTGAGGCTTTGCTGGTCGCACATACCACATTGTTGGAAATTTTATGTCACGGCTCACTTCATTATTGCTATCCCCAAGGTGATGCAGTAACAATACAATCATGTCTTTGTCGCAACATTTACCAAGTATTCTTTTCTATCCTACTGATGTTGCATGTTACACATGTAAGACCGCTCTAGTGTCCAGATCTTTATTATTAGATGACAAGTGGGGCGCCTCACGTCTGTTAGATCTGAAGGGGTTTTTATGCACCCGCCATTTGTAATGGTGGGGGCATATAGCATCACCCTTGTCCGTACGTACATACGTACGTACGTCCCGTCCCGTACGTACGAAAAATGGTTTCCGGGCGATATCTTTTGAATGCATTGGTGTATATGATTCATATTTAATACACAGGTATATAATCATAAAATACAGGTCAATTTTGATTATGGATAAAATCCACTGATTATTATCAGAAATATGGCCCTTGATCTCCAAATGAAAAATGGTTTCAGGGCGATATCTTTTGAATACATTGTCAAATTTGATTCATATTTCATACACAGGTATATAATCATAAAATATAGGTCAAGTTTGATTATGGATAAAATCCACTGATTATTATCAGAGTTATGGCCCTTGATTTCCGTATGAAAAATGGTTACCGGGCAATATCTTTTGAACACAGCGATGTATTGAATTCATTTTTATACACAGGTATGTAATCTTAAAATACAGGTCAAGTTCGATTACAGATAAAATCCACCATTTTTTATCGGAGTTATGACCCTTGACCTAGGTACAAAAAATGGTTTCCGGTCGATATCTTTTAAATACACTTGTGAATTGGATTCATATTTCACACACAGGTATATAATCATAAAATACAGGTCAAGTTTGATTAACAATTCACCAATTATTATCAGAGTTATGGCCCTTTGTTAATGACAATGCCCTATTTATGCGAATTTGGCAATAGCGGGGGCATCCGTGTCCCATGGACACATTTCTAGTTAATTCTACTTATAAGTCTTCGAGAGTTTTAACCATAAAAAGTGCATTCAAGATATCAGCCAAATCAGACTTACTCTCGCCTAGTACTATTTGCTGATCTCAAACTTGTGACAAAGTCCCAAACGTCCAACATATTAAGGACATATGCTACTAAATACTTCCCATATTGAAATATTTTCAATACTTTGCATACAGTATGTTTTATGCATGGGCTATCCATTTATGTAATAAAAAGGATATGTCACCGTGCTTAATTTTTCAGAATTTCATATTGAAGTTTACAGCATTTGACCAATTTTCTAGAAATATAAAATAATAACACTAGTTCTAATTATCGAGCTAAAACGGTTGTAATCTTCAGCCAGCTTCTTTCTTTTAACTTAAATTACTGCCCATGACCTCAAACTTTTAAGAAAATGTGCATGTTTACTTGTTATCCCATGCTGTGACAAGATACTGCATGATATATTTTGGTAATTCGTCAAAAAATGGAATTTATTTTTAGATTAAATCATGTATTAAAAAATCTGATATTGAAAATCTTGAAAATTTATTTTTCATTCATGGACTATTATAATACCTTTCAGAAAAAAGAATAAAAATCTGGGGTCACCGAACTAATTCTCTTTCTAGAGGGCCAAATTTAACCCCACCCCCATAGGTTTCATGCGTAATTCAATATAAAAAAGTTCGGGGATGACCATTTCGTTCGTTTTGATGATGCCATTTTACTAGTATATGAAGTAATTTAGCATTAAAATGTTAAAAAGGAAAGAAAAAACACATTGAAAATATGTGCGCATCCGGGAATCGATCTCGGTCCTCTGGCTTTGTAGCCAGACACGCTAACCACTAGGCCACGAGGTCAGGTCGTACGCCGCTCTAAATAACCATACAAGTAGTATAGATTCGGCCAATATCGTATTCGTAACCAGGGTTATTGTGTACGTCGTTTGATTTCGACTGAGCTACATTTATCTGTCTTTAGTGCTGAGACGATCAGTTCTGAAAAGATGTCAATAGATATTTCGAACACACTTTAATTAGTTATTTTGTGAAGAAAATGTTGGAACACCGATATGACATAAGAATATCGGAAGCTGTGTTGTTCCGAATCCGTTAAGGGTCGAAAGACAGGACCCAGACAACTTTCCCCGTTTGCAGACGCGGGAAAGGTGCGCATTGGAAATAGCCGCATATGTCTTTAAGTAACGAATCATAAGCGAAAACTATCAAGCTATGTATGGCTTCAAGTAGACTGTGCAACAAAGAGTCTAGAAATAAACCAACTGAAACTATTGGCTGGCGAGATGGTAAAGGTAGACTAGGAGTTGCCAGCAATCCCAGACGCATGTATGAGGGTTGTAGAGCAGTGCACTCTCTGTTGCGGTCTTCAGAGATATGGCTCTGTCATATATGACTTGTTGTCAGGATACAATCTGCTTTACTTGAGGCAATTCTGGTGGGGGCTGGAGCCTTTTTAGTAAGTCTATCCCATTCTTCTTTTCTCCCTCTCTATGGGAGGAGTCCCAACATGGCTTAATTATTGTTGACTGGGACTTTAAGCCTGAACTCAATCAATCAAACCAGATGCCTATGCAGCTAATTAGCTCGAGTGCAAGAGGAAATGTGTGACAGTGAGATGCAAATGCTCAACAGCATCTCTGAAATGCACACTAGATTGTGGATGTGATGTCATTGACGGCGCAAACCCTACATAGATCTGCTATAATAATAATTGTTCTCGCGACATGTAATGCAGGTTTTTTGTCATCAATTGGCTTTTGATGAAAGTAGAACTGACCAGAAAGCATCAAAATGATACGGATTATCTAGCATAATGATCAGAATATTGTACAAGTTTGCATGTGTGTACAGATACGATTGATATCAGTCTGGGCAATAGCGCAGTCTGATCAGAGTCTTTCATCAACGTCTGAAGAAACGTTGGCCCCTTGCCTACCAATAGAGCGCCAATCAAAGACTCAGATCAGACTGCGCGGATGCGCAGGCTGATCTTAGTCTTCGATGCTCGCACATGCCAATTAATAACGACCCATTTTCTTCCTCTTTGAGACAAAAAGTTTTAAATGTCATTTCCTATTACGAAAAAATGTATTTTTACGAAATTTTCTTTTTAAAAAAAACTTATTGACTTCTCAAGATTACGGGATTGGTCGAGGCCGTACAGGCATAAACTGATTAGCGTGTCTGGAAGCATTGAATATTAGCCAGTTAAAGGAGTTGAATAGCACATTGGGTCCATTTAGAACAGAAATAAATGATATATCACGAGAAAACGGAACTGTTTGTCTTCCATATGTGGGTATTGGTGGGTTAAGGCGTCGAGGTTCCAGTTACTTTGTATTATTCAACTATTAGGTGGATGTATGCAATGTCCCGGTCTCATGTAAAGCTAATAAAGATAGGTACAAGTTGGGGGCGTGGCTTACCAGTGACCTTATAAATGATTAGTATATGTTGCGTGAACGGCAATAGGCGGCATCAGGCGAAAATACGCTTGAGGATGAAGTGTCTATCTCAAGGAAACGACCCGGTTCCTCCCCTGAGGCTCGAACTGGGGACCCCTCTTGACCTCAAGTTTTGACCTCAGATGGTACATGGCAAGAGCCGAATCATGTTTGACAATCTTGTTTGACACGCGAATGCAAAAAGGCGCAGACAAGCCTGCTTATACATGTATATGCAGACTATTTAGTGCATTGCTGTTTTATGTTTGTTTGCAGTAAAAGCTACATGAAACTTATTCGTTTTCAACCCTTCTTTGGGTCTATGTAGCCGATCTACTGCTTTATGCCTTAAGAAAGGCTATAACATTAATGTACTGCAACAGACTGCATGCTTGGTGGTCAACCCAATCACGGTTGGCAACTTTGTTTTCCTCTTTAATTTCACGTCGGTGGGTCGGACTTCAGACTCTATGATGGTTCCGATTTGAAGACCCATCTATTGATGAGATGGTAGGGGCCTGATGCTTTGGCTGTTGTCAGGCCAACCGGGGTTTACCTGTTGGATTTCTTTTGCCCCAGTATTATGTACTGTTGAGTCCTTACCTTTGCTTTATCTCCTTTTTATATCTTGATATATCTGTTTTTGGAGATGATGCATTTGGATGATGCATTGGATGCATTGGTAAGCTAGGGGTTCTTCATGAAAACCAAACATTTATGTGTCTCGATCCACATCTTAACTAAGGGTGAGGTTGGCGCCTGGAAACCGTTTTAAGCCCTACAGTAAAATATTTGAACTGACTGTTCAAAGGCGGTACTTATTTTGTGGATCATTTGTGTCTTTTCGCGTCTGTTTATTGCTGCCTCGGTGTCACCTGCTGGGGAAGAGCTGACCTCTTGGCTCTTGTCGGTGATGTTTATTGTTATTGTTACTTTCCCGTGTGGTATCCTGGGTCAGTTTTGGTACTTGATGGTATCGCTTCCTGATCTTTGCCGTCTGTCTACCTTTGTACCTGTTCGCAAACGCTGAAAACATATTGTTTGCCGTTGTTGTTAACTTCGCTCTGTTTTGTTTAGGTATAATCACCCGATGAAGATGGAGAGATATAGTTTTGGCGTGTTCGATGCGTCCGTTCGTCGAACGTATTGCCGTCCGTCCAGAACCATATCTCAGTTCTTGGGAGCGCAGTGGTAGGGTGCTTGACTCGAGACCGACGGGCCGCTGGCTCAAGCCTCACCAGCGTCACTGCGTTGTGTCCTTCAGCAAGACACATTAATCCTAGCTTAGTACTGGTTCAACCCAGGAAGACACGTCCCTACATAACTGAAAATTGTTGATGGAGCGTAAAGAATCAACAACAAAAACTTTCTTGCACACTGAGTTTCATTGTGGAACTTTGAAACTATTAGAGGGTCACTGATGAAGCCTAAATGGCAGAAACTAGCTAGTCTGGCCCAGGAAATATGCACACTCTCGTTTCAGTTCTTTGGTGCAGTCTTTGATTCCAAAGGATACCCTTTTAAGAACATATTTTACCCTGAAATAGAAAATTTTATCTTACCCATGCTATCTTACCCAGGACGTCAAGTAACGTCATCATGTGAAATTGCATCTTAGCGTGTGTTCAGGGACTTCTGGAAGCCTATTTTAAAATAAATAAACACATGAATAAAAACAGTGGTGAGCAAGAAAATTTATCCATTATTCGTGCGAGGGTAGGACAGAAAAATCCATCCCTCGGAATCACCGTTTGTCATCACTCGGCAAGCCTCGTGATGCCAAGGGCGATCCTCAGGACGTATTTTTCTATCCTACATTTACCCTCACACTCATGATAGATTCTTTTAACCTCAGTACTTATTGGTCGACCAAATATACTCAATAACAATTAAACTTGTGTATCTACCCTTGTCTTTGTTAGAAAAGACAATGTCTATGCAAAAGCTATAATATTAATTTATGGCTTTATGTGTAAGGGTTAAAAATCATACATATATATTGAAATGTACAGGTACACGCGTGTATTTCTATTGAACTAAGCCCAAAAGGCGTTTTACATAATTGACAGGCTTACGTTATGGTCTGACTTAAGTAATTGGTTAAATTAGCTTTAAATTTTGTGAAAGTAACCCTTCATCGGAAGATAAATCGGAGCATAAAATCCGACGAATTTTACCTTGTTTGTTTGAGTATGTTTTTTTTTGCATTACAAACACAATGTATGACCAACCGCGGCATACCAGGCCCCAAGGTCATAAAACTGTCTTACACTCAGCTAAATATATGTAGATTTTCCAGTGAGAAAATTGGAATTCCTCTTCCACTAAGTTCTTTATCTGAACGAGAGTATATCAATCATTAATGGAATAAACAATGAAATCAGTTTCCTTAATTGTTCATCGTAAAACACGCTGCCAATCAATACAATGCGTTTAAAGATACGATCACATCGAACGTAGTTCACCATAGCAGGGCATAGGTACGGAAGCAGGATTTCTCGAAAGGGGGTTCATATGTTTAAAGTTATGGGGGTTCGCTTTGCTTAATTTATCTTATTTTTCTTAAATATTCCATGAAAATGAAATAATTTGGTCTCATTGAGACCAAATTATTTCATTTACATAGGATATTTCTAAACGAGGGGCAGGGAGGGGGTTCGAGCGAACCCCCTACCCCCCTCTGGATCCGCCACTGGGGCATAGCCCATGTTGGTTATATCGTAGTTGAACGTAGTTACACGTGAATAACCGTATCTCAACGTACTACATTAACGAACGTGAGCATATACGTTTTTGACACGTTCAAAATTGGTTGCAGTTAACTACCATGTTGCAAGAAAGACACTTATCCTCTACTTAGTAATGGTTTAAGCCAGAAAAACCCGTCTTTACATTAGTAAAAAATGGTAACTAGGACGTAAAGAATCAAATCAAACAATAATACTAGGTTGGTGTTACAGGATTAACTAGATCTGAATCGTCAGAGAATCTGTTTAAAGAATGATGATAGACAACTCTATCACAATGAAGGCAGCAACATAAACTCTCTTTCATGTATGATATCAATACTGGCGTGGTGCTTTCATACACACAAAATTTAGTTACCCCTTTAGTTAGTAGAATTTCTGATTACCCCCTGAGAAATACGAGGGATGTTCAAAATGAATTGCTTATTGTCCTATATCTCGATATCCACGTGGGGAACGATAATAACCAATATATACCTATCTAGGTTTATTTAAGGTCTACACAACGGTGTATAAATGTACATGTTAGATTAAATGTAAGGCATAAAATTTGCCATATTAATACACGCATTCATTGACCACTGTAGTTAAAATGGTTGGTAGAAGCGTCGACCAGAAATATGAAAAATGGGCTTACATCAAAGCTCGCTCAAAACTTGGTTGTTCTTTGAAGCAGCTGGTGACTGAACTTTCTACTACTTAAGGACCTTCTTGTGTGGCTTATGACACAGTTAGGCGCTGGAAAAATAAATTTGAATCTGGTGTAGAATCCATAAAAATGCACCAAAATCAGGTTGGCCAAAATTTGCATCTCGAAAAGAAATCGTTTCAAAAATAAGGGAAATCATTGAAGGAGATACCAGATTTACAGTTCGTGATATTGCACGAAAAGTAGGTATATCACTATCAACGGTTCACTTTATTTTGAAGAAGCATTTGAAAGTCCGAAACATTTTTGCTAGATGGGTGCCACATCTGTTGACTGATGAGTAAAACAGACAACGTGTTAAAGTGGCCAAAAAAGCTGCTTCAAATGTTTCAAACTTGTGACAAAAAGCAGTTTGCCAATGTCGCAATGGGTAATGAAATTTGGGCTTATTATTCTGAGCCCGTCAGAAAGCTTAGCAATAAAAAATGGGCCTCTAAACATAGCAGACGCTCAATAATTGCCAAACGGTCTTTGAGTGCAAGAAAGTTTTGTATGCAATTTTCTTCTCTGGCGAAGGAGTCGCAATAAAAGTGCCGATGAAAAGGGAAAAAAAACATCACAATTAAGCACTACAAAGACATAGTACTGGAGAAGTCGAAAAATATTATTAGAAACGACGCCCTGTCACTGGTTTTAAACATATCTATCTTCTATTTGCAATGTCTCTGCTCTTGCCTCAGAAATAGGTACGGTGTTTTGGAAGAAAGAAAAAGTAACTGTTTTGTCTCACCTCCCGTATTCCCTAGATCTTGCCCTATGTGATTTCTTTATGTTTCTGAAATTGAAATTATTCCTTGCTGGGCGGAAGTACTAGTCCTGACAGGCTCTTGGAACTGGTATTCATCAGTACCTTATTACTGTGCCAAATCAGCGTACCGTGACGCCTTCAGGAAATGGATACATCGGTTGAAGCTTTGCATTTCTAGCCACGGAGAGTTCTTTGATGGCATTGAATGAGCACATTAGGGCGAACTTGAAATTTGAAGTCCCCAGATAGAAATAAGCAATTCTTTTCGAACATCCCTCGTAACATAAATATCTCAGCGCCCTTCAATAGAACTTGTATCTTACAACATCATATATTTCATCTTCTATAAGGCTATCGAACTCCTTTGAAGATGGTTTAAAAACTTATTAACATTATAAACCTTTCAAAAACTTATTACCTTAAAGTTCAATAAACCATGTGTTCCTCTTTACTTTAACATTGGAAAACGATGTATATCTCTATCACATGCACGACTTAGAAATAACTGCAGCAACCTCAGTAATGACATTTTTAGAACTTATATCTGTGATAACCCTTTATGTGATTTGTGTCACGTGGTAGTTGACGCCATCCACTACTTCTTTCATTGTATAAAAATTCACAATCGAATGGCAGGTTTTCAATGATACAGTTAGAGTTTTTCAGGCACTGGGCTTTCATGTAATTTTTTTTGGCAATGATAACTGGAATATTGATAACAATAATGTCCTGTTCAGGGCTGTCTACAGATAAAACCAGCTACAAAATGTTTTTATAATATTGTGTCTCTTTGTTTGAAGTTCATCTTGAACATATCTTTATATTAAATACCAATATTCAAGGACTGAATTTTAACAATTTATTATCAAACTTAAGGGTTTTAGTAGTAGATAGGTTTGTGTTCTGTTTTTCTATTCATTTCTTTATTTTTTTTCATTAAGTATTTACTGATTCATTTTCTTTAGTACTGATTTTACTGTCAATTACATATTCATAAGCTTTATTAATTAATATATTTTTTTATTGTTTTTTATTTAGTTCACTGGTGTTTTCTTTTTTCTATCAATACATAGACATTTATTCTCCTATGTTTCATTTCTTTATTTAACTAATGTATTTATTTATTCAATTTGACCCAGTAAATCGTTGACTTTTGTTACAAAAGGGACTGTGTATCAGAGATTTTATGAAATCTGTATGATGTGTTAATATATATTTAGGGCAAATTTTCTACAAATATGAATGAAATCACAGTTTAGATAACAAAGTTATGAACCTTTGCTTTAGGGTATCTTCGCGTATTCCGAGTATGTCGCAAACTATTTTTCTGTATTTTCAGAGAGGTGTGGCCGAATGTTTTTAATATAAGCTTAAATGGTAACAAATATTGTCATCTGTTTTTTGAGTAAGTCTCCCTGATTCAAATAATGACTAAATAATTAGTTTAGACATGTTAGGCAAGAAAACAAGCAAAATATTTTAGATTTAATAGGAGACATCATACTTACCATTAAAATAACTGACAGAAAAATGCCATCTCTTCTGTTAAATTGGCGAAAAGGAGCATCTCTTTGTGATAATAGTAAAATAATTTTACACGAAATACGTTTTACGATACTAGTGACGGTTCTACCAATCATTTAACATTAAAAGAACGTAGATGTATATGTCTTATTAGCCAAAGAGAATAGAAAGTCTAATGGTTTCTGCCGTACCATTCTTATACTTTATGCATATTCTGAAAAATAAAAATGTAGTAGATATGTAGAATATTTTATAAAATCAATGCGAATGGCCACAAACGTTTCTTTTTTTAAACTTTACCTTGCATAGTTACTAGTTGGTGTGGTTATGCATTGTTTGAAATACAACAGAGAAATCTTATTCAATGTACACTACCTTTTGGACTAGATGAGTTTCATTACAAACATTTGACGTGCGTGCGCCGCTCACGCTGACATACTGTCAAGTAAAGGTTCACAATTGTGCTATTTAAACTGCGATTCCACCCATTTTTACCCAAAAAGCTTCTCATAGGAATATAAGCACATCCTAAAATACCATAGAATTACTTGTACACAGTCTCGTGTTATAACAAAAGTCCACGGTTTACTGGGACAACCCTCGTATTTCTGATGTAGACTTGTTTTTATTGCTATTTGTTTCGTAATTTGTTTAGTATACAGATGTGTTTGTATATAGCCATGCTTATAAGCTATTATGTTTAAATAGAGTGTAGGGGAAGTGTCGAAACTAATGTTGTGAGAACTTGTGACCCAACCCCATTGCTGTAAATATTTTGGCACTAAAATAACACTTACTTGGGGTGTTATTTCTAATCATGGTATAATGGATATAGGTAACCACCAAAAGTCATAATTGACTTTTTGACATTTCAGTCATTGTAGCTCTCATTGAATTCAAACATATTTTTCTCAGAAACCAGATGGCCAATTAAAGTCTAATTTCACACGGAGAATGCATTTGACGAGAGCACCTTAATATGACCATATTGCTTATATCACATGACCAAAATGTCGTCCATGATAAGTTATGCAGGAAAAAATCCTCGTTTCCACAGCTAATGGGCCAATCACCTTTGGTCTTGGTATGATGCATCATGGATATGGGCCTTACAAATTGTGTACATGATGATCACGACATTGTTAAACCTTATTTACCGAACTGCAAAAGAAAAGCAACGTTTATAAAACGCTGTATTTCCTTATATAACGTTAAATGTTTAAATTAATTTTGCGTACTATTCCTTACAGTTTAAGTTTGAAAACGTTCAGTAAAATGTCACGTTAAACGTAAAACATATAACAACACCTTTGTTTGACGCCAGTGGTTCTACTCAAGGAAAATCTTTTGAATAATTGTATTGATGCTGTAGCTTAACTATCGTACCTATAAAGTGCGGTCCTAGCGTACCAATCAATTAAATGACAGTCACTATAGTAAACCTTAAAACGAGGTCGATTTCGGCATTCACAATAATACGTCAATATTATCCATTGATTGTGGTTAAAAGCGAATTTAGTCAAATGTTTTTTCTGGGCAGCTGTGTTTTAAAAATACTCTCGGGAACATTATTGTCACTTTTCAAAATTAAATACTGTACGTTTTAGACGAACACCTTTCGTAAGAGCTATGATGTCATACTGTTGACGTAACAGTCATTTTTGCAAACGACGTGTGTTAGAAATAAAAACATCAGGTTTTAAACAATCTTCAGGGACTATAAATCAGTATCTTTACGTTTGGGGTTTTGGGGGAATACCGTTTCAATTCAAGTGTTGTACTTCTATGACGTCAAAACAACGTTAGTTATTTTCAGCGTTTCTCCCTTAGGTTTGCCAGTATAAAGAAGAGGAGAAAAGAAATCGTAAGCTGTTATTTTTAGCCAAGGTTAGACCGTTCACGCAGCATTAAACGTTTTAGAGGGATAAGACGTTAACTAACAGATATCGAAAAACCGTCTTTAATCGATGCTATAAATACAAATAACTATAGCAAGCAAATTTAGCTTTGTAGCTAAACTGCTTCCATGCGAGCTGAACATTTCTTATACTTCAACAACAGCAGAATCTAGGACGAAGATTTAGTACCAGAAAAAATGCATTTAAGTACCCCGGTGGCCTAGGCTGCTGCCCGTTCTGAGGCGGTGGTTCTGATGTTGTTGACTTGTTGATTATTGTTACTTGGGAGTCTGTAATTGTTCTATGTTTTGTTGTACGTTACTTTATGTCCATTCTGGTTTTGAAATCATCTTGACGGGGAAGAGAGGGCTGGTTGCTTTGCTTAGTTTATCTTCCTGGTGTCTCGTGGTTGTTGTGTAGCTCTTTCTCGCGGTGCCAAGGATTTGTCTGTAGTTTGTGATTGTGGTATTTTCTGATCATACTCACTATTTTTGTAAATGCCCGTTTAGTTCGATTGTTAAAAATAAGCAACTTTCTTCAGGCGTTTTGTCATTTCATTTTGTAAGGAGTCGCATACTCGTAAATTTCAAAACTTAAACTAATAATTAGCCTTTAGTGATTGATCCTAAATTAAGCTTTATTATCAAGAAAGCTGTGTGAAAAAATGTGCAAATGTTTCTATGAAATTTGAGGTCAAACTAAAAGTTGCGTTTCTTTATCAGTTCGTTATATTAAGATCATCTAGATTCTTCAACTCAGTGTCAGGTGAGCGCTTCGTGTCCTTCTGGTCCACTGGATTTCTTATCTTGTAGCAGAACTGTTGACGTAAATAGACTATAGCTAAGAACATGCATGTACAATAGAGCATCTTAACACGCTTAACTCTTTACATGCTAGGTACATGTAATTTCCATGATTTCGTTGTCGTCTGTTGACATTTTTCAAACTGAACGTTTTCGAAATATTCTATCAGGGACACTATCAGAGTGTCAAACGCTTTGCATCCAGATCAGGACCAACGTTGCGTCAGTCTTGATCTGTGTCTAAACAGACGACAAAAGTTGCCGCTAGCGAGATAAGAGTTAAGCGATTAAAGATAATGTGTGAGCTCAAAAACATGCTAAAGTGCTGAATATCGTACATGTTATTGGATCTCCAATCTGAATTTATCCATCCTAGCGAAAAAGCGAAACAAAGCGTCCCCGATCAGACTCAATAAGCAGTCTGATCCGGGGCATTTTTTTGTTCGTACGCTTTCATTGTGTGCGTGATTAAGGTCTGGTCCTCAAAGAATCAATGTGCAATTTATGTTGTCTGCTGCTAATAAATACAGTAGGCGGCGCTTTAAATATACGCATTGAGTCCTGTAGGGTTTTATATATTATTTTGGATGTACGAGCCTTCAGAGGGACGACATCGATACATGTTGAAATCGTGCGGTGTCGGTTCGATTTTGGCCCGATATTCCAAGAAAATGTGTTAGCAAACTGTTATAGCAAATATATTATTACAGTCAAGTTAAACCCACTTGGTTCAAATCTTAAAGTGCTTATGTTCTAGAATAGAATATTCAGGGTAATGAACTGCACAAGTCTATTTTAGTACATAATAAATAAAACCTGAAGAAGGCAAATAAATAGCGCCTCATGGTCAGTCTGTTGCTGGGACTATTTTTTGTGTACTTGCTCTTCCTGTCGAAGTAATTCGCTTCTGGCACTAAAGGAGTTAATGAATAGAACCACTGTAAATTATTATTATTATTATAATGAGTATATTCATCATTTCCTTGCTAGCGGCGACTTTTATGGGCGAAAACAGTTTGGAACCAGACCAGGATCGACAGCACGTCGGTCCTGATCAATTTCTATGACTGAAATATTTTTTAAAAGTGAATTTTGAAAAAAGTCAGCAGACGACAACAAAAGCATGAAAAATTACCCAGCCTGGTCGAGATATAGAGCATACTAGGTGAGTGTTTATCAGGCAACGCGCAACAATGCAGTTAATATGAGAGGTAACTGATAAATCGGCTTATTTGGTGGCATCCTTCCTCAAAGTATGTGTTAGCTTGCACTGGACATCGGGGTATACATTGATACGTTTGCACTGGACATCAGGGCATACATCGATACGTTTCAATCTCGTGCCGATGTCGGTCCGATTCCTATTTGATATTCTGTACTCGCTGGATGACCCAAGCAGTGAAGAATACCTGGAATGTTATAACAGACATGTTGACGAAAATAGATGATTAGTTGGAACAAACTATAATAACCTCTTAGTTCAAAGACAACGAAGATGTCTTAATGAATGAAGCCAACGGGTAACACAGCAAGAAAAGGGCCTTTCTCGAACAGCATTATCTGAGATCTGTTATCGGCATACGTCATGCAAGCTGATCACATCCATAACTGCTTAACCATTTCCACTCTGGATTTCTGCAGACAGGTACATTGGCAACAGTGCAGACCCAGATGAAATGCCGCATTTGGCGGCATTTCATCGCGGTCTGCATTGTTTGCATAGATAAAAAAAATCAATTTTCATGGCAGAAAAATGCATCATGAATTAAAAATGTCTCCCTGTTACCCCTTTAATTACCAGATTGGCAATTCCATACTTATTCTATCAACATGTCTGGGAAAATTCATCAGATTGACAAAATGCTGAAAAAACGAATTGCTCTCTATAAAGCGTTCTCAATTTCAAAAACGACGGTACATTGTACATATAAGAACAGATAGATAGGGCCCAAATCACAATGCCCAAAGCTAAGTACATGTACTACCTTAGATAATGCCCAGGTCACACATTCACGGATCACCTCGCCGGTTCTACTACGGATTAAATCTCACGGATGGCTCCGGAAATGCCATTTTCCGTAGTCCGATACGGATGCACTATACACGTATGATAAAGTACTACTACGTACGTTTAAGAATACAATACGGAAAGCTACGGACCAATACGGATTACCACGAATGATGCCTGATTGTATCCGAGGCTAATCCGTCGTCCATTCCGTGAATGTGTGACCTGAGCATTAGGATGCGAAAAATAACGTTCCAAACTTCTCAAAATCATAATTGCTTCAAGTATTTTATATATCATAATGACATTTTTGACCGTAGACTGGCAAATCATTAAACACTGGAATTGATATCAATACCAAGAAGTATCTTTAAAAAAGTGCCAGAAGACATATTTGATATGAGTAACGTGATAGTTTTTAAAGAGATTGAGGAGAAAAAATAGGGGACGTTTATACTTTGTTTTGTCTTCGGTCAGCTGAGCTCAGTAAAGCGTTTTGCTTAAGGAACCTATGCTATTCCAAAACATCTGTAGTGATGCTTCTAGGGTACAGGATTGCAGGAATCTCGCGAAACTCGAGTCAGAACGAAACAAAAATGTCCTGCGCCCAAATGCTGCATACTTAAATAGCTAGTGTCATACATGCCTGGTGCAAAAAATCTAAAACATTAGTAGAATTTAGTTGACTGTTACCTACAAATATTAGTTTAGTTGACCATAACCTACAAATATCGACAATTCTTCCCTACGGAAGTGGTATCGTGCCATACATTTTAAACCATCGAGCGGACGCAGATATTTCTTTACATTTCTCACGTTTGAACTATCCGTCTTTAAGCCAAAGGGGAGAATCATTTTTAAAACTAATGAAAAAGTGCAAAAATATAAATAAAAAATAAACATAACATCCTACTAAATCTCTGCGATAGATGAATATCCATATCATGGCATGTACTTTCTTCCATACAGAGATCAAGTCGACTTTCACCAACACTTCGTCTAATATTAAAAAGTATGGATTGTATTATATGACTTTTTGGTGACTGTAAAGGCGGCACCTCATTAATGTGTATTTAGGACTGGTCAACCTTAGACATAGGTAAAGCTACTGAGGCGTGGTTCTATTATAAAGTAGCTGTATCATCTTGCGCCATAACCTCACTATAGACGCAAAACACATCATTTAGTCCTTAAAACTGCATCTGAAAATGTCTATTTAACATAAGCATAGAGGTTAACATTGTGGACCCAGATCTGACTGCTCCTACAGGAGCAGTCTGATCTGGGTCCTCACTGTTTAAGTATGAGACTTCAAATATTTTAGTGGACGACATAAAAGCAAACATTTTGTGATAATGCGCTTTTAAGGTTAATAAATGTGAGGTCAGTCTGTATACGGTTAGGATTTTCATGAAATGCACGCACGTTTGCGCGGCCCAAACAACTTATTAATTCTTTACCAAATTAAATATATATAACCTTATTTCCCTTGTTTAGCAGATGAAATAGCCGAACCACACCCAGACATGAATATTAAAGTTACCGCCTTTACACTGAGCAAAAAGTTCTATTATATAACCAAATACTGAATGAAACTATTGACATACGGTTGGTTTTGCTGTTCACGTGTTCCTTTCAGACTATTGAGACAAAAGCGGTGTGTGTTCTTCTAATGGATAAACCAAACTTTTAGAAATCTTTTTTTGGAATCGTATTAGAGCTCTAATGAAAAAAGAGCAAAGCGATATTACAGTGAAAAGTAAATAAGCAAACGCCTGTAGAATTCATGCAGCGTGATTCCACGGAGACACTAAAAACACTTCGTCTTTTTTGTCGTCTGCTGTAGTTTTTGAAGCCTCATTACATGAAGCAAACAGTACGAACCCAGCCCCGGTTGCTCCTGGGTTCAGTCTGTGTGCATGCAAGATGAAGTAAAAAATGATTAAAAGTGATTAATACCATGCAGCAGATGATATCAGCAGTCGATAATTTTCAGCTGCAGTTTCTGGCAGTTAAATTGATAAGCATCGGATTAAGCGGACAGAGGACATGCCTGGAAAAAAATAACCCTTAAAGCGTCAAGAAAAAAAATGCATCTGAAAATGTCGTCTGCTGAAGTCGTCTGCTGCAAATAATTGCCTAACATTACTGACGAATGGAGTATAGAAGCAAACAGCGTGGACCCAGAACAGACTGCTCCTATATAACAGTCTGATCTGGGTCACACTGTTTGTCATAGAGGCTTCTTAAACATTTCAGCAGACGAGAAAAGCAGACGACTTTTGTTGCGATTGGCGCATTTAGGGGTAACTCTTTGCATGCTGTGTAATATCAATGTTTTTGTTGTCGTTTGAGTTTTTTTTTCAAAATAAACTTTTCAAAAAAAAATCTTTAGGAGCACTTAAAGAGTGTCAAATGCTTTAGATACTGATCTCGGTCCAAACTGTTTGCAATGGTTATCAGCAGACGAGCAAGTAAAGAACACTTTAATACTTTAAAGCTCCTATAACAACTGCCGCAGACGACAAATTTTGGTGCATATTTCTTTATTTTCGAGGATTCCAGGCCTAGTGTTTTATGTGAATAGTCTATTGATGATTCTCGAGAAGTTCCAAGCCTTATTTTCTAAGCAAAAAATAACGTATTTTCCTTCAAAATGTCGTCTGCAGTTAAATGTAGATGGCGCTTTAACCCATAAAGCGTCAATCGCAACAAAAGTCGTCTGCTTTTCTCGTCTGCTGAAATGTTTAAGAAGCCTCTATGACAAACAGTGTGGACCCAGATCAGACTGCTCCTATAGGAGCAGTCTGCTCTGGGTCCACACTGTTTGCTTCTATGCTTAATTCGTCAGTAATGTTAGGAATTATTTGCAGCAGACGATTTCAGCAGACGACATTTTCAGATAAATTTTTTTCTCGGCGCTTTAAGTGTTTATGTAACTTTTTGAGATAGAGCTTCAGCCACTGGCTGCATGGCGGAAATCTCTAATAGGCAGTCGGATAATTTTAAAAGTTTTAACGCGCACTTAAACAGATAATGTGTGTGCTCCGCGTAGATCTGTTAAAAGCGTCTATGTCATATAAAGTGTTTCTGTTTAAAGGCTGGTGGAACTAGTCTAAATTAAATCAGTGTTTATTAACAGAATTCTTCATCATGTGTTTTAGCATGGGATCCTTAAAGGGGTTTATCCCCCCGGATTTTAATCATAAGGTAAGTGTTTTGTTTTTAATTGATTTAGGAGGCAGTGTCATTTCCTTAAGGTATACAATGTTTCCAGTTATAACCGTGTAAAAAAAGACACCTTTCACATAACCAATTTACATGTATATCTAGTATTCTAAAGGTCTATAATGAATTTAGCCAGAAAACTGTGTACATGTATCGTTGATTCTGTCTAGGTGACTCTATGTTTGGTTGTTAATGGAAGAAGATTGACTGTCTCTGACTATAGAGTGAAATTCAAATCCATTTATTTCCGATTGTATACATGTACTAGCCCGCATTGTTTATGACAGAGACGTTAGGTACATACCAAAATCGATTTAATACATGAACGTTTAAGATCTACTTTATCAAACGATTTCATGATATTACATAGAATCTCCTTGTTTGGTAACACTTCATTTAACTGAGTATAGTGTTCACTCACAAATGTATAGCTATGATGGTAAAATGACGGTGACACCATAAAGTAGCCATGGTCACGTTAACAACACAAACATGTGCAACAATTAAGCGCTCGTCCCCTAAACCGTAATTTGTAACATTTTCCTGGTAACAAAAAAATTGCTGTTATCATCATGAACAATAATGAAATTATCCAACGTTTTTGCTATCAGAGCAATGCTTCAGTATTATCAGATCGGGCTTGTTTTAACAATTAGAAGAAAAAACGTTTTCATGAAATGTTTTCATATTCCAAACTGAAAATTACTTTTTACTACAACCTACGATTTCAGCTATGAGAAGTTCCTGATGTTTGAATTTCAACTATCTTAGAAGGGCGTGGTCAAGGTCAGAAAAGTGGGGGAGGGGTATGAGCTTTTTGATTATATTTAGGGGTTAGACTATATATTGGACTATTTTTGGAAGGTCATTTCTAAAATCAATTGCAGCTGCTTGTTTTATGTGATATAATTCAGCCTTATACACACCACAACTATCATTTAGTTTAAAAGTCGAGGTACATTGTGTACACTAAAATTTCAAGTATTTTCAGGGAGGGGTAATCTGCCCGTTAGGCTTGATTTTAAGGGGTATACATAAAAAGCTAGAGTCTAGGCTTTGTAGCAAAAAAGTTCAAAGTGAGTATAACCCCCGTCCCACCCCCAACATCTCCATCAAACCTTTGGAGACAAACTCTACCGCTGTCTCTTGAGTTGTACATGTCTATCAGCCTACCGTGGCGCATTCAGAAACTGTTCCTCTGTGATGTGTAGTTAACAACTATTTATAGTCGTGCCAAAAGTGACAGTGACGTATTTTTTGTTTACAATTGTTAAGTAAAACATTAAAGAGACTGTAACTATGAACATTTTTCGAAAAATTTTCTTTTCTTTTTAAATCATTGGTAAAATTAGAATTAAGTTATGTTTTCACAATTAACATGTTCAGTACAGCTGAAAACTGCATGGAAAAGTGAATTATCTTATAAAACAGGTGTTTTTCTCTTGTTTATAATTATATACGTCCCTCCAATAATTCTAGACTGTTGATTTTTAACATAAAAGCTGTTGTTTTGATAGTGATAATTTGTACAAATTTACGAAAATGGTAAAACATTTACCTGAATTTGAGTATTTTTACTGTATTCTTGAAAAATAGAAAATATAATTCTAAACTTAGGAGATCAAAATTACAGACTATGCAGCTTTAACTCTTACACTCCACTTGAGCTAACGCGAATCGTTAATCACTTGCGTATTGATCCTATCCCGTGGATGGGATTAATACACAAGTAATCTATCGATTATAAGTCCCTGATTCCTTTGTAATCTTTGTAAACAAAACATGACGTCACTGTGAATCTTGACTGGCAGGACAGTCATCTGTTTAAATCCTTGTCCAGCTTGACTCGGATCTAACCTTTCTTATACACATTTAATATCTCGATCAGCTTGCTTCCGAGGAGCCATCTGTTCAGGATCACATTGTTTACCACATGCTTACAACTGGAAAGCTACAGGCTATGGGGGTACTACTTGGAGAGTAGTATTGTACATAAAATATTCAGCATGTTAAGGGTTAAGATATTGATATCGAGCAACAGTCTTAAGAATTGTAATTCAGTTGGATGGTGCAAACCATTAGTTTTTTGTCTGAGTACCCTCACCGGCTTCATCGTCATTAGTTCTTTGCCTACTAGTGTCGTCTGCTGATAACTTTTAGAAACAGTTTGGACATAGATCAGGCCCGACATAACGTCGGACCTGATCTGTATCTAAACTGTTTGACGCTCTGATGGCATTCCATAAATATTTTTTTTTGAAAGTTGATTCTGATAAAAAAAAGCATGAAACTACAAAAAGCATGCACAATTATCAAACATGCAAAGAGTTAACAAGCAATTTTCGTCACCCAATGTACGCTTAGCAATCTGGATGTCTTATTTTAGATTCAAGCTGTGAAATACTAGCGAAAATTCACGCTATTTAATCGAGCACAATGTTGCCATATATAATCAAAATTTTAAAAGAAGTTTCTTGCTGTAAGTCTCTTAGATGTTGTATTTATCATGCTAATAAATGTTAAAATTGAAGGGTTTCATAACAGTCGTTAAACACATGAAATCGTTTAGGAGAGGTGGTCGATAGTACAGTTTAGACTGTACTAATACAGCTTAGACCCACAGGTGTGCACTATCAACACTGTGTGAGTTCACCCGTCCGTGTGTCTGTGCCCAATAAGTGTAAATGCTCATGACCCATGAACTGCATGGTATATTATGATCCAATTATATATTATACTGCAGGAAGAGACCAATCATTCTTTTACTGATAACGTCATCATCGACGAAATTCGTTCGCTGTGCTATTTATCATCGAAATATGGATGAGGCTTGACATTTTTTCTTCGAAACCCTACCCATGTGTCATTCTAGGGTTCACTGCGAATCTTATTGCCGAACGATTCATGTGGTAAGACGTTAGGCATACGTAGCTTCTATTCCCCCTCAAAGGAAAGGTAATATCTTGTGGGGAAATTTGTTTCTGAGAAACCTTTTGACGGCGACGATCAAATGAATTTGATTCGACTGCTATGATCTAGGCAGAACTGTTTCAAGGGGACCAAATATACAAATATGTGTCTCTTCCAATACGTTCTACAATATAACAAAACGTAAATACAATTAATTCACTTTTGGCGGGGGTTTAGCTGCTAGATTTCTTTTATTCCGCTATTCAGTTGTATATACTGTTGAGTTCTTATCTTTGTTTTTCTCCTTTTTATATATTGATTTGAGCCGTGACATGTGATTTCCAACAATGTGGTATTTTGACAAGTGTAGACCCAGATGAGCCTGTGCAGCCTCCTTTTAAGCATAGAAACTCCAGATGATGTTCTGTCAGTAGCTTAATACTCATAGAATATGCTGGCGAAAAGCAAAGGCTCTGATCAGACTGCGCATATGCGCAGGCTGATCTGAGGCTTTGCTGGTCGCACATACCACATTGTTGGAAATCTCATGTCGTGGCTCATTTGTATTTAATAGGAGACGATACACCAATATGTTAGGGATGTTTCATGCGAACCAAACATCTATCTGTCTTCCAATAAAAATAGTTTATACTGGCCGTTTAAAGGCGGTCCTTTTTGTGTTTGTCATGCTTTCTTGTCTGTTAATTGCTGCCTTTTGGTCACCTGCTGGGAAAGGGCTGGTCTCTTGGCTCTCTTGTGTTTGATGTTTTTTTGGTGTTTTTGTCACTTTCCCATGTGGTGTCCTGGGTCAGGTGCGGTACTTGATTGTATCGATTCCTGATCTTACCATGGCGTTGAATTTTATCGCCTTGCACAGTGTGTAGTTAGGAAGCATCCATGCAAGATTACCAATCCTTTATGTTTTACCATCAACATAATCTAGGGCGAATATTTGGCGCCGGTAAATTGCATTTAAGCAGCTTGGGTTGGTGGTGTCTCTTTTGTTGTTGGTTCATTGTTGTATGTACTTCCCTTTGTTTGTGGGAGTTCTGTGTTTGGTCTAAGTTTTTAGTATGCATTACTTTGTGTACTTTCTAGTTTTGCAACCATCTTGACGAGGAAGAGAGAGCTGGTTGCTTAGATTTAATTGTCTCTCTTGTTCTTGTGATGTGTCTCTTCCTCGCGATGCCGTAGTTTGGTCTGATGAGTGTGATTATGGTATTTCCTAACCATACTCACTTATATTTTGAAACCAACTTTTATTTGGGTATTTGTTTATCTGAGTACCAAAGATACCCAGATAAAGCATCTGTTTAATTATCTTTAGCTATCTGAGTACCAAAGATACCCAGATATAAAGCGTCTGTTTAATTATCTTTAGCTATCTGAGTACCAAAGATACCCAGATAAAGCGTCTGTTTAATTATCTTTAGCTATCTGAGTACCAAAGATACCCAGATAAAGCGTCTGTTAAATTATCTTTAGCTATCTGAGTACCAAAGATACCCAGATAAAGCGGCTGTTTAATTATCTTTAGCTATCTGAGTACCTAAGATACCCAGATAAAGCGTCTGTTAAATTATCTTTAGCTATCTGAGTACCAAAGATACCCAGATAAAGCGTCTGTTTAATTATCTTTAGCTATCTGAGTACCTAAGATACCCAGATAAAGCGTTTGTTAAATTATCTTTAGCTATCTGAGTACCAAAGATACCCTGATAAAGCGTCTGTTTTATTATCTTTAGCTATCTGAGTACCAAAGATACCCAGATAAAGCGTCTGTTTAATTATCTTTAGCTATCTGAGTACCAAAGATATCCAGATAAAGCGTCTGTTTAATTATCTTTAGCTATCTGAGTACCAAAGATACCCAGATAAAGCGTCTGTTTAATTATCTTTAGCTATCTGAGTACCAAAGATACCCAGATAATGGGTCTGTTTAATTATCTTTAGCTAACTGAGTACCAAAGATATCCAGATAAAGCGTCAGTTTAATTATCTTTAGCTATCTGAGTACCTAAGATACCCAGATAAAGGGTCTGTTTAATTATCTTTAGCTATCTGAGTACCAAAGATACCCAGATAAAGGGTCTGTTCAATTATCTTTAGCTATCTGAGTACCAAAGATACCCAGATAAAGCGTCTGTTTAATTATCTTTAGCTATCTGCGTACCAAAGATACCCAGATAAAGGGTCTGTTTATTTATCTTTAGCTATCTGAGTACCAAAGATACCCAGATAAAGGGTCTATTTAATTGTCTTTAGCTATCTGAGTACCAAAGATACCCAGATAAAGGGTCTGTTTAATTATCGTTAGCTATCTGAGTACCAAAGATTCCTAGATAAAGGGTCTGTTTAATTATCTTTAGCTATCTGAGTAACAAAGATTCCTAGATAAAGGGTCTGTTTAATTATCTTTAATTAAAGAGTGTCAGAAAATGATATAGAAGTTTTAGAGATGAAAATTAAAATAAAGGCATTTTGTTCAGTTAGCAGAGATGTAAGCAACAAAAATCCCATTTCTGAGGCCAGGAACGTTTTGGGTAGGGGGTGAATTGCTGGGCTCATATATGTTGGAAACGGTAAACAAACATTTTTTTAAATATATACTTTTTAGTAGGCCCAATTTTTAATTTATATTTTCCCTTCTTCTAATCAAATTTATGTAAGAACAAAAAACGATTCATTCACATTGTGTACATTAATGGGTCGCAACGGGAGAAACCCTGTCTTTGGGGGTTTGCGAACAACACAGGCGCAGACCAGCCTGCGCATCTTTTGGAAAGTGTCTTATGTAAACTTGCTACAGACGAAATTTCAATTTTCTAGCTAGTCTCTGTAGCCGAGGAGACTGGTATGAAACTCGCTTTGTCGGACATCCCGGAGACAAGTTTTCATTTATAGTGCCGACTGTGGACAACTTTGCACGATGGTATCCACTCCTACTTGTACTCTAACGCTAGTTTAGTACGTTCTGGATTAATACTCTAAAAGGAGGCCTCAAATTAAAAATAAAAATATCAGAAGTGTCACGTTTGCAATTATTAACTTGTAAACATGATTTATAGCTTTAAACTGCATTATTTCTTGTTAATGCCTGCAGCTTCCTTGATTGAGTTCGTTAACGTATTCCCTTGATCACCGAAATGTCACAAATTAAAGATGAACAGCCGATGAAAACTAACCAAATATGAAGCTTTTAGAAAGATGATAAAACTAGTGTATTATTACTGTCGTTACAATTGTACAGAATAACAGAGTAAATGCATTGCTAGTTTTCAAAAAGTAAAAATGCTAAAATGTTCATGAAAGAAGTGCTCTTCATTTTCAAAACTTTACAGTATTCATTCTGCGCATGCGTACAAAATGTACTTAAAATTGTGGCGGTTGTCATTGGAAAGATGAAACTGGTGTTTTTCAGTTTGTTTTTAGATGCCCCCCCCCCCTAGACCTAAGACGTCCTTTGGACAATGATATGTCGCTATAAACATATATAACATATATAAAGGGTGTCTTGGGTCTATGGGGGAGGGGTTGTACAAGCCAAAGAAGAAAAAAATAGACCACTTTGCAAGATGGTCGTTTTTGTACCTAAACTGTATAAATATATATACTCTGTCGTGATATGACGTTTGTTTGCCTTAGTTTAACGGTCTATTTTCCCTGAATTTTACTGAAATAGCAAGCACAGTTGATGATCAAAATAAATTCTCATTCAAAACGCAGTAGGGTTATTACATGAATTAAGGGAAAAACGATTAAATAAACGGGCTAGAGTGCAAGGGTGCATAGATGGCTGGTCTATTTGTATTTGTTGATTGTGCCAAGTGTCTCGAGTCCTTATTTCAACAAAATAAAACGAACGTCCCATTTAGAGAAATAGCTCGCCTTATCGTTAGAAATCCTTTGTAACTGTATCAATATAATGTTTGTGGCCGTGTTCTTGGCTATTACCAGTACTGGCCGGGTGGGTTTATGTTTTTTTTGGTTTTATGCCCAGGAGCACCTGAAGGTTCAAACGGTAATGGTATGATTTTAAAGCGTCTGTGAAGACGAGACCACGGCTTAAAGTCTTATCCGGCAGACTGGGAGATGCTGGGGATTGAACCTGCGAACCCTAGTTTACAAGACATAGGTTTATCCCCTACACCACGGCGGCTTCAATAATTTAGTACGGTGTACGACAATCACATCATCTAACAAAACTGGAAATATAATAGGGAATAAAAAACAGATTGTGGCTAATCGATGTGTAAACTCCAACAAACATACAAAGGCACACCACTGAATATTCTGGAAAAACGGATCCTTCAGAAATAGAGAAAACCTACAATATAAGAAAACAGCACTCGGTTTTATAGAGTCTGTTCATGAGAACGAATGGAAAGCGCAACAATTCTCACGCCCCCTAGCACCGGCTTTAGAGGTATTCTGCTTTCATTCAGAACCCAATATTCCTGAAGGAATGAAAAAAATATCAACACTATATCGATGCACGGGGAGAAGTTTTACTAACTCCACGTGGCACAACGACAGCTGACGTGACCTCTAAATAATCTGGAAAAACGGATCCTTCAGAAATAAAGAGAACCTACAATATAAGAAAACAGCAGACTCTGTTTTATTGAGTCTGTTTGTGAGAACTAATAGAAAGGGCAACAATTCTCACGCCCCTAGCACCGGCTTTAGCGGTAGTCTGCTTTCCGACAGAACCCAATATTCCTGAAAAATATCAACACTGTATGGATGTACGGGGAGAAGTTTTACTAACTCCATGCGGCACAACGACAGCTGTTGTCGTCAGTTATTTATTATTTTTTGGATGAATCGTGTGAGTTTACACATCGAAAGTTTTTACAAAATTTAATCCATGTATCAAAACAATCATACAATATATCGTGGTATTTGATAGAGTCGCAACACATGCAGTTGCGAAATTAAGAATAGTTTAAATGTATCAACAATTTTGCTTATTTGAAGCTATGAGGATGATCTATTTGAAAATATTTCAGATAATATGATACAAAGTAGGCTTTTTTAAAACTTTTATTACACCTGCCATACAATTGGAGTCCTACAATGCTGTTGATTTGTTCTTTTTGAAGCTGTGTAATATATTGCCAAAATTCTTTTTCAGTCTCATTAAATTTGTTAAAACAAGTATAATTGAGTTAACTTTAATTCTTCGCAAACTGATTGCTTTTTTAAAATGAACTTTACTAGGAACGCTTCCAACCTCTTCAAATAATCTCCCAACAATATTGTCTTGTTTACTAAGAGCGTAGCCAGAACGCTTAAATAGTTACGCACATCAAAGGGAGACTACCTGGTCAAGCAGTGATTCTCTTCAATTGCGCCCCCTTTCAAAATGGGAACTTCACTTATACCTCATTAGGTTACCTCCCCCTTGAATGTTACTATTTTTATTACGCATTGTGCGCATGCGTAATTGTGTAATGGGAGCTACGCCCCTGTTTACCAGTTTTTTACCAACTGCTAAAGCCAGGAAGTGGACGTAATGTAAAAATATCATATAGGTATAACATTTCATTGTACAAAACAAACAATTCCCGAAAATATTTTTCAAGTTCTGTGGAAGGTTTATAACTGAGCGGTGAAGTTTGTTGAGTGGAAAACTGATCCTTCAGAAATAGAGAGAACCTGTCAATTTGAAAACAGCTGGCTACATGTCATCGAGTCAACAACAAGTGCAACAACTCACATGCTCCTAGTACCAGCTTAAGATGTATTTTTCTTTCTGCCAGAACCCAATATCCACGAAGGACCAGAAAATGAACAGAAATATCAAAACTATATTGAAGAACAGGGAGAAGTTTCACCAATTCCATGCGGCACAACGACAGCTGTTGCGACCTCTTGATTAAATACTTTTAGAAAAATGACATTTTTATATGGGAATTTTTGAAGGATGCTGTACTCGTAGTGTAGCAAAATATGTTGGAACTTTACAATGCATTTATGTGGTTAACTGTAGGAGAGAATTAGTATTATGCTTATGGGGTCGCTTTGCTTTTACATTTTTCTCAAGTTCTTAGCTAATACTCAGCATTTCATCAAAACCTGTTATCCACTGGACAGCTATTCCGATACGCTCATGGCGATCACGGACGTTCGCTAAACTATTCCAAGTAGCCAGCTACAAGAAATTGGGACTTCACGTTTCCTCGACGCTTCCACTACGCTTTTACGTGTACAACGCTGCTGGTAGCATTCTACTAAATATTCATGAAGTCTGGCCCGCCCTTTTGGGGGAGGAAGTGGTCATCAGAATAAAACTCCTGTGGATCATTTCATTGGTCATATTCCTTTTGCTTGATTAGAAGGTGATAAGAGGCCAGATAAAATAAATCAAAATCAAGAGAGTTTGAACATTGTATGCCCTAAGCAGGAGAATAATGTTTCGATTTTTAGAGAAACCCCTCTGATAAAATCATATGTTTATTTGCTGCGGGACGAGGGGGTTTCCCAACTTATTTACACATGACTAATTTTTGAGATGGGAAACATCCATGTTTTTCATCATAAATCAAATAAGCTATGGCAGGTCTTTCAAATAAAACACTTTTGTCAAAATTGAATGTGTGAATAGATTTTGAGAATGGATTACTTTACTGCTATTTTGCACTGTCGGCAATTGAGAAATATTTAGTGGAAAGCCTCCTATAGGTAGCATTCTACTAAATATTCATGAAGTCTGGCCCCGCCCTTTTCTGGGAGGACGTGGTTATCAGAATAAAACTCCTGTGGATCATTTCATTGGTCATATTCCTTTTGCTTGATTAGAAGGTGAGAAGAGGCTAGATAAAATAAATCAAAATCAAGAGAGTTTGAATATTGTATGCCCTAAGCAGGAGAAAAATGTTTCGATTTTTAGAGTACCCCCTCTGATAAAAATCATCCATTTATTTGCTGCCGGACGAGGGGTTTTTCCCAACTTATTTACACATGACTAATTTTTGAGATGGGAAACATCCATGTTCTTCATCATAAATCAAATTAGCTATGTCAGGTCTTTCAAAGTCAAAATAATATGTGCGAATAGACTTTGAAAATGGATTACTTTACTGCTATTTTACACAATCGGCAATGGAGAAATATTTAGTGGAAAGCCTCCTGCAAACGCGCTGGCTACGATTTTGTTGCGTGACGTTGCGCTTCTGTGGCGCTTGAGATTTTCCAAGGCGCTTCTGCTACGATGCCACTACGACAATGACAATTCAGCTACGCTTAGTCTACGCTGATGGTGATGCTACGATCTAGATGGTGGAGATACGCTTTCGTTGCGCTTTTGTATCCTTTCCATATAAAATCTAAAGTTCAACTGATTTAGGTTCAGTTTAATGTCAACATTCAAAGAAAATGAATAGACACGCTTAAGTCGCTATGTTTCAACAACAGCTTTATTATGTTGGATGATGAGGCCCAGGCAAGAAGGAGGTGGAAGGCCAAAAGGTTCTGGGTCCGTCAATGGGTATTCGCAGACAGACGGCAACATTTTGGGCACTATGATCATCTAATTAGAGAACTAAGGATGGAAGATGGCCCTTCTTTCTTCAATTACGAAGGAATGGAACCACTCATGTTTGACGAGATCCTCAACAGAGTTGGTCTTAGAATCCAAAAGGGTGACGTCGGCTTCAAAAGAGCAGTTAAACCAGGCCACCTGAAGTTTGCCAGAACGCCAAGATCGTAGCGATTCAGCGAGGCAGAACCGCCAAGGTTGATTATGCCTAGATACATGTAGCATAATGCTGTGGAAACGTGTTTTGATAGTAGCGAGGTCGTACATTTGTAGCGACGAAAAACTCGACGATTTCGCCAATGTGTGACGGCGATTGTGTTACGATTCTCACAATGCCGCCGCGATAGGGCTACGTTCATGAAGATCTTACAGCAATGTGACTACGCTTCCGTTGCGCTTCGAGTCCACAGCAATGTCGCTAAATAAGTTTCAGCAGGGGTAATACAATCACCGTGAGGTGGCAATCATGAATATTCCAATACGCTTCTACAACGCTATTGCCCTTTCTGCTACTATTTGTGTCGTTGTGACCAAACTTTCGAATCGTAGATGAATCGCTGTCCAGTGGAATGGGGGTTTAACTTTTACATTTTTAGATTTTCTGGCCACTGGTACGCAAGGCGGTGACGAGGCTTCACCGAGCATCAGCCCAGCCAGTCAAGGCCTTTTTGTAAAAATGCTCATACCTATTGAACCGCAGGGTATTTTTTTTATTAAATTTGGCATACTTAACATGGTCTAGATACTGGTATGCAAAACGGTGACAACCAGTCCGGCCAGTCGTGATCAGATAGTAAAAATCATTCTGGCTCATAACTCTTGAAACACATGGTATATTTTAATCAAGTTTTGCTTACTTATACATATTAAGAATTTTTGGTCACTGGTATGCAAAGGAACTATTTTCCTGTATAAAATAAGGGCTTAAACCAAATTCAGGTGATCATGTCGATTTTTGTCGCAGTAGCATCATGGAAACGCACATATTATTCAAATAATGAATTACTTGGCATGGAATAGCCTTCTGGAATAAACAAAGCATGCTCCATCCGTTGCACCCTTTAGAGACATTAGCAGACCACCAATATTCTTCAATGCAGGCACACGTAAAGGTCAAATACTACATACACGCTTGAGATTAGAGTGCAGCTTTTTTTTTTTTAAATTTACACTTGTATAGGAAGAGCCTTGTTCCAGAGCCTACCTGGCAATGCGGTTCTTTTGAGAGTGCATATCATTTCCTGTTCGTCTGCCCAAGATATGCAAATGTTAGAGAAAGACATTTGCCAGAAAATCTTTCAACAAGGGATCTTTTACAAGGGGTGCAAACTAATACAGTTCAGGAAAATGAGACACAGTTCGAAAATGTTCAGGAATTTATTTAAAAAACTGGAAAGTTTGACAGATGAAGCGATGCATTATCATATATTGACGTCAACTAAAACGCCTCACTCATTGTCACTGATTTCTTAGCGATGATAGCCACCTACTGCTTCTTTATGTAGAGGTTGGGCGATGTTGGAAAATGACTTTAATTTGATATGCAGGTTACGCGTTATTCCGATGACGTCATACAGGCTCAATGTACACATGGCGGCATTGTGCATCGATTGCTTATGATTTGAATTTGCACCTAGTTTGTGCCGTTAATGTTTTGCTAAACAACGAACCAATTTTGGATCATTTTTTCAAACAGTTGTGCTTGCGAGTAATAGCTTTATGAAATTATGACGTCATATTAAAGACAATATATAAGGTCCGTTTACGAAACTTGCCAACATTCTCGGTTTGCTTCAAGTAATGGAAACAATGATAAGGGGGTACATTAGGTAATGTACACAGAATATGCCTACATAAAATTATGTTATTTAAGATGAGCTGTAACGCCTAATGGCCAGTCGTTGGTCTACATTAACGTCATCCAAAACGGCCGTCTGGTGCCAGATTGCGGATCCTCAGCAATCGTCGCTGGTTAAAGACTAATGACTTTTGCAAAGGATTCGTAACAATATTTTCACCCACTTTGCAGAGTCATGACATTTAAGTTTTTACTGAAATGCACGACGAAAATGTGGGTGGGGTAGGTTGTTTCGTTCAGCAGACGCATACAAACATTGTCTGAACATTATAAACGCATTTTTTGGTAAAATAGAGACTGGTTTACAATGGTAAACACGTTTTCCTGTCAACAGGAGTGTGTCTGGAAACAAAGCAAATGTGGCTAAAATCTTGTGCCGCACGAAATGGTGACTCCTGTCTCAAACCGAGGTCGTTTTCTCAGCCTCAAAAATTCTTTAAGCAATTTTGTCTTCAAGAGATACGCTTGACTGATAAGATGTTATAATACACTAAAATTCATAATATTAGTCTGATCAGTCTAAGAGATATTCACGTAACTTTATTTTTAGATGAGACGTTTTTTCTTGACGTCAGTTTATTAAGAGCTGACATCATGGAGTCGCAGCACACACTTGCTTATTGTCTGATCATGTACCATGTTATTCTTGTACTGTTATATACATGTCTAGTTACAAATAAAATATTGTTTAAACCAATTACTTATTTAGCATGTTTAGGGAGTGTTATATCAGCACAATTTTGGTTTGATGCTTAATACAAAGTCCCATTCAGCATTTCCATTTATCGAGATCTCTTGACTCGTGCATTTTCGAACACACTGATAAAGTCGACAAACATTGTACTAAAATTGGCGGTCAAAGAAGGCCATGTCTAGGCTTACGCGGATGCGCAGGCTACCAGGATCTCTATAATCAGCATATGCATTGGTGGACATTTTCCTGCATTGTAACTGCCGTCAAAACATTGTCACAAGAAATTCGGACTTTGTTGCATGCGAACATTAAAGGCGCAGATCAGACTGCTGCGCAGATGCGCAGTCTGATCAGCGCCTTTGTTATTCACTCTCAAAAAAGTATAATCGCTTATACTTGTGATGTGAAAATTCCAGTATTCTAGCTAGTCTCTGTAGCTAAGCAGACCGGCTGCAGGTTCCGAAGAAAGGGTTTCCGCGATGATGCACATGGGTTTGAAGCTCTTTGCAATTGTTTTCAATTGATTTTCAATAGAAACAATAAATATGCAATTATTTTGCTAATGTCAATACAAAATCCTCATACAAAAACAACAGTTAAAACAATGCATTATGACTTCGCCAAGATGTTTACAATCGTTGTTGCAGCGTTTCTCCGTAGCAGTACAATTGAATAGAACATAGATTTTAATGCGGTTGAAAGTTTGCAGCAGTCAAGCTACCAAGCGGCAGTCAAGCTGCCACCCAATTTGGTCTAAAGTTACTCTTATTTTTACAGTGACAAGTTCAGACATCATAAAAAAGCACGATTGATTTTGCAGGCTCTTCATGTAGAAAATCCGGCTAAGTCCACGTAGTTTCATTGACCCATTGGGCACTTGCAAATCACAAGATGGCAGGTGCATTATGTGTCTTTACGACATATGTAAGCTTAATCAAATCCTTCGGGAGGCGTTTTATGTAATGAGAAACAAAATTTAGAATAAGAGACAAAATAAAAACCGGAATATGTCACAAAGCAAATAAGCCGCAGAAAGGGGACTAGATAGTTCGATTAACCTGAAGAAGTAGTTTAAGTAATGCTGTTATTTTCGTCAAATTATTAGAGCATACTTATAATACATGCAGAAGAAACTTGTATTAAGCGGCCACTCAAAAAGGATACCTAAATTGGATGTTATGACCGATTATCGCTTATTGCAGGTCAAAAGTATCGGAGAATGGGAGCATTCTGCAATACTTTCGACCTTCATCAAACTACTATGTGTCATTAAGATCTTTGTTTTGTCTATTTTAGAGTGGACGCTTAGGACAGTAACTTATATCACTTCTGCCGAAATATCAAATGAAAGGCTACTTGCCTTAGATGCCTATTTTGGCTCCCTCCGAAGCTAATACAAAATAATACGCCATTGAAAAGCAAAAAGTGACCTAGGGCGACCAGATTAGCCAGCAATTACACGCAATGGGTGGTAACCAATTATTATTTGGTGCACATATGGATTCTCACCTACTCACTTAAGCTGAAATATAAGGTGGCTAACACTAAATCGCGGACCACGTTTCCCGCTCCCATTTCGAATTTTTTACAATGAAATATAAAAACAATTTTGCTTATTTGCCCTTCTATATAAAGTCATGGAAACACATGTTCTGTTCCGTTTACCAGTACATACTGCTTAAAGTGCATGTGCTCGTCCTATTTTGTCGTAAACGTACAAACTATGAAGTCCGTGCATAATTGCACGAGTCCGTGCATAATTGCACGGGAGTCATATTTTGTGATTTTTTCCAGCGGCTGTCCATCTTAAAATTCTAAATAAAAACCTTTTATCATGCGAACTAAAAGCAATTGTTGAAACGAGTCGTATCACCTGAAACCCTTTCCTTAGAGTTTGAGATCAGATGAGACACAAACCAGCGCGCTCAGCTACACCGTCCACGTAATATCCCGAAATTTCGGATACGTCGTATTTAGCTATCGCGAAAAACAAAGGCAATGATCGGTCAGCGCATTAGCTCTTCGCATGCAGCAATGCAGCATTTCTAATGTCGTGGCTCAAATATCATTATGTGTGCCTAACAAGTAAACAATAATTGCATGGACTGTGCTTTATCTCAGAATTTTGTTTAATATCATTCAAGTCTTCAAATGCAGATTTGTTGCGAATAAATGGTTCTTCAGTTATCATATTTTCTAGATTTATGAAAAATACCTCGCAACAGATACAGTTATAAACAGTTTTAACATGTTTAATCTTTGGAAAACACTAAATTTAAATTACCTGTTTGCATAGACATCACAATGTTCTATCCTGCCAGCCAAGAGTGACAGTGACGTGTTGTTTTGTTTACAATTAATTAGTTAAACATTAAATTGTACACTCCACTTGAGCTGACGCGAATCGATGGGTCACCACTTGTGTATTAATCCTATCCTATGGATAGGATTAATACACAAGTGATCCATCGATAATAAGTCCTGATAACTTTGTAAACAAAACATTACGCCACTGTCACTCTTGCCTGGCAGGACAGTACCTGTATAGTGGCCATTGCCAAATCAGCAAGAGAGAATGGTCAGACAATGGAGCTGTAAAACATATATATTGGAGTCGGAGATACGCAGCATTGCATGTAAAAATAGTAAGTGAGTATGATCAGGGAATACCACAATCACAAACTGCAGACAATCCATGGCAGCGCAAGGAAGAGCCACACAACAATCACGGGACACCAGAAAGACAAACTAAGTATAGCAACCAGCTCTCTCTTCCCTATCAAGATGATTGCAAAACTAGAATGGACATAAAGTAACGTACAACAAAACAAAGAACAATTACAGACTACCACAATTGGAGTAACAATATACAACAAATCAACAACAATAGAACCACCGCCTTAGAAAGGACAGCAGCCTAAGCCACCGGAGGGCTTATATGCATTTTATGGGTACCAAATATTCGCCCTAGATTCTGCTGTTGTTGAAGTACAAGAAATGTTCAGCTCGCATGGTAGCCTTCTAACTATTGCAACGTATATTCATGAAGAATCATTCTAGTTAAATTAACACACTATGATGAAAGAAAGAAAAATAGCCGTCAAAATAGAATCTGCCTTCTCTCATGTTGAAATGTCCAAGCCTCCCCATGTGATTCACCTGTAACTTACCTTACACCACCTGCATGTGCAAACCATTGGCATCAATCGAGGCGTCTTCTCTTAGTGAATATAAGCAGTTAAAATATGGGCCGAATACTGCGTGGCTAAAATTCTGCCACGAAGCGAGATTGCACTCTGTTTCGTTAAATTAAGCGCCTTGTTGTTGGTCTCGTGCATCAAACAGTCAGTAACATGTACATTAAATCGGACTACAATTCTACCCAAACATGAGTAATAATAATAAAACCAAAACATTAACGAAAAAACAGCAATGTATGAAATGTACATTGCCAATGTCTAATGTACACCAGTTTCTCCAATATAGAACTCTAATATTCTTAGCTTCCATACTGACATTCGCGTGAATGAGTCTAGTGTGCACAAGTTACATGTTAATCCATTCAGTCCTAACACTTTCGCTGCCAAACGCGACTGTAGTCGAATTAACCGTTCACTGCCAAACGCGACTACAGTCGAAATTTAAAGGCACAGTTGATAGCTTGCTATTTTTAAGCGTTATGAGGGATGCAAATCTTTGTTCTTTATTTCAAAATGTTCAGGGGACATAATAATATCGTATATGGAAGTAAACGCAATTTTCTGTACAAGAATTGACTTTACAGAAATGTTTGCAATGTCATTAGATTACGCGGACGTTAAAAACAACGAAAACATGTCCAAGGGAATGAAATACAGGAAAAATTAAGCCCTTCAATTGCTATATTTTGATTTATTTCTAATAATATAATACCAGAATAAATCCTTATGTTTGATGCTTGGTGTAGATGGATGTTTATCTTATTTTGCATAAAATAGTTGTTTATAGGCATTTTCATATTTTCAATATGGCTTCCCAAATTGCCGCCAACGGTCACGTGACTAGTTTTATTATTATTGGTTCAAATGAAAGATATTTATATTAGCAAAATTCTGTGAAACTTTTATAGCAATAGGTTGAATGGTTCTGGAGATACTCTGTGTTGAACCCATATACCCTCAATAGTCAGAAGTCCTTGAAACATGTTTGGGACTGAGGTATTGGTTTTTTGAGGTGCTTGGCAGCGAAAGTGCTAATTAGCTAAAGGAAATTTATACTTCTATTTATATTGTACATGCATGATGGGTGTCAGTGCCAGTCGGTTAATTAAACTTTGGTTAACTTAACTATGACGGTCAATTGTGACGCGTCTGACAGAGCATGTTGCTCTGCTAAACAAGAAAAAAATGGTCTAATAATCTACCAAGCAACTTTATAGACAACTCCAAATATGACTGCCACCATTCTCAAATTGTATAGTCCTGTATCGTTGTTCTCGTCTTTCTTTTCTCTGGATTGACACGATGAATTAGTCATGTATTTCGAAAATATGGAGGAGGATAACAACTGGTTAGTACATATTGTTAGTTGCTGATTATCTGTCAAAAACTTTTTTTTCATATTTTTCCATTATTACTCCATATCCCAATGTATGCAAGTTGTATGTTTTTTTTTTCATTTCTCATGATTATCATTACTTATTCCTGTTTGTCTTTGTCCATCCACGGGGGAACATGTTATCATTTTGGTCAACTGCCTCAGTACAATATCGTATCCATGAACATAGAGGCAACGACCATACCTCCCATAGAATTGATCATCTCCAAACCTCGTGGAGACAACAAGGATAACTGTAATTTGTAAACTATTCATTCTCCTTTTTCATACTTTGTATTAAACAGCAATTTTGACATTATAATATATACAGTTTAACCTGGTTAATTCCAGTTCGAATTATCAAATTTTGCTGTATTTTTTATACATACTAATGTCAATTCAAGTCATACGTTTATTGTATTTCTAATATTGAACAGCTGGGAACAGAGTTACAAAAGTCAATAGACTTTCTTCTGAATTTTTTTTTTTGTATTTCTAAATTATTTATATGTGAACTAATTGTATTATATGTACACATGTTATGCAAAAATGAAATAAAACATATTTGACTTCACAACAGCTGGTGACTGGGACCGTGTGGCGGCGGTAGAAAGTCTCCCTGCCCTTCACTATAGTGTAGATTTTTATTTTCTTGTCCTTTGGGATCATGGGTTTCATTGTGGAACATTGAAACTATTAGAGGGTCACTGATGAAGCATAAATGGCAGAAACTTGCTTGTCTGGCCCAGGAAATATGCACACTCTAGTTTCAGTTCTTTGGTGCAGTCTTTGCTTCCATAGGATATCCTTTTAAGAACATATTTGACTTCACAACATCTGGTGACTTTGACCGTGTGGCGGCGGTAGAGAATCTCCCTGCCTTTTACTATAGTGTAGATTTTATTTTCGTGTCCTTTGGGATCATGAGTTTCATTGTGGAACTTTGAAACTATTAGAGGGTCACTGATGTAGCCTAAATGACAGAAACTAGCTTGTCTGGCCCAGGAAATATGCACACTCTAGTTTCAGTTCTTTGACGCAGTCTTTGCTTCCAAAGGATACCCTTTTAAGAACATATTTAAACTAAAGAAAAGGGCTCACGACTAACAGATATTCAGAGCTAAAGAAAACCTCAAGTTGAGCCAGGGTGGGTCCAGCTACAGATAAGCATCAGACACCAGCTTCACGTCAGAACTGCCATAGAGTCTGAGGCCTGACCCATCGTCGCGCAATTAAATAGGAAACCATAGCTTTAAACCGTGATTGGATTTAAAACCAGGCATGCAGACTGTCGCATGACATCCAAGTTGTATCCAACCTTTATATAACGTTTGATAAACTTGTTGAATTGACCACTAAAACTAGGGTTTCCAACCATTCGTTTGAATTTATAAAATAAATCACCATAAAATAACCCAATGTTGTATTTAACAATTAACTCTGAGTGTCTGTGGTAGAATTTAGAAAATGCTCTTCGAATTTAATGATAACTCTAACCTTGTTTTAATAACTTAGCAGTTAAAAGTAAGTTTCTGTTGTTGTCATTAGAACATACTCTTCCAAAACGAATAAGCTGAGAAATATATACACCATAGGAAGTGGAGCGAGGAACATCATCATCAAGAAATGGGACATTTACTATTTCAAAATTTAAATTATCCCGTTTATCATAAATTTTAGAAGAAACTATGCGATTTGTTATGGACAAGCTCAAGTCCAAAAACGGAGCTTCAGTATCAGAAGAATCAGCCTTAATTAACTGAAGTTCAGTAGGATATATCTGACCTACCATTTGTTCAAAATAAGGCTAATCAATATTAAGCAAGTCATCTAAATATCTGGAGGTGTAGTTAAAAGCTTCGATAATATCAGTTTGACTATTGTCTAACAGAGACAACATAAGTCTGTCTCATAATAAAACAAACGCAAATTTGCAACAAGTACCCATTAGAATACCTACAACTTGCATGTCTCTATAATTTCGAGCCAAATCTTATAAATATACTGTCTAAAAGATAATGGAGAGCATCACACGTGCCCTGGACAAGTTGTGCGTAGCTTAAGTGGGTATAATAAGTTTTCCTACATGTAACAAATTGAGGCCAACATTTTGTCATTAATATATATATAACGTTTAGACCTGCTTATGCTGCTGTTAGCCTCACCGCATAAATACTATCGAACAGAACTTTAATCTATTGATGAGATGGTAGGGGCCTGATGCTTTGGCTGTTTGTCAGGCCCACCGGGGTTTACCTGTTGGATTTCTTTTGCTCCGATATTCAGTTTAATTTACTGTTGAGTCCTTATCCTTGCTTTATCTCCTTGTTATATCTTGATTTATATGTTTTAGGAGATGATGCATTGATAAGTTAGGGGTATTTCATGCAAACCAAATATCTATGTGTCTTGATCCACATCTGAATTAAAGGTGAGGTTGGCGCCGTTAAACCGGTTTAAGCCCTCCAGTAAAATATTTTACTGACCGTTCCAAGGCGGTATTTCTTTTGTGGATCTTTTATGTTTTTGTTCTGTCTTGTGTTTGCTATGTCTTTGTGCGCGTCTATTTATTTGTGCTTTGTGGTCACCTGCTGGGAAAGGGCTGACCTCTTGGCTCTAGATTGTGGTGTCTACTGTGAGTTTGTCACTTTCCCCTTGGTATCCTGGGTCAGGTGTGGTACTTGATTGTATCGATTCCTGATCTTTGCAACCTTCTTACTTTAAGATCAGTGGCACCAAATGTGTTTACTTATTTTTTGGATAAATACGGTTCGCCGTATTCGCCCTATTTACTTATGTGCAGCAGTCTAGACTCATATAACCAGTTATTATCCAATACCTTGGAGAGGGATAGAATACGAAAATCCAATTTTCGCGGTCATGACATCGGCTGGAAATCTGAATGAGAAAAATGTCATTTACAGAAACAGCTTATTGCTGCCACAAACAATTATCCGTGATATGGGCCTCGTCGCGAGAAAGTCTGATTTTGTTGCATGTGAGCAACAAAAATGCAGACCTGGCCCTGAGGTAATAATCTGTCTTTTTTTTATTTATTTATTTTATTTATTCATACAATATCTTAAGGGATAAACACTTTTAGTTCATAAGCCGTTCTACCAAGTGGCCCTCTTGAAGACAATTAAAAAACAGTTAACATAACATACAGCACTATACAAATATGCATGTAATTATAGCTGCTAGGATGTAATAAAACATGGCTTTGTTTAGATAATTTTTAAAAGATAGCTCACATACATGTAGCTATACATAAAACTCGATTCATGTAGACAATATATATTTAAACTGTAAACAGTGATTTGCATTTACAATCTATATTCTCTCTAAAACGCTAAAACACTTGCATGTTGGTTTGTATCACATTTGAGTATAGTTTGATTATTAACGGATAATGAAAATCAAAGGTAGACACGGAGGAAACCCTTAACTCATTAAGGAACTTGCTGTTGTTATGTTTTGTGGCAGAGTGTTCCATAAACTTAGCAGCAGAATGTGGAAAAGGAGCGGTCAAATAACGCAGACCGTGACCTTGGTATTGACAAAAGGCCATTATCAGTTGATCTTAAGGACCGAGAATGCGTTTTTGAAATTGGTCTCAACAAGTTTGATATATAGGCCGTGTCAAATTATTAAGCGCTTTATATGCGAAAACTGCTTTATTATACATAAGTCGTTTTGGTACATGTATCGATATCCAGCTTATCTGTTCAAACACGTAAGAAGATGGTGTCATAATGTCGGCTTTTAAAATAATACCTGCAGCATGTTTTTGTAGTTTAGAGAGTCTTTCAATATTAGTACCGAAAGAGGCAGCGGCTGCGAGTGATGCGGCAGGGGGCAGCGAGTGATGATGCCTCTCGGTGATTCGATCTGGAGCGGGGGTGTATTTGTATTACTTGACTTTTCGCTTACTGTAAAGGCGGCGCCTCATGAATGCGTAATTAGGACTAGTCAACCTTAGGCATAGGTAAAAGCTGTAAAGGAGGCGCGGTTTTCATCAAAAGTAACTGTATCATCTTGTGCCACAACCTCAGCCATTATTTAGTCCTTAAAACGTCAGCAAAATAACTGCATCTGAAAATGTCTATTTAACATAAGCAGGGGGGCAAACATTGTGGACACAGATCAGACTGCTCCTACAGGAGCAGTCTGATCTGGGTTCACACTGTTTATCTATGAGGCTTTAAATAGTTTAGTTGACGACAAATAACATAAAGTGTGTGATTATGCGCTTTAAGGGTTAATAAATGTGAGATCAATGTGTATACGGTTAGGAATTTCATGAAATGCACGCACGTTTGCGCGGCTCAAATTTACCAAGTTATAAATAAAACCTGATTTCCCTTCCTTAGCGGATGAAATAGCCGAACCACACCCAGATATGAATATTAAAGTTGCCGCCTTTACAGTATGCAAAAAGTCAAGTAATACCATTCCATCGCAAACACTCTTCTCATTGCATGTACTTTAATTTACAAATTTATATTACGCTGATAGCCAATAATGGTACACGCAGCCGTCGGACAACACTAAGCCTAAGGATACAAGCGAACCACTATCGTTGGCTGATAGGGGCCAAGTGTGGTGACTGGCTATGTATGTGACTCCATAAATGTATTGATACTGACAGTAAACAGACCACACGTGGCACCCAACAGCCAGTGTATAGACCACCGTGAAGAACGAAAATAAACAAAAGATAGGATTTTTTAACCCCGATTAAATTCTGTAATATTCTTATCCAGAGTGCAAGATTGAAATTGAACCTTTCGCATATTCGTAGGATATTGTTTATACTTGAACGCGCAGAATCAATTTGAGCAAACTGCTTAGATTTCTGACCTGACCATAAACATGTACCCCTCTCCATACTAAGCGTATGCTATCAACGCAGACTCTAGCGGGCCCGTGTAAACCTTGCTGATCACACATGCGAAGAGTATCAAAATCACGTGGGCTGTCGCAAAGCCTCTCATCCACAGGACTTGAGATATATATTTATTTCAAAATGCGTCTAAATTAATATAAATATGATATATTGAAGGCATTACTATCCCACGAAGTTTACCATTTGTTGAAACATATCTACTGATAAAATGGGTTAAAATTGATTATACATATTTTGAAAAAAATGGTTTATCTTTCACAAGAAAGCCTTTTGATATTTCTATCAGCTACTTATAATCCGTTTCCTGTTATACTTGCGTGACTTTGAAGCAAACCAAAACAATATATATTGTTTAAGTGCTCATGCTGCTTTATAGATAAATTTTGAATTTGGTGAATGTTAAAGAAGCGTAAATAAGGGTTTGAAAAATGAATCAATTTGTGAAGTGCAAAGTCTAAGCTTAAAGATGTACAGTAAAACCTGTCTTAACAGCCTGTTATTAATAGACAAAACAAAGATCTTAATGACAAATGGTTGCTTAATGAAGGACAAAAGTATTGCAGAATGACTTTTGACCTGCATTAAATAATTATCGGTCTTGAAAACCAATCTATGGTCTTCTTTTTGAGTGGCCGCTTAAGGCAGGTTTTACTGTACAACCACATTAAGTGTACAATGTATTCAACTGAAATGCCCAGCATGCAATGGGTCAAATAGTTCCTTTCTCTAAAGCAAGTTCTAGCAGTACATTTAGTGCTGGTCGAATTTATCAGAATCTATTCTTAAAAGCTATGATAGATGTATTTCAGCGTTTTGCAATATTTCATGCTCCATTTTCGTCACATAATGATATTTGTCACGCAAATACAATATATGTACTTTTATCAATTGTGCTTTGCGTTTCCATATATAGATCTCGGCCCGGAATTAGAATGCCTCCTTAAAGTTAAGGAAGACTTGAGTTAATTATTGATATTCAAACATGCTTTATAAGATGCTAAATAATTTGCCTTGATCGATGCAGTACTTGTGGTCAAAGATACCATTGTGATTTACTGAAAAAATGAAACGGTTTTGATTTTAATCAGTCTGATTTTTTTTTCGCAAAATGAAAAATCAATAATTAACTTCAGTCTTCCTTAACTTTAAAGAGGCATTGTAATTCCCGGAACTGCAGGTCTCAAGGTTATAAAACTTGAGTACAGTCTCAGACTCAAATAAAGCGCAATGATTGGCTGCTTGCGGACACGTGTCCGCAAGCAGCCAATCATTTCGCTTTATTTTGAGTCTAACAATGAACTCAAGTTTTATAACCTCGAGGCCTGGTCTCTTTGTAGACATAGACAAAGGGATATACGTGCAATTTGCACAGGTTTCATATTTTGTACACTTCTCGCATGTCCCTTGCTTTTCCATTTAAATTGAGACTATGGTTAACGATGTAGACATGGTTGAAAAGACGCAACGGCATGAAATGATCAAAATATGAAACCTGTGCAGAACTGTGCAATTCTGCACAGGTTTGTTTCATATTTTGTACGTTCCACGCGTGTCTAACAGAAAATTAGAACACTCACGTTCATATCAGAACGTTATTGTTTAAATATGTTGTTTTCCTTGATTTCAACTACACAGTTTTGTGGTATGGCAAATCACTAAATGTCACATGTAGTGCCTTAACCCTTTACCTCATAGAGACGCCATTTAACACCTTTGCAAACAGAGCAGACTCATATCAGGCATCTCTTTAAGTGTCTTAACCCTTTACCTCATAGAGACGCCATTGAACACTTTTGCAAACAGAGCAGACTCAGATCATGCAGCTCTTGTAGTGCCTTAACCCTTTACCTCATAGAGACGCTATTTTACACTTTTGCAAACAGAGCAGAATCAGATCAGGCAGATCTTGAAGTGCCTTAACCCTTTACCTCATAGAGACGCCATTTTACACTTTTGCAAACAGAGCAGACTCAGATCAGACAGCTCTTGTAGTGCCTTAACCCTTTACATTGCAGAGACGCCATTTAACAGTTTGTGCTCAATGAGTCTTGGAATCGACTGAGGTTTTTTTTTTTTTCTCATCTACGCTCTTAGTCAACACCAAAAAAGTACGTTTTTGTTACACATGCGCCCTGGGAGTCCCACTCTTATTTGCCTTTGGTGCTACAAACTGCGAAGATTGTTTAAACAGATGGTAGTTATCTATTAAACACAATAATAAGGACTGAATGTTAAACACAATAGTAAGGACTCCCAAAATAGTATTTCCCGTATTGCTATAATGTACAATTTTCACGAATAAATTATCGTTCATTTGAACTGGACTGTAGATTTACATAACAAATAAATTTATGCAAAATACTTATCCAATGAAATGGCCAGATAGTTCGTATTACTCAATAGAATTTTAGATAAATAGGTCTTTACTTATAGAAGTTGTGTCGGACCTACTGTCCACCACAAAAAAAAATGCCTGATGTTGTTTTTCCTTGTAACCTTATCAAAGCAACATTAAAATGGACGTGGCTTGGCCAACCTGTAAGCTGACAGCTCGGCTAGTAGAAGAAAAATAGAAAAGTTCCACATTAATGGGCAGCAACTGAGTATAACTAGTAAATGGCACAATCACAGACTGCAGACAAACTCATGGAACCATAGTCAAGATACAGAGAAGACATAGACACAACACAGTTATAGTATAGCAGCCAGCTATCCCTACTTCAGCTAGATACTCGCAAAATAGACATCAAGAAGCACACTACAAAACAAGATACCAACACGAACCCACCGAATGGGAGCAACGACAAACATGGATAAACAATAACAGAATAACCAACAGCTAAAGCCACTTGTGGAGGGGGCATATAATATGGTCCAAATCTTCGCACAAAAATGTTCAGCTCGCATGGAGGCGTCCTAACATTTGCAATGCATCATTATAAGAAAACAATCAAATCAAATTATCATACAGAGATGAAACAGTTAATAGAAAATGGCACATAACCCATCGACAGTCAGAGCTGAAGAAAACTTAAAGTTAAGCCACAGTGGAACCAGCCAAAACCAACCTTCACCCATGACAGTTTTGTTTTGGATCAGAGTTGTTATTGTGTCTGAGGCCTGACCGATCACCGTGCAATTAAAGATAAACTTATATGAATATCTGACAAACATTTTCTTAGAAAAAAGTTATTCGTAAGCAACGAATACTCTATCGTAGTCCGAACTGTAACACTGTTTTAAACAGGCAGTAACATCAAAACTATGATAACTGTTCAAACCGTGACAATTCTGTGCAAAATGAAGCAACTAAGCTGGTATTGCTTTTTCAGTTAGAAACAGTATACAACTAAGAAATTAGAAGTTAGAAATACATCTTACAGTATTCAAACAATTACAGTAATTATTTGACATTTATATCATTTGGATGAACATGTGTTTTAAGTGCTCAAAAGAAACGTCTCATTGAGACGGTTCTTTTGAGTACCCAAAACATATGTTTGGATGAGAAATAGGGAAAATATTTTTCCAATACGCACTCCTATCTAGAGGCCTGTGATTTGTTGTAAATTAACAGGAGAGACCCCGATGAGAGGGCACCTTTGGTCGCCTCTCACATGGGTCTGCACTGTTCACTAATTTCACATTTGTGGTACAGCAGCCTGATTCACTTATAAGTATTGGTTGAAATTGGCGAGAACCAAATTTGCATTTGTAGATTTACCTAAATGTGAACTCTGTATTGCGGAATATGTATATCACTCATTTTCCTGATATTCGATTACATAATAGTATGTGGTGACTTATAGACCCAGTGGGTCGGGTGCAACTTTGTCTTCATATATTGTTATACAATACTATATATGCACGGGTCACGATAATAAAACATTTACTTACTTACTTACTTATAACCGATAAAATACTTCATATGTTATCCAAATTGTTTCACGACGACCTGTAGGCGAAAATCCAAAATTGTTGTGACGAAGTTGGGCACCAGTGAGTTTGTAGACCCATTAAGGATGATGCTTGTTGATAATAATGAAGTAATTATTTCCCCTTTATCTCCATTGAGCGCTTTAGCAATAGTAAAAATTTGCTAAAAATGTCTTTTATCAAAACCAAATTATAGGACAAATTTTTAAATCAAACACATAAAGAGCATACTTTCTGTATGTTTTGTTAGTTGTTAAATGTTGCACAGATTAGATGCTTATCTTATTAAAAATTCCCTATATCCTACAGACTTCAAGATAAAATGCTACATTAGAAAAAAAAATTTGAGACACCGACTTGAGCAGCATTTATTTTATTTATAACATTATTTGATAGGATATTTTGGCTCTCTTAACAAACGTAGCAAAAGAAACTGGATCTACTGAAGCAAATGGCTTGTCTATTAGACGGGGATATACATTATCGCCTATGGAAGCACATCGGGGGGAGGGGGGGGGAATTACAATACTGTTTCATTAAATGTTGAATTAATTGCCAGGTTCTGAACAGTAATTATGGTCAACGATATCATTGTGATCTACTGAAAAAAAGAAACTATTTTGATTTTAATAAGTTCGAAGCAATATTTGTCGCTTCCTAAAATATCAATACTTATTAAAAGTAAGTAAGGGTGCAAAGATCAGGAATCGATGCAATCAAGTACCACACCTGACCCAGGATACCAATGGGAAAGTGACAAACTCACAGTAGACGCCACAAACTCACAGTAGACACCACAAACTTCTTTTAGATGTGTATTTGAGAAAATGTTTAGATGTTATATTATTTAATCGCAACACGTGTTTTTCATACTCTAAATGCAGTTAGCCAAATCATAAATCATGGCTGCATGAATGGGAATGCTCGAAATTCCAACAGCGAGATAGACCTGTTAATAACATTACATCACAAAAAAGTGAATATTTCTTGACGCGTGTATGCAGATTAACAATAAATGATGTAATTGCACCTAGACGACTGTACTCCTGACGTAACATAATTAACAATTTGCCAGTTAGTGTCATCTGCTGATAACGTTTACAAATAGCTTTGACACAGATCAAGCCCGACAATATGTTGATCCTGATCTTAATCCAAACTGTTTAGCAATCTGATGGTAATCCTGATTTTTGTTTCCAATAAAATCAATCTAAAATGAACAACAATAAACATGTAAAATTGTCTAGCATGCAAAAAGTTTATATAGATACTGCAATTAACAAGCACGATCCTTAGAAAGTGTGCTTATCCTTCTACTATATCTTTATGTAACACTTGAAACTGGAAACGCAGCTGCTGCTGCAATTTTTGCATTTACAACAGATACAATTTGACTGCAGATTGTGTTCTGTGTCCACTAGACTGGACTCGGTCTAAACAATATAGGTAAGACTACATCTATAACTAAGACAAGTACGCTTATTTCGCTCTCTGATAGAAGAAATAAAGTTACCATACTGTTTCATTCAATTCCCACCAGATTTTTTGAAAAGTGGGTTAGATAGGCATTTGAGAGAATCAGTTACAGTTATAGATGAAAATATAGCATATATAACCTAATTGAATGGACTGTATCTATTCCTGATTTTTGCCCTCTTTCTTACTTTTAAAAATACCACTGTCTTATCTTGTGTCATCTGATTGGAGTCAGAGCAGGTGTAAATGAATTGAGCTTCTAATAGTACTGCAGATCTCAAGGCTGTCAGAGGGGTCTACTGGTCAGATCTTTGCAACATCTAGTGTTATATACCAAATGAAAATGTAGGGTCTCTAGTTTTTAAAAGTAGTTGATGACACCTCTGATTCTGAGTACTAACCGAGTTATCTCCCTTGAATTACCCCACCCATTTTGAGCATATTATAAGAGGTTATGATCATTAGCTTATTAAATAATTGAGTTGAAACGTCCAGGAAGAAAAAATATACCCATCATTACTCAAAACGGTACTTGAAAAAGTAGAAAAGTTAAGTTTTGATCAGAGAAATGGGCTTTTGAACTGTTTTGTTGGTCTTTTAAAGTTAAATTATGTGTTAAAACTCCATTGAATAAAAATATATTTGAAACTTTCAATTTAAGATTCTGCCCATTAGTGTTATGTCCTTAGAAATGACTAAAAATTTAAAGAACACTTATTTATCTATGTTATCAGGGTTTCTAGATTCCAATTTCTGTATACGGAATGCTCTGGGAGCAATAATAAGCATGTAAATACCCCTCCCACCTGTTACTACTGCAGATCTCATGGATGTTTGAGGGTGACCTTGGTCATATTCTGCTAACATCTGGTGTCATATACATGTACATATGCCAAACAAAAATGTAGTCTCTAGTAAATAAAAATAGTTGATGACACCGCTGATTCTGAGTACTAGCCGAGTTATCTCCCCTTGAATTACACCACCCATTTTGATCATATTATAAGAGGTTATGATTATTAGTTTGTTAAATAATTGAGATGAAACATCTAGTAAAATAAATGCCCATCATTGCTCATAACGGTACTTGAAAAAGTAGAAAAGTTAAGTTTTAGTCAGAGAAATGGGCTTTCAAACTTTTTTGTTCGTCTTTAAAAGTAAATTTAGTGTCAAAACTCATCTGAATAAAAATATGTTTGAAACATTCAATTTAACCATCTGCCAATTAGTGTTATGTCCTTAGAAATGACTAAGAATTTAAAGAACACTTCTTTATCTATGTTCCAATGCGGTACTTCTTTTGTGGATCTTTTATGTTTTCGTTCTGTCTTGTGTTTGCTATGTCTTTGTGCACGTCTATTTATATGTCTTTGTGGTCACCTGCTGGGAAGGGCTGACCTCTTGGCTCTCGTTTGTGGTGTCTAACTGTGAGTTTGTCACTTTCCCATTGGTATCCTGGGTCAGGTGTGGTACTTGATTGTATCGATTCCTGATCTTTGCACCCTTACTTACTTTTTCGAGATTCCAATTTTTGTATACGGATATGCTTTAGGGACAATACTAAGCATGTAAATACCCCACCCACCTATTACTACTGCAGATCTCAGGGCTATTTGAGGGTGAACTTGGTCAAATTTTGCTAACATCTAGTGTCATATACATGTACATGTACCAAACAAAAATGTAGAGTCTCTAGTAAATAGAAGCAGCTGATGACACCGCTGATTTTGAGTACTGACCGAGGTAAGTCCCCTTGAACTACCCCCACCCATTTTGATCATATTATGAGATATTATGGATATCAGTTTTGGAATAAAATCGAAACAATGCATTCAGGAAATAAATTTAGCCATCAATATTTATAACAGCACTTGAAGAAGTAAATAAATTAAGTTTTAGTCAGAAAAAAGGGTTTGGAACTATTTTCTTCGTATATTATAGTTATATCCTATTTCAAAACCCAGCTGCTTGGAATAAACATATATTAGAAACTTTCAACTAAAGAAACTGCCCGCTAGATTTATGTCTTTAAAAATGAATTATGATTTAAAGATCAGTGCCTCAGTTATGTCAACAGGGTTTCTAGATTCTAATTTCTTCAAATAGAATGCTCTGTGGTAACTACTAGCATGTAAATACCCCACCCACCTATAAGATGAGGTGAAAACGCTAACATTGATAAAAGTCTTGTAATACTAAATCACCCAATTTTTTATAGCCTAAATACGAAGAGAATAATTTCTGACAGTGTAAGTGTATTGCAAGTGCATTTACATGATCTTTCTTAAGATTGTCAAGCACACCCAAGAAAATCATTTTAGGTTACTAGTGGCACCAATAACCATAACTCTTGCAAGGCTAAACACAATTTACCTTATAACTTGAATATATGTTACCATTTATACCTGAAACTTAATGGGGCTAATATACTTAGTACGCCAGACACAATTATAATGCATTAAACTATCTAGATATTCTAGCAAGAGTTACTGCCCTTGATTATTTTTACCATTATAGCTCAAAAAGTTAAATTTGAAACTTATTTTTTAAATAGGATTAAATCTATCCTGAACCAATACTATGCCAAACTGCAGATCAAAATTTGTTTCTGCTACATAATTCTTTTTTTTTTTTGAAACACGAGTTGTTGTCCCTTTACGGCAAGACTCACACATAGAAAAATGGATCTATAATCGAATTTTCCTTCAATAACTTGCTTACTGAGGATCTGATTGCAATAAAATATACGAGACATTTGGTTATACACATCTTAACAGCATCTTTTGTATTGCTTTAGCGATATAAAATACTGCATGGAACATGCATTATTGCCCTTGATTTTGCGTTTAAAGATTAAAAATCAATATAATAGTCCTTATAAATAAATGAATCAATGGTCCCAAAATATTGGTGAAATATTGAAATTTCCTTCATTTTATATAACTTGATGACGTTTGCATTTGTCTTCCTGAATCACCCAACATAAATGTGTATCTGCATTTTATTCTTTCATCAAATCAGAGTAAATAATCATTGACAAAGTGGGTGAGGTACAAATATACTGACTATCTTAATTGCTTCATATTTCATCAGAAATTATGACTATTCTAAATCTAAACAGTATGTAGCTTTTAAGTTTTCTATATAGTATAGATATCATGTATCATTCTCCTGATTTGCTTAGATTTTCGTCTATGCTTTGGAAAACTCTAATGTCTTTCTGTATCTTGTTGGTTTTAGGTACCCTAACACTTTAGATAAACCAAATTAATTTGCTAAACATCCTTTTCAGGACGACCCTGCAAGACATACTGTAACCTACAGATTATTTCATTAACCTCAAATGATAACCTTACTAACTCACATTTTCTCGTCAAAAGTCCGCTCTCTAAATTAACAATAAGCTGTTTTTAGTCTTTCTTACTCAGAAATAAGTGTATTTTATCATATGACGTCGCGTCTGGGAGTGAAATAACGCCAGGCAATAAAATCTGTAAACCACTTGTGGTTTATCGATTTTCGGGAAACGTTATGACGTCCATAACAACGTTGCGTACATAATGACAGAATTATAACGTTTTTACGACAGAAATGAGATTTCAAAGTAATCTTAATGTCATATGATAAATAGAATCTAACATTCGTGCTCTTGTATTATTGAATTTTTAAACTCGTTGCGAAAAAGAGATAAAATGCTCGACAGGCCTCGCATATTATCTCTTTTCCCCAACTCGTTTAATAAATTCAATAAACATGAGCACTCATGTAAGATCCTCTATTTAATTTCATAACTATTTCAATATCCCTTATTCCATTTGAAGTTATAAATTATTCATATTTTTCCAAGAACATGTTTCTAAAATACACCAAATAAACAGGGCCTGCAAATGGTTGACATTTTTTCTATCAGATCTAGATTATAACACACCAAGATGTAGACAAAATATTGTATGTGTTGAATCTGAAGTCATTGGTAGTGATGAAAGTACAATCAAAATTATGTTGAACCTGTCCAGTTCTCAGAAAATTTAGCATATACAGTATGTATGATGTTTCTGTAATGGCAACGTTTATATAATGGAAACCTCACAGTAATTTGATGCTATTCGCGTTTGTATTCCAAAAAGGTGACAACAATAAAGGATAATAAAAAAGAGAACCACTTGGCGATACTACATGGTTCTAGAACTAGTGGTTCCAGAGAAGATTTTTCATGTTTTAACTATACAAGCCAATGTAAAACATGTGATTCCCCTGTGTGGTTATGAATAAACTTGGCAGATCCAGGCCTTGTTGGTCAAACAAGAAGGGTTTTGTGTTTTATTTAAATAAACCTATATAGCCTTCGTGGCTTGTTTTTGTCTGCACGGCCATTATTTGAACAGACTTAGTGGAGGTATACTTTGTGATGCTACATACTAAATATAATGGCGTTGGGCCATGTGGTTTCAGACAATATTTTTTTATATTTGCTGTAAAAAATATATAAAACCAAGGGCCATAATTTGAACAAACTTGGTAAAGTAGCACTAGGCGACGCTACATCTCTGTGAATATCGTTTTATGCTTTCCCTATTAAAGCCTATGTAAAACACGTGGCCCCCAGGATTGGTCCATTTTGGCAACATGGGCATAATTTTAACAAACCTGGTGGAGGGGTCTACTAGATGATACTAAATACCAATTATCAAGGCTGTATGCCAAGTGGTTCCTGACAAGAAGATTTATTATGTGTACCCTATATAAACCTATGGAAAACATGTGAATCTGGAGCGGGCCACTTTTGGCCCTAGGACCAAAATTTTAACAAAATTAGTAGAGGTCTACTAGATGATGCTATACTACATATTTAATATCAAGGCTCAAATAGTTTCAGACAATATTTTTTCATGTTTCCCATTTTAAAAAAAGCAAGTGAGTATGGTCAGGAAATACCACAATCACACTCTGCAGACCAACTCACGGCCTATGTAAACATGTTAACCCAGAGGCGGGACAATTTGTGACCCCATGGGCATAATTTGAACAAAAAAGAAAAATATCTACTAGATAATCCTACATAAAATATCAAGGCTATCAGCCTTGTGGTTTCAGACAAGAAGATTTTAAGAGTTTTCGAAAATCTATTTTACCCATGTGATCTAGATATACTATTTCATCAATTATTTGAGATGGCCATATAAGGACCATTCCTGTCAGCCAAATTTGATCAAATTCAAGTCATTATTTTAGGGTGAGATATCGTTTGAAGCAATTGTTGACAACGCACGACGGACAACGGACATCCAACGATCACAATAGCTCACTTTGAGCTTATCTCTCAGGTGGGCTAATAAAATATACTAAATATTGTGATTTTAAATATGTCTATTTGACCTTGACCCTTTGACATTTAAATAGGTCATAACACGAATTTTAACTCTGACATACAAGGAGTGTAGACTATTACTTATTTTGATGAAACAAAATTGACGAAATATGGCAATTGAACTATTTTAATATAAATAAAGATTTTTTATGAAAAGTTTGCATTTTCCTTTTGCATTGAAACTATTTGCAAACAGACACACGGACAAACACAGCTTTTGGTACATGTATCATTGGTATTGATAATTTATTTTAAATGTTGTTTTCCAACCAATACCATACAAGTCATAACAATATTGTATTAACCTGTCCTTATGAATAAATGCAATGCTCTAGACCAACTGTATACAACATATGCATAATCCTAAATAACGTGTGTGTACGGTTCAAGGGCCGTTACTGTGTAAGTACTCATCTTCGACGATGTCATCAACTGGATTCTGAAGTCGTACATACAGACAAATATTTTGGTATATATGACGCTCGATGTTAGCTCAATCTTACCAGCAAAGTTCATAAGGAGAGGAATTCTGGCCAGTCATATGTAGTAGTATAAAGCGGTTATGATCTTGACGTGATTCAAACTGAGGCCGTTACAGAATAGCTCACGCCTCTCTTGGTTTGGGGTACTTATTCCCCTTTGGTGGCAAAGAATTAGTCAATTTTAAGTATGTAAGACTAGTACTTATAAGTTAAGCTTCAAACAGGCACAAACTATACTTTTACTAATAAATGAATACATAAAATACGCATTTTTGTGATTTGGGAGGTATGCCTATTTGATTTGACCTTTGACCTTGAGAAAGGTCACAACCTGATTTAAAGCTTGACCTAAAACGAGTGTATGCTGTTGCTCACCAAGATGAAAAAAAAAAAAGATGAACTTGCATTTTGAACTAAGTTATGGTTCAAAATTGTGTTTATGAAATATTAGCATTGCCCTTTTACATTGACACTATTTACAAAAAGACACACGTACAAACACATCTTTAGGTATCGTACATGTTGAAACTATATTTCAATGTTGTTTTCTAATCCAATACCATATAAATCATAAAAATATTTCAATTATGTATGCTTATTAGAAATAAATGCAATGCTATCAGCCAACTGTATGCAAAATTCTAATAATCTGTTACAATGGGTATGTACGTTTCAAGGGCCGTAACTCTGTTAGTACTCATCAGCGACGATGTCATCAACCGGATTCTGAAGCTGGACATACAAACAAACATTTTGGTATATGTCACTAGATGTTGCACCGATCTGACCAGTAAAGTCCTTAAGGAGAGGACTTTTGGCCAGTCGTCTGCTGTACTATAATTTAAGAGGAAATCTGACCTGGACTAAACTGGATCAAAATCTCCATTTGTTTATGGTCACATGATCAAGGTGGCCACCACGCCCATACAAGGTAAAATCCCTTCAAAATCATCTCTGAAATCAAAAGGTCAATGGGTTTGGGGCATGGTATGCAGCATAGGGAATCTGGTCTCTACCAAGTGCTCACAAATGATGAGTCTGGGTTGGCATAGGCCTACCATGCCCGTATATGGTAAAGTATTGTTTAGAACCTAAAGGTCAATGACCTTGGGACTTGGTTTGTAGCATTAGGTTGTTGTGTCTGTTTATCTCATTTGAATATTTGACCTTGCAAAATATGTTTAAATAATAAGCCTAGATTGACCATGACCTGGCCAAGCATTGTTAAAGAGATCTTGTGACTCAATATCAGACCCAGGTGAGCACTTAGGTCGTCTAGTTTTTGTTGACTTTTAAACCATATGGGTGACATCTCATATGTTTTCTTGTAAGCACCAATTAGGCATTATCTGCTAGTTCCCAGTCTGAAAATAATCAATACTTGAAAATACAAGTAACCAGAACCCCCTTTCAAAAGTTTGATTCTTAAAAATCAAACATTAGAAATGATTCTGCTTACCTGTTGTTTTTTTTTTCATTTATTGAAAATGTCTATGCTTAAAACCAAAAGATAATGCAACAATGGTCCAAACCAATCACTGAAACGGTGTGAAAGAAGATACATATAGTAGGTGAAATTAGGTTTATACAAGCGAGTAGAGGTGTGTTTTCGTTGTGCACCATTTTGCTGCATTTACTGCAAGTTTTTACTTGTTATGACTTTAGTAAGGATTTGCAACTGGCAATCATATATTGCCAGTGTGTGATTATGGCGTTTAATCGTCGTACTAACTTACATTTTATCTTCATAATTATATTGTTATTATAACTATTTTCCTCAGCATGAACAACTGTGTGATAGTTTCATCGACTTAATTAGAATTCCACATGAAGATTCAATCTACACTTACTATGTGATGTTTTCTTGTGTATTTTGTCACTTTCCATGCGGTTCCATTGGTCAGGTGTGGTACTTGGTTTTATCGATTCCTGATCTTTGTCTTCTTACTGTCTAGTGTGTCAGTAAGGTTTTTGGTTGTTTAATTGGTGTTTCCTACATTTGTATGTCTGCCTTTAGTTGTGTTTTGATTTCTAGTCTGTTACCATAAATGTATGTGGTATGCAATTGTTTCATTACCAGGTCATATTCACGTGCAATTCCTATTGTGACCAGTGTGTCCCTTCCTTCCATTCGGAATGTAATTATAGGCCTCGCTGAAATAATTATCTTCTGTCGTGACAACGTATTACTTGACTTTTCGCTTACTGTAAAGGCGGCAACTTTAATTTTCATATCTGGGCGTGATTCGGCTATTTCATCTGCTAAGGAATGGGAATCAGGTTTTATTTATGATTTGGTAAAGAGTTAATAAGCTTTTTTGAGCCGCGCTAACGTGCGTGCATTTCATGAAAATCCTAACCAAATACACACTGAACTTACATTTATTAACCCTTAAGGTGCATAATCACAAATGCATATTTTTGTTGTACACTAAACTATTTGAAGCCTCATAGATAAACATTGTGGACCCAGATCAGACTACTCCTGTGGAGCAGTCTGGTCTGGGTCTACAATAATTGCCTCTCTGCTTATGTTAAATAGACAATTTCAGATGCAACTATTTTGCTGGCGTGTTCAGGACTAATTAATGGCTGAGGAAATGGCATAACATGAAACAGTTTCTTTTGAATAAAATCACTCCTTATTTTCAGCTTTTACCTATGTCTAAGGTTGACCAGTCCTAATTACGCATTCATGAGGCGCCGCCTTTACAGTAAGCGAAAAGTCGAATAATACCTTCCATTCGCAATGTAATTATAGGCCTTGCTGAAATAATTATCTTTTGTCGTGACAAAGTACTTCACTTAATGAAAAGGTATCGTGAAGTTGTTTGTAAAGTTTACAATGGGCGTTTATTGTTCCTGAGATTGCTGATGTATATCACCTCTTAGATTGATTTCTGATTTCTTCTTCTGTGTGACAGAACTAATTTAAAATTAATTGAAAAGCAAAGGAGAGAATGGCGGTAGCTAAAAAATCCAACTTTTTGTTAGAACAAAATTGTAAGAAGTGTTTGCAAATTGGGTCAAAAAGACTCCAAGATCACAGACAGTTAGATATAACTTAAAATAACATATTAAGCGATATACAACCACACAGAATATAAAGTGATCTGATAATATTGAGACCCGACCGTCTCAAAAAATGTGGAAAGTAGGCAAAAGGTAATGAATTTATTTGTGCTTCTGTATGGGTATATATATATACAGGGGTAACAACCTACGTCATAGCGTGGGTGTTGTAAACACGTAGTATGACGCCATCTTTGATTTGCAAGGTTAGTTTTATCCCTTCGTAAATGTCGTACAAATTAGTGTCTGTCAAAACTAAGCAGTGCAGGCGGTGCCTAACATCACACTTGAACAGAATATACAATGGCCACGTCCAGAAATGCCGTTGCCTTTGTAAACATTCACCCACAAAAATCGAAGTGGGTGACTGCTAAAATTATCCTCCTGTCTCCCGCTTCGATTCTTGTGGGTAAATGATTACAAAGGCAACGGCATATCGGGGCGTGACCGTTATATATTCTGTTCAAGTGTGATGTTAGGCACCGCCTGCACTGCTTTGTTTGTACAGACACTCATTTGTTTAATTTTACGAAGGGGAAAACTGACCTTGTAAATCAAAGATGGCGCCGTACTACGTGTTTACAACATCAATGCTATGACGTAGGTTGTTACCCTTGTATATATAAGTATCGCTCATACAGATGCAAGACCAAACAATAACTTGTTTATTGCACCAGCATGCAAGTGCGGATCCAGAGGGGGGACAAGGGGTCCGGACCCCCTGGAAAATCACAAGTTATATGGGTTTCAATAGAGAATAAGCAATTGGACCCCCCCCCCCCCCCTGGAAAATGTTGGACCCCCTCTGGAACCTTGAAAAATGATAGATATCTTTGAAATTGACCATTTGGCTTCTGTAAAATAAGATAAGGACTAAAAAATAAAAAAAAATAAACAACCTTGTCAGAGTTTTTTTTTTTTTTGTTAGACTGACCTTGACCTGGAACCCACGCTCCCCCCCCCCCCCCCCACTGACGATAATTCGTCGTTACACATTGGAATATCAGTGAAAGGTAATCAGTACGAACCTTGGTGAACATAGATCTTAGAAACAACACTTTTAAGTTACAGCTGCATAATCTGCAACTTTTGATCTTTTTATTTTAAAAATAATGTTTCTATTTTTCAAGAACAAAGTAAAAAACTAAAATTCAGGTACACATTTTACCAATATCGTAAATCTTAACAAATTATCAGTATCAAAACAACAGCATTTATGTTGAAAATTAACTGTCTATAATTATTGGAGGGACGCAAATAATTACCAACAAGAGAAAAACACCTATTTTTATAGGATTATACACTTTTCCATGCAGTTTTCAGCTATAGTGAACAGATTTATTGTGAAAACATAACTTAATTCTGCTTTTACAAATGATTTAAAAAGAAAAGAATTTTTGTCGAAAAATGTTCTTAGTTGCAGACTTAGTCTCTTTAAAATCAGTTTGTACAACGACTGAAGAAAGGTAAAGCAATATTTGTGGTAAATTGCAGTAGAGGTTATACATTTCGCCCAATATTTGTATGAGTTTTCTTGCATGCTGTGATACTGAGACGCGCGATCGTTGAGAAAGAAAACGAGAAAGTTTACACACACTGGTAAATGTATACGTCGATTTGCTGGTATTTACGCGTATCGCTGATACTACATTGACCGGTAGTGGTAGATATTGGTTTAATACTATAAAGAAAAACATGCCGTATGCCTAAAGGTCTATAGAATTAGATCATTTTTAAGTATTTGGCATGCACATGGTGATTTATGTAAGCATTTAGGAATAGATTCGAGTACCGATCTAGATGATCGGTACTCGAATCTATTCCTAAATACTTACATAAATCGCCATGCACATACTGAATACTTAAAAATGATTGAAGTCTATAGTCCTTTAGGCATACAGCATATTTTTCTATATAGTATTAACACCAATATATGCCACTTCCAGTCTATGAAGTATCAGCAATACGCGTAAATACCAGCAAATCGACGTATACATTTACCAGTGTGTTACAGGCTATTACATCTTCTACAATATGTGTGTTTATTCATATTCTGCTATTTCATTGACAAGTATTTCATGGTTTCTTCTATCTGAGGCTAAATGTGTGATGATTACAAGTTCTGTCCTTTAGAATAAACATGAACAACTGAATTGACATCTTAATATGTTTTACCAATGGGTTAAGCTCAATTTATAATAATTTTTATTTTTAATTTTAGCCAACTGAGTTCGCAGTAAAAGTTGTAGAGAAAAATTAGCGCCAATTTCTTCAAAAGGTCCGAAGTTTGTCGCAAACAGAGTTTTGTGTACATACAGTAGCTGTGATGATTACAAGTTTCGTCTTTCAGAAAAATATCGACAACTGAATTGGTCTTTTAATATCTTTTAACAATGGGTTAAACGCAATTTTTATTTTTTTCCACATTGATTTTCGGCGATAACTTTGATATCTTTAATTTTTGTCAACTGAGTTCGCGATGAAAATTGTAGAGAAAAAATAGCACTAGTTTCTTCTAAAGGTCCAAAGTCTGTCGCGCAAACAGATTTTTGCGTACATACAGTAGATAGAAATTTGCAATAATTTTTGAAGTATTTTTATTGACAGGTAAATGTCCTAGAGGCGTAATACAAAGGGTTCGTCTCAAAAGAATATTCACAAGCAGTGTACATTCCATTATTCAACGGTTGTGATTAGCATAATCCTGTCGTTTGCATACTCAGAATGTACCGTGTATATGCAAAATCTGATTTGAACATTGCCATTTTAATGCACAGATGCTGGGATTTCGCATGACGTGAGTAGTAATGGGAGGCACTCTGGCCTCAAAATTTTCAAGCCTGAAAAGAACTTAGAATTTTTCAGGCTTAAAAATTTTGAGGCCATAGATGCCTACCCTGGTAAGCTTGAGTGACTAGCTGTGAATAACTTAGTTTATTTTAGGGGTATTTTGGTTGGGCCTATGATTGTGATAGTTTCCTGGGCTATTGGGAAATAATTTAGTTTACTTTTGAGGTCAATTCTGGCTGGGCCTATGATTGTGATAGTTTCCTGGGCTATTGAGAAATAACTAAGTCTATTTGAGAGTTATTCTAATTGGATCTATGATTGTGATAGTTTCCTGGGCTATTTGGGAATAACTTAGTTTATTTTGGGGGATTATTCTGGTTGGGTCTATGATTGTGATAGTTTTCTGGGCTATTGAGAATAACTTAGTTTATTTTTGAGGCCTATCCTGGCTGGGCCTATAATAGTGATGGTTTCCTGGGTTATTGAGAATAACTTAGTTTATTTTTGGGATTATTCTGGCTGGGTCTATGATTATGTTAAGCTCCTGGTCATATCCACTGGTTGGCTTATGATTATGATAGTTTCCTGGGCTATTGAGAAATAACTTAGTTTATTTTTGACTGCTTTGTAATAGTTTCCTGGTCATATCCACTGGTTGGCTTGTGATTATGATAGTTTCTTGGGCTATTGGGGAAATAACTTAGTTTATTGAGAGAGATTAAAGGTTCTGCTGTGGTGATATATAAAATAACTTAGTTAATTTCAGCTTTGAAAATAACTTAGTCATTTTAAGGGGAATGAAGGCTCTTCTGTGGTGATATATAAAATAACTTAGTTAATTTCAGCCTTGAAAATAACTTAGTCATTTTAGGGGGTATAGTTTGTGGTGATATATGGTGTGTGTAATAGTCAAGGCTACTAAGTTCTATGCATCTTTAGAGTCTCTTGGTCAATCAAGACCTCATCTCCTAGAGGCATCACTCTGTAGCGTTAACTAGTGTATAGCTAGCCGTCTCAAGCTTACTACTACTTATTTTTTAAATGAAAAGAACAACAAAGACTGGTGAACATTTCTATAACTTTATTGCCCCGCTAACTATAACTGATTACAATGACAGAGGATTAGGGCCGTCCCTCTGTTCATTGTTTACAATAGAACTCCTAGATTTATTATGTGTCTAAATTATTTAATGAATATGTCTATTGAGTCACTGAGTTCACTTGTATTCATCACTAGGGATCACTTTATCATAGTTCTCCGTCACCATCTCTGTACAGGATCTAGGCATGTGAGAGTCTGATTTACAAATGAAACTATAAGGCTTCTTCACTGTCTTCGTACGGATGGCTGTCTTCTTTGAACGAGTGTCTAAACGCCTTCTCATAGGAGTGATATCACTATTGATATCAAAATCAAAAATGTCTATTTCAGAAGCCTTTCGTTTTCTTGAAGGTTTCTTTGTCCCCACTGATGACTCAGTCTGCTGCTTCTCTGTAGATACTGAAGACTGTTGAGATGTAAAATCTTCTTCTCTCTTTGGACAATTTGGAGCCCAATGATTTTCAAGTCCACATGTATAACATTGTACATATGCAGGCTTCTTATTAGTAGACATCTGTTGTTCTCTTAATTTCTTAGCATCTGGACAATCTCCAATCCAATGTCCCGTATCATGACAATGGTGACATTCTCCATAAGGTGGCTTCAACTTGTCTTGTTGTCTCAAAGTATCTTCTAATGGCTGCATCAAAGCTTGCATTTCTTGAGATAAAAGTTTCTTCAATGATTCACAATGATAGTAGATGCTCTTCTTATCATAGACTTTAGCCATCCTTGGATCTCTACTGTTTGCCATCTTTACTCTTCGAAAGTCAGAAGTGAAATGAGTCTCTCTCACTGGTGTCAACTATATATAGTCCAGAAATAGTTTTGTCTCTTCTATGATTGTAGAGAAATTCTATCACACTAGGATTGTCAGCGACACATCTTTTCCAATTCTCAAATGTAATCAGTGTCTCTTTTTCCATCAAATAACTGATACTGATCCACCAAAGTCTCTTGAAATCTTCAAAAGTTTCAGGACTGTTGAGTTTCTGTTGAATCTCTTCCAAAGTGATCTCATCATGAGAAAATAAGATGTAAATGCAGAACAATAATCTTCTATAAGGTCTGAACTTCAATATCTTAGATGGTGAAATTTCCAAATATTTTTTCTCTCTTGCTTCTTCCATGATGTTGAACTCAGATATGATGATCAAAATGACTTGATCATTCTTTTTATATTGTGATCAAGCTATCTATGTTTGAAATGAGATCTTCATAATCCATATCTTCTTCTTCTGAGGCTTGTTGAATCTCTTTCAATACTGCTTCGATGTGAGAAATCACACTTTCGCTGTTTGCCACATAAGTTTCCCAATCGATATAGGTGATAGGAGTGTTATCAATGATTCTCAACATCTCTCTAGCATTACGTTTAGACCAAAATCTGAATGTATCAACTGTCTCAAATCGGTTTAACCAGTTCTTGATTCCTGCTCTCGTTTTCAAAAACTCGGCACTGGATGGTTCTAATGATAAGATGTGGTCCAAAGTTATTTTGTAGACATCAAAATGTAAAATTTGATCTAAGCACACGAGTAGACTTTTGGTGATCGTATACATATTCAGTTATTCAGCAGATAATCAGATTCACGACTTGGAAACTTCAAAATAATTTGTGGTTCTATCTGTCTTGGAGTATAATGTCCAATGGCAACGTTATATGAATCTGGTTTGTTTATATACCTAATCAGTTCACTGGTTATAAAGTGATTAATCCCTGCAGCTGTTAAAGATGCCACAGATAAAGATACATCTTGAGTATTCCATGCAGACAATAACCATTGGACTTGATGCTTAGGAGTTTCTTCCTTTAAGTACAAACATCCATACAATTTATTACTGTCATAGATAATTCCATTCAAAAAATACTTGATCTCTGTGTCACGAGTACAAATAGAGTAGAGTTTATCCAGTGTCAAATTCTTCATTCTAACAACCCAAACACGAGCTTTATCAATACTGTGAAATTTGGAGCAATGTATCTTGAGTATCTCCGTATGAAATCTTAAGCGCATCTCGCCAGGAAGATTTAGTAATTCGTCCATGCTTAGAAGTAGTTGGCCTAGTTCTTGGTGATAGATGTCCTGAGATTTAGTCTCTAAAGCATTAGACAAACGTCTCAACCTAAGTTTAAACCATCCTTCTTGAATGTGTTTTCTAAATTCCAACCCTTTAGCTGAATTGTACATCGAATAAGTCCAAATCATGTGTTGTATATCTGTCACTAGTTGATATGCCATAACTGATTTGCTCTCTATGTGATACTTGCAGATGAAATAACTCTAATGTGATAAGATAGCAATAGTTCTCAGCTTTTATAGGGTGAAAAAATTTTGAAAATCGGTCGAGGCAAACTCAAGTTATTGCGAAAATATGATTTTTACTTTTTTAGAAATCCCGTTCTTGCTTTTTCATGTCAATAAATTATCTCACTTGAATAAAAAATTTCACGGTAAAAAATATGCGAAATTTGTAATATCTCGGGTATTTTTATCCGATTTACTTCAAATTTTTACCATAAGATAGCTCTTATATTCAAGTTATCGATTTTACATACTATAAGGCTTGAAAACTATTATGGGATAGTGTAACATTGAGACACCCTTTCAAACTCATTTTGTTTTAGGATAACTATATATATGAATCGCAAATATTTGCTTATTAAGTCAGTAGAGATATAGTTTGAACAAAAATAACTGACCACTGGTATTCTATATGTCCGCTGAGGCCTGTAGAGAAGCTTTGTGCTTCAGAAACTGTTGAATATGCATTTAAAAAGGTAGAGCAGCTTCGGCTGTTTAAGGGCGCCAGCCTTTGGGTTGGAGTGGCTCCGCCTCAAATTCTCTGGTCCATAGAGACATGCAGGAATTTGACTTGTATTTGAGACATTTTCAATCGTCAGGGATTCCGAGGTTAGGATAGTACTGGGGGAGTAATGGTGCTGTTTATACAGTGCCTGATACTTCTTGCTAATTTTTCAAAAAATGTAGTCTCGCCTGCACTTTAGGCCTAGCAAAAAACATGTAGTCTTGCCTGACAGTTTGTGAAAAAAATTCATATAGATTTGCTTGTCAAATTTTTTTGGCTAGTGATTTTGCCTACCACATGGTGAAACTTTTAGTAGTTTGGCTTATAGAAAAGATTCGATTGGATGAAATCAAGTAGTGATTACGCTTGATGAAACAATTTTGAGAATTTTCAACTGTTGATTTCAGAAAATCTGAGTTTTTCCAAATCTGGGTTTTTCCAGTATAAAAGGAGCTCAGATTTCTATTGCAGCATCATTTCAGTAGAGAACTTCGAACAGTCAACAATTTTAAGCGACAGAGAGATATTACCCCACCCACTTCTGATGATGAAGAGCATCGACGTAGGCTGGTGGATTATTCAGACACAGAGAGCTCAGATGATGAAGATAATATTAGACCACCACAAAGAAAAAGAAGACCTATGGTGATTTATTCAGACACAGAGAGCTCAGATGATGAAGATGATGAAGATTTGACTTCTTATTATTCTATTAAGACAGTCAACGAGAAGAAGTCTAGATTATTTCGAGCTCAAGGGAAAGAATTTCAACTCAACATCAAGACTTTCCCTGACAATGTTTCACACCTACAGTCCATATCCAGATTATTTGATTGGCTGGTAGAAGACATCAAAGAACGATGCCAGATGGAATCCAATGATAAGATGTGGATGACTATTTTGCATCCTGGATTGAAACTTGGAGTCTTTGTGCCTTGGCGAGATGTCTCAGCCATGACTGGAGAAGCTATACTTCAAGAAATAGAAAAAGTACAACAGTCCAATGAGAATTTTCGAATCAATGATGGACAGATGACTATTCAAATTACAGTGGTGAGACTTCCAGTAGGCAGCGGACGAAAACCATTACATGCTGGTCTCTACTTTGAGTCAGAAAATATGAGAAAGAATAAACAGAGTATTATACAGATCAACAATACCAAAGATGTGATGTGTATGGCAAGAGCTGTGGTGGTGGCGAAATGTAATGTGGACAAAGAGGACTCAGAGTCTTGGAAGAAGAATTGGAAAAATATTAGACAATCAGATCGACCTATGCAGACCAGAGAAGCCATGAAGTTATTGGATCAAGCCAAGATTCCTCATACCAAGTCTTGTGGTATTGAGGAATACAAGAAGATCCAATCTGTACTTGCTCCCAAGTACTTGATCAAAGTCCATTCTCAGTATCCGAAAGATGGACTAATATTCCCACTTCAGTTCAAGAAGAAGCCTGAGACGAGAGTTATTCATATTTACTACAATGGAGTAGATCACTATGATGCGATTACCAAGGTGACAGGATTTCTAGGCGCCAGCTATTACTGCGAGTGTTGTGATGTTGGATATAATCAGAGAGGTGCCCATAGATGGGCTGATGGATGTGAAGATTGCTATAGTGACATTCCTTGTATTCCTGGACAAAAGATACGTTTTATGGACTGTAAAAGGACTTTTCGTAGTAGAGACTGTTATGCTAAGCATAAGGCAATGAAATCTAAGCAGCAAAAATCTATTTGTCAACTTGTGTATAATTGTGGTAAATGTAATTTTAGGATTGTGTGCACAAAGAAAAATCATGTATGTCCAGGACAGAGAAAATGTAGGAATTGTAAAGAGATTGTTGGACCTAATCATCAATGCTATATTCAAAGTTATGAATGTAAATCTGAGATGACTGAAAATGAAGGAGAAGAAGAGATTTCTCAACCTAAGAAATCTCGTTTCATCTTCTTTGATTTCAAGTCAAATCAAGAAACTGGTACACATCAAGTGAATTTCTGTGTTGCTCATAAAGCGTGTGATGATTGCATGGATTTGCCCATAGATGCATTTTGTCCGACTTGTTCGACACAAACAGGTCTGAGAGAATTTATCTTTGAAGGCATAGACACTTTACCACAATTTTGCAATTGGATTTTAGGAGATGAGAATAAAGGAGTGACATGTATTGCACATAATTTTGAAGGATACGATGGTCAGTTCATCTTACACTATATCTTAGAATATGGTACAGTGAAACCTGATGTGATCATGAATGGAAATACTATACTTAGAATGAAAGTAGGACGTGTCACATTCCTTGATTCTTATCAGTTTTTGCATATGAGACTGGCTAATTTCCCAATCTGATTAAAACCCGATCTAGCCACAGCTAGATCTGACACCCACCCGTAGACGTTCGTCTTCTGGCAACCTTTGAATTGACCAATCACGTTGCAGCTTCCAAAAATCTGGAAGCGAAAAATCGATGTTCGTTCGCCTTCGGTTGTTTTCCATTCGATCTTGACGATAGGTAAACAAACATGGCGGCATCTTTAAAATGCCGGTGAATGACAACACATGCTGGCTTTGTTAGTGTTTCTGCATTTTATCAGGTAGAATTGAATTCAGAAGATGCGAAAAATATCAAGTAGCTAAACAAAATTAAAGGAGTGTGCTTTACAGATGAAATCAGACCTTTACAGCTCGGATTGCAGTAGATCGGGAATGAAATTTGGACAGTCAATGATATTTCTTTCGAAGCAACAATTTTCCACTTCTCTTTATAATTGTTTACACCCTTGCGAGCTGTAAATTTCTTCAAAGCTGACAGAAAATGTCCCCTGCTCCCCCCATACACTTAGGGTCAGTAAGGAAAAAGAAGCCCCCTCTCCTCCCTCTTTCATCGTGAGAAATAAGCTTGCATTTTTTTCTCAAATGTTTTCCATATGTTCTAACATCTGTATATATTCAAGCAAACAAAATAACATATTTTAGGTAAAAATTGTAAGAATGTAAAAGTTCCAGGGGGGTGAAGTGGGCTTCTCTTTTTCATTACTGACCACAAGTGTCTGTGCCCCCCCCCCCCACAAAGCAACAACAACAAACAGCTACAAAAACTAGCAACAACAACAACCCCACTAGTCTCAGACAAAGATTTGGTGATGCTTCCAAATCTAGTAACTGCTGTACTTAACTGTTTGTAGCGTAATGGAATTTCTCACGCTTACAATTTGGTCCAGTCCATAATCTCCATTTCTATTTTAAGGGTAGTTGGATGGTATTTTTCTTTTTTATATTCAAATTTTTATAAAACATTCTTAGCCTTATCAGTAGAAATTCTGATCACTGCATCTGATCTGGCTCTGCACTGTTTGTCAATGTCCCACCCTGGCACAGTTTAGCGGTGCTGTCTGCCAGGTAATTCATGTGTCCCCCTGAATACCAGCTTCTGTTTTATCTTTTACCTATACTAACACTCCTTCTCGCACTGTACAAACTCATCTCACCACCTTTTCTATCACTTTATTTCAACTAACCCCCTCAGCACTTGGTATTCCGGAATACCCGTCTGACGTCCCCCTCAGGGGTTAAGATGTATCGGAAGATAGATAGATAGATAGAAGGACACCAGGTTTTAACTGTTTTTTACAGTGGAAAACAAAACCAAAAAAATTGAAAAAATTCCTTGTCTATATCAGTCAAGTAAGAAAAGTTTGTTGGGGATTTCATCAAAAGATGATCACAACAAGTGAAGTACCCCAAAGAGTGACAATTGAAATTTGGTACCAGGTACTCGGACCCATCCGAGCAATTACCAAGTCATCAACTACAAACTGATGTATTTTCTTGAAGAAATGATTTCTTAATGTTTAAAGAAAACTTCAACAATTATTGTCTCGCAAATCAATATCTGTCAATTTTAGCTTTTTTTGTTTTCAAGTCAGACTGACCTTAAAAAATGTTCCGTGCTCCTACCTACCCACCCAAAACAGGCCCTATCCAAAAAATATTATTGTCTTTCTGAGAATCTTTTTTTTTTTTTCTAATTCTGTTAACAAACCCTTCTTTAAAATCATTAAACGCTGTATTTTGATTAAGAAACTGTTACAGAGACTGTTATTATATGCATTCTTACCTTATTTACAGAATTTGTAGACCTCTTAGAGTGATAGCAAGAATGTCATAAAATTATGCTTAATTTCTAAAAAAAAAATACCTACCTACCTACCCAAACTGAAATTGATGGGTAGGAGCGCGGCAAACAAATATATTTTAAGGATGTCCTATTAAAAGTTGCATTTAAGAGTATCTCTTTCAAAAAATTTCATTTGGGTGAAAATTTCCCTGCAAAATTCAAAAATGTAGAATAAAATACTATTTAATGTCTACCTTTGAGTATATGGTATGTATATGGTGTAAAAAACTTTTTAGCTGACTGCAAGAAAAAAAAAATTAAGGTATGCCTGGAAATGATCCGAAAACTCCACAATCATATACCAACTCATTGCACCCACATGACCTTGTGACAGTGACAGCCCATTATAATTTCTGGCAGTACCAAGATTTGTCAACTTGCTACACCATACATGGCCTAAGACAAATAAGGAAAATTTAAACCTTAAAAATTACTTTCTTTTAAAATATCTCACCACATTTGTTTGTTCATCAGCAGATAACCTAGAAGTTAACTATACTGTACATTTTATATTAATAAGTTATGTCTACACCTTTCATATTTTTAAAGGACAACACCCTAAATGCTAAAGGACGGTATTTAAAGTTAGTTAGTGGCCATGTCACTTTGATTTTGTTTACATCCATTTTGTACCTGTACATGCAAACATCTACATGTATCATGAAGCTGTGACAGTGTCTTAATGTAACCCAATGTGATGAATGGATTTGAAAGAATCAGGGAAGGTTATAATCCATTAAGTCTGTGGTATTCAAATGGAAAGTGCAGTCAAACCTGCTGTTGCGGTCACCTCTATTAAGCGTGACCCTCCCTTAAGCGGCCACTTCAGGGTCCCCCCAAATGATTTTCAATGCAAATGCACCTCTATTAAGCGTGCACCTGTCCAACGCGGCCAGCGGTCGGCGAAATTTGCCCCTAAACGCTGAAATTGTATCCGTAAACGGCCATTTTCCATGATGCGGCCGTTTGATTAAATTTTATCGATAAACTTTTTTTGCACCGGTCAAATGCTTGGAGCAATTAAACTCCCCAGCAGTGGTGTCTCCTAAAAGAAATTCTATAACGGCTGCCACCCTATGTTGAGGCTATGGGACGCAACAGTTGGGGTGTTTGTGTGCCACTCGAGACACAATGGAATTGAAATTTTAAAAGTTCGAGTGTTTATGCTAATCGAACACTACGACATGCTTCAAGAAACCTCCACATGTGGATTAAAAAATAGCGCCGTCCGTAACCTAAAACCTGAATACGCTAAACGAACACGACTTGCAGTTTTTGTGTATGCGGGTACCAGTGCAAAGCCAGTCAACCGATAAATTGTCAACATCAAAGCGTTTATCGCTGCCAAAGTTCATTCATCCATACCGTGGCAGATGTTTAACGGTAAATGTGTGAAAAACTAAATGCGAGTAGTAATACTCTTTGCTGGAGGCAAACTTACTACACAAAAATGAAATGTTTGCTGGAGGAAGAAACAAGCAATAGCTTTTGAGAAAAAAAAATTGAGTAACAGAATCATTTTTTCCAAGTCTCATATAACTGAATAAATCTACAAATCAAACAACTTTCTCTTCATGTTCAGTAGCACGATGTCCGTTAAACATGCCTTTGCTTATCAAAATTCAAGGTTTAACTTTAGAAAAAAATGGGTATACCAGTGACAAGAAGCCTCTAAGTCCAAAGGCCAACTCTTTTGACAAACATTGATTTAAAAAAAAAAAGCTTATGGAATTGCTTTTGTTTTAAAATTACACATTTTGATATTTGTTTTTTATTTATCTTTTTTTTATTTCTATGATGCAATAACTGAACCCTACTCTGGCGGTGTAGACCTTATTCTTCATAATTTTAACTCATATGGGAGTATCCTCAATCATATGGCCATCTTACCTGAACCTCTATTAAGCAGCCACCTGTCTTAAGCAAGCGATTTTGGATTATCCCTTGGCCGCTTGCTTAAGACAGGTTTGACTGTGTATACAAATTTTCCCCTTCAAAAATTTTCTGCAAATTTGGGATTTGGACATCCTCAACAATTTGCTTCAAACAGCATCATATGATTCACTGTTTGTTTGATTTAAACAAACTTTGCTTAACTGGTCCTTATGTGGCTCTCATTGATTGATATTTAGTTGCACAAATATACTCCACAGAGGACAGTTAGGTAAATTGCATTGCATATCAAAATCAGAGATAATCCTGGCCAAAAAATGATGATTGGCCCTTAAAATGGGCCAATGGCCTGATCTCATTCAAATACATGCAAACTTCCAAATTTTAACAGGCCTTTGGAAATTTTCATGGGCCCTTTGCAAAATTTGATGGGCCCAAGAACCCCTAAAATCCCCATTAGAGCACAATTGACAATAATAGTTTTCTCACAAAATGGATTGGGCCCATCCCAGGATTATCCCTGTGAAAATCTGACCAGATTTTAATGTATTGACAGTACAGTATTCTCAAATTAAAACCCATTTAAGGATTCCGCCAAATGCACCCACTCTGATTATTTCAGCCCATTTCCAATTCAAATGCATGTAATGTTTTGAATTTATGGGCCTTTTGAAATTGTAATGGCCCCAAAAATTTGCAGGGCAAGTTTAATAATAGGCTGGATAGCTTATAATTATATGGAGCCAAGCCAAAAATGACGCACTTTAGCTTATTACAAATAGTTTTCTCAAAATATGGTTCTACTCTAGTCCCCAGGAGGGAGCGGGGGTACTCTCAATTTTCTTGCTACATAGGCTCGGCCCTAGCATCTACTGGTTACAAAAAAAAAAAAAAAATATCAGGCATATCAGATATAAAAAGAAAATGATTGAAAATTTAGCGTGCCCAAAAAATATTCCCGGGCCATTCTGTTCCACCAGAAAGCACTAAAAAGTTCTTTGACAAACAGTGACAACCCAGCTAGGGAAATGCCATATGATGTGACTTTTCATCAGGGTCTGCATAGTTTGCTAAAACAATATCTATCTTCAGGGAAAGAAATACATTTTTGGGGAAAGATAACCTTTGACCCCTTAATATATAGATAATGGACCATCCTGACTTAAATGTTTCAAACTTTATGGAAAATTCCATTGGTCTAACTCTTTAATGAAAGGGTAAATAGGCAGAGTAAAGTTGCATATGGCTTTTGATGAGAGAGATAAATTGCATTGCACATCAAAGTCTGACCAGCTTTTAGTGTATTCTCAAAATAATTCCCATTCAAAGGTTCTGACATGCCCACCTACTCTGATTAATTTAGCCATTGCATGTAATTTTTATTTTATTTTATAGGGGCCTTTTGAAATTTTGATGGACCAAATAGGTTCTACTCCCCATGAGGGGGTGGGGAGCTACTTTCAATTGTTCTTGCTACATAGGCTGAGCACCAGCATCAACTGTTTACAAAAACATATCGGGCATATCAGGCATACCAAGAAAATATTTGAAAACTAGCATGTTTTTTTTTTCACCAGAAACCACAAAACAGGTAATTCAGATGACAAACAGTGAAGACCCAGATGAAATGCCACATGATGTGACATTTCATCAAGGTCTGCACTGAAAGAAATAAACATTTTTTTTAAAGATAATCTTTGACCCCTCAATATATACAATGGACCATATCCTGAAGAAAAATTCCATTGGTCTTAACAGATTTGATATGTGGCTTTTGATGAAAAAGTAGGAACATGTGGGGATCATTTCAAGAAAAAATGGAGGAAACTAGGAAAGAAGAAAGAATCTGATGATATAAGTAGGACTTTTCCCTCTAAATGAGCATTTTTTTTTCTAAAATTAACCCCAAGTAGCAGAAAAATGTGTATGTGGCAGCAAGATTGGAAGCAATGACTGGTGCATAAGGTAGTCAACAATATTTCATTCATGTTGGGACTTCTCCCAGAGAGAGGAAGAGAGAAAAGAATGGGATAATCAGAATAAAAGGGCCCTGACCCCCTCTCAAAATTGCCCCTTTTATCCTGTCAACAGGCCAAATATGTCAGTGCTACCTCTCTGAAAGCTACATGATCAGAGACCATCACTTGTAAGTCTTGTACCAGGTGCTGTACATATTCTGAGTTTTATGAACTTTTATCCAACTTTTACACCTTAACGGGTGGTGCTTCTGAAACAACAGGAGGAAAATACTGAAGAAAAGAAAAAAAGAAGTCTGCCAGAAAAAAAATCGGCCATGCCTCAATGTTTGACATGTAATATAAGTATATCAGAGTGCCCCCCCCCCCCTCGAGTTCAGACAGGTCACCATCCAGCCCAGATGGTATAAATAACACCAATGCTCCCAAGCTGTGTTACACGATGCATTACACAGTCACCGTGGGAAAAACAGAATGTCTCATTTTGTACACGGTAGATATGCATATCTGTGTGAAGCAGAAAAAATCTACCGTAAGTCCAAATGAAAACAGTATAAAGATTGAAAAGCAACATTTTGAATAACAATTTAAGTGTAACAAACGCAACTTATTTCCGATAAAATGGTTGACCCTTGTCCGCATAAATATCTTCCTTGAGAAATAATGGACAAGTCTCGATAAATCGAGGGGCTCTCTTTGGGAAAAAATACTTGGCGGGTTCTCTTTGGGCTGCTGATGCGACAAGGATTTCTCCATCTTAAAAACGGTAGGGAAATAGCTGCGCGGTCTTTTTTGCAACAATACCATCAAAGATATTATTATTGTGATTTTTTTTAAATGTTCAATATCCAATCGATCCAGCAGTAATTTCTTTGTTGAACGTCAACCGCCAATATTTGCTGTGTGTATTGCGTCCCGAAGTGCGTTATAAAACGCGAGCAGCGATTGGTTGATTTAAAAATAGAACACTCCGGAAAACCGACGTCAGAGAAGATGACCTCTCACGGTCAGTGTCAGATCTACCGGCGGACATAGTTAGCGTAGATCGGGTTTTAATCAGATTGGCTAATTTCCCAGATACATTTGGCTTGACAGAGATGAAGAAAGGTTACTTTCCTCATCTTGCAAATACACTGGCAAACCAAAAGTATGTGGGACCTTACTTTCCTGTGGACATGTACAATCCTGGTCAGATGTCTGTCAAGGATCGTGAGGTGTTTTTAGCTTGGCATAAAGGGAAAATTGAGAGTGGTGCTATATTTGACTTCAGACAGGAGATGGAAGAATACTGTCGTAGTGATGTTGATATTCTAAGACGAGGATGTGGTTGTTTCAGACGAGAATTGATCAACATTAGTGGACTCGATCCTTTGTCTGAAGCTTGCACTATCGCTCAAGCTTGTTCAAAAGTATAGAGAAAAAATCATATGCCTGAAAACAGTATTGCCATCATCCCACCTGAAGGTTATCCTAATCAAAAGAATTACTCTATCAAAGCTGTAAGATGGATTCAAAGTGAAGCTAAGACACGTGGTATCGAGATCAAACATGCATTGAATGGTGGTGAGCAAAGAATTAATGGACATTATGTGGATGGTTACCATGAAGAATCTCGAACTGTATTTGAATTCTATGGATGTTACTGGCATGGATGCCCTACTCATTTTCCAGACAGAAACAGAATTCAACATCATCAGTGTTTGACCATGCATCAGTTGTATATTCTGACTATTGGCAAGAGTGAAGAGTTAAGAAAAGCAGGATATCAGGTGGTGGAGTTTTGGGAATGTGACTATGACAAGAGATACAAGGAAGATCCAGACTTTAGATCTTTGGTGGACTCAGAATTTACAAACTTAGACCCTTTGAGACCAAGAGATGCTTTATTTGGTGGAAGAACTAACTCGACCAAACTCTATCAGGAAATTGATGAATCCTCCAGTGAAGAAATCAAGTACATCGATGTGTGTTCACTCTACCCTTTTATTTGCAAGTACGGACTGTTTCCACTTGGACATCCCACCATCTATTCTCAAGAGAATATTGACAAAGACAATATCAGACAGTACTGTGGATTGATCAAGTGTAAAGTGTTACCACCCACCAATTTGTACCATCCAGTACTTCCTCAGAAATGCAGTCAGAAATTGATGTTTCCATTGTGTAGATGCTGTGCTGAAAAGACAGATCCTCATATGAGATGTACTCATTTACGAGAAGAAGATAGAAGTTTTACAGGGACCTGGGTCACTATCGAATTGTTTGCTGCATTGGACATAGGGTACAAGTTATTGGATGTGTATGAAGTCTGGCATTTCTCAGACACTACTCAGTATGACAGAGAATCTGGAGAAGAAGGGATCTTTGCTGGCTATATCAATACATTTCTGAGAATCAAGCAAGAATCAAGTGGCTATCCTGATTGGTGCAAGACTGAGCAAGATAAGATCAAGTTCAAGCAAGATTACTTTGAAGCTGAAGGAATCAGATTGGAGAATGTTGAGAAGAATGAAGGAATGAGAGCTATTGCCAAGATCATGTTAAACAGTCTCTGGGGAAAATTGGCACAGCGAGATAATATGACCAAGACAGAATATTTTTCAGAACCTGCCAAGTTCTTTGACCTGGTGACGAATCCAAACAAGATTGTCAAGAATGTGGACATTTGCAGAGAAAATCTTCTACTGGTCAACTGGGACGATACAGAATCTAGTGTGGAGCCGCATGCTTGCAGTAATGTGATTGTCGCAGCCTTCGTCACTGCTCAAGCCAGATTGAAGTTGTATGAACCCTTGGAAAAGCTGAATGAACGTGTACTCTACTTTGATACAGACTCTATCATTTATCATCACAAACCCCATTTATGGAATCCTACTATTGTCAACAACAGACTTGGAGAATGGACAGATGAAGTACCCAATGCTAGAATTGTGAAATTTGTTGGCATGGGACCGAAGAACTATGGCTATGAATTTGTGGACAAGGGTGGAAAGAGGAAATCAACTTGCAAAGTGAAAGGACTCACTTTAGATTACAATACATCTCAAGTCATTCACTTTGATCGAATGCTCAACTTGGTGAAGGGAGATAGGAAAGACTTCAGAGATACTGTCAACTACAATAGGATCAGAAAACATAAAGACAAGACTGTGACCACTGAATTGCAATCCAAGACGTATCGGTTCACTTATACTAAACGTGTCATTATTGGAGATGGATATACTGTTCCTTATGGGTATTTGGCATAGATAGAGTAGTTCTGATGATCATGCAGTGAACTTATTTTTGATAGTCATGAATTGAACTGTGACTGGTGTATTGTACAGGTGTTTTTTATGTATTAAACTGTTTTTGTAATTATGTATTAAACTGTTTTTTAATTATGTATCAAACTTTTGGTTCATGTTCATTAAAACTTTAGTATAAATAAAGTTGTCTTTGTTATTTTTTCACAGTTAACCATGGCACTTTCTACACACCAGTTGGACTCAAATCAAGATATTGGAAGTTTGTTTTTTAAACATCCTTCTAATATTTTTATTTCTAGCCCAAGTGGATCGGGTAAAACTGAATTTGTTAAAAAGATAATTGAGTTTAAAGAAGATTTATTTGATATTTTACCCCAACGTATTGTTTGGTGTTACAAGGAATGGCAAAAATCTTATAATATCTTACAAGAACGTGAGGGGTCAAACATCAAATTTATTCAAGGTATTCCGGATGATGAAGATGAGATTGTCGCTGATCCCAGTGCAACGCACTTGGTGATTTTTGATGACATGTTAGGAGATAAAGATGAAGAAAAAATTAAGTTATGGTTTACAAGAAAAGGACATCATAGAAACGCAAGTGTAGTGTACATCACTCAAAATTTATTTCAACAAAGTAAATCTTCTCGCACCATCAGTTTGAATGCTCATTATTTAGTTTTATTTCAAAGTCCAAGAGATAAGATGCAAATCAAAGTATTAGCAAATCAACTTCAAGCTCCCCATATGATTCATGCATTTAACGATGCCACATCTATACCTCATGGATACTTATTGGTCGATTTGAAACCAAATACACCTGATTATCTTAGATTCAGAACACATATTTTTCAAAACTGGTTTACAAAATCAGATCAACAAGGACCTGTTGTCTATTTTCCAGGAGTATAAAAAGGTGTGTTTGAGTTCAAATCCATCATTTGTGTCAAAATGGCTCAACGAACATCAGCTAATCTGATACGTGCTCTGTATAATTTAAGCAGAGAACATGATAGTCATAAAAGAAAATCACTCTCAAATGCAGGTTTAATTGAAATGATCAAATGGTTTTCTTTGGCAGCTCGAAAAATTGTTCAGGGTAAGATGAAATTACCTAAACAAACTCAAAAATTTATGGCTAGACATCAGGATGATGTTCGAAAATTAGCAAGTGCAATTGTTGATCCTGAAGTAAAACGTAGTATCATTTTAAAACCTGGAGGTGGTGGATTCTTTGGAGGTGTGATCATTTGAAGTCTGATTCGATGGGATGGAAATAAGTTGATGAGAAAATTTAATAAGAAAACTAAACCAAAACCTAAGAAAAAATCAGTGAAAAAACCAAGAAAACAGAAAAAAGAAAGGTTGATGATCGTTTTGTAACAAAACGTAAAAGTAAAAGTCCTGCCTCATGGCAAAATTTAGGTCTTGATTCTCCAAACACAAATGCAAGACGATCTTCTATTAATTTAGCAAGATTTACTCCTTTGAGAGCACAAGATTTGTTAAAAAGACATGGATTTGGTGCTACCATGCACATGTTAAATCCAAACAAATATCCATCGCCACCTCATTCTGAACGTCGGAGACTTCATTTTTAAAAAAAACTATAAAAGGACTGTACATTTAAATTATAAACACACTCATAAACATGGCTGTAACAACAACACGTCGTAGAAAATTGCAAAATAAAATGAGAAAAAAATCTCTGATTAAAACTTATGGTACATTTTTGGAAGGATTGACTCAGTTATCCAATAAATGTCGTAAGAAAATGATTCAAGAATCTCCTAAAGAAGTCATTGATTGTGTAGGGGAATGTTGCATCAATCTTATAAAAGGCAATGTACGTCTGACAAATGCTCAAAAGAATCAGTTACGAGCTAGAAAGCAACATATACGTTTACTGAGTTCTAAGCAAGTTCCACTTGACAAAAAAAAAGAAAATTATTAATCAGAAAGGTGGAGCTTTGTTAGGATTATTATTAAAACCATTAATTGCTCCTATCATAGGTTCTGTCTTGGGTGAAATTATAAAAAAAAAAAAAAAAAATGGATGGTCGTAAAATGGCTATTGTGCCATTTAAACTTTGGGAAGACATGAAACGCTGGAAAGAGGAACAAATTCAAAAACCAAGACTGCCTCCTGATCCTAATGTATCTGCCACAGCCAGTCTTCAAAGAGACTTATCTTCTGTCATGGCCAATGAAGATTTGTCTGAAGCTGAAAAATCTCAATTGTATGGCCAGACCTTGCACAAATTTAAAACGGCTCATCAAAAAGCTTTAAAAGAAACATCTCTTTTTCCCCAATCTGACCCTAGTTCTTCCAAAATGAATCAATTGGTCATAGATAGTGTGCCTAACACCATGAAACGCAAAGCTCAGCTTTTAGTCTCACTTCTAAAAACTAACCCAAATGTGTCCTGGGAAGATGATGGTACAGTTTAACTTTATGGCAAATCTATTCCAGGGTCCAATATTATTGATTTGGTCAATGATGTCATTAGACATCGTAAAGGCAGTGAACCTACAGGTTGGCAAGCTTTTGCAGAAGGTTTAAGAGACATGAATATTCCCCAAGATGTCATTGGAAATAGGGAAAGGTGGGACTGGATGCATCGTGCTCCAGAAACTCCTGAAACAGATTATATCACTCCCAAACAAAAACGCACTATCAGAAAAAAAGCAAGTCGTATTCCTGTTTCTGTCAGGTCTGCAAAGAGTTTGAGTGTTAGGAAACGTATCAAAGACCATTTTTCATCCCCTGCACTTTTATCTGCCACCAAAAAACGTATAAAAGAAGAGTTTTCTTCTCCATGGGTCAGTTACAATGAAGCTTGAACAGTTGTATAACAATCCTAAAAGTCCTGCTGCGTATGCACGTGAACAAGCTTTGTACAAACTTGCTAAACAATCATCCAAAAAAGTAAAACTTCAAGATATTAGAGACTGGTTAAGAAAACAACAAACTTATACTTTACATAAACCTATTCGTAAAAAGTTTTTGCGACGCAAAACGGTAGTGGTTGGAATTGATGCTCAATGGCAAGCAGATTTGGCAGACTTATCAAAATTATCAAAGTTCAATGACAAACATAGATATTTACTTTGCATCATAGATGTCTTTTCAAAATATGCATGGGTGGTACCTATTAAAGATAAAACTGGGAAAACTTTACTCATTGCTTTCAAATCTGTTTTAAAAAGTGGACGAAGTCCAAAAAGTTTGCAAACAGATAAAGGAACTGAATTCAAAAATAAAGAATTTCAAAATTTCTTGAAAACTAAAAAGATTCATTTCTTCACTACTGAAAATCCTGAAACGAAAGCCAGTATTGTGGAACGTTTTCAAAGAACTTTGAAAACTCGCATGTGGAAATATTTTACTCATCATCGCACTTTGCGATATGTAGACATTCTTCCCAAATTAGTACATGGTTACAATCATGCTTATCATCGAAGTATTAAATGTGCACCTGTGTCTGTGACTCTTAAAAATGAACCACAGGTGTCAGAAAACTTATATGGCAAATCAAGTTCTAAAAAAGTCAAACCAAAATTCAAAGTGGGTGATTTTGTACATATCAATAAAACAAAACGTACATTTGATAAAGGTTATTTACCAAACTGGACACAAGAATTATTTCAAATTTTAGCAGTGGTCCAAACTCAGACTCTGATCACCTATAAAATAAAAGATCTTTAGGGTGAATTAGTCAAAGGCACTTTCTATTCACACGAGTTACAACGTGTAGAGAAAGATCAAATTTACGAAATTGATTCTGTTTTAGATCACAGAAAACGTAGAGTAGGAAAAAAGTGGGTGAAAGAAATTAAAGTTCACTGGAAAGGTTATCCTTCAAAATTTGACAGTTGGATTTTAGAATCTGATCTTGTATAAAAGCATGAAAATGGATCTCAGAGGATCATTTGTACGTGGTGACACTGCTTCAGTACAATCTGCAGAAGGTCGTGATCGAATTGTTAAAAATCGTTTCACTTTTTTTGCTCAGATCATTGTTGTATACATGATCATTATCACATCATTAGTTCAAATCAGTCTGAGAAGTCCAGATAAAGAATTGTGGTTAATTTTACTCAGTAGTTCTATCGGGTACATACTACCATCCCCAGGTTTAAAATTTAGAAAACAAACTAATCCAATTTCTGCTGACGAAACAGATTCGCCCAAACTCAAACCATGAACAACTTTTATTTGACACTCTTGAGTGATAGTTCACTCAGCACTTTTTCAAAAAATGGGCAATGTGACTTTAAAGTGAAATTAGATCATTCCTTACAAATTGAAAAAGATAATTGGGAAGTTGGTTTGGTAGAAGTCATAACTCCAACTGAAGTAAATAATATCACTAAGGAAAACAATTATGTGATTTTAAGATTTACTGATAAGAAAATGTGTGAGGAGATAGATAATTGTACAACCTATGGATTTTATATAGACCAAAAAATCTATATCCAAAATGGTTATTATGCTTCTCCACGCCATTTGGTTGAAGAAATTCAAAAAAGTATCAATTTTCGATATGGACTGACACTAAAAAATAGCAATGCTACCATTTCAATCACTTATGGTGAAAACAGTGCTCGAGTCAAACTTGATGTTCAAGATCCTTCGAAAGTCAAAATTATTTTTCCAAAGGCAATTGCAGAAATATTAGGTGTAGATAGAAATTATTTTGATAAACCATTAGGACATGAAAAATACATTTTCAGATTTGGTGTGGATTTAAATACAAAAATTCACCAACTTTACATTTACTCTGATTTAGCAAGCTATACATTTATTAGTGATGTTACTGCACCTATCTTGAGAGTGTTGCCATTTGAAAGTAAAAGAGAAAACAATTATTTACATCAAGAATTTGTCAATGTACACTATGTACCGGTGGCAAAATCTTTCATAGATCAGGTGCACATTAGTATAAAAGGTGATACAGGTGAAAATGTGCCATTAATCTCTGGGAAAACGTTAGTGAAACTACATTTTCGACAGAAGGAATAATGTTGAAACAATCCAGAAGTATTATGTCTCTTCAATCTGGGAAAGGAGACTTTCCCGTGTACAGAGGCGTTTCAAGACAATATGGCAATGGTTTAGGATCCATTTTTAAAGCTGCATTGAGAACAGTGATTCCAATTTTAAAACCTGTCGCAAAAGCAAATTTAAAAAGTGTGAAAAAAGTAGCTAAAGATCAAGGGATTCAAGCTCTAAAAGACATTGTAGGTGGTGAAAATGTAAAAAAAGTTTTAAAACAAAGAGGAAAAACAGCTTTGAAATCTTTTGGTCAGTCTACTATAAATCAGTTGGCTATAAATTCAACTCAAAAACGCAAAAAGCCTCAGTCTCAATCTAGACACCGAACTGTTAAGAGGGGTTTTAAAAGCAGAGCAAAAAGTTTAATCCTATTAAACGTCTGGTATTTGAAAAAGATATATTTGACGAAAAATGATTCAACAAGGTTCTTGCGATTGCACTAAAACGGAATTGGATATGGAATCCATTCCACCCACCATGACTACCATGCAAGGCACTCAGTGGAATGATTATCATCCCATCGCTTCTCTCGATAGTCATCATGCACCAATTGAATTTCTAATTCCACCTTACACCGAGTTTTACACTGATTTGTCTCAAGCCTATCTGTATATCAAATTCAGAATCTTACAGCAAACGGGTGAAGATCTTGACAAGGATGCAAAAGTATTTCCAATTAACAACTTTTTTCACAGTATGTTCAGTGGCATCGATTTGTATATCAACAATAAATTGATCACGAATAATTCAGACACGTATCCATACAGAGCATACCTTGAAAATTTATTTTCTTATGGATCTGATGTCAAAGATAATCAACTGAAGGCAGCAGAATTTTGGTCTGAGGATGAACCTGGAGCTTTTGAAGATATTACAAATAAATGTATCACTGATCGTGGCAAACGCATAGCAAAAAGCAAATCCGTGGAGCTTCAGGGTAAATTACATTTGGATCTTGCTATGCAAGAAAAGTATTTACCTAATGGCTTAGAATTCAAACTTAGACTTAATCGATCATCTCCTCAGTTTTGTTTGATGAGTGATAATTCTCCTGCAAAAATCAAAATTGATACCGCTATCTTGAGAGTACGAAATGTACAGCTTCTACCTGTCATTAGCAATGAACTGAATCAAACTATTGCTCATCATAATGCTAAATTTCCAATCAGAAGAGTTGAAGTCAAAACTTTTACAATCAGTAGTGGCACAAGATCTAAAATTGAAGACCATCTTCTCACAGATCAACTTCCAAAACGAATTTTTATTGGTTTAGTAACGAATGAGGCATTTAATGGGACTTTGGAAACTAATCCTTTCTTTTTCCAACATTCCAATCTAAGTAAAATGGATGTCACTTGTGATGGACATAGTGTCTATGGAAAACCATTTGAACCTAGATTTGGAAATGATCAGTATCTCAGGTCTTTCTTATCTGTTTACCAAGCATTAGCAAGTCAGAATCAGGTCCAAAATTGCAACATTGATTATGAAGATTACAAAGGAGGTTACTGCTTTTGGGGATATGATTTGACACCAGATCAAGCAGCGGATCAGTCTCATTTGCACCCTATAAAAACTGGGAACCTCAGATTGGAGCTTCAGTTTGCAACATCACTTGACAAGACGATCAACGTGCTTGTGTATGCAGAGTTTGACAACCTGATATAAATCAACGGACTTAGAGAAGTTACCACAGATTACTAAAGATGAATGCAGGATACTTCATTGAACAGGACTTGTTGTACCAAACAGATGCATACAGTGCAACAGTCCAGCCATCAGATGAGAAGAGTACCTTACAGAAAGAAGTAGAAGACAACGAGGATATCAATTGTCTTATGAAGACTCTTCTAAAACAAGCTATATTGACTTGTCTAAAGATGGCAGTTGGAGACTGTGCGAAGCATGAGTGTCATGGATGCAAAATGAACCACCCAAGTCAGAAATACCACGATATCTGTCTATGGACTTCTCCAAGAGAATTGATTGAAGATTATGGATGTCATGATCCAGCCTTAGAGGGCCTAAACATCTACGATGTGATGAAAGACTTTGACGATAGAATCTGAAACTACCTGTATGGCGACAATTGGCGACACCCTATGGACTTTACAACAGGGATCAATCACCTGACGCCAGAAGAAAATCAAGAATCCTATAAAAACTGGCAGTACTTCAAGAAAAATCAAAGTGACTTAACAGAACAGTGGAAGACGTACTGGGGCAAGAAACTCATAGAATCCTATGAAGAAAAGGAAACTGAAGAAAACGAGAAGAACCCAGAAACAGAATAAAAATGAACACTGTTGAACTAATCAAAGTCATAAACAATATACCTGTGAAAGGAGAAGTATGTGCCAAGGATTTACTACCAGAGAAGAAACCACTGGATATGAAGGCTTACATTGTAAATACAGATATATCCACAGATCCAGGAGAACATTGGCTATATACTTCAGAAGAGATCAAGTTATCTACTTCAATTCATATGGAAGACCACCAGAAGAGCAATATGTTCTACCATTTATTGAAAGAAACTCTACAAGATGGATCCATAACAAAGAATGTTTACAGAGTCCATGGAGCAAAGTATGTGGAATTCGGTGTATCTACATTTTTCACCAGCTCAACAAAGGACTAGATCTAAACACAGCTTTTCATCAAGAACTATATGGAACTGGAAATGATTTATACCAGAATGACAGAGATATCGAGATGTGGTTCATCTATAACTATGCCAGAGTCATCCTATCCAAGAATGGAATGAGACGCATGGCTCCTCCTGACTTTTTATTCAAACACAGAATACAGACTTGTAAATGTCATAATTATTCACATCACCTTTCAAAGAAGTATCCTAAGTATAATATGTTGTAAATATGTTAAGGGAAATTATTGTAAACAATGAACAGAGTGACGGCCCTAATCCTCTGTCATTGTAATCAGTTATAGTTAGCAGGGCAATAAAGTTATAGAAATGTTCACCAGTCTTTGTTTTTCTTTTCATTAAAAAATCAGTAGTAGTAAGCTTGAGACGGCTAGCTATACACTAGTTAACGGTACAGAGTAATGCCTCTAGGAGTTGAGGTCTTAATTGACCAAGAGACTCTAAGACGCATGGTACTTAGTAGCCTTGACTATTACACACACCATATACCACCACATACTATACCCCTAAAATGACTAAGTTATCTTCAAAGCTGAAATTAACTAAGTTATTTTATATATCACCACAGCAGAACCTTTATCCCCCTCAAAAATGACTAAGTTATTTCCCAACAGCCCAGGAAACTATCATAATCACAACCCAACCAGTGAATATGACCAGGAAACTATCACAATCATAGGCCCAACCAAAATACCCCTAAAATAAACTAAGTTATTCACAGCTAGTCACTCAAGCTTACCAGGGTAGGCATCTATGGCCTCAAAATTTTTAAGCCTGAAAAATTCTAAGTTCTTCTCAGGCTTAAAAATTTTGAGGCCAGAGTGCCTCCCATTACTACTGACGTGCCATATTTTTTTATACACGTGCTCCAAAACGGACAGTCTTGAGATGTCCCAACTACATGTAATTTAACGCACGAGTGAACCAGGCGCAGTTTCTATTATATTTAAACAAGCCATCCATCACTTTAGTTAGTGAATTTAGAGTGGTGCAATGTAACGTTTTGACTGACATTTATGACTTTGAATATTCCCAGCTTGTTTAAAATGCTCACAAAGTGCATCTATGTGCAAAGTTAACTGCAGCATCTTGGATATTGAAACCGTTTTTTGAGAAGTTGGCGCTATTGTTTCTCTACAACTTTCATCGCGCACACAGTTTACTGAAGTTAAAAATAAAAATTCATCGCCGAAAAGCAATGTGAAAAGCATAAAATTTGAGTTTCAAAAAGGCAAATAATAGCAACATACTCCTTATTAGAATGACAGCAACACTGACATTTTAGGGAAAGCAGAAAGTTTGCACGTGGTCAAAGCAAATTTACAGGTGAACCCCAATAAGTCCTTTGTGTTCTTCATGAGAATCTTTGGATTGGAGTGCATTATATAACAGTATAGATTCGCTAATTCCATTGTATAGTGAATATGTAAAACTTATTCTCTGCAACCACTAGGCATAGAGACTGATATTGGTATGTGGCTTCCTATCGTGGTTTTCCTTTATTACGATCTTTTGCATTCTGCTGTTTTTAATTAGCTTTTTCGAAACATTAATTCAGGAGTTGGCTAACATCAAAGTATCAAACAATTTATATCAAGATCAGGCTTTATATTTTGTTTGGATTAACCTGGGTACAAACTGTTTGGAAAGGTTATCAGCATAGAAGAAACTAGTAGGCAAACTTTGGTGATCATTTGGTGACCCTCTAGCTTCTACCAAGACTGTTCGAATTCTCCAGACCTAGCAAAACTGACTAGTATCTGCTCACTAGATTTTATTAGATTTGATGCATTCTTGGTTTAAATGATACTGTTCTATGAGGTTCTTTACCAGGTTACTTTCGTTAAAAAAAGAAATATTAGCATGTAGTAAACTCTTAATGAAACTGCTGGATTTGGGGTAGTGCTGTCCCATGCTATTCTCATATCAACGCCCAAGAGCCCAAGAGCTCTCTTGTTTTTGTAATGTTGTTATTTTGTTGTTGTTGTTTTTTTTGTTTTTTTTATTGGGGCGTATTTTTATGTCTGCCTTCGTAATATTTCGAACCACCAATAATTCGAAACAAAACCTCTTGTTCCAAGGCCTTCGAATTTACGAGATTCGATTTACTCTGCTGTTCGTTTAAAAATCTTAGATTCCACTGAAGTGCAAATAGTTCTTTTAAGTTCAAATCAACGTCCGTCTAGCTGTGACTTGAATAGGTATATTAGATAATAATAAAAGATTCAGGCGGCGGAAAATCGTACTGAGAAATCAGGACAAATAAAATATTGAACCTAGTATACATGTACCACAGATATTCAAACACTACGTTAACAAGTGCCACGAAGTTAAACACAGTTGCCTCCTAACAGATTGGGACATATTTCTACATACATCTGGGATATGTGAGCTGCTTTGACAACTTTCTTTTTGAGGAACCATGTGTGGATCCAGTAATTAGGTGAGGGGCTACCTTACAAAGTTTTTTGTCATTAGAGGGCCGTGGGGACCATTTTCTACTCGAGGGGTCCGCACCAGTGTTTCCAACCTACAGCATCTTGTGATTTTCAAGGTGGGGTCCGGGCCCCCTGCCCCCTCCTCTGGATCCACATATGTTATTGCTGTCGTGTGCCTGTCAGTGATCTATGTCTCTTCTTGGCAGTGTGTAGCCTGTGATTGTGACAATTCATTGCCATACTCGCTTGTTTTGTGGGTACTAGGGGAACGAACCAATTTATTTCAGGAACACGAGGGAACAGGTACCCTACCTATGCGGGCCTCAAACGTATCAACTTTGGTGGTTTTCAGGTACATGAATGTAGGGTCTCTTCATTAACGTATTATGTACTCATGGCTTTCTCTGTTCTCGCAAGTCCAGTCGTAACCCATTCCGTTACACCGCATGCTTGGAATGGGTTACGCCTGAACCTTCTCTATATCCTCTGAGATATCAATGGACCACATGTTAGAATTTCAAAATTATAATCTCTCTCGCCCATGAAGATTGTTTTATCGCGGCAAACAGTGAATACCCTGAATAAATGTCGCATTATGAATTGTTTGCCAAAGTATCCATTTACGAGTTTCCAGTATAGAGAGTAAAATGATCATATGTCGGATTATTAACCTGTTGCTCATTAGATCGCAGACGAAACCTTTTTATACTCAGACAAGCACCTTCTTGGGTGATTATTTCCCAAAGAAGTTTTTTTCTTGGATAATTAGAACATACTGCCATCTGCAGCAGCATAGCTTACGCGCTGAAAGTGCTCAACTTTTTGCATACTGGGTAATTTTGCACGCTTTTTGTCGTCTGCTGATTTTTTTTTCAGAATCAATATGTTCGAAAAATTATCTAAGGAATACAATCGGAGTGTCAAAAAGTTTAAATCCAGATCAGGCCCGACGTCATGTCGGGCCTGATCAGGGCCCAAACTGTTTGCAATGGTTATTAGCAGCCGACACTAGTCAGCAAAGAGTTCACTCTTTAAGTGATGAATTTCTAAAATCAGAATCATTCAATTGATGATCTAGATAAATCGGTCCTTGTTATCAATAAATAAGCTGAAAAAACAAATAGTCCGCTAGGAGCAGACTGATCTGGGACTATTTTGTTTGCACGCGCTCTTCCTGTCAGTGAGTAATTTGGTTCTGACACTCAAAGAGTTAACATTGTCACATTGATCATGATTAAGTACCATGTTGCCTGAGTTTTTATCAACGGTTTGTCGTTGACAGTGTCAGTATCCTGGCATAAATATCACTTGAAAGTCCATGATAGTCGGAAATGAGAAGGTTACATCAGAAGAAAACTCACCATACCTTGACATCAAATTTAACATCCACTTTGTTTAAATAAAAAACGACTGTTCCACTATATATTTGAAGGGGTCACAGGTCAATATATTTCAATCCTCGCAGAGAAGAAAAGTGAAGTCCATGGCTGTGGTGGATCTAACTATCTTGTTATTACTGAGCTTCCAGGCTTAACGTGACCCCGTTTTTTGCAGTTTATTCCTTAATGGTTATTTCAATTGAAAAAGGAATTTCAGAAATGAATTTATATATAGACCGCGTATTTGGATTATTTTTCTCACTGAAGTAAGATCTTTTAGATAGGCTGGGATTAGATGGAATTTCTGTATGTTTTTGTTCGTCCACTTTGAATTAGTACCCAAGTGTACCTTATCCATATATAAATGAACTACCGAACAGGGCCAGAAATTACAATGCCGACATAAAGTTAAGGAAGACTTAAGTTAAGTATTGATTTTTCAGGATGCGAAAAGTAATGTTTCAAACTGATTAAGATCAAAAAAGTTCATTTTTTCTGTAGATCACAATAATATCTTTGCCCACAAGTACTGCATCGATCCAAGCAATTTATTTAGCATCTTATATAGCATGTTTAAATATCAATACTTAGGTTATGTCTTCCTTAACTCTAAGGAGGCATTGTAATTCCAGAACCAGTAGTGTAAAACTCGTGCATTTAGCTTATGATAACTAATATAGAGGCGCAAATGGGTATATATCTGAAGGAAAAAGACTAAGTTATTCTGATAAGCAGGGCCTTGGTTCAAAATAAGTGCTGCTCCTAAAAATCAGGTTTAGTTACGCTTTGTGCATTTACATCCACATGTAAACGGCAATCGTATTAGTGAGGGTAAAAGTTGTTAAATAAAAGAAAAGGGGGTTCACTTCAACCCTGGAAACATAGTACTGAATCCCGTTATTGTGTTTTGTCTGCCATGCTCCTAAGATAGACTAACATATGCATGCGCATTTTGAACATATTAACATCCCTGCCAATCTTCACCTCTGGGTTTTTTCCACAACCAATAAGCATTTTCTTCAAAACACAAGAATGGTAATTTATAATAACTGTTTATTTAGTACAGCTGGAGAGTTTCTTTAGCTTTTAGCTCTGTCAGTCCTCGGGCTATAAAAGATATTATTTGTTTGATTACAGTTAGTTAATTGGTGTTCTGTCTTTCGCTGTGACGATACTCTGAATACGTTTGAAAGCCTCTGTAATGTTAGTTTTTTTTTGTACATTTTAACAACAATAGAATCTAGGGCGAATGTTTGGCTAGCAAACATAACCAAACACTCTGATGGCTTTGGCTATGCCTGCTTTGGTTCTTAGACGGTGATTCTGGTGTTTTCAGACACAATGATTAAAACTATTTACCCTTAAAAGGTGCTACCTTTTAAAAAAGCGACTCTTTCAAATTGCGTCAACTGAAAAGTGACAACAAATTGAGATGCAATACAGACCCTGAATCCAATATTGAAATTTGAGCAACTAGCTCTGAATGCTTGACACAAATCACCTGTCTGGATGTAGAGGGTAGATGCAATATTTCTTTGATTGTATCTTATATAGTGTGTCTTTTAGAACATAAACAGGAGGGTGCCAATTAAGACATCTAAACCAACAAGCGAATACACACAAAAGTTTTAAGTATCTTGCTGAATTGAGTGTTCCAAACCATTACAACAAGTCACTATCAAACTAGCACAAAATCCATCTGAAAACTAAAATACAATGAAAAGGGCACCTTAATTCATGGTCGTGTACAGCTGCCTTGTTATTGCCTTCAAAATGAATGATAGATAAACGAAAGATGTGGGCAAGCATCAGAATATTATATTTGTAGTTTGTAATGTATGCAAGGGGTGGCCCGCCCCGACCCCCTGTATGTCAGATATCGTGGAGGATAAAGTGATAAAAGGTACAAAAAATCATTGTTTAATCAGAAAAGAATACCATCAGTGTGTCTATCAGTTTAGATCATGATGAAGGGCCTGATCAGTAATCAGCAGACGACACTAGTAGGCAAAAATAGTTAATAGTGACACTCCTCAAACTCACAAGAGGCTGTGATTTACCTTCGTCTTTTACAAACCTCTCAATTTGGATTCAGGGGCTGTCCAATATCTCCCTTTTCCCATAGGTCTCACATCATGGTAGTAAAACTTCGAGGCATCCTTCTATTCAACAGGGCTCATATCAAACATGGACATCACTATGAAAACACTGAAACTAATTTCCTCATACGCAGAGAAAATTGCAAGTGCTTTGTAAATTAACTCTTTGCCTACTAATATCGTCTGCTGATAATTTTTGCAAGCAGCTTGGAACAAAATGTCAGTTTTGATCTAGATCCAAACCATTTGACACTCCGGTGATATCCCTGAAAGAAATTTTCGAAAATGATGATTTTGAAAAAAATCAGCAGACGACAAATAAAGCATGCAGAATTACCTAGTATGCAAAGAGCTAAGAAAAAGCACCGTTTTATCAGTAGTTTCCATATTAACTATTTGACTTTTGTCGTCTGCAGACTTTTTCAAGATCAACTTTTTTCGAAAAAAAAATTCAGTGGAACCATCAGAGTGCACAACAGCTTGGAACCAGATCAGGCCCGACGTTTTGTCGGGCCTGATCTGGGTCCAAACTGTTTGCAAAGGTTATCAGCAGACTCACAGCAGACGGCACTAGTAGGCAAAGAGTTAATTTTGTATCATGCTTCACCTGAAATGTTTAGGGAACCAGACGTTTGAAGTTATACATGTATATCTAGATATCCGTACTATTTCAGCATTCTGGATTATCTCAGAAAATCTTTAATCTTACCTTTAATCCCTCTGGAAACAAGTGGATACATGATAAATGATCACAAACTCCTTTGGTTTACACGATATATTCAATGTGATTCATACTTGCGTGTGTGGACAAATAGGATATAACCATAACTAGTGGCTTTACACGAATATAATTCTTGCGTGTGTGGATATTTGGATGACCTTAACTTAACTGTGGCCAAAAATGTAAAGTTTTGCAGTGCATACCTGAGCCAGCACACGAGATTTCGGCACTAATTGCATATTCGCAAAATCTTCACAAAAGCCCTTGCTGAAATTCCAGTGAAGCTAGATTTCTCAATTTGGACTGACCCTTCACCTTATCGTATGTTGCCAACGAAGGCTCTGGCGAGTACATTATATGCACGTTTTCGCGGATATGATTAGTACTGAATTCTCGTGGACCAGTGGAGATTTCGGCACTAATCGCATATTAGCAATATCTTCACAAACGCCCATGCTGGAATTTCCAGTGAGGTTACATCCATATTTGACGTATGTTGCCAACGAAGGCTTTGGCGAGTACAATGTACGCACGTTTGCGAAGACTTGCTTCAGCCTTCGCTGCTCGCGGATGTGATACATGTGTAAGTACTGAAATCTCGTGGACCATTGGTTAAATACTAGTGTCACGTGATTTGCAGCCAGTAGTTACAATGTGAACAGTGAAAGTCCACCTGAATGACCAATCAAAATTGTTAATGCCTGCATATTTGTTTTCTTTGATTACATACTTTTATTTAACCCATCCTTTTTGTGAGACATCGACAAACAGTGGACAACCAGATCAGACGCCGCAAAACGCGGCGTCTGATCAGGTTCTCCACTGTTTGCAAACATAAGTTTCTTTTAAAGTTTGAATAAAAATGAAAAATACAACCCAACAACCCTAAAATTTGAAAAAAAAAGATTCGTCCAATTGATAAGGATGGGAAAATACATTCGGCATGGATGGGTTTAAATAATGTTGTATGACTTAGCTTTGTGCCCGAATTAACCTGGATTAACCCTGCAGATATACAAAAACTGCATTGATGGATTTATTGTAACACATACTGAATCATTTTTGCTCTGCTAGAACTGGCTGTCTTTTTTGAAATGTGCCAGCCTTTGAAAAGTGAGAACCGGATGAAATATGTGGTAAGTTCTAGTTGCTATTTTGGTATCAATATGATACTTTATCCTCTGCTTAGTACTGGTTTAGCCCATTATATATCCCGACATCACTAAAGAAGTGTTGGCGGGAACGCAATGTATCAAATCCAATTATGACGATATTAACTCCACCTTTGGCGCAAAGAAAAAAAATCTGTTCTTGATTCGGCTGATTATAGTGCCATTTTCATTCCCCGCCATTGGCGAAGGGACAGATTTACAATGTAGCGCCATTTGTGTGTCCGTCAGTACCCTTTGGTCAGATTCGACAAACCACTTGTGATATACCATTTTGAGTAAAATGGCCACTCAAAAATAGGCAAAACAAATATCTTTATTACAAATAGCAGCTAAATGAATGTCAAAAGTATTGCAGAATGTTCCCTTTGGAGCATTCTGTAATGCCTTTGACCTGCATTAAGCGATAATTGGTCTTGAAAACCAATTTGTAGCTTTTTTAGAGCTGTCGTTTTACACAGGTTTTACTGTACAGATTTTGGTAACACCACAGCCACACCGCGTATATACTGCAAAATATTGATATTAACACGCTAAAAACGCAATTTCAAAGAAATGAATGTGCCATATGATAAAAGGAGTCTAACATTTATGCTCCTGTATTATTGAATGAATTGATCTCGTTGGGAAAAAGTAAAAAAAAAAGTTCGGCAAGCCTCGCATTTTATATCTTTAACTCAACTCGTTTGATAAATTCAATAACATATGAGCACTTTTGTTGAAACACGTATTGTTTCAAACAAACTGTATGCCCTTTCAACTACTTTCTATCGGTGAAAGTGTTCTTGCACCTAAACATTGCATTCTTTGACAAGAGAGGTGCAATATTTCTGTTTAACAAATGCATTTGGCAAATTTCTCTCATTATTTGTGCTTGTCTGCACCTAGCAGTTGCAACCGAAAACTGATATGGACGCCTGTTTGCTTTTACACACGTACTTTAATTAAACAAGTAGTTGGTGAAACGTAACAGCTGTTTGCTTATAAACATTTAAAAATATCATTTTGTAATGAATTGTTAGTGTGCAAAGCCTGAACATCTAGTACCAAAGGTATCCGTATATACCGATGATATGCATTATCATTCATATTCAAGATGTAAACCATTTTGTTGACGTCATTATTTAGCTCTGTCATTTGTTTAGATGTGAGTGGCCAGTGCGTAACATTTTGATACCTTATATTTTGAAATCGACCCACTATTATGGATATTATGAGGCAAAGTAGAATTGTATTAATATTCAAGATAAACGCCATTTTGATAACGTCAAAATCTTGCTCTGCGACTTTTTCAGAAGTGCCAACAACAGGTTTTGTAAAGCATAGGGCATAACAATCATAAGTTATCATAGTGGTTTGCTTTCTCCAAAAAAATCCCACGGGGTACATATGTACATTTGTCGGTGCACTTTATCTGTAAGGCACTATTTTTTTTACTTGTACATGAACCTGTATTGTTTGATAGGGTCGAGATAAAAAAAAAATAATATTTTAACCCATCAACTTAAACATGTGTAATGGTGCTAAAAAGAACCGTCTCGTGTAAAATACGGTTCTTTTTAGCACCCATAACATATTTCTTGTTGAAAAATAAGAAAAACAATTTTCAATTACGCCGTCTTATCTGGAGGTTTGTAATTGTGTCACATTTTTTTCAGATTATTCGCAAAAATAGGCCAACACTAAAATGAAAGCAACTGCACTAAATTTACTTCTAGCCAGGGCCCAGTAATACTGGCCCCAGATATTAGCAGCCTACTGATTACCACTGATGTGTGTCCTTGCCCTCTGCTTAGTACAGATTCAAACTAAGGAACCGTCTCGACATAATTAGTGGGGCGTAATCTTCAAACAAACAAGCAAGCATCTTACGTAGGTTCCGGCCCGAGTTTCTAGCAGCCTACTGATTACCACTGATGTGTGTCCTTGTCCTCTGCTTAGTACAGGTTCAAACTAAGGAACCGTCTCGACATAACTTAAAGCTACATAGTCTGTAACTTTTGATATTCTAATTTTGGAATTAAAGTTTCTATTTTTCAAGAATACAGTAAAAATACACAAATTCAGGTAAACTTTTTACCATTTTCATAAATTTTAACAAATTATATATATCAAAACAACAGCATTTATGTTAAAAATCAACTGTCTAGAATTATTAGAGGGACGTAAATAATTCCTAACAAGAGGTAAATCGCCTGTTTTTATAAGATAATTTACTGTTCCATGCAGCTTTCAGCTGTACTGAACATATTTATTGTGAAAACATAACTTAATTCTATTTTTACAAATGATTTAAAAAGACAAGATTTTTTTCGAAAAATGTTCATAGTTACAGATCTAGTCTCTTTAAAGAATCGATTAGTGAGACGTAATCTTCAAACAAACAAGCAAACATCTTACGTAGGTTCTGCCTATCTTTAAAAAGGATTTTATTTTTCATATTACTTACTATAGTGTGTTAGTTCAGCGTCTCTCAAAGTATCATATGACTTTTTGGTTACTCTAAAGGCGTCACCTCATAAATGCGTAATCAGGACTGGTCAACCTTAGACATAGGTAAAAGCTGAAAATGAGGCGTGGTTTTACTCAAAAGTAGCTGTATCTTGCGCCATTACCTAAGAAAAGACGCAAACACATTATTTAGTCCTTAAAACGCCAGCAAAATAGCTGCATCTAAAAAATGTCTATTTAACTTAAACATAGAGGCAAACATTGTGGACCCACATCAGGCTGTTCCACACTGTTTGTCTATAAGGCTTCAAATATTTTAGTGGACGGCAAAAACATACATTTTGTGAATATCCGCTTTGAGGGTTAACAACTGTGAGTTCAGTGTGTAAACGCTTAGGACTTTCGTGAAATGCACGCACGCTTGCGCGGCCCAAACAACTTTTTAAAATTCACCAAATTATAAATAGAACCTGATTTCCCTTCTTTAGCAGATGAAATAGCCGAACCACGCCCAGATATGAATATTAAAGTTGCCGCCTTTACAGTAAGCGAAAAGTCTTTTAATACAGTAAACCTAGAAAACTCCGAATACTCGAGATACTCGCTAACTCGAATTGAATTTGGGACACACTTGATTAAGAGAATATAACCTAATAAAGACCTAGTCTAGTAACTGTCTCTAAACATATGTTTAATGTGCGTAAAAGAAACGTCTTTTTGCAGGAGCCGTTTCTTTTCAGTATGCACCCTAAACATAAACGTGAAAATAATCTTGTTTGTGGGGAGGGGGTTCATATTGTCATGTCTACCTTCCTATAATTCGAACCACTGATAATTCGAAATAAAACATCTAGTCCCTACGACGAAACTACTCTTATTTGTTTCCTTGGAACTCCAACAGGTTCGAAAATTGCTGATTTTATCATTTATCACCTCATAACTAGCAACGTTTTTTGTTTTGCTGTTCTGTATAAAAAGTAACCCTCCTTTGCAGGGGTTAATGCATATTTTATGTGGATTACCATAAAACAGCAATTTATTTAATGCATTTTTATTTGGCATCACTATAAAATATAAGCACGAGGTGTGAGTTGTGTGGAAGATAAGTATTCTCTCTCTTTTATTATGAGTCACGTCGTGAGAAAACATTTTACATGTAACTGCGCAGCCTGGTCGGCACCGTTGTTTTTCGTTCGTTAGAATTTATCATAGAAACGTAACTAGAAAGAACCCGCGCAAGAGCGGGTATAGGACTGTTTTTAGCAACAAATGAAAACAGTTCTGAGCTCTGATGAGCATGGCATATCATACATATTAAGACGGGAACAATTGTAAGCGTTTTAATATCTAACAACAGGATAATTATTAACGGAACTCTGACCTGAATCAAATGCCATCACTGTGTTAAGAATTTTATCTAGCAAATTTGGTAGAACTTTAAAACGTAGAAAACAGTCAAAAAATCCGAAAATCACAAAATCTATGTTAAATTGAAAACTGTTATAATCAAAATTATCAAAAACAATAATATTTTAAGACTTGGTATCGAAATAGTGCAGCAAATTTTCGCCCTTTACCAAGACTGGTCCCAGTCTCTAAAGTCATTTTTGTAGTAAAACTGATATACTCTCTAAGATAGCAATTTATAAACTTTACTTGGAGAAGTTCTTGGCTTGGCACTAAATTTGACTATCAGAGAGGATAGAATTTTTATAAGATGATTTTTTCATAGTTAACTATAAATGTAATTATATACTTTACGTGGACTGATGCCAGTCTACCCTTTACCCTGTTAACGTGGCTTTCTATTTATTTAGCATATAGCAACATTGTACTTCTGTCTTTTCAACCCAGGGTTAAGCGTTATCTGGTCACGCATGCCCCTGTTTTATGTAGATGTCGCTTTTTTTGGTGTCACAGTTGTTAGTTTGAGATATGTGTGTGTGGCATTTTCTAGCTATACTTACATTTTTCTTCTTTTGTTTCTCGTGTTTTTTTTGTTTTTTTTTCTTCAAATTTTGCTTCAAAGAAATAGTTTGTCACTGAATGTGATGTTAAACACGCCTCGCACTTTATCGAATAGATGTTTTATAAATCAGCGTTAGCAATGAAACTGACATTTATTATCGAGAAAATGCATTCATGGAAACATTGCTTAACTTGCAGTCCTGAAATCAATAATCTTGTAGGTTACACGCCATAGGTGCTAATAGGCAAACAATGGATTGTAAAAATACGATTATTTTCTGAAACGTCAGTCGAAACATTCGTAATGTGTGCTCAAAAGAACCGTCTCGTGGAGACGGTTCTTTTGAGTACCCACAACATATGTTTTAAATGAGATATGAGAAAATGATTTACCCCCATCCCCTCTATTATATTTTTGTTTGTTTGATTTGATTCTTTACGTCCCATCAACAATCTTTTAGTTAAACAGGGACGGGTCTTCCTGGTTTGAACCAGTACTAAGTCAAGAACCACAACGCAGTGACGCCGGTGAGGCTCAAACCCGCGGCCCCTCGGGCTCGAGTCAAGCACTCTACCACTGGGCCACAGCGCTCCCCCCTCTATTATCTGGAGACCATTCAATTAAACATACCATTGCACCCAACCAAGTGATTCAGCCAGGCAAGAGAAAATGTCTTCGAGAATACTTGTAAAAACCAGGGTCCAGAATTACAATAATGCCTTAACTATTAGTATCTACTGCTTTGCCTATTGAATTTTCATGGCATGAAACTTTATCAAATCAAAATTGGCTAGATTAGTCTGATGAATACAATTTTGACCATATGTACTATATTTAATATGGCAAAAGTTTAAATAGAGGATCTCTTATTTGAGTGTGGCTCAGGTATATTTCAGAAAAGGGCATGTCTACTCAACTACAGAGACTAGCCAGATCTTGGAGTTATGATTGAAGCCATGCTATCTAAACATTAACTGGGACAGGTCTTTTTTTTTTCTTTTTTCTTTTTTGGTGTTTCGCGAGGTTATGGAAGGCCTACATTGCTGTCTGCACCTTTATATTATTTCCTTTTTATTTCTGTGGGCAGCTAATGCTCTGTGGAGACTGCACGTTTGCACAGACTCGTTCGAGGGATTGTTGTTCGCATATGCGATACGTACCAAAATATCCCGTGGTACACCGAAGTTTGTGCTCTAACATGCGCCGATCCAAAAAGTTTTGTCAGAGGGGGTCCATCTATGACAATCGTTTTAGTTGATGAGGGGAGGGAGGATTTTAAATATCATTAAAAGCGGACCAAAACGACCCATCCCCCTTAGCAAAACGCCATAAAAGTGGAGTTTGGCCGATGATGGCCCAAATTTAATGCTGGCTTCGTAGCTTTGTGATTTTTCAGAACATCCAGACCAATAATGCAAAGGAACCCAATTTGAATCTCTCTCAAAAAAGAAAAACGTCGTCGGAGTTGAACCCACTCAGACAAAACTTTCTGGGTTCCGCGCAGATTTTTGAACAGCAAACTCGGTATTCATTGACTGGCTGTTATAATTTTCCCGTTCACAAACTGTTTAAATGATCTTTCATTTCACCTAGGCTATTTGAAAATATGAATTATTTATTAAAGAACTTGGAATTTTCTTCTAATTTGAGAAAGTATTTTGAAATCTGTATCCATAAATTGATAAATGGCAGGATGAAAGTGTTACAGGAACAGTTAATCTCCTCATAGCGATACTTGTGCGAAATATATAGAAGATTTTACATGAGTGCTCATGTTTTATTTAATTTCATTAAACGAGCCGAGGAAAAGCGACAAAATTTGAGGCTTGCCGAGCCCTTTATCGCTTTTTAGCAACAAGTTTACAAAAATTCAATTTTATCATATGCCATTAGGATTACTTTGAAAGTTCATTTCTGGCGCGTTAAAGTTAAGATTTTGTCATACTGTACGCAACGTTGTTACGGACGACATTTCATAACGTTACTTATTACATGCCTTCTACATTTTTCAGTACATAGTAAAATTGCCGTTAGCACTCTGTAATACCTAGTTTCAATTGGACTGAATCCATAATGGCACAGTCACATGACGATGCCAAAATCCATATTGGGGCCTCAATATGGATTTTTGGCACTGCCGCATAGTGATGACGTATAGGAATCGTGCACTTTTTCGATTAGAACTAGGCTCAACATGCTGGGTAGATTTATAATCGTTAGGAGACCCTGTTTTCCGATGTATTTTACGCTCGATTCGGGCCATGAAATAGCGAAATGCCCGAAGAATAAAGAATGGGACATCAGAACAAGGAACAGTTCTAGGCTTTTCGCCAGTTTTGGTTAAACAAACAAAATGACTAGCCCTGAGGTTGATATTTTGTCAACTGATCGGATCGATTAGCGATCGGGGATCGTTAACTTCCTTTAAGCTCTTCAAATAAAACACTTTTCGGGGAAAGGGTTGACTTTCCATGAAATACAGTGAAAGAAGAAATATATACCCGTATTACCACGTATCTAGATATGCATGAATGCTAATCTTAAGGATGTCTTTGATTGTTTTACTGACAAAAGTCTGTTGAAATGTCTCGTCGTCAATGACAATGTAAACAATGTTAAGCTATCTTATGACGTCATTTTCTATGTCACGCTATTTGTTGCTGCAATTTTCATCTCGCCATTTTTACGGACTCACTGGCGTTACTGGTTAAAAAGGCAAAATAGTTTACGCGGATGTAATAAAAAGGTTATGATATGGCCGAGGTGTGCCTCTAGAGCCCGAGGGCCTATATGGCTATCCAGTGCCAATATGACCTAGAGGCACACCTCGGCCATATAATAACCTGTATCTAATACATGGCGTTATATTAGGCCTATATCACTTTGCATGAGACCCGAAGTGTTCATGATCTCATGAACAGACAAAATCGGGTTTATTTCGTAAATGCAACAATCGATATGCACATGCGCATTTGTTCATTTATGAGTTTTCCAAGGAAGCATTTGTTTCTCGTTATAACTAAACCGTCATACGTCAAATTGTAAATGGACTTGTCCAGTCAATGTTGATGACAAAATCCTTTCAGCAGGCATAACTAAAATTATGTTGCTTTTTTATTCGGCTCACGCGCTGGTCCTTATCGGCCTATGCACAACCGTCCGGTTTGTTTATCGCCTTTATACATGTACGAGTAAATTACTCTTAAATCAGAATCGAGAATCAAAATAAGAACATATTAAGCATTCTGATATCCCTATTGATCTCTATAAAGCATTTAACATGCTGCGTGGATTAATGATAGGATTAGTAAATCACAGTTAAAAGCCATAAATCATCATCGCGGTAGATTGCAGACGTTTGGAGTTACCCTCAACATGCTACTTGGTTCTTTCTAAATCAACGTTTTCAAAAAAATATTCAGAAATACCATCCAAGTGTGGATCAAACATGTAAATATCAGGCCCAAAAGTCCAGGACAAAAGCCCCACGAACCAATACCTTGCAACAGACGACCAACCAACAAGTTCCTTAGACTTTAATCATTATAGTGTTCTGAAAAAGTTTTGGAAAGGGTTAATGTTGAAAAAGTCAGCCGACGACAAAACAATATAAAAATTTGCCAAACAACACATGTATTTCGTGCATACATTAAGTTTGAAACATTGCTATCCATACAAACTGGAAACACATGTCGAACATCTGCTTGTCCGTGATTGGTGTTTCGAAGTATAAAAGGTATACCAAATGCCAATGCAAATTATAAAACATCATAATACGACCACATAGTTCTAATGTGTTTAATTATTTAGTTAAGAACCTTCTTACTAGTTATTTTACAACTATTTAGCTTGGGAAATCAATATCAAATGTAGGATTAAACAGTCATAAATGCTATCTATGTTTTTGTACATCAATCAAATTTATCAGTAGCATGCTCATCCATGGCCTGGTTAGCCCTCGTGGGTCCATTTTGTGTGCAATATAACTGAACGACGGCATGAGATTTCCAACAATTTGACATTTTGACAAGTGTAAACTCGGACGGGCCTCTGCAGCCTTATTTTAAGCTGAGAAACTCAAAACGGTGTTCAGTTAGTAATTTAACAATCATAGAATACTTAAGCGACTAGCAAAGGCTCTGATCAGACTGCGCGTATGCGCAGGCTGATCTGAGGCTTTGCTGGTCGCACATACCATATTGTTGGAATTTTTATGCACTGGCTTATTTATGGATATCTAAGAACATACACATATAAGAGAGCAGATGACAAGAGTTGTGATTGGCAGAAGAAGTGTTAACATTATAGAACCTCTTCTTGGATCACATGCATGCGTGTTCAGTTGACGACACGTCAGCTGTAGCAAGAAGTATTTATACATATAACACGTTGCATGCTGAAACAGAATCAGACATTTTTGTAGTCTGCAGATTTAAAAAAAAAGATTTCATTTTACGAAAACATTTTCAGACATACTATCCGAATGTCAAACAGTTCGGATCCAAGCCCGGTGTTTTTGGATACAAACTGTTTGAAAAATCCCTACCGCCCGAGGTGGGAATCGAACCTGGACCGCAGGATCTAAAGACAAACACTCTGCCAATTCGCTGTATTTCCATATTGATGTCCGAAACACAAGCCGCAGACCCATATTGAGCCACCAAATGTCACAGGGTGGAGAAAAATCACAGCTGTCCGATGTGGGAATCGAACCTAGGCCGCAGGATCTTAATGCAAAACACTCTACCACCTCGCTATAAAAGCCAGCTTCTACCGAAAGGCAGTAGAAGTGTGTTATTTATAGTAGAGCGAAAAAATTCCAACCTGTCCCAGCCAGGATTTGAAGCCGGGTCGCTGGATTTACAAGCAAACATAATATACCTAGCCCAGTGACATTAGCCCAGTGACAAATATCACTGGCAGGTAAATACATGTAGTTACTGTCGTGCCAACCAAGAGTGACAGTGACGTAAATTTTGTTTACAATTGCTGCATGTAAGTAAATCATTAACTTGTACACTCCATTTGAGCTAACGCGAATCGATAGATCACTTGTGTATTTATCCTATCCTGAGGATAGGATAAATACACAAATTATCTTTCGATTATTTGTCCTTGATAACTTTGTAAACAAAACATGAATTCACTGTCACTCTTAGCTGGCAGGACAGTATATGTTGAAACTTGCATGTACTGGAGTCTCTTTTAGGGCACGATTCCTGGACCCCCAGTAGTGATTATCCATATGAGGAAGTAATTAAGAAGGTGGAGCTTAGCTACCGTCAGATTTGATAAGACCACTGATCATATCTTGCTCATAAATAACCTGGTGATTGAGCTGATAAGAGCATCAATTATTTCTCATGAAGTATCATTCAGCCAATCAAATTAGAGATAAAAGTGCAGATGTTGCCTCTTTAACTGTTATTGCATTTATGAGGATATGTGGCTGGTTTTGCCTCCTGCCTTTAGATTATGAAAATCCGAATCCCGACGCTAAGCCTCTTATCAACTCTTCCAGTTTCGTTGCCGACGTTTCCCTTTTGGTCCCCTCATAGTCATTATATCAGACATGTGCAACCTGCGCATCCGCGTAGTCTATTTAGTGTCTTGATTATTCTTTCTCTTAAAAGTATTAATATAGCTTAACTCGCTCCATGGCAAATTTCATTACTGTTAATTCGGAAATTTTCGCGAGTGTATTATTTTCGCGAAACTGCGATATTTCGTGAAACTCTCGCGATATGGCGGGATCACTCTGCCGTTTACTGATACTCCAAGCCCCAGTTGCGAATTTTAACGTCGTAAATATGTTTTAACGCATTCGCGAAAAAATGTAATCGCGAAAATTTCCGAATTTACCGTATTCTGGCTTGTCTCTGTAGTGGAGCAGGCCGACTGAAGCCTTACCTCGTTTAGTGGCCCACATGTTTAAATGGTCCTCTATATAATGAACTGTTCAAATACAGCTGACCGAATTACAAGCAATTGAATAAATGATTTCAGCACCATTTATCGGTGCTTGCTGAGATAATTGAAGTGTGCTATATATGGCTGCTCTTCCATATAAAAGTGTTCATAAATTGTCCAATTGACTGTTTTGCTTACCTAAGCTTAAAACTCATGTTTGAGCTATTAGTACATGTAAACCAAAGGCTCCAGCGTCCAGCATAGTATGTCGTCTGTTCATCCGTCCATGTTTTCATAAAACTTCTCTGAAACCACCAGGCCAATTCATTCCCATTTTAATATGAACTCTCAGTTGGGTGTTGGAACGACAATTTATTCAAATGATCCTGATCCCGTGACCAAGATGGCCGTTATGACTTTAATTTTAGGTAATAGTAAAACACCTTCAAATTATTCTTATTTAGAACCATAGGTACTATGCTCTTGCGTTTTGGTACTTTTAGTACCGTTATGTATCATTGTACCATTGAGGATGACGACACTACGAAGTTCAAATAATTATCATTTGGTAACCTTGAAATCTTTACGACAAAGTTAAGTTTGCTTCCAAATGGATTTATATAGAACAAATCGTGTAAAGTTGAATTCCCAACCGTGAACTGGTGAACTCAAATACACCAATCTTACTAGATACGTATGTTTAAAACAATAATGAGACATGACTTAAAGAGACTAAGTCTGCAACTATGAACATTTTTCGATTTTTTTATTTTCTTTTTAAATCATTTGTAAAAGTAGAATTAAGTTATGTTTTCACAATAAATCTGTTTACTATAGCTGAAAACTGCACGGAAAAGTGAATTGTCTTATAAATACAGGTGTGTGTTTTCTCTTGTTGGTAATTATTTGCGTCCCTCCAATAACTATAGATAGGTAATTTTAACATAAATGCTGTTGTTTTGATACTAATAATTTGTCAAGATTTACGAAATTGGATTTTAGTTTTTTTACTGTGTTCTTGAAAAATAGAAACATTATTTCTAAAATTAAAAGATCAAAAGTTACAGACTATGCAGCTTTAAATAAGAACCAATGTTCAAGGTTCACTTTCCGACAGACAGACATAACATTATTGTCTTTGCTGAATAAACCACATAAAAGGAGCGAAGGTTACAGCATGCAGTGCTATTGGATTAAGTTAACCCATTTAAGCCTAGCGTCCATTTTGTGGGACAGCGGCAAACAGTGCAGAACCATATCAAACACCGCATAACGCGGTGTCTGATCAGGTTCTCCATTCTTTGCTTGAAGAATGTTCTATTACAATTTGAATAAAAGTGAAAACTACCACCCAACAACCCTTAAAACGGAAATAGACTGGTCCTATTGCTAATAGTAGGAAATTCCATTCGGTTTAAATGGGTAAATAAAATGGTAAGGACCATGCTAGCAACATGTTTGTACAGTGTATGCTAAGTGTCGAAGGAAGAACGTCCTTCCGCATATTAAGAAATACAATCAATATATTCAAACATTTTTGAAACTATTGGGTTAACTAAAGTTGAGTTTTCTATGAATCACTTATTTGGTAAGACAACCGTTTGTGACGATTTGATTAAGGTCACATGACATGTCCGTATAAGGTAAAACTTTGATGTCTGTTTGAAGGGAAAAATCACACTTTTTTCAAATGCATTTATTATAGAGCTTACAGTATGGCAGGAATAATCCCTCATTAAATGTTTGTGAATGCTCTTCAATTAGCCTGTAATTAATTACCTTTGCTTGTTCATGGGGGTCTGGCTATTTTCAGGCCAATGAGTTCTACACACAAAAAAAAACGGAGGAACTTCCATCTGCTTACACACAACACAAGCCAAGTTATATATCCTTGGTAATGTCAAAATTAACAATGTTTCAGAATAATGTTTTTAGCACTGTGTGCATTAATGAGTATATTTTTATACCTGACAGATATTTAATATTTATTTCTAAAGTTTATCCCTTAAAGCACTAATTTTTATTATAGCAGACGACATATTTTGTAAAAAAAGTTCTTCATTTTGGGTACAAAAAGATAGATTAAAATCAAATGAAACTTATTGAAAACTAAAATACTTTTCTTTTGATAGTTGTAACATTCTAATTTGCATTGATCTGGCTGTTGATTGTAATTAAAACAGAATTGCCCATTATCCAATATCGAAATTGAGAAATTGACTGAAGGTGCTGCTTCAATCATTTAGCTAACCTGCATAAAGATATTTACTCTGGTTATAGTGTGTCTGTTGCTGTAAGATGGCTGCTCCCAGATGTTTGCATAAAGCTGATAAATAGTCCTGTAATTAACTTAGCAGATGAATAAATGATCAGTGAAAATCAAATCAGTACATAATGAAATATCTATTTTTGATTCAAGTAAAATGTTAAAAGTCAAGAACATACACTTTAAGGTAAAACTGTCATGACCACATACACTACATCTGTCATGTCCATATAAGGTAAAACTGGCAGGCCCGTATTACTTGACTTTTCGCTTACTGTAAAGGCGGCAACTTTAATATTCATATCTGGGTGCGGTCCGGCTATTTCATCTGCTAAGGAAGGGAAATCAGATTTCATTTATAATTTAGTAGAGTATCAAGCTTTTTGAGCCGCGCAAATGTGCGTGCATTTCATGAAAATCCTAACCGTATACACACTGAACTCACATTTCTTAACCCTTAAAGCGCAAAATCACAAGATGTATGTTTCTTGTCGTCCACTAAACTATTTGATACCTCATAGATAAACAGTGTGGACCCAGACCAGACTGCTCCTGTAGGAGCAGTCTGATCTGGGCCCACAATGTTTGCCTCCCTACTTATGTTAAATAGATATTTTCAGATGCAGTTATTTTGCTGGCGTTTAAGGACTAAATAATGACTGAGGTGGTGGCACAAGATGATACAGTTACTTTTGAATAAAACCACGCCTCTTTTTCAGCTGTTACCTATGCCTACGGTTGACGAGTCCTAATTACGCATTCATGAGGCGCGCCGCCTTTACAGTAAGCGAAAAATCAAGTAATATAAGATAATACTGTAATGTCCATATAGGACACACTTTAAAGAGTTTCTCCCTTGGCAGAAAAAGGAAAAATGATCATGTGCATTGGTATTTAACGTTTAGATCTGGGCCCTACATAATTTGTTCAAGTGATGATTGTAGGCTACATGTAACAAACGCCTAGTTTAAAAATGGTCAAATTGTCCCCTTAGGTGTTGAAGAATCTTATTTTTGTCTATAAGTTTTTAAAAAAATTAAAGCTGGTGAGGCAACGCTACCAGTCTGTCTACATAATTGAGCCGCGACATGTGATTTCCAGCAATGTGGCATTTTGACATGCGTAGACTCAGACGAGCCTGCGCAGCCTCCTTTTGAGCCGAGACAATATAAAAGATGCTCGGCCAGTAGCCTAAGAGTCAAAGAATATTCAAGCGACTAGCAAAGGCTCTGATCAGACTGCGCGTATGCGCAGGCTGATCTGAGGCTTTGCTAGTCGCACATACCACATTGTTGGAAATCTCATGTCGCGGGTCATATGATTTTCCACTCTGTCCACCGGAATTCAGTTGTATATACTGTTGAACTCATATCTTTGTTAAATTTCCATTTTATATCTTGATTTAGATGTACTAGGAGATGATGCATCGATGGTTAAGAATCTTTCATGCCAACCAAGCATCTATGTGTCTTGATCTAAATTGGTATTAAGGGTGAGCTTGGCACCGTTAAACATCTCTAAGCCCTCCAGTATTCTTTTTACTGACTATTCCAAAATAGTAAGTGAGTATGATCAGGAAATACCACAATCACAAATCGCAGACAAACCCATGGCACCGCGAGGAAGAGTCACACAACAATCACGAGACACCAGGAAGACAAAGTAAGCAAATAAACCAGCTCTCTCATCCCCAGCAAGATGATTGCAAAACTTGAATGGACAACACAAAACGCACGACAAAACATAGAACAATTACAGAATCACACAATGGGAGTAACAATCAACAACGAATCAACAACAACCACCGCTTTAAAACATACAACAGCTAAGCCACTGGGGGTCTTAAATGCATTTTACTGGTAGCAAATCTTCGCCCTAGATGCTGCTGTTGTTGAGGCACAAAAAGATGTTAAGCTCGCTTAGAGTCTTCCTCAGGCTTTTTAGCGGGTCCTACTTATCCTACTTTTCCCTACTTTCCTGTAGTGTATGTGGTCACGACAGTTTTACCTTAAAGTGTATGTTCTTAACTTTTAACATTTTACTTGAATTTTTTTATTTGCTCCTACTTTCTCCTACTTTTCATGAAAATGACCAACTATCCTACTTTTTGCTACTCTAAAATGTCAATTAACGCATAAAATCCAGAATTTTTTCCATGCTCGCTCGGATTTTATAAATTTACTATTATGTTTGCTAAACAACTCAATTTTTCATTTTCAGCCCACAAACGTCTCTCTGTTTAGCAAGTACAATTGTACCAGGTATTATACTGCTCATTTAGCGTGGACTTTCTTATTTCAACCAACTCATTGTAATAGATTTTGTACTTGGAAAAGCCCTACAATCCCTACTATTTTACATCGATAATCACTATTTTTTCACTACTTTTTCCAAAAATGATTCCCTTCTTTTCCCCTACTTTTCTGTTGATGGGCACTTGAAAGCCCCCTTTCTAACTATTGCAATGTATCACCATGGTGAAACAATCTAATTAAAGGGGTACGTGCATTAAGAGGCTATTTTGGCCCCCCTATGGGGTCAAAAAATAAAAGTTGCTCTTCACAAGTTTCTTCTTATTAGTTTATTAGAACAATAGCCAAAGTGTAAAGGTCTGGTATTGATTCGGCTTTTACGGTTGCTATGGTAACAACAATGGCCGCCGAATTAGGCTGAAAATAGGAAAATGACCATTTTGGAGCACATTTGAGACATGTAACAGAGGAATTAATATAGAGCACAAGCAAATACCAAAAAAATATTTTAACAGATGATGAGATAACGGCACACAATATATTAAAAGTTTTTTTTTTTTTTTATATTTGCTTGTGCTGATATCTAATACTTAAAAAATCGGTCTCCAAAAGCCTCGAATTTGGCCTAAAATGGCAATTACTCTAGTTTCAGCCTATTTTGTCGGCCATTTGGGTTACCATAGCAACCGGTAAAAGTAAAATAAATGACAGAATTTTTATATTTGGGCTATTCTTCTAATAATCGGATAAGATGAAATTAGTGAAAAGCAACTTTCAGTTTTGGCTCTAGAGGGGGTCAAAATAGCCCCTTAATGCACGTAGCTCTTTACACACTATGATGAAACAAAGAAAATGGCTAACGACTCACAGCAAACAGACAATACAAACTGTCATTTTTACACTCCATAATTTGTATAAATTGTTTTATGTGTCTGTCGGCTTTGGCTATCGAGATAGAACCGAACGAAAATTCAATTGTTTTCAATCTTCTACCATTTATTAAAATTAAGCTTCTGACATGTAGTCAATGAGTTCTTCAATATAGCAGTACTTTCATTAGCTTCCAGACTATTAATCGGACATGTGGCTTGCAAATGTATCAAACCAAATGTCTACAGACTGCCAGGGGTCTTTGTCATTGCAACTCATGCATATTACTATGACTGTAGTTTTCCCTCGTCATATGAATGTGTGATTTGTTGTGCTAGACTACTAACATTTGACTTTACTCACTTAAGCCTACTAGTGTCCATTTTATTGGACATCGTCAAACGGTGTAGAGCCAAACCAGACACTGCGACACACGGCGTCTGATCAGGTTCTGCACTGTTTACTTATAACATTTACTTTAAGATTTGAATGAACTCACTACTTAAAAACCTTTATCTTCGAAATGGATTCGTCCAATTATTAGGGGTGGGAAACTCCATTAGACATAAAAGGGTTAAAGCTCTGAAATAGAATGGTGTACTCAGAAAAACAATTGAAGGGTATTAGAATTATTTTGACTTTATTACAAGCTACAAAATAATTTCCAAACAAAGTTTTTTGAATTTGATAGAACTACTAATCTTCGTTTCAGCGAAATGCAAAATAAAAAGTATGGGTCATTGGTTACGATACAGTAACACCCCAAATGTAGACTGGCATCATCAGTCCACTAAATGCATATACTCGTAATTACATTTATAACTATATTAGCTATGAAAAAAATCATCTTATAAAAAATTCTATCCTCTCTGATAGTGCGATTTATTGAAGCCCAGAACTACTACAAGTTCAGTTTATAAATTGCTATCTTAGAGAGAATATCAGTTTTACTAGAAAATTATTGGCATAAGAGACTGTGACCAGTCGATCTACGCCAAATGTAACAACCCTCTTAACCAAAAGTTCATGAGCAATAAAATTTGCGTTTATAGTTTGTGCTGCAAACTTGACCTGGTCGTTGCTTACTTTCTTTTTCCGACCACAGAAAAGTTGCTCGACCCATTTATCAGCCATTGATCTAATAGCGCGACAATTTCGTCAACAAAAATAGTGCAGATATGGCAACCCCAATCCAATTTGACAAGAGATTGGCAGTAAAACATTTGACTGTGCTACAAAATTAGGTGGCTGGCTTTCAACTGAGAGCCAGCAATGATTTTTGAGTCAATCATTATGGAATACAAACGATACAAATGGGTCTTAACCATTGTTGAATGTTTGTGATTTTGCAGTACAGAGGGTTAACCCATTTGGAACTCTACTGTATTTTAACAATTGAAGCGTGGCTTATATCAAACATCAATTGTGATTGCAGATATCTAAAACTATGGACTGCATGTTTCATTGAATTGAATATTAGAGATAAAATTGAATCTAAATATCCTTCAATTGTTTCTCTGAGTGTATTATTCAAAGCACAATGCCCTATTTCCAACTGGTTTGCTTTAACAGCTTAGTACATGATTTGAGTGTATTTTAATCTTAATTAGAATCTTCTTCAGAATATTTAGTATTGTAACCATCACTAAAGAAGCACTGGTAAGATGGCCTATACTATTTGTATTCAACTCTACACATATTATGTAAAACTGTAAGTGAGTATGATCAGGAAATACCACAATAACTCACTGCAGACCAACCTACGGTATTATAGGACTTTTTGGTTACTGTAAAGGCGGCACCTTATGAATGCGTAATTGGGACTGGTCTACCTTAGACATAGGTAAAAGCTGAAAATGAGGCGTGGTTTTATTCAAAAGTAACTGTATCATCTTGCGCCCTTACCTCAGTGTAGACGCAAACACATCATTTAGTCCTTAAAACGCTAGCAAAATAACTACATCTGAAAATGTCTATTTAACATAAGCATAGAGGCAACTATTGTGGACCCATATCAGACTGCTCCTACAGGAGCAGTCTGATCTGGGTCCACACTGTTTGTCTATGAGGCTTCAAATATTTCAGTCGACGACAAATAACATACATTTTGCGATTGAGCGCTTTAAGAGTTAATAAATGTGAGTTCAGTGTGTATATGGTTAGGATTTTCATGAAATGCACACACGTTTGCGCGGCCCAAACAACTTATTAATTCTTCACCAAATTATAAATAGAACCTGATTTCCCTTATTTAGCAGATGAAATAGCCGAACCACGCCCAGATATGAATATTAAAATTACCGCCTTTACAGAGAGCAAATATTTTTATTACACCGCGAGGAAGAGCTACGGAACACTAACAGTCACCGTGAATTAACATTCTGCTCGTTTCATCGAATAGAGCAGAATATTTGTCTAGTCGGTACTAGCATTAACAAAGGTTGTGCAGTATATTATTACTCAGTCGTCATGCACGGACTGAGAATAATCAGGTATTTGTGAACGAAGTGTCGTGAAAAATCAGTTCTAAGGCGGCTTCACAGATGTGAGCAACACACAAAATGCGAAGGACGTTTGTCTATATTTCTGGAGTAAGAAGATAGCATGGCATCGACCTAGGGTATTAACAGCAGACAGAAAGAGATGAACAAGTTGGTTTCTACAGAATTAAAAAGATAAGTGACACTCAAAAACTTATTTTGTGAATTTTAGGTAGCAAAAGTGCGCCTGTCGCATCTGCAGATTATAACTCAAAAGGTAAATGCGTTCAATGTGTAGAATACTGGCAGGGTCAAAAAATAGATGATTGTGACAGAAATCTAAACCATTATTAAACGGTATATAAAGATGAAGAATTTAGCGAAAGGTACATTTTTTATCTGAAACGCCTTTAAGCGGAGAATGTTGTATACTATAGAGCAAATAAAAACAATGCAACACACTACATATATAATATGAAAGAATATGCCAGGGATAACACGATCATATTTCAAACACGTTCATGTATACAGGTGTCAATAGCAGGCTATAAAAGTTTATCTGAAACGCTCAAAAGCGGAGTATGGTGTATAATATAGAGCAAATAAAAAATAACGCAACTCACTAGAAAGAATATACCAAGGATATCACGGTCATAGTTTCAAACATGTTCACGTATATAGACGTCAAGAGCAGGCTACACATGTTTATCTGAAACGCTCAAATGCGGAGAATGTTGTAACATATATAACAAATAAAAAATAACGCAACACACTACATACACATTATGAAAGACTATACCAGGGATACCACGATCATAGTTTCAAACACAGTTACGAATCTAGGCGTCAAGAACAGGCTATACATCCTCATGAATTGGGCGGCTTTTCCTGGTTTTGCAAAGAAGATAAATTAACAGTAATAATAATAGTTATAATAATAATAAAATAAAATTGTTAAGTCAACGATGGAATCAATCACAGTTTTACATCTAACGTTCCTACATTTCAGTTTCAAATATTTGAAACAACGACAGAATATTAGAACCCACATTGGCTAGAAAGTAGTTGACGGTTATTTACATCTGGAGGTCGCCAGTGACGAGGAAGATCAGAAACACATTTGAAGAGCTCAATCCAAGTCGGCATTGGAAATTTGAAAGTCCATATCTAAAGCACAATGTAAAGATAAGTACAGAAAGCAGTTTTCTTGTTTTCATCAGATAGACATTTCAGATATAAAGGGTTTTTTTAAGATGTGAATCTTGGCGCTATACTAAGGTTGGTAGTACAGACCAGTTAGATCATGAGAGACGATAACGAAGGTGGGTGGATTTGCAGAGAGAAAAGTACAGATGAATCCCCATGAAATAGGTTAAATATTAAATATAAATAGATGCATGGTCGTATTAGTACTTTACGTTGGTTATAGAAGAGGATTACACTTTATCTATCTATTTGTTGTACTGATCGCGACAAATACTGTTGTTTTTTTTTGCCAGAGAGTGTTTATCTTAAAAAAAAAAGATGGAAATTTCTGCCATGTAAAGAGGTCTTACAGTAATAAGACAACAAAGAGATCCACTTATTACTATCTTAGAAATGTATTCTTAAAATTGAAAAGTAGCCTCATGCTATTAATACTATACTGTAAAAATAACAAGGCACAAAGCATAGATTAGTACTGGATTGTAATAGCATAAGCAATAGTTTGCATAAATCTAAGTTTAATATACAAAAAAAAAAAAAGTTACAAGATAACATGACAACAACTTCAAAATGATATTTCATGAGCTAATTTGAAAATGGTGGGTCTTATATTAATTACATGGATAAAGCTCAGTCAAATGGAACGGTTTCAGCTTTCTCATGGTCAGACGCAGGTAAGGAAGCATTTTACATACAGAATTCCTTACTGGAATTGGCGAGCATTGGTCAAATATTGCGGAAAGTTTTAACAGTGATGTTATTACAGTGGTAAACGGTCAAAGAATAACTGCATTTGTAAATGACTGTTTAGGTGGAATCAAAGCTATAACGCAGTATGTATTTAAATTTTGCTCATAGGCAGCCCCTATTCCTGATATCGATTTTTTTCTTTATTTAATGAAATTTGGATTTCTTCTGTTTGAAGAAAATTATCAATTGAACCGTTTGTGCATGTTGAATGATTCATACATTTCTTCTGCTTGAAAACGGGTAGGTTTATGTATGCTGAAAGATGGAGAAAATGTAACAGGTAATCAAAGAAAGGAGATTTCAATTAGAAACATAAAGTTATCAGAGCGTACGAGCAGAAATCGCTGCATCTACAGTAGAACAGATGTTAGAGACATGTCAGTTAAAGGTATGCTTGTTAAAATAAAAATGAGTCATTCACCTTTGAAAAGGGGTCAGTTGTTTTAAAGGCGTAGTCGTTAAAAGCTAATGTTAGAGTGTTGAAAGAGAATACTGCATTCGATTCTGAATTATTCGGAAACGAAAAACGGTGATGCTTATGTTGGCTATGCAGATATGGAGAATGTTATAAGTAGTGAGACAAAATTTAAAAAAAAATACAAATACACTTGCAGTGTAATTGATTTTCCCAGAAGTGGAATTTCAAAGGTTATTTCCAAAGGTAAGAATATATATCATAGGAGCAGTAGATTTATGTGGGAAGAGCAAATTTTCCTCATAAGAGAGCTCTAAAAATCGGTTGGTGACTACGTCACATGTCATTTCCCCAGAAGAGGAAACAAGAAATTCCCCAGAAGTGAAAAAAAGATATTTATCTGGTATAAGGTAATTTTGAGACTGCCCAGGAGGTGGAAACGATTTTCCCAGAAGTGGGAAAAGTATTTACCTGGTTGAAGGTTATTTTCAAAGGTAAGAATATATATCATAGGAGCTGTAGATTTATGTTGGAAGAGCAAATTTTCCTCATAAGAGAGCTCAAAAATCGTTTGATGACTAGGTCACATGTAATTTCCCAAGAAGAGGAAGCATGAAGTTCCTTTGAAGTGGAAAAAGGTATTCATCTGGTATAAGGTAATAATTGAGATTGCCCAGGAAGTAGAAACGAGTTCTCCCAGAAGTGGGAAAAAGGTATTTACCTGGTAGAAGGTTAATTCCAAAGGTAAGAAAACATAACATTGTAACAGTAGATTTATCTGGGAAACGCAAACTTTCTATATAAAGGAGTTTAAAATCGGTTGGTGACTAGGTCACATGTCCGTTCCCCAGAAGTGTAAATATGAAGTTCCCCAGAAGTGGAAAAAGGTATTTATCTGGTATAAGGTACTAATTGAGATTTCCCAGGAAGTGGAAATGAGTTCCCCGGAAGTGGGAAAAGGTATTTACCTGGTAGAAGGGTAATTCCAAAGGTAAGAAAACATAACATAGTAGCAGTAGATTTATGTGGGAAAAGCAAACTTTCCTCATAAGAGAGCTTTAAAATCGGTTGGTGACTAGGTCACATGTCCATTTCCCAGAAGTGGAAATATGAAGTTCCCCAGAAGTGGGAAAAGGTATTTATCTGGTATAAGGTACTAATTGAGATTTCCCCGGAAGTGGAAAAAGGTATTTACCTGGTAAAAGGTAAAAATTGAGATTTCCCAGGAAGTGGAAATGAGTTCCCCGGAAGTGGGAAAAAGGTATGTACCTGGTAGAACGGTAATTCTAAAGGTAAGAAAACATAACATAGTAGCAGTAGATTTATGTGGGAAAAGCAAACTTTCCTCATAAGAGAGCTTTAAAATCGGTTGGTGACTAGGTCACATGTCCATTCCCCAGAAGTGGAAATATGAAGTTCCGCAGAAGTGGAAAAAGGTATTTATCTGGTATAAGGTACTAATTGAGATTTCCCAGGAAGTGGGAGCGAGTTCCCCAGAAGTGGAAAAAGGGTATTTACCTGGTAAAAGGTAACAAGTGAGATTTCCCAGGAAGTGGAAACGAGTTCCCGGGAAGTGGAACGTGGTATTTACCTGGTAGAAGGTAATAATTGAGATTTCCCAGGAAGTGGAAACGAGTTCCCCGGAAGTGGAACATGGTATTTAGCTGGTAGAAGGTAATAATTGAGATTTCCCAGGAAGTGGAAATGAGTTCCCCGGAAGTGGAACATGGTATTTACCTGGTAGAAGGTAATAATTGAGATTTCCCAGGAAGTGGAAACGAGTTCCCCGGAAGTGGAAAATGGTATTTACCTGGTAACAATTGAGATTTCCCAGGAGTGGAAACAAATTTCTTGGAAATGGAAAAGGGTATTTACCTGGTAGATGGTAATAGTTGAGATTTCCCAGGAAGTGGAAAAAGTTATTTACCTTATAACAGATAATAACTGAGATTTCCCCAGAAGCGGAAGTCAGGTTGAAAATGCAGATTGAAGGTCTTAATTTTCGAAAGGTGCAAAAGTCCCTGAGAGCAAAATCAATGTACAAAAACAAAAAAACAAAATCTCAGATGAAAATAAGGGTAGACTTTCAAACAACGAAGTATTTGGTTTAAGTATGGTTTTGGGAGACAAAATGTCCTCCATATGAACAAAGATGGAGGAGTAAATATGGTTGTATAGAGCAGTATTTAGAAGATAAAAATGAGGTCAATGTTTATTACAATAACAAGAAAATGAATTCACTCATAAAAAAAAAAAAAATCGGGAGTAGAAAAGGTGACTTTCAAAATATCGCCATGGTGGTAAGTTACGTGAAATATCAAAATTAAAATGGCAATAAAATGGATATGGTATATTTCTAATAAGCTATGAGTTTATTTAAGTCAGAGAAAGAAGAAACTTAAATTGACTGATATATGGGATCACAAACAAATGACAAGTTCAGTGTATATTATAACGAGGATACAAATAAGTTAATTCCAGATGGGTTCCCAGTATAGAAGTTGCCCGATTATTAGCTCAGTATAAGAGTTAGCAGAGGGGAAATGTTGAGTATTATAGATATGACAGTTTTTTGTACTTTAAGAGTTTCAGACCAGCCGTTTGCACCTGATTATCTAATTTTAATAGGTGGTACATTTAGCAAAACAAAAGTAAATAAATAAGTAAATAAAATGAGTACCAGATACAGTCATTTTAATCAAAGTATTATATGCAAATGGGCATGAAAACAATGATATTTTTGGAAAATAAATTTTAGATTTCAGCATGATTGCAATGAAAATAAGAATAATATGTATTGACAATAAGGCTATTTGTATATGGCTATTTGTTTTCATTTGTTGCAGGTATGTACGTTGAAGAGTTTGGAGTCGAAATGTTAAACATTACAGAGGTGAAGTCTATGTGAGACATTGTAATGTGACTTAACATGAAAACGTAATTAGAATCTATACAAAATTTTGTCGCTCTCTAACATTTGTAATTTCTAAGCGCGCCAACATGCAAACTGTGTTTGTTTTCTTTGTTAGAAGTTAAGAATAGACTTAACATTCTGCTCGTTTCATCGAATAGAGCAGAATATTTGTCTAGTCGGTACTAGCATTAACAAAGGTTGTGCAGTATATTATTACTCAGTCGTCATGCACGGACTGAGAATAATCAGGTATTTGTGAACGAAGTGTCGTGAAAAATCAGTTCTAAGGCGGCTTCACAGATGTGAGCAACACACAAAATTTTGTATAGATTCGAGCAAGAGATCTTGCCGTGTTGATTTGCACGTCGTCATTGCTATGTGGTATACTGCACTGTTTAAAATCACAGCAAGTTTTCGCCAAACAAAAAATAGAAAGTTTGGTGTCATGTGGGCTGGACGGCAGGTACTTCGGCAATGAGAAGATCTAAGGGTTAAGTAAGCTGTGTTACTGGCAGGGCTTTTACAAGCACTTCTTAAATAGATCTCATCAAGGTCTACAACGTCCTTCCATGTCACGCTGCTCATTTGCTCACATTAAAGCGCGCCAACATGCAAACTGTGTTTGTTTTCTTTGTTAGAAGTTAAGAATAGACGATATCAGGAAGACACTTAAAGTAAAGCAACCAACTCTTTCATCCTTATCATGACGACTGCAAAACCTAGAAAAGACGCTAAGCACAGCATACCAATACATGGATCAACACAGAACCACCATAAACAATAAGAGCAACAAAAAACAATGAATCAACAACAACAGATTCGCCGCCTTAGAACGGAAAGCAACCTTCGCAAAAGCTTTAAGAGGGAATGCGTTTCATCATATAAGTCCACACAAAATTTTTCTCATGTTTATTTCGATATGCATGTGGCTCGCATGCCAAGTCCGGTCTTTAATCAGCTTGGTGTTTAGTTATCCAAATGTCGTTTCAATGGCCATCTTTAATGAAGCATGAATGAAGCATGACTCTAAGATAGTCACCTTTTTGTTGTTTTTTGTGGCTCAAACTTTGGTGCATCAGATATTATTTTTATTCCATTCAAATACTCTTTCTAGATAGCAATATGATTATATGCTACCAGAAGATAAAACATTTCAGAAAGAAAGTTGACATTAAAAGAACTGGAATAAAATACAAATGAAGATTTTTTTCTGACATATCAATGTTTCAGACTGGAGTCAGGATACTTAAAAGTACATGATAAAGTGCATTTACAAAACGATTCGAACGGATCTATGCACTCTACAAAAACTCAGATCAGCTTGAGCATCGACCTTATCAGTGAACTATTTCCCATTGTGTAGCTAGGGGTTAATACTTTCCTCACGCGGACAGTGTATCTTCGCTGAACGCACATGTCGTTTTGTTGCTCTTTCATGCACTGGCCAATCGGAACTGCCTCGGCCAATTCCGCGAAATTACGTGGAATCAGACCACGGATGTACATCGAGGATCTACTTTTATAACGCGGGTGATAACGTGACGCTGACGTTATATAACGTGACACTGACGTCATAGAAACAATGTTAACACAATAACAAGTGTGATTGAAGCAAAGCAAACGGCTTAAATGAAGTTTATGTTTTTTTTCAATAAAATATCACTATAGCGATATTTTATTGAAAAAAACATAGACTTCATTTATTCTGCTGATTAAACTTTTCGGATAATCAGAATAATCGATTTTGATACAGCTGAACCCACATGCTGCAGAACTAATTTTCCATACGCCAGTTTTGGCTAATAAAATGGAGCTTTTTTGGTACATACTAATACTACGCGTAATGCTCCTTACATACACCCGAGCCATGATTCGATTCTCAAATTGTGGCGGACTTTCCGTAATGATGCATTGGGTTGTATGATTGTCGATTGATAGTTAAATTGCATCCAATGCATTCGTCAATGCATGCCCTATCTATCGGCCTCTTGAAACTCAACGATCGGAGCCTACACGGTCTGTCAAACTAGATTATATCTGCTCTGAAGATAGATTGATGCTTAATTTAGTTCAAATCAGCAGCAATGCACTGGTACAATTCAATATAGTTTGATTAATTTGTTTTTAGAATATTGATATTGAATGGGATGCAGGATCACAGAAAAACAATGGTTTCTCGTTTCTAAGAGAGATACCATTTGTTTTTATATGGGTGGGGATCTAAAGGGTGGGGTAGATATTTATTTGATCCTCGGTATTTTTTCTTCAGCAGCTTTTAAATTGTGGAGTCGTGTTGCCCTAGATTTTTCCATCTATCCAATAAGACAAAATCAAAATAGGGATGGCGAACTGGGAGATGGATGTGAGATTTAATACAGTTAAATCTATAATTTTGGCCTAAATGAATTTTCTGTAGATAAATACATCATAACTTATCCACCGCCAAGATATAGTTTCAGCGTCATCCGTGCGTCTGCCCTTCCGCTCCTACCAGAGCAACAATGTGGGGTATGCTTTACAGAATATTTCATATGGTACATTGTAGGGTGATTTTGTATAGTAGGCTGCACCCCTCAATAAAGCATGTTTACATAAGTAAAAATAAACTAGAATGGACATATTTGATAAAATGGGGGTTCGCACCACTTCGGATTTTAGGACCAGATTCCCCAACCCAGGGAGGTACTCTCATTTTTCTTCATATGTAGGCCAGGACCCGTCATCTACTGTTTACCATAACAAATATCTGGAATCCGATAATCAGGCATACTCCAAAACTATATGAATCTTTAGCAACCTAAAATATATCCCCATTCTCTATCGTTTATTAACCCCCTTTCCAGAAATCCTTGATGATCCCCAGTCCACAGTGGTAATACCAGAGTGCAACCCATATTGTACCTCTTGATACGCCAGCATGGGCGTGTAAACGAGGCGTATGTGTAAATGCTTGAGTACCATTATGTCATGTTCTGAAAAATGAGAAATTCTGTATTAATAGACTTTTCGCTTACTGTAAAGGCGGCAACTTTAATATTCACATCTGGGCGCGGTTCGGCTATTTCATCTGCTAAACAAGGGAATTCAGGTTCTATTTAATATTTGGTGAAGAACTAATAAGTTGCTTAGGATGCGCAAGCGTGCGTGTATTTCATGTAAATCCTAACCGTATTTATTAACCCTAAAAGCCCATAATCACAAAATATATGTTTTGTCGTCCACTAAAATATGTGAAGCCTCATAGACAAACAGTGTGGACCCAGACCAGACTGCTCCTGTAGGAGCAGTCTGATCAGGGTCCACAATGTTTGCATCTATGCTTATGTTAAATAGACATATTCAGATGCAGTTATTTTGCTGGCGTTTTAAGGACTAAATGATGTGTTTTACGTCTATACTGAGATAAGGCGCAAGATGATACAGTTACTTTTGAATAAAACCACGCCTCATTTTCAACTTTTACCTATGTCTAAGGTTGACCAGCCCTAATTACGCATTCATGAGGCACCGCCTTTACAGTAAACGAAAAGTGAAAGAATACAGCGAAACCTAGAGACTTTGGTTCCCCGCACTTAAAGGCTAAAAACTCCTTTTCAGCTAATGAACTCGATTGAAACTATGTAGTTGTTGAATTTACGCCAATTCAATCATGCCAATTCATTTTATTGTCAAAAGTTCTGTACAGCTTTTTAGGCCAGTTTTTTTTTATTAGTTGATTAACGGGAATTTTTTTTCAGACTTAGGGTCGGGGGGACGAAAAAAAATAAAATAAAAAAGCTCTGAAAATGACCAGTTGACTGGTCATTTTCAGAGCTTTTTTTTCAAAGCTTTTTTTTTCTTTTTTTTTTCCTTTAATATCTCCAGTAAAACAGTAAACCTAGTAGGTAATCTTTGAATATTTCATAATTTCCTTAAAATCTGGACAGGAAAATCACTTTTTACAGTGTCACTCTCGAAAATACACAGACAGAACCTCAAAAAAATATTACTCTTTTCAACGGAACAAATAATATTTAGAGTCGACGGATATAATAAAAAAAAAAAAAATTAAATTTTATTTCTTCTTACTTTCCGGAAAATTACAGTAGGAGGGTTCGTAAATCAACAAATAAAAAAATTCTGGCCTTATTCACCTGTTTCCAAGCCGATAATTAGCTCCTTTGATTTTTGAGCCTGACTTCGAACGCATTACTGAAAACCCGTGTTGTCATTCCTGTCAGCTAATCGTTCACAGAAATATTTTGCGTAAGTTCTGTGAAATCCAAGAATGCATAGCAGCGTACTTTTGGCTTCATTTCCAATTAACCGCTATTATCAGTGCCAATCTTAACAGCTTATCATTGAAAACATCGAAAATACTTTAACGCATATTAACGGTTGTAGACTTAAATTGATAACACTCTCTTTTATAAAAAAAATGAATCTTTTGATTTGTCGGAAGAAGCCAGCGAGTCACTCGAACAAGATGATAGCTCTGTTTAATCTGGCATTATGACTGCGTTTGTACACCTGTCAGAACATTTACAATATAGTCAAATATCGTTGCTTCGAAGTTTATTCTGCGAATTACCAGTAGTTCGAATTAAAGTGAAATAAAGCAAAATTAATAAATTTTATCAATTATTAGTTATATTTTATCACATGACGTCGCGTTTAGGAGTGGTGATATAAAACCATGCAATTAAATCGATAAACCACTAGTGGTTTACAGAATGAGTAACGTTCTGTAATGACGTCTATTCTAACACACCTCGCCTATAGAGCCAATGCTAGAAACGTGATATATCAAACGGATAAAGTCACGGTTTTGAAAGCGGTGGACGGTGTAACGTCGTTTTTACGCTTGAAAGACGCTATATATTCATGTAAATGTATGCGGCACAGTCAAACTATTGGTGGGATTTCTTCAATGCAATGGCGGAAAGTTGGAAGAAGCTGAAGACTTCAAATGTGTTTCCGCCGTTTATTGTGTGTTAGAATCGAAATCGATCAGCTCTAGTACGTGAACTGTTGAGCAATAACTCACTGTTTGTCGGTCAGTTGTATGAAGATAAATCACTCGCGCTGCGCGCTCGTGATTTGATCTTCTTTACAACTGACCTACAAACAGTGAATTATTATACAACAATTCACTGCTAGAGCTGATCTATTGCTTAATTAAACATTGAGTGAAGGATGGTAAAATCTTAACGTTTTCACGCATAGAATGCGAATTTAAAGCAATTTTAATATCATGTGATAAATATACTGATGGGCTTTAAAAACGCTACACTAACTTCCTGCTATATCTTACAAAAGACAGTTGAAAGTAAAACTTTCTTTGCTTCGATGATGTCGTCATAAAGTGGCTTCTTCAGTCAACGCTTAAGTTTTAATTGGACAACTAAACTCGACGACGCTATTGCTTAGTAAAGCTTTCGTCACTGAAGTATTTCTTAAGTAGCAGAGTTTTTAAGTCATCGAATGAACGGGTACATACAGATTAACGTCAAAAATGCAGAACTGTTGTATCAGCGACCTGCAAATCAAAATGAAAGCCGTTCCTTGATGACTTACAAAGTTCATGACACACATTTGATGCTTCTGGTGTTTCTTGATTTAAAGAAGTAGGGGATCTTTCACTGATAAAATTTTGTCAAATGATTGAGATAACCCCTATCTCAAAGAATTTACATTTTTAATGCTTTAAACTAATTTGAAGCGGACAAATTTGGCATGTGTTACTCATAAATGCACAATCAAATTTATTGCTTTGCATTCTTTTTTGGGACATACATTAAAGCTACTGTCCTTGTGTAGCGTTTTTAAAGCCCGTCAGTATAGAATCTAACACTCGTGCGCCTGCATAATTGAATTTATTAAACTCGTTGCGGGAAAGAAATAAAATGCTCGACAAGCCTCGCATTATATCTCTTTTCCACTACTCGTTTAATAAATTTAATAAAACATGAGTACTCATGTAAGATCCTATATGAGTACTCATGTAAGATCCCATATGTATTGATTTTTGTGTAAATCGAATGTCAGTCAAAATAGACTTGTGGTCAGCAGTATTCGTCACATTGGGTTACGTCAAAACAAATATTCTACATATGAACCGCGACATGTAATTTCTAACAATGTGGCATTTTGACAAGCATAGACTCAGATGAGCCTGTTCAGCCTCCTTTTAAGATTAGAAACAACGCATGTTGTTCGGTCAGTAGCTTAACAGACATAGAATATCCAAGCGACTAGCAAAGGCTCTGATCAGACTGCGCGTATGCGCAGGCAGGTCTGAGGCTTTCCTGGTCGCACATAGCACATTGTTGAAAACCTCATAATGCGGCTCGGGAGCGCAGTAGTAGAGTGCTTGACTCGAGACCGAGGGGCCGCGGGTTCGAGCCTCACCGGAGTCATTGCGCTGTGTCCTTGAGCAAGAACATTAGTCCTAGCTTAGAACTGGTTCAATCCAGGAAGACCCGTCCCTTTATAACTGAAAGATTGTTGATGGGACGTAAAGAGCCAAATCAAAAAAACACAACCATGTTGCGGCTCATATGCCTGTGAAACTTCCATATAGAAGTTACATGTAATTAATGTAAATGTCATTAATCTTTTGGTTTTGTATTGACCTAGTTAAAGGTCCGCGGTTTAGCTGTATTGGCCTGGAGTCGAAGGCCGAGTACCAATATAGCTGACTTCGGACTGGGCCTGTTAGCACCAATACAACTGACCTCGGACCTGTGAGTGGGCCAGTACGAAATTACTTGATTAGTACCATAATACTATTGCTAGACTGATATTCAGTCTCCAATGCCATTTTACCTTCATATAATGTACTGGTTCAACCCGGGAAGACCCGTCCCTGTTTAACTGAAAGATTGTTTATGGGACGTAAAGAATCAAATCAAACAAAACAAAATCATATAATGTAGTACAAAATCACCAGTCCTCTCTGATAGCACTCGCGAGTCGGACTCCCTTTTCAGCCTTATAGAGCTAGATTACAATGTATATGAAGTTAATTAGATAAAAAATGAGCCGTGGCATGAGATTTCCAACAATTTGACATTTTGACAAGTGTAGACTCGGACGAGCCTCTGAAGCCTCCTTTTAAGCTTAGAAACTCCAAATGGTGTTCAGTCAGTAGCCTAGCAATCATAGAATACTCAAGCGACGAGCAAAACGTATGCGCAGGCTGATCGGAGGCTTTGCTGGTCGCACATACCACATTGTTGGAAATCTCATGCACTTGCTCATTTTATAAATAACAAAATGCTTTAAGAAGGAGACTGCTACAAGTCAATACTAATCCTATCAAGCCATATGTTCTAAGTGCTTCAAAGATTCTGATAACTACAATTGCCTTAACAAAAATGTAGGGTTGGTATGTTTACAATAAGAGCAAACTGTAAACACTATATAATTTGATCAAGAGCGACGTACTGTAGGGCTGAGTTACAGTAGCATGATCAGACAAAATCGTTGCAGTATATTAATATTAGTTTTGCCGATCTCAAACTGGGAATATTTCAACCACCCATGTACCAGACGACACATCGAGACACATAGGGGTATTCCCAGACTTGAAAACTCAATCGCGCTAGTGGAAATAAGTTCATAAATTCCACCGCTTATAAAGAGGCAACATATGTCTTGCCAAGCATTTTCAGTTGTGAATCTATGTTAAATATACGCTATTTATTATATTTATGAACAAGGACGACACAGACCAGCCTGTGCGAACGCACAGGTTGGTCTGGGCAGTCATTGTCCACACATGCGTCATAATACAAGAGCGGTTGCGACGCTCCCCGGCGTTTTCGAATTTAGATACTGTAGCAGCGTAGTTTGGTTAAATTACAATGCAACACTTGTTTAAAAGTATTTTTGAAATTTATCTTTTGCAATTATTTATAAATGTCTGCGAGAATTACAGCCGGTGCCTTTAGATAAGGTGTGAGAAACTTCAATGAAATTGTTGCTACGTGTTAGGATTAGCGTATAGCTTATGCCTGTGCACGCCTCAAAACGATCTTTAATTCTTTACGTGCTGTGTATATTATGCCAATTTGACGTTTTCTGAATTTTATTCAAAATAATATTTTTGACAAAATTATTTCAGGAAAAACCATCAGAGTGCCAACAATTTGGATGAAGATCAAGTCGATTCATGGTTTGTCGGACATGATCTGGATCCAAACTGCTTGCAAACCTTTTTATGCTTTCATTAGATGTTACTAGTAGCGAATCATATGTCTTCATGAAAGTTTCCACCCTATAAACGTAGACAAAAAGATAAAATGACTTTCATCCTCCCCACCTTCTTTAAGTGCGCTGAATATATTGTGATCACCTTCGTCCGCCCGCCTGCTATTTATGCTAATATCTTCCTAGACTTCGGGCCTGTTGGAGCGTGTTAGACATTTTGTTCGTTCGTCCATCCGTTTGTCAGTCCGTAATTACAAATGGAATTGTGTTGGTTACTTTCAATTTCCAAAGTCATTTAACTTCCCAGATTAACCAGGTAGGGATCACACGGAATTCCGCGGCTAGCCTTTGTCGCGGATTTCCGTGACATTGAATTTTTTGGAAGGTAGCGGTTTTCCGTAACTTTCAAAAACGCTAAATATATCTCATTGGGGAGCAGTTATTGTTTGTACTTTACAAGGGTCACGGAATTTCATGACATCCTTTGTAAATATCTACCATTTTAAGTTTGTGCACGCATGATATTTGTTGTATCGTCGTCAACCTTAGCTCACCTTGAGGTTTGCTTTAGCTCTTACATCAGTGAGAAATGAGCCCTTTTCTTTGTTTCATTTTAATGTGTTATTATGCCCCCCTGGATGGGTCTGGTGATATATTGTTTTTCCCTTTGCGTCTGTCTGTCTGTCCATGTCAAAACCCTGTCCGCTCTATAACTTGATTACCGTTAAAGATATTTCAATGACATTTCATACATTTGTAAAGCACATTCAGACGACGTGTCATGCACAAGAATCATAACTCTTGCACGTTTATTTATCAAATTATTCCCCTTGTAACATAAATAAGGGCATTTTGTCCACTCTGTAAGTTGAACACTGTTAAAACTATTTGGTTGAAACTTCATACACTTCTAGAGCACAATGAGACAATGCGTCATGTACAAGAACGATAACTCTGCTTTGGGTGTTTTGGAGTTATTTCCCTTTGATCATTTGCAATGCTATTTCGTGTCCCCTCTATAACTTGGTAACCGGTGGTTGGAGATATTTCAACGAAACGTCATATATTTGTAAAGCACATTCAGACAACGTGTCATGCACAAAACCATAACTCTTGCATGTTTATTCTTCAAATTATTCCCCTTGTAACATAACTAATTGCAATTTTTGTCCGCTCTGTAAGTTGAACACTGTTAAAGCTATTTGATTGAAACTTCATACATTTCTAGGGTACAATAAGACAATGTGTCATGCACAAGAACCGTAACTCTGTTTTAGATATTTTTGGAGTTATTTCTCTTTGATCTTTTGTAATGCTGTTTCGTGTCCGCTCTATAACTTGATAACCGTTAGAGGTGTTTCAAGGAAACTTCATACATTTGCAATGTGCATTCAGATTATGTGTAATCCACAAGAACCATAACTCTTACATGTGTATTTTCAAATTATTCCTCTTGTAACACATTTTTGTGATTTTTGAGTCCTAAAGGGGGAGACATTTTTTCGTAGAAAACAATCTTAGTTTCTCTGTGGTGATATATTGCATTAGTTGGGAAGCCTAAATGCGAGCTAAACAGTTTTGCGTTTTAACAACAAAAAAATCTAGGGTGAAGAATTGGCGGCTATTAAGTGCATTTAAGTTCCCCATAGCTTAGGCTGAAATCCGTTCTAAAACAAAAACAGTAAGTGAGTATCATTAGGAGATACAACTATCACAAACTGCAGTTAATCTCGTGGCATCATGAGAAAGAGCCACACAACAAAACGAGACAGCAGGAAGACGAACAAAGCAAAGCAACCAGCTTTCTCTTCCCCATCGAGATGATTGCAAAACTGGAATGTACACAAAGGAACGCACAACAAAACACAGAACAATTACAGAATCTCACAATGGCAGTAACAATCAACAATGGATCAACCACAACAGAACCACCGCCTTAGAACGGACATCAGCCAAAGCCACTGGGGGAGGGGGAGGGGGGCTTAAATGCATTTTACTGGCACAAAATCGTCGTCCTAGATTCTGCTATTGTTGAAGCACAAAAATGTTAAACTCGCATGGAGGATACTTAACTAATACAGTGCATCATCGAAGAGACAAGCACTCAAATTAACGCACTATGACGAAAAAGAGAAAAGGGCTCACGACTCTCAGATAGTCAGAGCTAAAGAAAACCTCAAGTTGAGCCACGGTGGGCCCAGCTACAGCCAAGCATCAGGCACCAACCCACCGATTAAAGCTTTACGTCAGAGACGTCATTGAGTCTGAGGCCTTACCCACCGTCGTGCAATTGAAGAGGAAGCCAACGCTAAAACCCGTGATTGGGTTTGCAACCAGGCATGCAGACTGTCGCATGATATCCAAGTTATATCAATCTTTTTTTATAACGTTTGATAATCTTTTTGAATTGATCACGAAAATTAGGGTTTCTAACAATTATTTTGAATTTATAAACTAAATCCCCATAAAATATAGGTACTGATGTGCCCTGTTGCAAAAGAGCTTTTAACCCAATGTTGTATGTAACCATTTACTCTGAGTGTCTGTGGTAGAGTTTAGAAAATGCTTTTCGAATTTTATGATATCTTGTTTTAATAACTTAGCAGTCATAAATAGGGTTCTGTTGTTGAAATTATCAATATTAGAACACACTCTCGCAAAACGAATAAGCTGTGAAATATATACACCATAGGAAGGTGAGCGAGGAACAACTCCATCAAGAAATGGGAAATTTACTATTTCAAAATCAGAATCATTAGACTTCAAGCTAAATCCTATCTTGAAGAAAATATCAATCCGCATCTTTTACGAGATGTTTGCACTCTGTGCGCCAGGGCGTTAGTCTCTGACAGCCTGTTACATATGTTACTGTAACAAACTAAGGAAACAAGCAAAATGAAAGTTTGAGCTACAGAAAGAATGCATTAAGCTATCTATTTATTCTAATTTCTTATGTAGTTTGCAAGCTGGATGCCTAAGCTACATAAAAGCAGCATTTTAAACAAAATAACAGCTTCAAATGGTGCTATATGCGTTACATAGATTAAATTTTCCTTTGAAAATTGAAATCGTGACAAACATCATTTAATTTTATAATCGATTTGTGCATTTCTTCAAGTGTTTTAATCTTAGTTAGCTAAAATACTCATTCGACTAATAGAAAGAAACAAATGTTTGCTTTTCTATCTCAAATAAATTGTTTTATATGAGCTATTAAACAACTCTACCCCAAACTTTAAGTATCCGATTTTGATATCTATTATTGAAGAAAATTGTATGAAAATATTTGACACTGGTGGATATCTTACATTTTTGGGACTGTCATGCTAATGCAATAAAGAATCTTAGATTTGCAAGTTCGACATTAGGATCAGAGTACTTATCAAAGCATGTAACGTATGTTACATGGCATAATGAATGAGCAAGGAAATTGTCTTGGAAGTAAGAGATGATATTTCAGAAAAAATACTATTTTTCACGTGTTTTCCTATTAATCTATAGCCTCTGGTGCCTTAGTCTTAGTAATTATTGTCATTGCTGATTACAAGCCCATGGACTTGTGTTACAGATGTTACATGTATTTATAATCTTTTTTATCACATATTTCCTTATGTCTATAATACTAAAATATATAGACATAAAAATAGAAAATAATAGTTCACATTTAAATGACACTATTTAACAAATATTCCTATTAAATATAAATATTCTAAAACAATCTTTATTCAAGTCAACCTCACAATGTCTATCATTGTGTCTGCTTCTATGGCAAAATAATCACCCATTTCGTCACAACCAGTAGAATCATGGCATTGTATTAGGACTGCAAACTGAGTACAATCCTTATCCACTTCACCCCTTTGGGAATTGTGCAGATATACTTACCTTAAAGAACAATTCAAGCTAAATCAAATAAGAGATGTTTGCACTCTATTAAGCAGGGGGTTAACCGGGAACAGTATGGTAGGTATGTTACCATATCAATTTTAGAATAAATGAATTGAAAGTCTGAGAAACAGAAAGAAGACATAAAACTATCTATTTGTTTGAATTATTCGTGTAGTTTGCATGCTGAATACCTTTGATACACATGAAGGTTTTTTTTAACAAATATACAGCTTCCTATGGTGTTATATGTGTTACATTAATTAAGATTATCGTTTAAAATTGGTAATTGTGACAAACATCACTTATAAGCATTTCGTGTAATACTCATCTTTTGCCATCAAAGGAATTAATTTTCTTTGTATGTGTGGCCTGTCAAATAAATTGACTCCGACTTGAATCCTTAGCATTTTTCAAAAGCAGAAACAGCATGTCAGTGTCATGGGATCAAACACCTGATTAAATATGGGTTTAATGCCATTTCACATATATGCATACAATGGAGTAAGACTCTGGTATATGTCTCTTCCTGTGAAGTGGCAATAGCAATCTTACTGCAACTGCCTCTGCATCCGTGCTAGTCAAATGATAACCTTGCTCTTATTTTGCAAAAGCTATGTCTCTACCGTGTACCTCTAAGAATACTTGGTCAAACAGAAATTTGATTGGCTGCTTTTTCTTTGCATCATTTGCCATGGAACCTTTCCAGTCCTTTGGTGCTTAAGTCATCAGGTCTTAGATCAAAAGTATTTTGCTGCGCCTAAAGAACTTTATAAGTTTTCTTTAGTTACAATGTTGACTCCTGATGGTTTTGGCAGACAGTCAGAAACAATTTCTGTTACACCTTGAAAATCATCTGGTATATTAGAAAGAACATAAAGTTGGACTTTGCTATCAATTATGCTTGCTACTGGTTGTTGTTTGTTGTCAGTACATTGAAGCAAGCCTTAAAAGAATGTAAAACCTTTGATTTCTCAGTTTTTGCAGCCATATCACCAGCTGTTGCATTCAAAGAAGGAAAGTGGACTATGTGTAGAATGAAAAACCAGTAGTTCTATATTTTGCCTTATGGAAGATTTATACAGAGAAAACAAGTTGATAAGGTTACCCCATTGCATGATCCATTGAAAACACTGAAATTGAAAACACTTGCCTCTGACTGTATTATCAAAATGGATGTCACGACAATGCCCTTGCTCATTTATTAAGACGAGTTATATATGTTACATCCTTTAATAAGCGCTCTAATCTTAGAAACCTAGTGAATCCTTGAGGTGAAAGGGTCTAATTTGCGCCCTGTTCATCCTGCATTGCATTGCTTTACCTGCTGTGATACATCTAGCTCGTTTATCTGAAGGGAAAGAGTTACCTCCTTTTCAGCACCTTAGAAGTACTAAGGCTTTAAACAAGTTTTTGAATTCTTGGGGAAAGATAATAAGTGCAGAGACATTATTAGATGAAAATATGTTGTTGCATGTATGGAAAGGCTACATTTATAAGAGTTAACCAGTTAAGATATGATTCTTTTTTCTCAGAAATATCAAGGTACATCATTCCAGGTACTCATTGCTTTTAATGGCATAGTTTTCCTCCTTGTAAAGCTTTAGTCTTTCTCCTACTTGCAGAGTGTCACTTGAAACACATATTCAAAAAGAGCCAACTATTAGGAATTCATATCAGTTTCCGAATGTTCCAAGCCATGAATGGCAACATTGGAAAGTTGATAATGAATCATCAATTTTGAGTGGACTGGTGGTAAAATTGCAATACAGTAAATGATTGAAATATTGTGTGATGATTCTACTAGTTGCAAGGAGGCAGGTGATAGTAATTATTACCACAGACCCGGACAACGACAAACGTTTAACATGAGTGTTAAATCGATGAGAATTAGTTTTGACCATTTCATTTATTGTATTCGCTTGTATAAGTGTAAAACTATCTTTTCTATTTGTGGCTCTATATTTAGCATTATATACACAGTATTAAGAAATGTGTCCAAAACGTCATTGATAGCATCTGTAACAATAGTCCATGGGCTTGATTATCTGAAACGAATATAATTTCTAGTGTTTTGGCACCAAAGACTTATAAGTACACATTAAATGTCCTGATCTTAGAAACTTGATGACAGCTTGCAGATATATGAGCAAGACAGACTAAGAAAATGTAAAATATCCACACGCTGGTTTAAGCCCTCGAGTAAAATATTTTTACTGACCGTTCCAAGGTGGTACTTTTTTGTGGATCATTCATGTTATTTCTGTCATGTGTTTGTTATGCTTTTGTGCGCGTCTGTTTATTGATGCCTTGTGGTTACCTACAAGGAAAGGGCTGACCTCTTGGCTCTCGTTTGTGATGTCTTATTGTGAGATTGTTACTTTCTTATTGGTATGCTGGGCCAGATGTGGTACTTGATTGTATCGATTCCAGATCTTTGCCTTCTTTCATGTGTTTTACTTAAACGGTAATAACACAATTTGCTTCTCGGTAAAACCGGGAGTAGGGCTGTGTATACCAATACTATAGGATACAATGAATGTAAATTCACCCAGCAAGCATGGCCAGGTAACAATGTGAACCACGGATCGGACTGCTGGATAGAGCCGTTTGAACGAGATTTACTCTGTTATATCTGTCTATCCCCCCTGCATTCTGAAAGTATTACTTGTATCCGCTAAATAGGGTTGTTGGATAACCTAACGTCATTTAGATAACCTTTTGGTAGTAAGGCAAACCTTGTATGCCTGGAGCAGACTGTTCCGAAGAGAGCAGACTGATCTGGACCCACAGTGTTTGGAGAACACTCACATCAACCATAATACTTCTATTAGTGGTAGACGAAAATCATGATTAAGAGCGCGCCAAGAATAGCTATTTACACCGCCTGTTCTCTCTTTGTTGTTTCCCCTTTTTGCCGTTTTTTTGTATATACTGTCATGCCAGCCAAGAGTGACGGTCACGTAATGTTTGTTTACAATTGTTGAGTGAAACATTGGCTTGTGCACTACAATTGAGCTGATGCGAATCGATATATCACTTGTGTATTAATCCTATCCAGTGGATAGGATTAATATACAGGAGATAGATATATTCTATGTCTCTGGTAACATTGTAAACGGGACATGGCGTCACTGTCACTTTTGGCTGGTAGGACAGTACATGTTTTTTGTTGGTGGACAGCAAAATAAATTGTTCAAAGTAGTTACTTTAAATATTTATGCCAGCTCAGGATAGCTTGCTGATCACTTTTAATATATACTAACCCGGTAGCGAGGGCATTGTAACCGTGTGTGAGGGCCATGGAAGCGGATCGGCCTGCACAAAATGCAGACCGGTCTGCACCCATGTCGGTCACCGAATATCGAATGCCAGTTTGTTTTGCTCCTCCTGGAATAACTCATTTAGCTAATCAGTGATACAGGTGAACAGAAACCAAAAGATGCAATCTTTTTCATTCTTAGTAATAATAAAATACTTACTTTTAGCCCATCCAGCGGATAACATCGCCCGAAACATCTATATATAAATCGGAAGCATGGCCACCTCTGAGTGACATCCTTTTTATGTCTGGGTCAAATATCCCAACACTTTGCACGTGGCTAGAGGTTTATTCGCTTCACTGACCACAAATACTACAGACGGAATGTGGTGTACTCTTATCAAACCTGTTCGCTTGATATTCCTGTAGCATTTGTCTCCCTTTGGCCAAATAAACAATTTTCTAAACAACAAGCTCGGAGGAGTTCACCCTCTTGAGTATTTTAGGACGAAAACATAGAGTGTCTGTGTCGGCATGTATTGATATACAGACCAACATGTGCGCTCTCTGTTTTAATAGACAAACCCAACATAAATATATGTACCCATCTTTCGGAACTAGGTAAAGATTTCAATGTTGTCAAACATGCAGTTTTATAATAAAATTACAAAATGCTTCTAATGATAAAAATTATCACACTAAAAATATGCTGGGAAAGTATTTATTTGTAATTACTCAGTTATCTATTTTGGTCTGCACATTCTCCCAAAAAAACACTATTTGTAATACCACCTTTGCTGTCATGTATGTTAATATGTTATTCCTTGTATGTCATGTACATGACTTAAGAGAATAAACGTTTTGTCTGTCTGTCTGTCTATAAGACAATATATTTAAAATAGAAAAGCAAACTTGGTTTTTCCTATTCATCAATTGAGTATATGTTTGTAAAATCTAATAAAACAGTTTTAAACCAAGATATAGTAGTTGTTTAACTAAATGACGATAGCCACAATTATGTCTTTTAAATTATAATTAGGTTCACGTAACGCACATAACACCACAGTTAGTCGTATTAATGCTAAGCAGCTTCCATATGTAGTAAAGACATCCAGTATGCAGACTATAAAGATGTCAATTTATTTGATAATTTGAATGTCTTCTTTCTGTAGCTCAAACATTCAAATGGATACGTCCATTAAGAGGCTATTTTGCCCCCCCCCCCCCCCCCCTATGAAGTCAAAAAATAGAAGTTGCTTTTCACAAGTTTCTTCTAATTAGTTTATTAGAACAATAGCCAAAGTGTAAAAGTCTGGTATTGATTCGACAAGTACGGTTGCTATGGTAACAAGAATGGTCCGCAAAAATAGGCTGAAAATAGGAAAATGGCCATTTTGGAGCAAATATAAGACATGTAACAGAGGAATTAATATAGAGCACAAGCAAATACCAAATAGATATTTTATCAGATGGTGAGGATTATTACACCACACAATGTATTAAAAGGTTTGTTTGGTATTCGCTTGTGCTGATACCTAATTCTTAAAAAAATCGGTCTCCAAAAGCCTTAAATTTGGCACAAAATGGCAATTTCTCTATTTTTAGCCTAATTTGTCCGCCTTTTTTGTTACCATAGCAACGGTAAAATTAAAATAAAAGCCTGGATATTACACTTTGGTTATTCTTCTAACAAACCAATATCATGAAATTAATGAAACACAACTTTCAGTTTTTGGCTCCAGAGGAGGCCAAATTTGCCCTTTAACGCACGTAGCTCTTTCTTATTCTCAAATTGATATAGTAACAATTGTAACAAGCTGATGGAGGTTAACGGCCCAACTTATAGAGTGAAAACAGTTTTTATTCAATGCACCTTGAATGGTAATATAAGATGTAATATGTCTGCACATCCAAAGAGGATTGGGATGGAGCAGGCCCTTACTTAGCTTTAAAGTCAAAATACTGTTTGATGATTTTACTTATTACGATGATAATGATGACACTGAAGCAGACACAATGATGGATGTTGTGTATGAAGTAGACTCAGATGATGAAATATATGAAAGTAAGTTTATTTATAACATGTGTAACAAATATCTATAGGTTTGATAACATGCACTGAATATAATTTCTTAGGTTCAGGCACCAATGATAATAGATTTATAGGGAAACAGGTAAAATATATTCATTCTTTCAGAAATAGTATCTCTTAAGTAAAGACACTTGCTCACTCGTTATGCCATGTATCATATGTAACACTCTCTGATCTTTAAAACTTGGTGACAGTTTGCAGATCTATAAGTCTTTATCATACGAGCCAGCCTAAAGTCCCTAAACATGCAAGTATTTTCACAATTTAAGCCCAAACTTTCAAATTACATTTTCTTTATTTGATATAGTAACGCATGTAACAGGCTGTTTCAGACTAACGCCCAAACTAATAGAGAACAAACATTCTTTATTCAATGCAGCTTGAGTTGTACTTCTAGCAGGAATGTGTCTGCAAAATTTCCTCAAGGAGATTAAAACATTTTTAGGCATATCTTACGTAAAGACAATGAGCTTGCCCATTTATTACATCAGGTAACATGTGTTACAGCCTCTGATATTAGACATTTTGCAACAAACCTGCAGATTTATGAGTCTTTTCAAAAAGCAAATAAATTCCAAACAATGAAAGATAATCATCGACTGCAAATATTTTTAACTATTTTTACTCTAGTTTTAATACCAAATTTTCACCTTAAAACTGGGTAGGGTTGTTTAATTGCTAATTCCAAAAAAATATTTAAGATAGGGAAAAATACTTTAATTTTTCTGTTAGCTAATTGCATAAGCTAGCCTGACATTGTTAAAACATTTTGCAAAACACACAGAGAGATTGTGAATGTAAATGATGTTAGCCACACTTGCAAATTTTAATGGGTTACCTGATTTATGTAACGCAAATGACACCTTAGGAAGCCGCCATTTTGTTCAAATGCCTGTCATACGTAGTTAAGAAATCCAGTATGCAGACTATATGAATGACTTTTAAAAATAAATATTTAATGTCTTTAATTTGTAGCCCAAACTTACAATTTACCTTTTCTTAATTTGATAAAGTAACGTATGTTACAGGCTCTTACAGACTAACGCCCCAATGCATAGAGTGCAAACATTTCTTAAAAGACTCGGCTCTTAATTCTCTACAAGACAGGATATGTCTGCAAAACTCCCAAGAGGGGGAAGCAAACCCATTCTCAGCCATCCGTCTACTGTGCCATTCGTTATGGACAAGTCCAAGATGGTTATGTTGTTGTTGATCAATTGTTTATGTACTCCCCACTGTTTGTGTGTGTGTTTGGTCCTCTGTGTTTGTCTTTGATTTGGTATGCATTACTGTGTGTCCTTTCCCGTGTTCCAATCATCTTGAAGAGAAAGATTTTGTTTTTATTGTCTCATCCATGTCTTGCCATTTTATATGTTCTGTGGCTCTTCCCTACGGTGCCATGGGTTGGTCTGCAGTGTGTGAAAGTGGTATTTCCTGGTCATAATCGATTTCATTTACACTTCACCAATAACAAACACATCAAGATAAATTTCATATAATGTATTAGGAAAGAAATTTGACATTATCTCAAAGAAGGCCAAATTCAACCAAGCAATATTCATCATTATTTTGAACAATATCTGGACCAATATCCCAAATACAATATACAAAGTCCCATCCGGTTCTGAAGAATATCTTTATAGGGTTTTTACGCTATGTTAGCACGACGGCCAACTAGGTCATGTGGTTTTAAGGTTCTCAATAAAATGTTGATCTCTTATATCATAGGCCTTCAACTTTTTATAGCCAAAATCCAGGGTACACAGCAGTTCAGTGATTTGGAAGTCGGTTGCGTTGAGGGAATTAAAAATGGTCTAATTTGTCGAGTATATAAAAGGCATTCGATCATGCATGTCTGTTTAACAGACATCATACATTGAGCTTAAACTTATTCTGATATTCGCAGTAGCATAAGTTTTCATGCTTGACCATGCCCATTTTCCCTTAGACTGCTTAATAAACTGGGTTGTTTAACTTCAGCTATGCCATCTAATGTAATCAGTGTGGACAACGCAGTGGAAATTGTCTTCTTAGTGCAGACAATCATATAGAAAAATATACATGTGTACAGCTTTTAAACCCATACTTTTGTTTGTTTTTTGTTTGATTTGATTCTTTACATCCCATCAACAATATTTCAGTTATGAAGGGACGGGTCTTCCTGGGTTGAACCAGTACTAAGCTAGGATTAATGTTCTTGCTTAAGGACACAAGGCAGTGACGCTGGTGAGGCTCGAACCCTCGGTCTCGAGTCAAGCACTCTACTGACTGAGCCACTGCGCTCCCTTTAAACCCATACTGTAAAATACATTTCCAGTTCAAGATTCCATCAACCAAGGGTAGAAAATTTCAAAAACAGAGCCGTCCCCAGGGGGTTATTTGATATTTTCATATACACGTAGGCTCGGGTCATTTTTTGCGTCCGAAGTTTTGAATTTCATTATTTTTGTGATTTTCAGAAAAATGATTTTTGGGTATGAAGATTTGTTGGATATTTTGAGGAGTCATCACAAAACTGGACTATTTTTAGGGGTCATTTCTATGCATATCAGGGTCTTTACTTAAGATCAATGTACAGCATGGGGGATATTTATTTTATTTTTCAAATATTATTTTGGGTGCCTGAAATTCGTGATATTTTTGGGGTGAACGGTAGATGCTGGGGCCGGGCCTAAGTATGAAGAAAACATGAGAGTACCCCCCCCCCTCGGAAACCAAGCTTTTGTTGTGTTTGTTCCGTGTCTGTGCCAGTACATTGCCGTTTTGTACAAGGCGAGCGACTTAATCACTACAACACGGAAGTTTTTCTTATGGCTGCTCCGTAGCTGTACCGGTACATGTATAGTACTTAGCTGAGAGTGTTTATTGTTGTGTGTAACTTTAGTATGACCAGAAGCGCAGGGCCACAGCTTAAAGTCTCATCCGATACTGTAACACTCACGTGGTTTTTATGTCCAGGAGCATCCGAAGGCTCACCGGCAGTTTATTGCGAAAGCCTATACTTGTAACACACTTTCGCACTGTGTTTAGAACTTATTCGAGAAAAGTATAAATTGAGCCGTGACACGTGATTTCCAACAATGTGGCATTTTGACAAGGGTAGACTCAGACAAGCCTGTGCAGCCTTTTTTTAAGCTTAGAAACTCCAAATGATGTTCAGTCAGCAGCTTAACACTCATAGAATATTCAAGCGACAAGCAAAGGCTCTGATCAGACTGTGCGTATGCGCAGGCTGATCTGAGGCTTTGCTGGTTGCACATACCACATTGTTGGAAATCTCATGCACTGGCTCAATTCTTATATCTACGGGTTCAGGGTGGGGAGAAAGAATCTGAACCTGCATCATCAGGCTTTGCTCTTGCTGTGTGTATGTAAATGCGAGAAGCGAAGGCTCAGACGAAATGCTTTTTAATAATACATGTATGCTCCTTCGCTGCTCGCATATGCAATTGGTACGATTGTTTAAGTATGGGTCTGATCACCATTGTAAGTTGATAAGTCTCTATGCATGTGCATAATTTGAAACGCAGACCCGAATAAGAAATCCGAGTTGTCTATGTAACCTATGCTCGAGTATTCGATTATTGTAAGTTGTAAGATCATGTACCTGTACACATCCTGAACTCAACAACCGCTCCCTGCCAAAAATCAAAGTCACGGATATCCGTAGCCTTTACAAAAATGTTCAAGGTGACGGGAAGCCGCTACAATCGAAAACTTCAAGGTCACGGATATCCGTGACTCTCGTTTCAAAACTAAGAAAATCGCAAGTTTTTGATACCGAGTAACTCCATATAAATGCCGAGTAACCTGAACAACTCGAAGTTAAGTTGAAGCTAAAGGCAGTATTTTATGCAATCGTTATTGTCCTGTTAGAAAAAATTGAATTTTAACAGCAATATATTGTCATCTTTACCAGCGTCTCCAGCTCCTTCTGACCACATGTTTTCCTTCTCTTCGCTTCAAAATCACCTGGCTGCAAACTTTATCTTACGTCATCAGAAGATTGGTTACTGGCACACATTCCAGGAAACTTTTGGTTTTCAAGCACTTAAGATAAGTTGGGAAAACGGAAAAGTAGGTACTCGTTGCAAAGTCGCGGACTTCCGCGACAAAGGCTAGCCGCGGAATTCCGTGTGAACCCTACCTGTTAACCCAATAAAGCATTGATCATTGATAAGTACCACGTGGCAAGGTTGACCTCTGACTTTCCAGCAAATGTCCTCCATATTGTATTGCCACTACCATATTTCCATACGGTTCTGAGTTGGGGAAAAGAGATAAAATGCGAGGCTTGCCGAGCATTTTATCTCTTTTTCGCAACGAGTTTAATAAGTTAATAATACAGGAGCACGAATGTTGGATAGTATTTATCATATGACAAATACTTTGAAAATCTCATTTCTGGTTATGGACGTCTTAACGTTTCCCGTAAATCATATGAGTTTAATCATATAATATTTAAATAGTTTAAAACATGTGTTGTATGCATTGTTCGGCTCACGTGAAAGAATTTGCCGCCATGCCCATATATGGTAAAAAAACTGGGACCATAATGCCAATCACTTTTGGTCTGTAGCTTGGAGGTGTGGGCCATACGAAAAGTTTTACATGATGATCCTATGTTTTTTCTGACCTACTTTACGTCAAAGGTCAAAATTGGGTTCCTAATGCATTTGAATGTGACACTCTTTATATGTGTTGTTGATTTTAAGAAGCCAAAGACATAAATATTCCCAGATATATTTTACCTTGAGAGACAATGGCTACAATGTATAGATAAGGACCAATGGCCAAGAATGACCGTTGACCTTTCAGCCATGGTCGCACATTTTGTATAAATAGGCTTTCGCTCACTGAAAAGGCGGCAACCTTAATATTCATATCTGGGCGTGGTTCGGTTATTTCATCTGCTCAACAAGGGAAATCAGGTTCTATTTATTATTTGGTGAAGAATAAATAAGTTGTTTGGGCCGCGCAAAGGTGCGTGCATTTCATGAAATTCCTAACCGTATACACACTTTTAAAACTCACATTTATTAACCCTTAAAGCGCATAATCACGAAATGTATGTTTTTGTCGTCCACTAAAATTTTCGAAGTCTCATAGACAAAACGTGTGGACCCAGATCAGACTGCAGGAGCAGTCTGATCTGGGCATGATCATGTTAATACGCCAGCAAAATAACTGCATTTAACATACGCTTGGAGGCAAACATTGTGGACCAAGATCAGACTGCTCCTAATACGCCAGCAAAATAACTGCATTTAACATACGCATGGAGGCAAACATTGTGGACCCAGATCAGACTGCTCCTACACAGCAAAATAACTGCATTTAACATACGCATGGAGGCAAACATTGTGGACCCATATCAGACTGCTCCTACGGGCAGTCTGATCTGGGTCCACAATGTTTGCCTCCATGCGTATGTTAAATGCAGTTATTTTGCAGTCTGATCTGGGTCCACAATGTTTGCCTCCATGCGTATGTTAAAGGCAGTTATTTTGCTGGCGTATTAACATGATTAAGGACTAAATAGTGTGTTTTGCGTGATTACTGAGGTAATGGCGCAATATGATACAAAATGTACAGTCGCTTTTGAATAAAACCACGCCTCATTTTCAGCTTTTACCTAAGTCTAAGGTAGGCCAGTCCTAATTACGCATTCATGAGGTGCCGCCTTTACAGTAAGCGAAAAGTCGAATAATACTGTCATGCATTTCTTAGAACATATAGAAACCATTTGGCTGATTGAAGTCACACGTTCACTTAGAGCATCCATTTGAAGGGTCAACCTGACTATATGCTCCTGGCCCCGAGGTTATAAAACTTTTTTCATGTTCAACTCAACTGAACACGAAATCTCAACTGCTCATAAAAAACTAAAATACCGAAAAGTAAAAATATTTTGCCTTAACTCTCTCAGATGGTCTATTTATCCTGCTAATAAATGTTAAAATGCCAACAATTGTTGGTATTTTAACATTTATGAGCAGGATAGATTTCGTGCTCAGCTGAGTTGAGCATGAAAAAAGTTGTATAACCTCGGGGCCAGATCACAGGACCAAAATGAGTTTTTTGCTCGTTTTAGGTAACTTCTACTAAAAACAGTTCTTCTGTAGAACCAACCCAGTAGACATATAAAAGTGAACTGATATTTGCTGGTGGGCCGATAAATATTTTTTTGATTTGATTCTTTACGTCCCATCAACAATCTTTCAGTTTAACAGTAAACAGGGACGGGTCTTCCTGGGTTGAACCAGTACTAAGCTAGGATAAATGTGTCTTGCTTAAGGACCACAACGCAGTGATGCCGGTGAGGCTCTTACCCGCGGCCCTGCGATCTCGAGTCAAGCACTCTACCACTGAGCCACTGCGCTCCCGGGCCGATAGTAGCCTGCTAGGAATGGTCCAATGTTCTAGGGTTTTGTGACATTTAGGATGTGGGCTCTTCACAGTTTGTTCAAATGATGATCGTATGTTGATCCAAGAACATCATATACATGTGTTAAGTGCATCAGTTGAGTGTTTCAGGCCTTATGGTCTTCTTGTTTGATGTATTAGGTGCAAGCTTTGGGCCACTCTTCTTTTAATGGAACCCCCACCTTTTTGCGTACAGCTATGCTGACAGTTGCAAATCTGTACATTCGACCTCCTGCGTCGTTTAACTGACAAATTCGACAAGACAAATTATTCTCAAAGGAAGTTAATCGCTTTCATAATTGCTTTGTTTCAAACATTTAAGATAGATTAGATTCCAATTATAGAATTTGTTTATTGACGGAAACGTGCCATGCCGCCCGTCTCAATATCAACATCACAGTAAGCTTGTAGAACCGGGCCACTATCGGCCCGCCAGCGAAACGCCATCCAAATGGCGTTTCGCTGACGGACCGATGGTGGGCCGAGATTTGATGCTGACTGAAATACACATCGGTTCCACTCATATATATATATATATACAGAATCGGATACTTCGGGTAGAAATGCCCACACCTCTTTACTCATACTCATATGAGGTTTTCTTTAGCTCTGACTATCTGTGAGTCATGAGCCATTGTCTTTGTTTCACCATGGTGTGTTAATTTGATTAGAGTGTTTCTCCATGATGATACATTGCATTAGTTAGATGGCCTCCATGCGAGCTGAGCATGTCTTGTACTTCAACAACAGTAGAATCTAGGGCGAAGATTTGGTACCAGTAAAATGCATTTAAGCCCCCCCCCCCCCCCCCCCGGTGGCTTAGGCTGCTGTCCGTTCTAAGGCGGTAGTTCTGTTGTTGTTGTTTTTAGTTATTGTTACTTCCATTGTGGGAGTCTGTAATTGTTCTATGTTTTGTTGTACGTTACTTTATGTCCATTCTAGTATTGCAATCATCTTGATGGGGAAGAGAGAGAGCTGTTGCTTTGCTTAATTTGTCTTCCTGGTGTCTCGTGATAGTTGAGCGGCTCTTTCTCAGGGTGCCATGGGGTTGTCTGCGGTTTTTGATTGTGGTATTTCCTGATCATACTCACTTACTATTTTCAAGCATAATTTCAATATGTTTAAAGCGATACTGCCTCCAAACCGTGCCCTCCGATCATCCATAAATCTTGTTTTATATTTATACTGAGCGAAATCTTTTTTTCTTTTTTTTTAAATAAAAAAAGACGGCCACAAGAGCAAAATACGTTACAGCATCAGCTAGTGTCAGTAACACATTTGTGCCAAGTAGGATCTTCGAATATGAACATCCTCCAAAAAAAATGGAAGAGTACACGTGTGAGTAGTTCACATAACGAGCCATACAGACTGGTTTCGCGCTGTTTGACCTTGAACTTTGACTCCATGGTCATATTAAAGGTCCGAAACACATGCTGCATCTACATATCATAGGCAATCACTATGCAAAATAGGGACCGCCTACATTAAAACTTGTAAGACGAGTTTGCGTTACAAGCCAATCAGACATACTTTAAGTATAAAATCGATCTTTTAATCCAAGGTCATGTGTGCAATCCGAAACTGTCGCTGTCACATACACACCATAGACAATCATTGTGCCAAACATGAACGCCCTCCACCAAAATGTGCAAGTGGAGTTTGTGTTAAGAGTCATACATATATCTACAGATTCTAAGTATATTAACCACGATCTTTGACTCCAAGGTCATACTGGCGATTTAAAAATTTCGTTGTCATCTACATAACAAAAGCAGCCATCTAAAATGTAGGAATTTGCGTTACTTATGATAGTACATATTTAAGTATATTTGACATAATGCAATTGATGCATTCTTTTGGGGTTAACATCAGCATTTGTTAACCCGAGAATAGTGATTTTTACCGAGATGAAGCGGAGGTGAACATCACTTTCGAGGGTTGACTAATCCTGATGTTGACCGGAAAAGAATGCACCTATTGTTTTGTTATATGACACTGCATGTCTCTAATTTCCTAGTTTTATATCAAGTCATATATTTATAAATTTATTCAAGTCAGATGTTCCTAATGCACTTAAACAAGATAATTTCAACAATTGCTTTTCAAGTTTCTGAAACGAATTTTTAAATTAATGTGCTCATAAAATGAATAAATTCTTAATTCAAAACTTTTGACTTATAAAATATATATAAGAAATCATGCTATCTCTTGGGTCAGTTACTCCAATATCTATTTTAACTGTCAACTTGATGTCTGCCTGCCCAGGGCTAAATTTAGCTAAATCTATTTTTAGGCTGTCTGTCAGCACTTACAAATCCTGATGTCTACCTGTCCTAGGCTAAATTAAGCTCATCACTAGTAAACATCAAAATCTGTCACAACCAGTGAAAGCTAGTTTCACCCAATCAGGGGAGGTTTTTTATATGAATCATATAACAAATGCCTTTGACTCTAAGTTCATATCGGCGTTTGGAATTCTTAGTTGTGATTTAAACACGATACGTTATCAGCGTGCTGAGCATGACAAGTGAGCCGCAACATGAGATTTCCAACAATGTGGTGTGTGCGACTACCAAAACCTCACATCAGCCTGCGCATACGCGCAGTCTGATCAGAGCTTTTGCTAGGCGCTTGAATATTCTATGACTGTCAACTTATTGATTGAACATCATTTGGAGTTTCTAAGCTTAAAAGGGGGCTGCACAGGCTCGTCTGGATCTACACTTGTCAAAATGCCACATTATTGGAAATCACGTGTCACAGCTCAATTATAAACAGCCTCCATCATAAAATGTAAGAGGAGCTCCTGTTCAAGCTGAATTGTTAGATTTTATGTATATATTTGAACTTGACCTTTGACTCTAATGTCATATCAACGATTTTGAATTCTGAGTTGTCATCTACACACCATAAGCTGCCATATGACAAATATGAACACCCTTGATCAAAAATGTCTAGTAGAAGAAGCTCACCCTACAAGCTACAAGGCGTGTTTAAAAATATTTGATCTTGACATTTGAACCAAGGTCATTTTGCGATCCAAAACTTAATTTGCCATCTACACACCATCAATAATTATTCATTCTCATTACTTAGTACATTGGAAAAAGTTATGGAAAATATAGTTCATAAACACGTCTTTAACTTCTTTAGTGCCAACAATGGTATAACGTCCTTGCCATTAGGCTTTGTCCCTGGCGATTCTACCGCCAATCAACTAGTTGATATCCATAATACATTCTCAAAGGCATTGGATGATGGCTTAGAAGTAAAAGCAGTTTTTTTTTTGTGACATTAGCTAAGCATTTGACCGTGTTTTACTGCCAATCTGTTGTCATGTGACCAAATAAAAGTGATGATCTATTATATTTCAACTGCTTGCGGAGATGGCGATGAGCTGGGTGGGTCATTTTAGCGTTGTGACATCATGAGATAATGCATACAGGTAGGGCTGTATCATGCTACACCACTAAGCCGGTGCTACCATACAGGTTGCAAACTTAGTCCATTATAATTGCCATCCTTCAGAAGGATGTAAAAATATTCCCCTCATCTCATTGTCTGCTTATTTCAACGCCTGTTTCTGCTAGAAATACTTTCTGTCTTTGAACTCCACGCACACTTGTTCTAGTGAATAGAATAGTTCAACAGATCACCTGGTTATGTAATGATGCTTAGCAATAATTTAGAGTCTTAGCCGTGTCACAACAAAAGAAAACCAATATCAGGATACGTACTGTCCTACCAGCCAAGAGTGACAGTAACGCCGTGTTTTTTTACAATTGTTAAGTAAAACATAAGGTTGTACAGTAGTACCACGACCTCTAAGAAATGACCCTCGATTCACTCAATGCATTTACCGTTACAGTCGCGCTTCAAACCGTTTTGTGGAAGTATACACTACACTTGAGCTAATGCGAATCGATAGATCACTTGTGTATTAATCCTATCCGCAGACGTTTGTATTAATCCTATTCTGCGGATAGGATTAATACACAAGTGATCTATCGATTCTAAGTCCCTGATATCTTTGTAAACAAATCATGACGTCAGTGCCACTCTTGACTGGTAGGGCAGTAGCCGTGTCACAACAAAAGAAAACCAATATCTAGATAAGTACATTGTGTTTATGGTAAAGGACTTGGTAAGCTTAACTCAGAAAAAAAAAACAATTGAAGGATATGAGCCACGACATGTGATTTCCAACAATGTGGCATTTTGACAAGTGTAGACTCTGACGAGCCTGTGCAGCCCCTTTTTAAGCTAACAGACTCCAAATGATGTTTGGTCAGTAGATTAATACTCATAGAATAATCAAGCGACTAGTCTAGGCTCTGATCAGACTGCGCGTATGCGCAGGCTGATCTTAGGCTGTGCTGGTCGCACATACCATATTGTTGGAAATTTCATGTCACGGCTCATATCTGGATAGGAAAACAGATTATGTTTGTGGTATATGACTTGGTAATCTATACTCAAAAAAACTATCGAAGGATATGTAGATTCAATCTTATTTTTAACATTCAATACAATAAAAACAAAGAAATCACAGTTGCCGATACCTGCAAATCAAAATGATGTGTAGATTAAGCCGCGCTTCATTGCTTAAACTACAGTACAGTTCCAAATGGTTTAACCCTCTGTTCTGAAAAGTCACAAACCTTAAAAAATGATTAAAACCCTTATTATCGTTTGTATTCCATAGGATTGGTCCCAAAATCTTTGCTGACTCTCAGTCGAAAGTATGACACCTTATTTTGTAGTGGTTGTCAATGTTTTACTGCCAATCTGTTGTCATATTGGATCGGGTATGCCATATCTGCTCACTTTTGGTAAAGAAATTGTTGCGTTATAAAGTGCAATAACTGATAAATGGGTGATAAAGCTTTTCTGTGGTCGGAATTAGAAAACAAACCAATTCCATGTCAAGAAATATTTAACCACATATCTTCCTGGTCCAAATTCAACACTATTTCAAAAAAAATCTTCATAATGCAATCTGCCAAAATTGCACAATTTATTCTGCTCCGTCAAACAAGTGGGCTGCCAAAGCTCTAGATAGAAATACATGTAAATGGTATCTCCTCTTTAACCACTGGTCCAAATTCAATATCATTTTACAGCAATGTTCCTCATAATACCCTCTACCAAAATTATACAAGTGACCAATTGGCTTCTAGAGATCTTGATAAGAAATATCTTTAAACGGTGTCTCCTCCTGAAGCACTGATCCGAATTAAAAATAATTTCTTATAAATGTTCCTTGCTCTGATCGTTCAGCTAGACTGAATAAAATGGCTACCAGAGCTAGAAATAGAAATCTCTTGAAATGATATCTCTCTAACCACATCCTGAACATCATCTCCCGATGTGCCAGGATTCGGGCCCTTGAATATCTTGTTTATGTAAGAATGAGGGCAAAGACCAAGAAACTATACAATCAAGTACCACACCTGACCCAGGACACCAAATGAGAGCCAAGAGGTCAGCCCTTTCCCACCAAGTGACCACAAGGCATCAATAAACAGACGCGCATGAAATAATAACATGAATGATCGACAAAAGAAGTACCGCTTTGGAACGGTCAGTGAAATATTTTACTGGAGGGCTCAAACCGGTTTCACGGTGCCAACCTCATTTTTTGATACATCAGTACAAAGCACAACAGTATAAACACAATTTGCATTACTTCAGTTTTTGTTGCATCACGAGGTCACCATTGACCTGTCCAATTCAACAGATAACCCTTGTCATGCTGTATATATTAAATTACTACAATCCTTCTGAAGTTTTACCCTGTTACATATAGCCTGCAGCATTCCAGTTGTAAATGTGTGCGTGTGTACGTGTGTTTGTGTTTTGATCAGAGTGTAAAACAATGTGGATACTGATCAGATGGTTTAGTCTACAGTGTTTTCAAAAAAGGATAAAACGGGTTCATCGAGACAATGTTAAGTTAAATACCTTATTTTTTGGATTGAAAAGGTGATCAACTGAAAATTGGCCATTTATTGTTGAAAATTTGGACATTACATATGCCATTACAAATGTACATGTAACACTAAATACCCTTTCACAAGGCATATAACTATTCAAATGCTTTCATTTTGATTTGCATATAAATACAAAATTTCTACTTTGTGGCTAGTCTATAGACTGGTGATAAGTTCTGATAATAATCAAACAAGTCACATCTATAGACTAGCTATGAACATATCCATTTTATGAGAAAAAAATATCATTCTAATTTTAAACTTGTATTTCTGATAACACTTACCATAATACAAGATACAAGTAGTTAATGTCGTACCAACCAAGAGTGACAGTGACGTTATACTTTGTTTAGAATTGCTAAGTAAAACGTTAACTTGTACACTCCACTTGAGCTAATGCGGATCGATAGATCACTTGAGTATTAATCCTATCCTGTGGATAGGATTAATACATGAGTGATCTATCGATTCTAAGTCCCTGATAACTTTGTAAATAAAACATGATGTAACTGTCACTCTTGGCTGGCAGGACAGAAGTCTACCGTATGAAGGGCTAAATCAGACTAAGTTACACTCAGAGTACAACTGCCATCACGGATGGTCTGCTTCAGTTGCTGCGAGAATGCATCTCGGTTTGTTCATGGTGTGGCGTGCTCCTCTTGAAGTGCTGACAGGAATATTTCTATTGTTAGCGTGAGTGCTGCGGTTCGGTGACTGATAAGTTTGCGGTAGTGGTTTTGTTTATTGTCGGCATGCACTAACTTTACCGTCTTATTTATGTATTGGTATTTTAGAGATTCGTCTTGTAGCTCCATTAGTGCAAAAACAATGAATGACTTGTTAATGGAAGTTTATAGTAAAGCATATGATAAAAAAAACTTTCTTTAAGCCTTATTATTTCTATTATTTCTGTTGGTTCATAGTTTATTGTTGACGACATTGTTTGTTGGAGTCCTTGTTTTTTATGCTGTACTTAGTGTCCTTTCTAGTTTTGCAATCATTTTGATGAGCTGGTTGCTTTATTTTAATTGTCTTCATGTTGTCTTGTGACTGTTATTGTTCTGCGGCTGTACCTCATCGTGCCAAGGGTTGGTCTGCAGTGTGTGGTGAGCACTAACGACTGACCACGATCAAAAAACATCAGAATATTAATAAAATGTAAATCTGCACTTTATTGATACACGATCCACGTGGCACAACGACAGCCTTTAGGATTTCTAAATAGTCTAATAATAGTTCGTCTTGAAATAGAGTGAAATATACAAATTTTGTAATCAGCGACTCGGTTTAAATCTTAAGCCAATAAAACTACGCAAGGCCATAATACTGACCACAGTAAGGCATTGGGCTAATATTATGTTTTCCATATTTCATTACTAAGTAAGAAAGACGCCAAAGATCAGGAATCGATACAATCAATTACCACACCTGACCCAGGATACCAATTGGAAAGTAATAAACTCACAATTAGACATCATAAACGAGAGCCAAGAGGTACACAAGTCATCAATAAACAGACGCGCACGAAATTAAAACAAACACAAGCAGAAATAACATGAATAAACCACAAAAGAAGTACCGCCTTGGAACGGTCAGTTAAAATATTTAACTGGAGGGCCTAAACCGGTCTCACGGCGCCAACCTCACCCTTAGTTCAGATGTGGATCAAGACACATAGATGTATGGTTTGCATGAAAGACCCCTTACTTATCAATGCATCATCTCCTAGAACATATAAATCAAAATAATAACAGGAGATGAAACAAAGATAAGGACTCAACAGTAAATACAGCTGAATACGGGAGCAAAAGAAATCCAACAGATAAACCCTGGTGGGCCTGACAACAGCCAAAGCATCAGGCCCCTACCATCTCATCAACAGATAAGTCTTCAAAACTGAACCGTCATAAAGTCTGAAGTTCAACCCATCGGCTTGCAATTAAAGAGGAAAGCAAAGTTGCCAACCGTGATTGGGTTGACCACGAAGCATGCAGTTTATTGCAATACATTAATGTTATAGCCAATCTTTTTATAATGGGAAAATATTCTAATGAACTGCGCTGAAAATTATAAGAGTCAACAATCTTCCTCAAATTATACACTATGTCACCATAGAATTCAGGTACCGAAAGTCCTTGGCGCAAGAGAGATTTAAGTCCATATTGGAATTTAAATATCAAATCATAGTATTGTCTATAAAAATTTGAAAAGGTTTTGCGAAGTTTATGATACCAATAACCTTGTTAAAGAAGTTTCTGAGTTAACAATTTATTACGAGTGTTGACGTCAGCAACATGGCTAGATGCTCTAGCAAAACGAATGAGTTGAGAGATATAGACTCAATAGGATGTAGAGCGAGAAACATAACCATCTAAAAATGGGAAATTGACAGTCGTCACGTTTATCATGAATTTGGTAGCAACAATACCATTAGAAATAGATAAATGCAAGTCTTAAACGCGCCTTTGGTATCAGAGGTATTGGCTTTATTAAGTTGGAGCTCTGAAGTATGTATGTATGTATGTATGTATGTATGTATGTATGTATGTATGTATGTATGTATGTATGTATGTATGTATGTATGTATGTAAGAACTAACGTACGTACGTACCAAACGTACGTACGTACGTACGTATTTATGATCATGCGACATGTATGTATGTATGTATGTATGTATGTATGTATGTATGTATGTATGTATGTATGTATGTATGTATGTATGTATGTATGCGTTTGTAACTGAATATTTGAGCCATGACATGAGAATTCCAATAATGTGGTATGCGCGACCTTACTAGTAAAGCCTTAGATCAGCCTGCGCATACGCGAAGTCTGATCAGAGACTTTGCTAGTCGCTTGCATATTCTATGAGTGTTAAGCTACTGACTCAACATCATTTTGGAGCTTCTAAGCTTGATATGAAGCTGCACAGGCCCGTCCCAGTCTACACTTGTCAAAATACCACAATGTTGGAAATCTCTTGTCGCGGCTAATTTTATGTTTTATCTTTAACCCATTTGATGGGAAAAGTTGAGCAATAAATAATTATATTCTATTCTACTGGACTATTGGACTAAGTTCAATGTTGGCGTTAATTCATAAAATATTACTGCGTTAGTTATACCGAATACTGTAGGAATGTTTATAACAGAGTGCCCTCATGTTTGGTAGTGATGTCACACATGACGTCATAAATTGACAATGAGATTGCATTTAAAAATCAAAAGCACCATAATTATACTAAGAAGTCATACCCCATGCAATAAATCAGCACACTATCATCAAATCCCAAGCGTGGACAGACTTCCATTACCATTTGCTATACGTTGTAAGAGCCCTTTTTGCTGCAGACATTCAATTATTGTTGATTGAGACGTTAAACCTCACCTCAACTCAATTATAATCGATAGTCAAGAAACATATCACACATTTTTCGTCCCTGTAGCTGTGATTTGCGCTTTATCAGTTTATTGATATCATATTAGCAAGCAAAATGAGTTAAAGCGTTTTAATCATATACCCGAACCAATTTGTGAGAGGAAGAAACTCATTATATAAACTTTGAAGATCTCCTTGTGTGGTGTTCTCCCTTAGACATTCGAAAGGAAATATTGGTAAATGCTCTGGTTTTCTTGGTGGTTTAAAGCGATGACGATCCGTTTAATCATAGGTTGGTGCCTGATGTTTGGGTGGGTCCACCGTGGGTCAACTAGTGTTTTCTTAAAATCTGGTTGTCTGTAAGTTATGAGCCATTTCCTACCCAATCATTTGATTGCTTCTGTGTAGCCACAAATGGACCTGATACTAATATACGCTTTAAACCATTTGTAACTGGAGGAATACAGCTCCAATTTAAGTGGGGATGGTGTTTGAGGTGGAAATCATTAAAGGGTTGATGTCTTGTAAATGTTAGTGTTCTTTGGCTCTTCATCACGACGCAGGGGTTGGTCTGCAGTGAGTGATTGTGGTATTTCCTGAGCATACTCACTAACGTTCTGTATGTATGGATGTTTGGCTTGACAGATACAACACATGAAGGTTTAAAAATGTGAGGAAGTTGTCTGTAAGGCAATGCAATGTGCTCAGCTTTGCTGGTGGTACATACTGGATATGACTCTACATCTGCATATCTCGTTCATTTGATATTTCAGAAAGGCCAGCTCCAGTCAAGAATGCTTTTAAGGATTTTTTAACTGTGTAAATGGGAAATGCCGAATACACGTGGTAAATTATGCACGCTGTGCTGTTTTAGATTACCTAAGTATGCTCCAAAAGATGTGAACCATTCTTTGTGAAAGATAAAAAGCTGTCTTGCCACCATCCACACTAGCGCTTCATCAGAAATTGGTGTGAACAAACTTGGTAGCATATTTGTTGAAGAATGTTTGTAGGTCTGTGCTGCTATAAATGAGCCCTACTGAATTTGATTGGATTTTGAAAGATGGTTGGGACAGGATGAACTGGTTTGCTGGTGAACAAATGCCAGATGGTGTTGGAAGCGCCATTGACTGTTCGACAGATGATGTTGGTTCAAATAAAGACATATGAGTCATGACATGAGATTTCAAACAATTTGATATTTTGACAAGTGTAGACTCAGACGAGCCTGTGCAGCCTCCTTTTAAGCCTAGAACCTCCAAAAGATGTTCGGTTAGTAGTTTAACACTCATAGAATATTCAAACGACTAGCAAAGGCTCTGATCAGACTGCGCGTATGTGCAGGCTGATCTGAGGCTTTGATGGTCGCACATACCACATTGTTGGAAATCTCATGCACTGGCTCATATTTATCAGCTTCTGACTCAGATAAACAACCTAATGCTGTTTATTAGATTGTCTTTGGAACATAATCTCTGATACTAAGATAATTTATAGATTTACCACAGTATAGTGAGTCAGAGAGCTGAATTGTCATTATGTTGACAGTCAATAATAAGAATTACTAAACCAAAAATATTTGTCTTTTTCTTGAGAGAACTAATATTCATTTAATGTGTCCAACAGAGTAGCTGAAATCTTAGTAGTTAGCAGAGAAACAGTTTATGTAATGCAGCCATTCAGATACGATGGAAGACCACCTTTGATAGGTATAATAGACCGTTAAGGATGAAATTACCATCAAGACACCGACTCTGTGTCTGTGAATAATTTAAGGAAATATTTATCCTTTAAATGATTAAATCAACATTAATTAGCTTTTTGGGATAGGAATAGGTCAATGGGACCAGTTAGGTTTTGTTCTAATCGTCACAAGCATAACAATTGTCGAGGTAAGGTGATGATCGCAAAGTTCAATGTACATTTGTAATTAGTTTACATTGAAACAACTATTTGTGTGCGTGTGTGTGTGTGTGTGTGTGTGTGTGTTTAGTGTGTGTGTTATAAAAAAAAAACTCAGGACAAAAATCTATTATTCATGCTATAATATAATGCGTACTAATTTTAAATAGTGTTTGATAAAACAATGTCAGATTGATTAGGAAAAGAAATATGGAAGTGGTTATCCCATTTTGATAATATTTTAATTTATTTGAACCCTTTATGGAAATACTATTTGATCTTATGAGATGTACAATTGATCATTTTATTATCTCTATGTTCATCATTATGCAATCATCAGACCTTTAAAGACATATGCGACGAATTCCCATGCCCATTCATTCCTGCGCCAGGAAACAGGGAAATCTGTCGGGGCTGGATTAGTGCCCTTACCAAATACTCTTATGTCAGATCAATGTTCCTACATTTTTTGACAAAATAAAGTAACTAAATTGTGTCCGAAGTATATAATGACCTTTTATCAGAACTGATCATCTCCGTACCAAATACAGATTAAAATATCAGGCTTAATCTAACGATGGACATGTGCTCAATTGGTTACAAATACAAAAGTGGCCGTGACTCGGATTGTCTCCTCTATATGGACGGTTATTTAGAGCTGCATGTTTTTTCTCATCTTTAAGCATTTTAATGATGTATAACTTCATACTAGTAAAAGGGCACCATCAAAATGACCAAACTTGTCAATCCTGAACTTTTTATATATATATATGCATGAAACATATGGGGTTGTGGGTAAATTTGGCCCTCCAGAAAGATAATGAGTTCCGTGACCCCTGATTTTGATTCCTTTTTCTAAAAGGTATTACAATAGTCCATGTAATAAAAATAAATTCTTGAGATTTTCAACAGTTTTTAATGTATAAAGTATTCTAAAAACAAGTTCAAATTTCGATGGATTGCCAAAACATACCATGCAGAATCTTGCCACAACTTGGGTAAACAAACAATTGCACATTTGCAAGAAGGTTATATGTACTGTTGAGTCCTTATCTTTGCTTTATCTCCTTTTTAAATCTTATTTTATATGTTTTTTGAGATGATGAATTGATAAGCTAGGGGTCTTTCATACAAACCTGAAATATCTTTAAAAGACCCATTGGTATCCTGGGTCAGGTGTGGTACTTGATTGTATCTATTCCTGATCTTTGCACCATTACTTACTTCTATGCGTTTGCTCTGTTTATTAGTACTGTTCACACGATGGAAGACAACGTAACTAAGCAACGTTCGACATTACGTTACGTCACAGACAAAACAGTATAATCAAGGATACAACATCTCTCTCCCTTTTTATCAAGAGTTCAGCATCATTTGAAAATGATAATTGAAAATTGAACATATGGAATTTTGAAGTGATTGCAAATTATTATGATTGTCTACTAACTACATGTAATATAGCGCATTATCGCTTAGCAAACATGGCTTGATTAGAATGGTTTAAACTATAAAGAGATAATCATATTATCAAGTTCCATTCTGATTACTATACTTATCATCATCAGTGTCTCTCAAGTTTCTCTTTACTTTTTCTACTTGTCTGAAGAGTGCTGGTATTCCTATAGTCATTACCTTCTTTTTTTCAGATATTTTCTGAGACATCTCATTTCATTGTCATCATTGTCTTGTTCTTCATATTGCTCTGTCGCTAGTCTGTATTTTGTCTCAGTGTTTGGTACATGTGCACGCTGGTATAAGGTCTTGTGATGCTGTTCTGATAATTCATTGTATGAATTGTGTCCCATGTGTATCTGTTGTGATACCAAACTATTAATCATCTTGTTTGCAGCCTCTAGTTCGGCTCCAATTAGAAGATAAATAAAATGGAAATAAAGCATTAATTAAATAGAAAAGGCAGTTGACAGTAACTATATTTTGGCGACATGAGGGTTGCATGAAGATTACTATCATAGGTTTTTCTTAGTTGAGGCAGCCAATAATCTATACTGTTATTACAAAAAATCATATTTTACCTTGTATTTCAAATTATCTAGCATATAAACTAATGTCTATTGACGCACTTCTTTATAATTGTAATTCAGTGGCAGAAAAATGAAAATGTACATGTTATCAGGCTTATAACAGAAACACATTGTGTATAGAAAATGTCATCAGGCAGACAGGGTAAATTGTTTACCAAAATAATTTATTGCCAGAAACATTAATATCCAACGCTTTACAAGTGTTCGCCTTTTAAAGAAAAAAATGCTTAGCGAGATATATATTTCCTTCCTTAACAATAAGCTAAAAATATCTTTAAGAAATGGTCTCCTTTGTAAAATTACTTCTTCCCAAATGTGACAGAAGAGTGAGTTTTTCGATATCCTGGATGCTTTAATGCTGTCTTTTTGTTGTTCCTCTCTGATATTCTACCAGCCATCTATCATGAGCGGCAGCTTATTTTACAATTGAGGCTGTGCTAGAGCTTAGTTTCGCACTAGACCTTTGTTTGCATCTATCAAGTAGTTCATTTATTTTGCACATGATTTATAGTATTGTAAAATCCTGCTTATTAATCATTCTCAAGCACATGCCCTTTGCCTGTTTCTCTTTCAATCTCTCCCTTTCTTCTCTCTAATAGTTTGGAATTAGTGCTTGCTGTTCGAATGATCTCCATATTTATATGTTCTCATGACGTATTGTATATGAGCTTGTGTAAAATTGTATTTTGAACAATGTTCTAAAGTGGTTCTAATGTTGTTGATGTATTGATTATTGTTGCTCCCATTGTTTGTGGGGGTTCTGTGTTTGGTCCTTGTTTTGTTCTTCAGTACTTTGTGTCCGCCTTGTTTTGCAACCACCTTGCTGGTTAAGAGAGAGATGGTTGCTTTGCTTTAATTTTCTTCCTGATGTCTTGTGACAGTCATTGTTAAGTGGGTCTTCCTTGTGCCGCCATGGTTTGGTCTGTGATGTGTGATTGTGGTATTTCCTGATCACACTCACGTGTTTTTCATTGTAAATAAAACAAAAAGAATCATAATAAATTGTGCAGCTCAGGTGTACACCGTGTGCTCAGAGAGTGTCAACTTTATCCTGACTCGACTGTATGTTCTATAGTAAAGTTTTTCCTCGCAATGTATTGTTTCGTTTTTGTGATTGTAACAGCAACACATTGTGTATCGAAAATGTCATCAGGCAGAGAGATTCTATATATACAGTAAAACCAAGGAACCCTATCTGCCCTAAACTTAAGTATAAGGTAAGCGCACTTGATGATGAGTACTGGGAGTGCACACCATTGCTAAAACACTAAAGTTAATTGTGCAGCTTAGCACAGAGAGACATGTTTAGTCCTGACTCTACAGTATATTCTAAAGGAAACTTCCCACTCTCTCGTTGCAAGGTATTGTTTCGTTTTTGTGATTATAACAGCAAGACATTGTGTATAGACAATGTTATCATTCATACATGGTTCAGATATTTTCTAGATATACAGTAAAGCCTAGGATACATGAACCCTGCCTGTCCTAAACTTAAGTTTACAGGTAAGTGCACTTGATGCTGAGTACTGGTACGCAACATTGCTACAGAATCATAGTTAATTGCGTAGCTCAATCCAGAGAGTGTCAACTTAAGTCCTGACTCTACTGTTTTATCTAGAGGAATCTTTCTACTCTTTCACCGCAAGTTTTTGTTGCGTTTTTGTAATTAAAACAGCAACAAATTGTGTACAGATAATGCCATCAGACAGAGAGGGCATATACATTTTATTCCTGCCCAGGCTTTACTGTATATCTAGAATAAATGAACTCTGCCTGCCCTAAACTTAAGTATAAGGTAAGTGCACTTGATGACGAGTACTGGAGGTGCACAGTATTGCTTACGAATCATAGTAAATTGTGTAGCTCAGCACAGTGACATGTTTAGTCCTGATTATACTGTAATTTCTAGAGGAAACGTTCTACTCTTTTATCGGAAGTTTTTTTTTCTATTTTTTGTGAGTATAGCAGCAAAGCATTGTGTATAGAAAATGTCATCAAGCAGAGTGGGTTCATATATTCTAGATATACAGTAAAGCCCTGGCTTTACTATATATCTAGAATATATTAACACTGCCTGTCCTAAACTTAAGTATAAGGTAAGTGGACTTGATGATGAGTACTGGGGGTGCACAACATTGCTAAAACACTATAGTTAATTGTGCAGCTTAGCACAGAGGGTGACATGTTTAGTCCTGATTCTACGGCATATTCTATAGGAACTTTCCCACTCTTTCCTCGCAATGTATTGTTTCGTTTTTGTGATTATAACAGCAACACATCGTGTATAGAAAATGTCATCAGACAGCGTTCTTATATTCTAGATATACAGTAAAGCCCAGGCTTTACTGTATATCTAGAATATATGATATAAAGTAAAGCCCAGGCTCTAAGGCGGTGGTTCTGTTGTTGTTGACTTTTTGTTTGTTGTTACTCCCATTGTGGGAGTTTGTAACTGTTCTATGTTTTTATGCACGTTACTTTATGTCCATTCTAGTATTGCAATCACCTTGATGTGGAAGAGAGAGCTGGTTGCTTTGCTTAATATGTCTTCCTGGTGTCTCGTGATGGTTGATTTGTTTGTTTGTTTGATTTGATTCTTAACGTCCCATCAACAATCTTTCAGTTAAACAGGGACGGGTCTTCCTGGGTTGAACCAGTACTAAGCTAGGAAAGATGTGTCGCGGTGCAGTGGGGCTGTCTGCGGTTTGTGAGTGTGGTATTTCCTGATTATAATCACTTACTATTTACTGTATACCTAAATATATGAACCCTGCCTGCCCTAAACTTAAGCATAAGGTAAGTGCACTTCATGATGAGTACTGGAGGTGCACAACATTGCTAAAGAATCATAGTAAATTGTGCAGCTCAGTCCAGAGAGTGTCATCTTTATATTCTATAGGAAACTCCTACTCTTCGCTCGCAAGGTATTGTTTCGTTTTTGTGATTAAAACTGCAACACATTGTGTATAGAAAATGTCAGCAGGCAGAGAGGGTTCATATATTCTAGATATAAAGTAAAAACCCACGCTTTACTCTAGATCTAGAATATATGAACCATGTCTGTCCAAAACTTAAGTAAAAGGTAGGTGCACTTGATGATGGGTACTGGGGGTGCTCAACATTGCTATAAATCATAGTCAATTGTGCGCATCGGATTCAACTGTGCATAGAGTGTCAACTTTAGTTCCGACTCCACTGTATATTCTATAGGAAACCTGCAAATTTGTCTCTCTTCTTCGTGTCATCTGCTTATAACCTTGACCCAGATCAGGTTAAATCCAGAATGCCTGACACACTCGTGGTGCTCCTGAAATAATTTTTAGTTTAAACTTTTATTTCATTTTTGTATAACAGCATGTGTACATAAAATACAATAAGTTCACATACAGATCATTTTGAAAAAAACGGATTCAGAAGAAAGTCTATTGACTAATAATGTTTGAAAAGTTCATTTTGAAACACAGACAAAACATGCATGCAAGCCTACCCAGGATGACTTTGATTATCTCCTGCTTGGAGTTCATAATCTCATTGTTTGTTTTTGATCTGGTCAACAAGGGGTCATAAACCTATTAGCGTTTGGTACCACTTTTATTTTTAAAAACAGTAGATCATATCATGTCGAGTAAAATTACTAGCCAACTCTTTGCCTACTAACGTCCTCTGTAGAGTCCCTTTGCAAACAGTTCGGTCCCAGATCAGGAGCGACAGAACGTCGGTCCTGATCTGGATCCAAACTATTTGACACTCTGAAAGTATACCTGAAATATTTTTTTCGAAAAAGTGACTTTGAAAAAATCAGCAGACGACAAAAACTTGCAAAATCACCCAGTAGTCAAAAAGTTAACGCATTGGGTGTAGGGTCAAGGCCACTATTTCGAGAGCTACTAATTAGAAGACTTCAAGATTGAAATCTTGCCCCTTCACGGATATATAAATGAAACGAATATAGCCATTAGAACTTTTATCACCACAGATGAACAGTCCAATTATCTGATGGCGTCTTTATTTGAGTGGATTAATTACTGATGATAAGCCATCTTGAATACCGTGTTTGGCCTTATAAGCGCGTATGCTCCTAAAAGCGCACATATAGTTCTTATTTACACTATATGTAATTGATTTGGCCTACCAATAATTATATGTTCATATACGTGACTCTTAAGCAAGGTGGACACTCATGTGACTGGAAGCAAGTATTCTGTGCTAGTATTTGGAAAAGTATTTTGACCAAGATCGGTTATAATGTCTTTAATACTGAAAAGATTTGCATTAAATTTACACTGCACATCGAAATTCGTGGTATCTGTACTTGGCTGCAAAAAATCACTACGTTTTAAGAAAACTAATACAAAACGTTGAATCTGATATGCATCTAAACTCTTTGACATAGATGGTGTTCCTAAAAGAATGATTCGAAAATCAGCAGCGAAGTTTGTCTTTAATAGTGCACACTCTATCCATCATAAGGAAATGTTTACAAAAAATGTAGTTTTCGTTTTACCTCGCATTTTGTACGCATGGCCGCCTACATTATACGTTGTCTTTTCATATGATCAAACACTTAAATGTTATTGACTTGCACATGGGTCTCTCTGCAAACAGTTTTTAAACACTTATTTCAGAATGACATTGCGGATTTCCACAACAGTGCATATATCGGGTAAAAATAGTGAAGACATTGCCCTAACACAAATAAATAGATCATGATGGACAAAATTTTTAAGCGTAAATCGCGATTATTTTCTTACCCATTAGTTCAAACATATGTTTTGGGGCTCAAAAGAACCGTCTCATTGAGACGGTTCTTTTGAGTACCCACAACATATGTTTTGGTTGAGAAATAAGAAAATAAATTTTGATTACGCTCTCTTATCTAGGGGGCTGGCTGACACTAAAGACTTGCAGAAGTCACTGATTGATTTATCGATACATAGGGAGGTCTGATGCACCTTGGTGTTCAGTCATTTAAAAAGTTTTTGTGCTCCTAGATAAAACACTTGAATGTTTAATTGTGTTTGAACTGCTATACAGTAAACATGTGTTTCAGCGTTAGGCATTTAAAAACTTATAAAGAATGGGTAAGTGAATATTTTAATAATAATTGTAATAGTAATAATAATAATAATTAGTAGGAATAGTAGTAGTAGTAGTAGTAAATTTTATTGTTGTTTTTTTTAATAAAAGTAAGTGAAAAATCTTTCTTTTACTTATTCCTCAGTCAAAATATATGCTGTGGGTATTAAAAAGAAAAGTCTAAATGACACGGTTCGATATGTTAGAAAATAATTACAATTTTACGTTCGATTTTTGTGCTTATTTTTTATTTTTGTTAAACGCGGTCCACGGTTTGAATCTCTTCATTTTTCCAGATTTACTGAGAATTCTAATGCACTTGCTTTTGTAACGCGACTTCTGATTGGATAACGTCAAAAATTTGCGACAGTATACACATGGTTCCTGCGATATACTGCAGGAAACAATTTGACGTCATTAATTACGTCATATTTCGTTGGATGACGTGCGGTATTACGCGGCTTGCAACGCTCAAATTTGAGACGAAACTGCAGAAGTGCATTAGAATGGGGATAAACATATTCAAAATTTTCATTTCGGGAGGTATATCGTCGGATATACGTTCGGAAATCACGTTTTACGGCTCCGCTCGCCGACCGTATATTCAACGATATACCTCACCAAATGAAAATTTTGAATACAGTTATCCCCTAATTGGCATCGACTCTTAATTTAATTACCCCCTTCGTATTTACAGATGTATTTTCTTTTCTGTTAGGAGCGATATAATCACAGTATGCATCCTTAACCCTTTCCTTCATGAGTAGTCATGCTAAGCTCCACCCACTATGTATTATCATCTAAATAGAATTGAACGTTTGTACATAGAACAAAGAAATTATTTGTCATGTCCACTAGTATAGGATCAATCTTATCATATTTCCCTAAGCAAACAGAGTAGACCCTAATTGGGCAGCTCTCACAATAACTGCCTGATCTGAGTATGTTTTGTTTGCAAAAGTACAAGTGTTTAAATGCGTCTCTATGGGGTAAAGGGTCAGTAAACCTAAGGGCCCTCTGTTCTCTGTTTGAACATATCGCTTCTCACAAAATAGCAAATAAAGAGCATCGTACATTAAGGGGCTATCCCCCCCCCCCATTATGAGGCTTAAAAAGAAAAAACTTTTAGCGGTAAACTCGAACTTTTATATTTCAAAGATGGTCGCCGATCGAGTGGTATCCGGATTTCTGCAGTGTGACGTCGGTTGTTGCTCCTGAAAGAATGTCCGAAACAAATTGCCTAAAGACACAATGTACACAACTGTTATTACTTGACTTTTCGCTTACTGTAAAGGCGGCGCCTCATGAATGCGTAATTAGGACTGGTCAACCTTAGACATAGGTAACAGCTGAAAATGAGGCGTGGTTTTATTCAAAAATAACTGTATCATCTTGCGTCATTAGCTCAATATAGACACAAAATACATTAAAACGCCAGCAAAATAACTACATTAGAAAATGTCTATGCAACATAGACAAAGAGGCAAACATTGTGTACCCAGATCAGACTGCTCCTACAGTCTATGAGGCTTCAAATATTTTAGTGGACGACAAAAGCATACATTTTGTGATTGTGCGCTTTAAGGGTTAATCTATGAGAGTTCAGTGTGTATACGGTTAGGATTTTCATGAACTGCACGCACGTTTGCGCGGCTCAAAAAGCGTATTAACTCTTTACCAAATTATAAATAAAACGTGATTTCAGTTCCTTAGCAGATGAAATAGCCGAACCACACCCAGATATGAATATTAAAGTTGCCGCCTTTACAATAAGCGAAAAGTCAAGTAACAGCAATTAACAAAATATGAAAATACGATGTGTAATTCTTTTCCAAAAACACTATTTTGCCCATTCCCTGTGGTTGAACGAGCAAAATAGAAATATCGCATTTATTATTTTTTAAACATACAAAATTTTGGTCTCAGTATTTCATCTTTATCCATACGTCGTCTATGCGAACAGCTGAGTATATGGAGAGTCTGTGGATAGCCAGACTCGCCCGAGTCTTTACTGCTCGGTGTTGCGCGACAGGTACCATAGTCTCGCACATTGGCCAACATTCTTAATTTCTTGCATCAGTAGCACACGCGCCACTTGATATCAGGTGAGCGGCGTAGGTCTGTCTGCCGCTCTTCTCATCTTGTTTTCGTTGACAAACGTTATAGATAAAGACAAATGAGTTTGATTTTCGTTCAGCATATTGGTGCCAGCTCAACTGATGACGGCACTGAACGTATATCAAAAGTCATACCTAATACATGTAAATGTATACACGTCTGCAGCTACATCTATACAACAATTCTAGTTTATGGGGCGTGTTCCAAACCTATCTATACTACCAAGCGTTGAACATAGGACAGTGAAGGCTCTGACGAACCTTCTTTGGTCGCATATGCGATAAGTTCTAAAGTCTTATACGATGGCTCTATTGTTGTGTTCGCTTAGGATTTATGATCTGCAATCTCACGCTGTAAAGTGCAGTTTAATGACTTTTCAACGTTTACGTGGCATCCTAATGACTTGTGTCATGCAAACAATCCGTTGAAATTGTTACTTATAGAAATCGCTACTGATGCTGCTTGTATTGCGAAAAATCAACAAAATGTGTTTGATCGTTGGAGCTCATCAATTTCCATAGACTTTCCGCTGTTGATGACAAGTGTTCTTAACAGTTCTTACAATAAAGCAAAATCCAGATAAAGAAAAAAATTGAACGTAAAATTGTAAATATTTTCCTACCCGTAAGTTTAAACATTTTTGGATGCCCAAAAGAACCGTCTCATTGAGACGGTTCTTTTGAGTCTCACAACATATGTTCTGGTTGTGAAATAAGCAAATTATTTTTACGCATTCTTATATGAAGCCTAAACAGAATAAATGAATTAAGAAGCTCACCAATGACCAGCCTGCAACTGCCAGGAATGTTAATTATATAACCCATTGGTTTAACAAAATTACCCATTGATTTTGCCTCATGGATTGGTAACATCAAAGTCATCATGCCCATGGCAGGCCACTGTAGGCAAATGGTCGGCACAGTAGCAACCGAAGATGGTTGAGAACAAAAACCTCTCTCCCAACACGTTTCATATAATACAACAATACATGCGCACCAGTAGTTAATCATACATGTAGTATGGTCAACTCCTGATGAGCACTCATGAAATACCCTTTTTTAACAGCACAGGTCGAGAACAAATTAAAGTAATATTCTCGCCTACGAAATGGACATTAGCCTCAGCCACAGTGGGTGGGGGCTGAAATATATTCTAATTACTGACCAAATCTTCACCCTAGATTCTGCTGTTGTTAAAACACTTAAATTGTTTAGCTCGCATTGTGGACTGGCTCCAGTCCATAAAACAATTTTTCGTCAATGTGTCATATCATATATTTGTAGCCAGTCTTACTCTGATGGCTCTGTTTTAAAACAGAGCCATCAGAGTAAGACTGGCTACAAGTATATAATATGACACATTGATGAAAAATTGTTTTATGGACTGGAGACAGTCTACTCGCATTGAGGCTTCCTAATTTATTCAATGTATCATCACAGAGAAACAATCAAGCAAAGACAGTACAATTCCACACTGAAGTTTCTCCCGAATCGTCTGTAGTCCTGAGGTTATAAAATGTGTTTTAAGCTCATCTCAACTGAGCATGAAATTTATCCTGCTCACAAATGTTATCAGCAGGATAAAGACAACATATGAGTGTTCTAATTAAGAAACACTATTTATATTTAGGTAGTTATTAACTTAATAAGTTTTTTATGAGCACTTGAAAGGGGTACGTGCATTAAGGGGCTGTTTTGGCCCCTTATAGAGCCAAAAACTGAAAGTTGCTTTTCACCAATTTCATCTTATTGGTTTATTAGAAGAATAGCCCAAGTGTAAAATTCTGGTATTTTTTTTACTTTTACCGGTTGCTATGGTAACCAAAATGGCCGACAAAATAGGCCTAAAATAGAGAAATTGCCGATTTAGACCAAATTTGAGGCTTTTAGAAACCATTTTTTTTTAAGAATTAGATATCAGCACAAGCAAATACCAAAAAAAAACTTTTAATATGTTGTGCGCCGTGATCATTCCCATCATCTGTTGAAATATTGTTTTGGTATTTGCTTGTGCTCTATATTAATTCCTCTGTTACATGTCTCAAATTTGCTCCAAAATGGTCATTATCCTATTTTCAGCCTATTTTGGCGGCCATTTTTGTTACCATAACATTCACGCTTAGGGAAGTCTGTTACTACACAAAGTGGTTCTGGACGACAATATGTTGGTTCTGGACGACAATATGTTACAGGTTCCTGACGAAATAAAGATTTATGTAGTGAACCTGTAATGTGTTTGAGAGCCTTGACGCATACTTAACAACAATAATCTTATTGTGTCGTTGTATATTTGTTCAGGATACTTATCAAAACTTAATTAATCCAGTAGCAAGGCGAAATTATCAGTTTGCGCTTACCTGATACAATTATTGTTCTTGAAATTGTATTTTACTACTACATACACCCACATATGCTTATTTTATGCAATCACTTTCGTTTTCTTTGTAATTTTTATGACTTGGTATAATGAGGCATTGCATTGCCCATCACATAGGCGAAATAAGTTTTCTCTTGTAAATCATCTTACTTTTGACAAACACGTTTTTAAAACCAAACTGAAGCTACCTCAGTCATTTTATAATGTTACAGGTGTGTAACGACTTCAAAAAGTGTGTTACAGGTTAATGTCGACAGCGTTACAGGTAGAGATGACAGTCTAGTGGATTCTCTGGATTTCTGTTATACGAATTATCTTCTATTTTGGGTGAAGGTGAAATGCCCTTTAATATTTTCGCTAATGAGGGACTTGCTGAAGAAGTCATTAAGTTAATTTGATTAGAGTGTTTCTCCATGATGTTACATTGCATTAGTTAGATGGCCTCAATGCGAGCTGAACATTTCTTGTACTTCAACAACAGCAGAATCTAGGGCAAAGATTTGGTCTCAGTAAAATGCATTTAAGGCCCCGGTGGCTTAGGCTGCTGTCCGTTCTAAGGCGGTGGTTCTGTTGTTGTTGACTTTTTGTTTATTGTTACTCCCATTGTGGGAGTCTGTAATTGTTCTATGTTTTGTTGTACGTTACCTTATGTCCATTCTAGTATTGCAATCATCTTGATGGGGAAGAGAGAGCTGGTTACTTTGCTTAATTTGTCTTCCTGGTGTCTCGTGATGGTTGAGCGGCTCTTCCTCACGGTGCCAGGGGGTTGTCTGCGGTTTGTGATTGTGGTATTTCCTGATCATGCTCACTTACTATTTTTGACCTTACTGAGAATGTGTACAGTGGTTCGATCATTTGCGAAACCCTAACTATCCAGGTCTAAAGGACCTCTGACAGTGGTAATTAATTCACAATGCCTATATGTTTGGAAAAAATCAAAGTTTGTCAAATGTTTTCATCTACATAAATAGTCTCGCTGTTAGTCTCTATTTCATTGGATATACAGCTTTATTTTTGAGCTAAACTGGTCATTTTTTGTATTAAATATATAGGAAAGAAGAAAAATATTTTAGCACCATTCCTCCTCAACCCAATATATAGATTATCATGTGTATTCTTTTAAAACTTTTTTCTTCAAAATAAAATTTTATAATTAGCAAGAGTAAGTTTCCTTTACATAGCGCCTTATTCCTGAAATATATCAGCTTTTAGCATGTTTGTCTTAGATAATGAAAATTGGCCTTTTAACGCTATTAAATTCTGTCGTTAGATGATTTTGTTCATACACTTACAGATAAGCTACATGGCCCCTGATTAGGTGTACAGTATGCATGGATGAATTGCTATATGGTACATTGCTGCATAAATTACACCAGGCATATATATTGTCATCAAGGTAGAACATACTTTATTTGCACAAAACAACAAGAACAACAACAACAGCAGCAGCAGCACCAACAAACATATTAACGATTTTGACTTTAAAAGACTTCCAAATGTGACTTTAATTGGGTATTGATGTTATAATACCCTTAAGAATGAATAATAAAAGAATACTAAATGTTTTGGTGTAGCCTAATTATGCATCCCCCACCTCTTTGATAGCATCTTCTGTATTGTCACAGGGATATATTTATCTAATTATAACATATTCTCGTTTATAATACGTCAAACTTCCTATTTGAAAGGATACCAGTGATACTTTATACATAGGGATATTTTGTCTGGACTGACAACATGCTATTGAACAATAAGTGTGAAATTAATTGACCTAGTCGCACGAAAATCTGATTTTGTTGTATGTGAATGTCCTATGCTGACAGCCTTTTCCCAAACATTTTGCCACTAACAAAATGCAGGCCTGATCATGGTCCAAACAATCATCTACAGTTACTGAAATACCTGATAAATCCGGTGATATTTGCAGAATCAAGCGCTATATTATCAAGAGTACAAGAGTCGTGGCCCTGTATTTTGAAGACCCGGGCCTTGTATTTGACCAGCGTTGAAAAGGTTTCAGAGCAGTATTTACATCTGCTCAAGATTGAAAATTGTCGTCTCTAACCTGTTACAGAAAATATGACATCGTCTATTACCTGTTACACAGTCGTCTCTGACCAGTAACATTTGAAAAAAATGAGATCTGAGGTTTTCAGTTTTCTTTACAGAAGAACATGTTAAAATTGACTGAAAAGTCGTGTGGATTATAATGTTAGACAATTTATGCTAATTCTATGGCGGAAATGCAAGTAATTGACCACAATTTACGCATTTCTGAAAGTTCTATTTCGGACCATAGTTTTACGATTTAACTACATATATCTACGAAGCATGTCTTTGTAATGCCAATCTAACAAACATTTAAATGATAGTAATGATCAAAGCAAGCAAATAGCACTATATTATCATTTTCTGCGGCAGATTTGTATGTTACCTCTTTCAACTGTCGTCCAAAACCCAAAATCTGTCGTCTAAAACCTGTTATTTGTCGTCCAGCACAAGAACACAGTCGTCATTAACCAGTAATGGATTGTCGTCCAGAACCACCTTGTGTTGTAACAGACATCCCTAAGCGTGACATTGGTAAATGTCGAATCAATGCCAGACTTTTACACTTTGGCTATTGTTCTAAAAAACTAATAAGAAGAAACTTGTGAAGAAAAAACTTTTATTTTTTGACCTCATAGGGGGCTAAAATAGCCTCTTTTAAAATGCACGTACCCCTTTCATGCTTATTTGAGTTGAGCATAAAAAATATAACCTCAGGGCCTGTTATCTTTGTTGGTGTTTATGTTTTCTCATGGCGATTCCTTTTAACATAAATTATGCTCTACTTGTTCTAGATAATAGCAATAGGACTCCACATAGATATTTTATCAGTCACTTTATATTTTCAACAATTGCAATTATGAAACTGTTTAAGAGACGCATCTGTTGAGCGCAAATTTCGATTTATTTTTTTGTATCTTACTATCATTCTAAGCATATGTGATGGGTATTCAAAAGAAATACCTCATTGTGGCGGTTCTTTCGAATGCCCACAAATGAGGCGTTTTTTAATACCAACAGCCTTATGTTTTGGTTGAGGACCAACAGCACAATTATAAGTACGACAGTCGTCCATCATACGGAGGCGTGAATTTGCCACGAGAAAGTCTTTTGCTTCAGGTCTCCGACTAGGTCAAACTCAAACTGGCTTTTGCAGCTACCGAAGCTAGCTAGAGGCCTGAAGTTTCGGTTGTGGAGTCTAAAGATGCATGTATTGTACTACTTATAAGTAAATGTTCATTCTGATCTTCATCCGCGATTGATGCTCACATATTGCAAAACAGGCTTCGAGCTTATGAAGCGTTTTTCATACTCTAAACGGAACATAAAATTCATTCTGCTCATATATGTTAAAATACCAGAAACGGTATATCAGACTTTTAATTCAAGAAAAATCTTTATTATTCTGCAATTAAGTATTATAATAAGTAGTTGAAATTTCATGCTCTGTTGGGTTGAGCATATAAACGTCTCATAATTTTAGAGCATGACCCTGATATTATAAGCATAGTATTCCTAAAGCTCATAAAAGGTAACTTGATGAAAAATAAATATTGTCTTGCTTTAAAACTTTTAGATGCTGTATCTAGTATATTTGTGCTAATAAATTTTAAAATGCCAACAATTGTTGGCATTTTAAAATTTATGAGCATGATAAAGTCCATGCTCTGTTGAGTTGAGCATGAAAAAAAGGTTTTATAACCTGAGGCCTGATCTTCTCATGGTATGGCCCATTTAGTTTCAGAAGAATAAATATATGCACACGTGTCATCAGTGCTACTTGACTATACTGGTTGAATAAGATCACCAGGGAGCACAGTGGCTCAGTGGTAGAGTGCTCGACTCGTAACCGAGGGGCTGCAGGTTGTCACTGTGTTGTATCCTTGAGCAAGACACATTAATCCTAGCTTAGTACTGGTTCAACACCCAGGAAGACCCGTATAACTGAAATAACTGGCGCCAATAATTAAAAGATTGTTGATGGGGCGTTACGAACCTTTGCTAGTCGCTTGAATATTCTATGAGTGTTTATCTACTGACTGAACGTCATTTGGACTTTCTACGCTTAAAAGGAGGCTGTACAGGCTCGTCTGAGTCTACACTTGTCAAAATGCCACATTGTTGGAAATCACATGTCGCGGCTCATATGTTTGGGGTGCACAAATGACGTTTTGTTTGTTTTTGTTTGATTTGATTCTTTACGTCCCATCAACAATCTTTCAGTTATATAGGGACGAGTCTTCCTGGGTTGAACCAGTACTAAGCTAGGATAAATGTGTCTTGCTCAAGGACCACAACGCAGTGACGCCGGTGAGGCTCGAACCCGCGGCCCTTCGGTCTCGAGTCAAGCACTCTACCACTGAGCCACTGCGCTCCCCGCATAAATGACGTCCAAAACTTATGTTGATAGACACAAACTAATACTAATCATTTTGGGGGTTATACACTTTAAAGTCTACCTCCCAAAAATTCGGACTACTAATAATTCGAAATAAAACATCTCGTTCGAAAGACTCCGAATAAAAATATTACGATATTAGACAGTAAGTTATATGGGTTTCTATAGAAATTAGCATTGGACCCCCCTGGAAAAAGTTTGACCCCACCCCCTGGAAAATATTGGACCCCCTCTGGATCCTTGGGGAAGTATAGTTTTCTCTGCAATAGTAAAAAGTAAAATAAGCTGAGGACTTTTCTATGGTGAAAAGGGCTACGTGAATTAAGGCCCTCTGGCGGCAAATATGTCCTTAAAATGGTATCCTTTGAAAGCAAATAATGCACCAAAGAACTGAAACCAGAGTGTGCATATTTTCTGGGCCAGACTAGCTAGTTTGGGCCATTTAAGCCTCATCACTCATCAGTGACCCTCCAATAGTTTCAAAGTTCCAGAATGATTCCAAAGCACAAGAAAATAAAATCTACACTATATTGAAGGGCAGGGAGACGTTCTACTGCTGGCACACAGTCCCAGTCACCAGCTGTAGTGAAGTCAAATATGTTCTTAAAAGGGTAAAATTTGTTTTTCACCAATTTCTTCTGATTGGTTTATTTGAAGAATAACACAAGTGTGAAAGTATGGCACTTGTTCAGCTTTTACCGTTGCTATGGTTAAAATGGTCGACAAAATAGGCTTAAAATATAGAAATTGCCGTTTTGTCCTTTTAGGCCTTGGGAGACCGATATTTTATGAAAAAGATATCATCACAGTTAAAATAAAACCAATTGATATGGTTGTGTGTCGTTATAATTCTCATCATCTGTTAAAATATTGTTTTGGTATTTGCTTGTGTTCTATTTTACTTTCCCTGTCAAATGTCTCAAATTTGCTCTAAAATGCCCACTTTCCTATTTTCAGCCTATTTTTGCGGCCATTTTTGCTACTACAGCAACGGTAAAGTCAAATTGTTCTAATAAACTAAAACGAAGAAAATTGGTGCAAAAAGACGTTCATAGGGTGTGGGGGGGGGGGCAAAAAGCCTCTTAATGCACGTTGCTCTTTGGCTGGAAAACTATATTCAAGCCGTCTTGGTGGGCTTGGCTAGCGCTGCTGTTCCTTTAAAGGCGGCGCTTCATATGATGTTAATTCATTGTGTGTTGTTTCTCCCATTTGGTGTGGGGGTTATTTCATGCGCGGATCCAGAAAGTTTTGTCAGAGGGGGTCCAGATTTTTATGAGTTTAAAAGGGAATAATGGATCCAAATACCCCTATAAATGGGTCATCATCGGCCCGTCATCGAAACGGCATTTAAATGGCGTTTCGCTGGCTGGCCGATGATGGCCCAACATTGAATGATGGATTGGTAGCTTTGTGACTTTCAGGGGATCCGGACCAGTATTTCTAAGAACCTACATATTTTTGTGATTTTTCAGGGGGTCCAGACCTTCTCCCCCCCCTCTAGATCTGTCCATGTATGTGTTAGATCCTTGTTTTGTGATGTGTTTCTTTTTGTATCCTGTCTAGTTTAGCAATCATCTTGTTTAGAAAGAGAAGGCTTTGCTTTAATTGTCTTGCGGCTGTCTCATTCTGTTTTGTGGCTCTTTCTCGCGGTGCCGTGGGTTGGTCTTAGGTCTGTGATTGTGGCATTCCCGCCCATTATAACTTGCTGATGCTACCCAGCAAACATCTAAAAGCGGCCAACCATCAGCCGACCAGCGAAAGGCCTTGTTGGCGGGCCAACGGTGGCCCGACAGTGTATGCTGGCAGGGATATGTCAATAGTTATCATTCTTCGGCCAGCAAATATCATCTACCAGATTAAATTTTAATTATTATTATTTTTATTATTATTATTATTATTATTATTATTATTATTATTATTATTATTATTATTATTTTATAAAAAAAATATTTCAGTAAAATAACTATAAACGAGATACAACAGACACATTTAGTTTAAACTTTTATTTCACAAACATAAGGTGCTGCTATCCTCAATAATGGTGACCTCGAATATTGACGTGATCAAACATGCAGGGAAGAAAGTCTATGTGGTATATACACATTATTATAATAGTAACTTGATCTGGCGTACTGTATCACGTCGAGTGGATGAGGTCATACCATCGGATTACCCGAGACGCGTAGCGTCGAGGGTGATCCAATGGTAAGGCCTCATCCACGAGACGTGATACTGTACGCCAGATCAAGTTACTATTATGATAATATGTTTATTATATACCTTTTTCCTGACATTCTTTCTGATTTTAAAACCTGTTTTGGTCTTTAATCCCGAAAAATTGCGCGAATGTTTGCCATAACGTTACGTTTCTTGACGTCACGTCAACATTTTTTCCGTCTCTGGTTCCATGCTTGCAATTTACTCTACGTAACGTCGCCGCAAAAGCAGGTAACCGACGTTAGCCTCGTTTTAAAGGATAGTGATATGGATTCAGAAAACCTCAGTTCGTTGATCCGGCTTTCTGTATCAGATGGCCAGAAAACAGACAGTTCTAAAGTCGGATCAGTAATAGGTATATAATAAAAATGACCTAAAAGACCTGAAGACGTTAAACTTGTTATTTTGTGTCATCTATACATATATCCCCTGCCGAAATTAGACTTTGACACAATGACACATATCGGCGAAACATTTACTGAGATTCCCAAATACGATCCAAATTTATAATACCTTTATTGTGTAGTATAATAATGGGGGCATTAGCGAAAGAGACATTTTTGCTGAATTAATTTTTGATTTATATAAAATATTAACATTTCTTATAATGGTTGTCTCATATATTTGGATGTCAATGCGACATTACATACAAAAGCGTTCAATTGCGAATATTTATTATAAAATATAAATTATAAATATCGCTGTAACAATATAACAGCGTCTAGACATTTGATTTATACAATGCAGTACTGTGAGTTTATATACTGACTTGAAAAAGAAATGATACACGTATAGATTATTCTACTAATTTTCAGAATGATAATGTTTGCTAATTTTAGATATGTATTTATCACGTCGATATTTAAGGGTAGATCTTGATCAGTTGTCTTGTGGTTTCGTGAACACTTTCGTAAAATGAAAATGCCTTACCGGTTTGACACTTTTCTTTATCGCCCTTTAGAGTTTTAATTCAACCTGTTGAAAAAAAATATATACGATCCAAATTCTTCATCTAAATTAAAAAATATAAAAAAATAAAGAAAACTGAACTAAAATCGATGAATTTTTGCAATCGCCTTTTCCTTTAGATTTTAATGAAACTATATACCAAGAAGGTAATATTTCTAAAATGCCCGATTTTTGCGGGGTTTTTTTCTCATTTGTATTGTAAGAATTTTAAAGTTGGATCTCACGGTAACGAAAAAAACGGTAACATTAAGCGCAAAAAATTGCGCAGAAAAAAACGCATAAACGATCTTTCAGTTGTTTTAGATAATCATGGTCGCCGTGGCTTAATTTCATATTTCAATTCTTTGCCCATTTCGGGTTTACGCAATTTTGAGTCAGAGGCTAATAAATTTTACAATAGAGCTTAATACACGTAATCGTATAACGCAGCTCTTTTAACTAGGTGTTATGTTCAACATTTCCTAGTCCTTATAATGACTCTGAGGTCACCCATAAATGACATTTTCATTTACAAAGGTATGGAGTGTATCGATTTACATAGTATCCTTAAAGAGCAAACTGTGAAATTACTTTGATAATACAGAAACTTCTATCATAACATAACACAACATACCATTTCTTTATTGATCATGCTCACATAACATAATTTGTTACATATGAGCGGATATACATAATACAACATATGAAGTGGCATTATGGCAGAGAGAGAGAGAGAGAGAGAGAGAGAGAGAGAGAGAGAGAGAGAGAGAGGGGGTTATTATATAGTCTGCCAGCGGACTATGCTAGCAAGTAACTAGGACCAGGATTTGCTACTACCACATATCACGAACCAGTCAATGCATATATCAAGATAAGTACCTTTTATATAACGTACTCTTACCTGGGGTCTGTCAATGACACCATGCTTCGGAGGAAGAGAGACTAGAACGCAAGTAATGCTACGTTTACACTATGTCCCCGGCGACCACGGCAGTCATCATTTCGGCCACCGTGGACGAAACGGGGTGACCGTAACACAACGTAGGGGAACGGGGTCGACAAACGTAGCTCGCCGTAGTTGCCGTGATCGCCGGGACAGATTTTTAATCAGTCAAAAAATTTGCCACGACAGCCACGGCGGGATTGACCTACTTAAAAGTGTCGTAGTAGAACGGGGAGAACGCAACAAAACGTGACGGAACGTAACAGACCTTAACACAACTTGGAGTATGTCCGTAGCTGGACGGCTTGTTATGAGACGGCAACGCAAGGTCTGCCAAGGTCTGTCAAGGTCTATCAAGTTCTGTTGCGGTCTGCCACGTTGTCCTTACCCGACCCTATAGCTCGAACCTGAACATGGAGTCTAAGAATCTCAGATAGATGCATCTGAGGAGGAAAGTAGTGGCAAGGGTGGAAATAATCATTACTGAATGGACTTGGGAAGTTTCATTGTATTATAGAGGTGTCATGCTGCATTGTGCGTCATTTCATTAGAATCATCTGTGTTTTTAAAAAATACTCATAAATGAGTCACTCAAGTACAAAGGGTTAATGCTGATACCAATGGCTGGTGTTTTTATTTAAAGATTCTCATTGTACAGTTTCGAAGAGCTTTGGAGGCCTGAAATGCGTTAACATCTTCGATGCGAAGCTCTCTTGCTATAAAAAGTGAGAACTATCCCAATTGTTGCATTCGTTCTTCCGAAAACCATGCCCGCACTTTGCATCCGCCTGTAACCTTCCTGCTAGACTATCATTCTTCTATACAGCTGCTGGTGGCCTCCTTGCTGCCACAAAGGCTAGATGTACACTCCTAGCAATTATATAAATACGAAATCGGCTTCTTTATTTCCATTACATGTATTGATGTTTTTGATCAAGGGTGCATAATATAACGATTGCAGCAGCTTTGTGGACATCCTCGTTATTCCGTGGGCATATTGGGGCTCAAACACCATTCATCGTCCACCTGTTTTCGGAGAAAACCTTGACAGAACTTGATAGACGTAGCAGAACTTGATCGCAACGTAACAAAACGTGAGAGGTCCCAACAGAACGTGGCAGGCCGTGATGAAACGTAGAAACATTCGTGACAAACCGTAACGCGCCGGCGAGCCTCTGTCACGGCTGACCTTGACAGACCGTGAGAGAACGTAGCGAGACTTAACAGAACTTGAACACAAAGACAAAAATGACTAAAAACACCACGGCGAGCTTCGTTTCTGGCTACCGTGACTGCCGTGGCTGCCGGGAACATAGTGTATACCTAGCATAAACTAACTAGATATTCATATGTCTTCAAGCTCTACCATCACCAACGGGATGATTGCTTCACTATAAATGAGCTTCGTTGCTAGAAAATCTGTCTTCGGTGTTCCGACCAAGTACCAATCTACTCAGCTACAGAAAATAGCTAGAGTATTGAAATTTTGTAAAACGAAATCTTTTAATTTCATTGTTGGTGAAAAGCTGACATGATATATGTATGGAAGAAAGTACATGCTATGAAATGGTTATTCATCTATCGCAGAGATTTAGTAGTATGTTATGTTTATTTTAATTTTTTTTTGCACTGTTTCATTAGTTTTAAATATGATTTTCACGTTGACGCTGAAAGAATGGTTGGTAAAATGCGAGAAATGTAAAGAAATATCTGCGTCGATGGTAAAAAAATAATGTATGGCACGGTACCTCTTCCGTAGGGAAGAATTGCCGATATTTGAAGACTACGGTCAACTAAACTAATATTTGTAGGTGGTCAACTAAATTGTATTACTGTTATAGAGTTTTTGCATCAGGCATGTATGACACTAGCTATTTAAATATGCAGCATTTGGGCGCAGGGCATTTTTTTTTTTTTCGTTCTGACTCGAATTTTCGCGAGACTCCAACAATCCTGTATCCTAGAAGCATCACAAAAGATATTTTGGAATAGCCTATAGGTTCCTTTAGCCAAACGCTTTACTGAGCTCAGCTGACCGAAGACATAAAAAAGTATAAACATCCACCATTTTTTTCTTCTCAATTTCTATAAAAATTCTCACGTGACTCATATCAAATATATCTTCTGTCACTTCGTCGTATATCTTTTTTTAAATATATTTATTGTTTAAAGCAAGTCTAGATACAATACTTTGCATCGAACAATAACGCGACCAGACCGCGCGGATGCGCGGGCTGGTCTGCACTTTTGTTGTTCGCGAGCAACAAAGTCAGGTTTTCTCGCGGCGTGGCCCAGAGCCGGACTAAAATGTCATATCCCTACACATTATGGATTACACTAACGTCCCCGTTTCTCTACACTAACGTCCCCGACCAGTTTTCGAACTAATGGACTCTTTATGCAGTGATATATATTATTTGAGGTTTTTATTGCAATACAAAACACACAACTCACATTGGACCAGCAGCATTATATTTTCCTTTTTTTTTTTTTTTTTTTTTTTTTTTTTTTTTTGAGTGAGGTTTTGTGTCTAACTTTTGGCATATCCTCCAAAGTGTGTGCCCGCAAGCAGCGAAAGCTCCGACGAAACTTCGAAGACCCGGGGACCTCACCTGTTCGCCCATGTAATACCTACATGTACCTTAACCCATTTAGGCCAAGTGGACTTTCCTACCCGTATCAGTAGGACGATCCCATTTCAAATATTGGGGGGGGGGGGGGGGGTAGGTGTTTTTCTGTTGTTTTTTATCCAAGTTGTAATTAGAACATTCTGTAAGCAAACAGTTGAGAACCTGATCAGAATCCGCATTATGCGGTATCTGATCTTGGTCTGCACTGTTTGCCTACTAGTGTCAAAAAGATACGCTCGGCTTACATGTATGGGGGTTAGTTTCATGAACAACCCTAAATGCTGCTGTTTGCAGGCTGGTATGGTCAGCTTTTACTTCTTTACCGTTTTGTCGTCACGTGACTTGAATGAGGAATGCCATCAGAATCATCTAATTGCGTGCATCGTTACATTTTTCATTCATATTGTCTTATGCTGTTTTAATGTATAAATGGTGTTTGAAAGGAAAGACAGAAAGATATAAGCCCTTAAAGCCCCAATCACAACAAATGTCGTCTGAATTTGTCGTCTGCCTAAATGTTTAGAAGCCTCTTGTTTAAACAGTGTTGACCCAGATCAGACTGCTCCTAAAAGAGCAGTCTAGTTTGGGTCCACACAGTGTGCCTCTGTACTTGAAAGTGTCAATAATGTTAGCAAATCATTATTTGCTGCAGACGGCTTCAGCAGACGTCATTTTTCAGATTAGTTTTTGTCAGCGCTTTACGGCTTAATGGAGATCTCAGTTCATTAATCAACACATTTCATTCCATCATGCATGATTATTGTGGCCATCTTGGAATGACCAATTGTTTATTTAAGGGTGGTATCAGAAATTTTGGATTTCAGTGAACATTGGGTCATGAAAAATAAGTGTTTTTACTTGTTTTGTTTGCTGGGACGGTGGACATCGAACCAGATACCTTTCACTTCTCCGTTGGTTTATAGGACCACTCTTAAATGTCAAATAGCTCGGATTTGTTCAAGTAAAATGACTGAAAAGACAACTATCCGCTCAAACATTCTGGCCGAAGGGCAACATTGGAATCAGATGGGCCTCGCCGCGACAAAACCTGTCTTCGGGGTTTCTGAAAAACCGATACTCAAACCGGTCTTCTGAGTTTCAGAGACTAATTATAATATTTAAATTTTGCTCGAAGCAAGTTGAAATGTGCTACTTTCCAATAACCGAATAGCAAAGGCGCTGATCAGACTGCGCGAATGCGCAGGCTGGTCTGCGCTTGTGTTGTTCGCAAACCTCCGAAGACAGGTTTTCTCGCGTCGAGGCCCAGATAATAAACGACATAATTAATCCCCCCCCCCCCCCTGCATGTACACAGGTATATGTATCCTTTAATTTGTGCATGCAGGTAAATTTTAAAGCTTCTGTTGTCGTGTACTGGCTTTTTTTTTTTTAAAAAAAGTACTTTTTAAAAAAATATTTTAGGAACATTATCTGCTATATACATGTAGTAGATATGACAGCCCTTTTTGAAGAGTACCATCCCCATTGTAACCTCGCCCAGATTACACGTGATGTGACTCAATGCGCAAGGAGTCTAATACATATTCAACCATATAACAGTCATTTCGATAGTGGTGAACATGTATGAACTGTATCATTTCGAAAGTGGTGAACAAAAATAAACTGTGTCATTTCGAAAGAATTGAGCAAATGTGAACAGCATCATTGCGAAACTGATGAACAAGCACTGCGTTTACTATAGTTGCGGTTCAGACAGAACTGTTTGGGTTTCTTGCAATGCCACTGCTCAAGTAAGACGTTAAGAAAACGAACTAACGATGATCGATGGCCATATTCACCATTATCCTGCTACATAAGCAAATATACCAAAACACATTGTTATTTTCAGCAGTTCCACTAGTTATCATGGCTTCCCAGGCTATAAGAAACAATGTAGCTCCCAATCAGCTGGCTTCTGAAGAAGCCAGCTTATCTATAGCGACACTGTTTGCAAAATGAAATATACGTATCATGGCTAAGTGTGCAAAAATAAGTCTTGGCTCTGAGAGACCCATAAAATATCAAAGCTTCAAAAAATACTCTCCTGGTTATCCGTGACACCGGGTAGGCGACAAACGAAAACGTTAATACTATCGACGAACGTATATCAAAAATAGTAAGAAACAGGGTTTTCGATTGTCGCCTGATTGGAGACAAATAGCAATCGAAAACTCTGTTTCTAGCGATTTTTGATCCGCGTTATTCGATTATAATAGCGTTTTCGATTGCCGCCTATCCAGTGTTATGTTCCTAGCGGTCATATTGGATTGCGAATAGCTCTTCGTGCCAATAATAGCTTTACCCGAGTGAGTTTGGACGCAGATCAAACAAAAAATAAACCAAATGAACAGACTGATATGCTTTCTGGCAAAATAATAAATCATTAGACAGGTCAAATAATAATGACAATGGCAGTACAGGGAGCCACTTTAGTTACGCACCATCTATTAAATGTAAAATTACTCGAAAAAGAAATATAATATTTTTATTCTGAGACTACCAGCGTAAAGCGCATCTATATTTGCATTAGCCATTGTAATTTCATTGTGATCAGATTAAATGGATCTTGAAGGACACTACCCTCAAAACAGCATTTCACATTGCATTATTTTAATGAAACTCAGATCACATTGCACTTTTTCAGGGTCGAATTTCTGCTATACCAGTGATAAGAGCCGATTTATTCTTGGCAATATTTAAAACTGGAATGTGCTTGATAACTTCATCATTTTTTAAACGTTTTGCTAGTTTGGTTCCCAGCTGGCCTAGGTTTGAAAAAAGTTTGTTTTAGTTCTTTTTTTAAAGTTAGTTAAAATTTCGTATGATTCTGATTAAACTCGTTATCAAAGCACTTCTATTATAATTTAATTTTAAACAACCATGTATCCGCCGTTTATTTTCGTAAAAAAATAATGGATTTATTGGTGTCATGGTGTTGACGTTAGTGATGACGTCAGTACTACCACGGCTATAAGACGTGTCGATGAAAAGATGTTTTAGTATTTTGATACTTCTATGTCAACAAGTGACTCATAACAAAACAATTTGCGAAGGAAAACCTGATTTATTATTGTAACTGACGTTAATATGACGTCAAAACGAGTATTTCTTGACAAATTTACGATGCTACTTAATCCAACAACCGAAAAAGGGAGTTTAACTTGAATAAAATAATTGTTCTTGGTGTTTTTCTAACACAACGATCACCATGGATAATGCCTAGCGCAAATTTCAAAAAGAAAATATAGACGTTCAGGTTGCGCGTGCATTTTTGTCAAAATTGTCTTTGACGAAGCAGAACGATTCGCATGAGTGATTTTGATATCTTTTTCGATGTCATCAAGCAGATAAAATGTCAATACGTGAATTATTACAGAGAATGTTCGATTCCAGCATTTTTGTCAAAAAATGTGGGCCCTGAAAAAATGGTGCGTAACTAAAGTGGCTCACTGTAATCCATTCAAGAAGGTTGAACTTTTTTCTGTACTTTATACGGATGGAAATGAATCATCCCTGTATATGTATATCTGAGAAAAGTATTGCGTGTAGCCTCCCTTCCATTGACTGATTAAGTAAGATCGAATAAAACCATATTGCTTTGCTGACGAACTCTTAAAACGCGACACGTTTTCATATAAATGCATGTGCACCATGTGATACGGTGTATTTCCTGTCACAGAATTGCCAATTGGTCATGTGACATGTACGCCCTACACAGAGAAAGTTCAGAGGAGCCCACTTTTTATAGACTCGACAATGCTAGCTGAACTATTCATATCTCTATGATTACTTTGAAAGTAAATATTCAAGGGAGAGAGAACTCTCTTTGCTTCGCTTGGAATCAAAAACCAACTTTTGATAAACTCGAGAATACTAGATGAAGTATTCATATCTCTATAATTACTTTGAAAGACAAACATCAAGAGGGATAACTCTCTTTGCTTCTCTTGAAATCAGCAACATACTTTTAATAGTTGGATAGAAAATGAAAAGGATCACCACTTAGCAAGCATAGTATCGGGCCACCATCGGCCCGCCAGTGAAACACCATTCAGATGGTGTTTCGCTGGCGGGCCGGTAGTGGCCCGCTTTTAGATGTTCACTTAAAGTGCCATCACTATGATTGTTTTCCATGGTGCTCTCTTCCTTAACCATTTTCTTTCAGGATCCATGCAAATATGTTCCTTTGCAAAACAGTGAAGACCCAGATGAAATGCCACAAAATTCCTCGAGGTTTTAAAACTTTTTTCATGCACAACTTACCTTAGCATGAAAGTTCAACTGCTCATGAAAGCTGAAATACTTAAAATATAGACTTTTTAAGTATTGAAACTCTTAGATGTTTTATTTATCCTAATATTCTAATATTTCGTTTTCTGATCAGTTGAGAATGAAAAAGTTTTATAACCTCTGTGGCTGATCTTGAGTCGTTTGTTGCAATCATCTCGCAGACAGAGAGAGGGCTAGTGGCTTTAATTTTGCATCTCTCTCTCTCTCTCTCTCTCTCTCTCTCTCTCTCTCTCTCTCTCTCTCTCTCATTAATGTGTGTCAAGAATGGTCTGTCATCTATGATTGTGGCATTTCTCATTTTAATCATTTTAAACATATGTTGGAGCCATTTGATATCAAATTTCATATGCAACATTCGTTAGGTACGCTGCCTAAAACTTCTATATGGTAAAGGTCACATGTCCAAAATGGCCGACACGTCTATATATGTAAAAACTCTTCAAAACTCTCCTTCTCTGGAACCGAAAAGCCAGCGGTATTTGCAATTGCGTTTTATTTGTTGTAATGTGGATATGGGCCCTACTAAGTTATCCAAATCATGATCGTGACATAACCTTGACTTACTTTACAACAAGGTCAAAGTTGATTCCTACTGCGTCTGTATGGAGAAATCATGAATTACTGATTTTTGTATAACTGTTGAAGCTATAAGGCGTACATTGTACTTATATACTACTGTCCTGCCAGCAAGAGTGGCAGTGACGTCATTATTTGTTTACGAAGTTATCAGGAGATCCCTTGTGTATTAATCCTATCCGCAGGATAGGATTAATACACATGTGATCTATTGATTGGCGTTAGCTCTAATGCTACACTTCGTACACGTTAGTGTTTTACTTAGCAATTGCTAACAAAATATAACGTTTCTGTCACTCTTGGCTGGCACGACAGTAGATCTGTTTGCCTAAAGGAACAATGACTATAAACAGATACCAAAGGTCAATGTTAATAATACATTTCAGCTGACATTGGACGGCCATCATTTTTAGGAAAAAACACTTGGCCAGTCAATGTCACATGTATACATATGAGTATCCCGCAACATATATGTTTGGGTTGAAAAATAAGAAAAATCATTTCCTGTTAGACACTCTTTTAATAATGAACGTAGGTTGACCATGACCTAGTTAAAATATTGAATAGCCTTTATTTATTCATGTTTTTTGCACTCCTACTCACCTTGCTACCTAACTGCTCTAGAGATGGCATTCAAGTTTCTATTTAACCCTTATTCTGCTGACCCCGAATTTATCATTTTTCGAAAACACTTTAGATCCCGATCAGATGGCTAACTGACCTGGATCTACATCGTGTTCCACTGTGATTGAAAATACAGGCTTACACCTGGATTCCATTGGAACTTGAGGAGGAGAGTAGTATAAAATATATTCAGCATGTCAAGGGTTAATGCTAACCGATGATGGCGTTTAATGCTATTCTAGCACTTCCGACCTTAAATATAGTTCTTGACTATCAATCACTTTTAAAGTACTTACTGAATATAAAAACTCTTGGAATTGTCAATAAATCGTCCAATGAGGCTCAGTGGTCTGGTGAGAAATGTGTTTGAGGATACATTATGAAAGTAGATTTAAAGAAGGGGTAAGTTTATCCAAGGGGCGTAGATTATTTAGGCATTCTCATGAGCGAATTGTACTTTTCGCTCAAAACGGATGCATGCACAGATATTCAGTTTTGATATGTATAAGGACTGATTAATAAGTTGTAAACCTCATATGCAAGTGTTTGACTTTCGATGGATATGTTGCAATATTTTTCAGCATAATTGTCTTTAGTATCTATACACTTTTGCCAGCGTAATTAAGGGCGTTTTAAACACTGAACAAAAGTTTTGGTGCTGATAAATTATGATATCTTAAAGTCCCATTCCTTGGTAGAAAGCTTTTTTGGCTTTCTAGTACAAGCTTTGCCATTAAGGCAAGATCGATGCAAATTAATTTTGACAAAATCTGCTTAAATATACATTAATGTTGAACTGAATGCTGATATTAACATGTTTCAAGAAATTACATTGGAGACCAATTTGCAAATTAAGAAAATGGCTAAAATCAGCTGATCAGCGGAAAATGCTGATCCCTGTTTTAGAATAAATAGTACATGATATTTGACAAAATCTAGAAGCAAATTTGACTGCCTGCCCACCTACAAGAAAATCAACGACTGTGTGCCCCTCCCCCCCCCTCTCCATAACCCACACCCACACAAATTATATCATTCGTAAGGTTTCTATCATAACAATAAGTTTGATAATAAATTTGAGCCGTGGCATGTGATTTCCAACAATGTGGTATTTTGACAAGTATAGACTCAGACAGGCCTCTGCAGCCTTCTTTTAAGCTTAGAAACTCAAAATGATGTTCGGTCATTAGTTTAACATTCATAGAATATTCAAGCGACTAGTAAAGGCTCAGATCAGTCTGCGCATATGCGCAGGCTGGTCTGAGCCTTTGCTGGTCGCATATACCACATTGTTGAAAATCTCATGTCAAGGCCCATATGGTCTCTCTGAAAAATCGAATGCGCATTATGCGGATTAACCCTGGGCAAGCACAGGAGCTGCATTGATCTGAAAAGCATTTAGCGTCTTAAGAAGTCAATTATTTCAACTCATTAAGGAATTAGGAGACTGATTAACACGTTCAGTGCTGAATTTTAAATGGGCATCGACGCAAGAAAACCTGTCTTAGGCGTTTTCGACAAGGTTAGGCGTTAACCAGCCTGCTCAGCTACAGAGATGGCGGATGCTTCATGACTTTTTTTTGTGTGTGCCATCTTCCATTTGATAATCGGGACTATTCCATCCTAGTTATCACAGAACAATCACAGGCAATATGACACAACTAGTTTGCCTAGCGCTGCAGATACATGTACATGTTATATTACTCAAGTATGGACATGAGCCCCAGACCTATAGTAGAAAGACTCATTTACTAGATAGTTGACAGGCAGGCAGGCAGGCAGGCACAAATAGTTTGTCTAGCGCTGCAGATACAATCCATGTTATATTACTGAAGTATGGACATGAGCCCCAGACCTATAGTAGAAAGACACATTTACTAGATAGTTGACAGGCAGGCAGGCACAAATAGTTTGTCTAGCGCTGCAGATACAATCCATGTTATATTACTCAAGTATGGACATGAGCCCCAGACCTATAGTAGAAAGACATATTTACTAGATAGTTGACAGGCAGGCAGGCAGGCAGGCACAAATAGTTTGTCTAGCGCTGCAGATACAATCCATGTTATATTACTCAAGTATGGACATGAGCCCCAGACCTATAGTAGAAAGACACATTTACTAGATAGTTGACAGGCAGGCAGGCAGGCAGGATAGCAGGCAGGCAGGATAGCAGGCAGGCAGGTTGGATAGCAGGCAGGCACAACTAGTTTGTATAGCGCTGCAGATACATGTTCATGTTATATTAAGGACCCCAGACCAAAAGTAGAAAGACGCATTTACTAGATAGTTGGGTGGTTATTTGGACAGACATTTGAATCACGTACGTTGACGCTAGGCAATAAATTGTCGGGTAAATGACATATTGTATAGTCTATTATATTGTTAAGAAGTTAATTTTGCAAGCACAACAAAAATCTTCAAAGACATCTTTTAGAAATCTAAATGTTAATTAATGTTTTATTCCACATTAAGATGCACCTGTATGTGCACAAGGTGTGCATAGGAATTATCATAAGTTAACAAGGTCGCTCATAATAATATTATAGGTTCATAAATTTTGATAATTTGTGTGAACGCATCACGTAAAATAAGTTTAAAGGCATTTTGCTCGACTACTGCTGTAAACAAGCAAGTATTTGCATATCAGCCGTGCAGCCTGAAAAGGTCCACCTTAAGAAGTAATTTACATGAAATAAACTGATACATGTACCTGGACAAAAAATAACATTTTCTGAAAGTTTATCCAATTTTCTGTATCAGACAAATCTAACAGGAATGATTTTTTGCAGTAACATGCCAATGTTACACAATATTAAAAAGGGACTACATTTTTTCCGTAGCTCATCCTTTTCAATCAATCAAGGGACACAACTGTATCATGTATTACTTTAATTAATAGCGTAGCTAGAACGCTGAAAAAGTTACGCACATGATCATCAAAGGGAAACTTCTGGAACGAGCAGTGATTCTCTTCAATTGCGCCCCTTATCAAAATGAGAACTTCTCTTAAAGCAAAGAATTTGCTCTTAGTGGGAGCGAATTCTCTCCTTTAAGAGAAGTTCCTTATGGTGTGGAAAATTAGGTGATTTCCCTTGAATGTGCGCACATGCGTAACTACGTAACGGGAGCTACGCCGATGATCATGTTTGGTCCAACCATTTATAGTGTGTGAAAAGTGAAGGCCTTCTTTGGCGTAGCACCATTTCGGTACGTGCCACACAGTCTCGTCAGAGCATTCGCTTTTCCTATACATCAAGTATGGTAAAAGATGAAGTCCCACTGGATACAGCACGTTTTCGATAACAATTTACGCATATGGACTTATGACTACCATTTTCTGGGAGAGCAGTGACTTAGTGGAAGAGTGCTTGCTACAAGATCGAAAGGTTGCGGGTTCGATCCTCACCGGGGCGCTGACTATTGCTTAGTACTTGTTACAACCAGGAACATCCATCCCGACATGACGGAAAAATCTTGACTGGGGCGTAAAAAATCAAATCAAATAAACAAAACTGCCATTTCCTCGAAGGCGAGCCAAAACTTACTTCTTGAAACTTGCTATATCAGCATTTTTAGCTTGAGACAATATACAGGGGATACCACACCACCTGTAACGTTAGTCTGGATAATAAATGATTATCAGGAAAACGTAAATCGTACTCATCGCACTCATACATCAGGCATGATTCTAAAATGATGCCAGTAGGTATATCGTGCACTCGGTCGAATAGGGGCCTCGTAGCGAGAAACCCTGTCTTCGGGATAGACTCAATACAGCCTGCTCGGCTACGGAGACTGACTAGAATATTAAAATTTAGCATGTAGCAAGTTTACATGTAGCAATTATGGATATACAGGAAGCGATAACTAAACTTGCACAGGTTTCATATTTGAGCCGCGACATGAGATTTCCAACAATGTAGTACATGTTTGTGCGACCAGCAAAGGCTCAGACCAGCCTGCGCATACGCGCAGTCTGATCTGAGCCTTTGCTAGTCGCTTGGATATTTTATGAGAGTTCAGCTACTGACTGAACATCATTTGGAGTTTCCGAACTTAAAAGTAGGCTGCACAGGCTCGCCAGAGTCTATACTTGTCAAAATGCCACAGTGTTGGAAATCACATGCCACGGCTCATTATTTCCATACATTTCACACGGTTGAACACATTTAATGAGTATATCATTTTTTCTGTTTAAGTGGTTATTTAACAGATAATTGAGCCGCGACATGTGATTTCCAATAATGTGGCATTTTGATAAGTGTAGACTCAGACGAGCCTGTGCAGCCTCCTTTTAAGCTCAGACACTCCAAATTATGTTCAATCAGTAGCTTAACAGTCATATAATATTCAAGCGACTAGCAAAGGCTCTGATCAGAATGCGCGTAAGTGCAGGCTGGTCTGAGCCGTTGCTGGTCGCACATACCACATTGTTGGAAATCTCATTTTGCGGCTCATATTATGCCTTTAACTGATGTTGGTTTAAACAATATTTTATTCAAAGTACTTTTAACATATTATGATATATACATACATACAATATTTCTAGGATTTGACGGTAAGCGTTAAGCTTATATGTTGTCATCTCCCTTTAGATATTTAGATGCACATTGTCGCTGAATGAATGAGAAGTGAACAAAATAAAGTTATAGTATAGTAATGGACATAAAAGAATTAGTAGGAATAGCAGAGAGAGAGAGAGAGAGAGAGAGAGAGAGAGAGAGAGAAAGAGAGAGAGCGTTGATCCGCTTTACAATGTACAATGTAGTTACATCTTCAAATGCTAGCATATATACAAAGTAGTCTGACTCCTTTCTTTGCCAATTCATGTCTTATGACGTATGTTATGATTAAGGATTAAATCTTCCACACTTCGTTAAGAAATCCTGTATTTTTAAGAATAATGTTTCATTCTCATGAACTGTGCCGTGTTCAGTGCCATATAAGAGATCCTTTAGGGAGTATTCATGAAGATTATCGGGGAGATAACTTCTTGTAGCTGCATATGCGGGGCAAATGAAAAATAGGTGATAAGCACTTTCAAAACCTCCACAGTGCTGACAAGAAGGGCTTTCGACTATATTTTTGCGATACAAGTCTGCATGTAAAGCACTGCATTGCATTCGTAGTCTGGCGTGTAGGATTTGACCTAAGCGCGATCCTGCATGAAAGTAATATGGGGATTGAAGCTTGTTTCTATTTAAATAGTTTTTAAATGCTGATACAGAAGTCATCTCCCTTACCTCATTTGGAAGGCTGTTCCATGCTTTGATGGTAGATGGAAAGAAAGAGTCTGAGAACAAGTTAGAATTTGATCTGAAGCCCTGAATATGATCTGCATTCCTGAGAGCATAGTTGTTTGATTGGCCAACAATAGGGGGGATAAGATCTGAAAGATAGGTTGGAGTTAGGCCATGCATAATTTTGTAGAAGGTGGTAAGTTTATGTTTATTTCTCCTAGTTTGTAGCGATTCCCAACCAAGTTCCATAAATAATCTCTCAATGCTGCACAATTTTGTCGCTCTTGTAACAATTCGTGCAGCTTCCACATGGACAGCGTCTAGTAGCTTTTTTGACTCCAGAGAACAATTATCCCAAACAACATCGCTGTATTCCAAGAGAGGACGTATATATGCAAAGTACATTTTTTCCAAAGATTTTCTCGAAACCCTAAATTTGAGAGCTCTTAACAGGTTTAGCCTAGACCAGGATTTTTCTGAGATAGATTTGACATGTTCGTCCCAAGTTCCAGAATTAGAAAAAGTTAGACCAAGGTGCTTATGGTAAGAAGTGTTCTTGATCAGTGTACCATTCATAAAGAGGGGAGGGTGGAATACAGGATTGCGCTTGCGCGAAATAATCATTGAGAGTGTTTTTAGGGGATTGAAAGTGACAAGCCAAGCAGCAGCCCAGTCAGAGATAGTTTGCAGATCAGTGTTAAGAAGATTGGCCGATTGAAGGGGACAGTCCACAATGATATACAAACTTGTATCATCAGCAAACAAGCGGATAGAACATCCAATGTGTTTGACTATATCATTAATGTAAATGAGAAATAAAAGAGGGCCAAGAATCGATCCTTGTGGGACCCCAGCCAAAATGTAGACCCAGTCTGATGATTGACCATTAATAACAACACGTTGTCTACGCTTAGATAAATAGCTTGCAAACCAATTGACAATACGATTTGAGCACCCCATGCAACGCAATTTGTAAAGTAGTCCTTTGTGCCAGACTCTGTCGAAAGCCTTACTGATATCACAAAATACTGCTCTTATTTCTTTGCCTTTGTCTACAGCTTCGCAAATTGTATGATATGTATGGAGTAATTGATTGGTGGTGGAATCACCTTCCCTGAATCCAGACTGTAAGGGTGTTAAGAGTTGGTTTGTAACCATATAATTGTAGAGGTGTTTGTGCACACAGCGTTCCATCGTTTTACCAACAATGCTCAGAAGTGATATAGGTCTGTAATTGCTAGGTTGTGATTTGTCTTATTTTTTGTAAATTGGGGTGACGTTAGCGTCTTTCCATGACGAAGGGAAGTATCCTTGTTCAAGAGAGCGGTTGAAAATAATTGAATATGGGTGAGCAAGAATATGACACCCTTCTTTCAGCAAACGAGGGCTAATTGAGTCTGGACCACATGCTTTGGTTATATCAAGATGTTGAAGGACATCGCTGACGTCTTGGGTTGTGATAGTTATGGACTCTAATGAATGATCCATATGTGGAATAGGAGGCAATTGTGTGTTTGTATCATCAACGACAGATTGTGATGCAAAGTATGTGTTTAACATTTTAGCTTTTTCGAGATCGCTCTCTGCATAGGTGCTATTATGGTGAAGAGTTGGTATGCTAGTGGAAGTCTGTCCTATATTAAGGATTTGTTTTGATGTTTTCCAAAAAGTTTTTGAATTGCAATCGCTGGAAGATAAAAGTTTATCAAGATTGTCATGATAAGTTTGTTTTGATTTTCTCAACTCACTGATTACTTTGTTTCGTAGGTTTTTATATTTGTTCCAGTAATGGATATTATTTGTTTTCTTGAACTGCCTAAATGCTAGTTTCCTTTTTCTTATAAGTCGTTTAATGTAGCACGTTATCCATGGAGGGTCGTTTGGTCTAACAGTGATTATTTTGTTTGGTATTGAGTTTTCGGCTGCTTTTGTGATTGCATCTGATATGTATTGTACATTTTTGTCTATGTTATTTTCATTTTCAATTTTTTCGAGAATATTTGACTCTGATAGGTGTTTTTTATATCTTTCATAGTCAGCCATTTTAAAGTTCCATATTCGTCTTTTATATGTAGGTATGTATGCTCTTAAGAATTTGAGTATGACTATAGTTGGACAGTGATATCGGACCTGTTCAGGAATGAAGGAATCAGCAACCCCATTGCACAAAACGTTTGTATTGTTGCGAACCAGAATTATATCAATTATTGATGATGATGTCTCTGTGTAATGTGTGGGTTCCGTTATCAACTGAGTAAGATTGAATTCGTGAGTGAGTTCAGATATCCTATTTTGAGGTTTTGAAATGTCGAAATTAAAATCCCCCGTGATGAATATATCGATTGTATTTGTATTGCAGGCCCTGTCTATGCTTTCTTTAATCAGGTTGAAATAGTCTGTGTTGCTGTTTGGTGGTCGATAAAATCCCCCCACTAAAATCTTTTTTGCCTTGATATTTATCTCGAGCCAGAGACCCTCAACTCCACGAATCTCTAAATCTGTGCGCCGTTTGCAAGAAAGTGTATCCCTAACATATGCAATCACTCCTCCACCTGGACGTTCCCATCTGTCTGTCCTAAATGGAGGAAGAAAGTTCTCAATATGTATGCTATCGTCGTTAATGGTGGGTTTCAGCCAACTTTCTGTAAAGATGAGTATGTCATGTGCAAAGGCTTCACCTCGTATAAGGTCTATTTTAGGAAGTAAGCTTTGGATATTAAGATGCAAAATACTGAGGTGATTAGATAACGAATTTAATGATGCTGAGGATAAAATGTCACTGGAATCAGTGCTGCTTTCGACAGAGTCTGGACCTGGATTTACTTCAACATCACCGCTTAGTAAAATCAGCATAAAAAGCCATACGTGTAGAACAATGAAAATAAGAGAAGTAAAGCAGAAGTATGTAAAGTACTTGTTTTTATATGACAGGCAAATCTTGCGTGGATGTCTGATATTTCTGTACACCTCATTACAATGTTGTATATGCGTCAGAAGACAGAAGAGAGGCACAAAGTCATGAGACGGTTTCAGAACATTGAAACATAATAAGCTGATTAGGAGTAAGTGAGTTTTCCGGAATGATACTGACTTTTTTGTACCGAGATCCAATGAGCATGATACACCAAAGCAGCCACCAAGACCGTCTGTGAAATATCTAAACGGCTTCATGTACTAGATAATAAGAGTAAAAGATAGATCAAAATAAGGTCTGGTGGCAGTCCTGTTGTATCATACAAAAGGCATTTTACACAAGCTCTAAAAGCAATTTGCGTTGCGACAAACATAAAGGAGTCAGACATGAGAAGAGAAAAGATAGCATAGATAGAGAGATGAAGAGGATAGAAATTTAAAGAAGTCATACTGGTAGCTTGATTCAGCAACCAAGGCAGTGGTTTCCTTGTGAGATTACAGTTAATACTCTATGAAGCATTTTAACAGTGGCAATAAGTGAACTACATTTGACTTATAGCGTCGTATCTATTAACAAAGTGACCTTTAATACTTCTCATTTGAGCGCGCCGGCGGAGCAAGTTTTCAATTATCAGATGTGCATTTTAAAAGGCGATTATCTAAATTATGATGTTTTATCAATCTTTGAGACAAAGGTGACCCTGACGAAATGCCACAGCATGCAGCATTTCATAAGGTGTTAATGATGTTAATGTCTTAAAGATACCTATTTTTTAGACTATAAATGTGGTACTACTGCTTGAGGGCTATTCCTGGCGGATCAGTGGCTAATCTTTATGAGCGCCGTTTCACGTTTGCGCGGATTGATATATCATATGCGCGTTTTTTCTACGAAAGCGCGGAAAAGTACTATCATATGCGCGTTTAAATTGCGCGGTTTTTAATTACTTTTACATGTCACTTGGACAGGTCAGGTTCTAAAGAAATCTTGACTCTACCGTCACATAGTTGTCGACCAGGTAGTTCGCAAACTGAGAGCATCTGTCATCCTGTGGTGCTTCTGCCATCACCTCTTCAACAAAACATTCCTCTACGTCATCGGCATCGACGAAGCGTAGACCAAAAGAGAGCTTTAACAATTTCCCAAGTTCACTATCAGTGTCTTTGTTTTCATGACTAAGTCCAAGATTTTGAATTTTGCGCCACCACGCCTGTTTCAGAACACCGTCAATTCTATATATAAAGCCATCATAAATCAAACTTTTCTTTCCTTTATTCGTATCAGAGATTTTAAAATCCATGGTTAAGTTTAAATTCCTGGTTAAAATACAAGTTTAAAAACAAAATGCGAAAACGTCTAAAACCTTTAGAATCCTTCTAAATATGACTAATATACCGGTTATACCTGAGCAAGACGGTTGTGAACACAGGTAAGCTGGGCTATTATATCGATAATTAGCCTAAAGGCGAGCCGCGCAAATGATATCTTATTTTCACGCGCTTTTCATACAACGTCACGGTATGATTTCCGCGCTTATAATATACGGCCTTTATGAGGTGATTATGACCCCCTTATAGGGGGCTATAAAGTGGTCCCATCATGGGTTTGGGTTTGAGTATTTTCTGATAAAATATTGATATTTATCTAAGTGAGAGAATTTTGGTTTCCCTTAAATCTAGTGAGATACTGAAATCTGCCCCTTATAAATAAATCAACTAATGACCACTATTCGACAGAAATATAGGCCTTTTATTAAATATTAACAAAATATTAACCCTGTACAAAATTGCGCAGATACGTATTCTGACTATCATGCAAGTTTTGTTTCAACATGTCGCTATCTCTTAAAAGGATTGGTAAATGCATCATCTGGGTTTCAATTGCACAACACAGCAAATCTGTGCATATATCGGGGAATTTCGAACAATATAACTATTTTACAGAAAATTTTTAGTTTTGGCGGGCAACACGGTCCGAATATGGAATCTTTTCGCTATCCAACCCTTTATGCAATAATGGATTCGTCCTTCTAGTTTGGTACAATAAACTTGGGATATCGAGAGGTCCCAAGTCTGTGAGAAAATGAGACATATTCACGTTTTTCACCTTCGCGTAATTAATACCAATGTACCAAGCATATAGCATTTCAGTCTCGCTATATCTATAAATAGGAAATATGAATTATCATATGCATATTTCGAACTCTTAACATTTCTTGAAATAGCTTTTAAAGCAGCGCAAATCAATATCTTTTCTTTGCTTAATAGACCTGCTTCGAAAAAATGCAAAATTGTCAGCTAGTTATTAAAACCTATACAGCCTCGCCAGCTTAGTTCGGATGTTTTGCTGTTATGCTGTTAGTCGAGAGAAATTGAGAAATGTACAAGATGCATTTTGTACATTTTCCACTTACATTTATATTCCACTTACATTTTACCGGTTGTACATCTTAAATCAGCTTAAAGACATATGCGGCTATTTCCAATGCGCACCTTTCCCGCGTCTGCAAACGGGGAAAGTTGTCTGGGTCCTGTCTTTCGACCCTTAACGGATTCGGATCAACACAGCTTCCGATATTCTTATGTCATATCCGTGTTCCGACATTTTCTTCACAAAATAACTAATTAAAGTGTGTTCGAAATATCTATTGACATCTTTTCAGAAGTGATCGTCTCAGCACTAAAGACAGATAAATGTAGCTCAGTCGAAATCAAACGACGTACACAATAACCCTGGTTACGAATACGATAATGGCCGAGTCTATACTATTTGTATGGTTTTTTCGAGCGGCGCACGACCTGACCTCGTGGCCTAGTGGTTAGCGTGTCTGGCTACAAAGCCAGAGGACCAGGATCGATTCCCGGATGCGCATATATTTTCAGTGTGTTTTTTCTTTCTTTTTTAACATTTTAATGCTAAATTACTTCATAAACTAGTAAAATGGTATCATCAAAACGACCGAAATGGTCGTCCCCCAACTTTTTATATTGAATTACGCATGAAACCTATGGGCGTGGGGTTAAATTTGGCCCTCTAGAAAGAGAATTAGTTCGGTGACCCCAGATTTTTATTCTTTTTTCTGAAAGGTATTATAATAGTCCATGAAGTAAAAATAAATTTTCAAGATTTTCAATGTCAGATTTTTTAATACATGATTTATTCTAAAAACAAATTCCATTTTTCGACGAATTGCCAAAATATATCATGCAATAACTTGTCACAGCATGGGATAACAAGTAAACATGCACATTTTCTTAAAAGTTTGAGGTCATGGGCAGTAATTTAAGTTAAAAGAAAGAAGCTGGCTGAAGATTACAACCGTTTTAGCTCGATAATTAGGACTAGTGTTATTATTTTATATTTCTAGAAAATTGGTCAAATGCTGTTAACTTCAATATGAGATTCTGAAAAAATAAGCACGGTGACATATCCTTTTTATATCATAAATGGATAGCCCATGCATAAAACAAACTGTATGCAAAGTATTGAAAATATTTCAATGTGGGAAGTATTTAGTAGCATATATCCTTAACACGTTGATCAGAAATGGTTAATTACATATCAATATATTCTTAAGAGGTTAAGCCTCGTTCATATGCACAATATACACCCCGGTGCAAATATACACCCGGGGTGTAAATTTGCACCTGGGGTGTATTTTGGTCATGTAAACGGTGCTTTATGAAAATGCACCCCAGTGCAAATCTGCACCCGGGTGCTAATTTGCTCCACCTTTGTAGGTGGTGCAAATTCGGTGGAGCAAATTAGCACCCGGGTGCAGATTTGCACCGGGGTGCAAATTGCGCACATGAACGCAATTTGTTATCACATATGTACAATTTGATCTTAGATTTTGATAAATTACCCATCTTTTCTATATGAACATGTACATGTGTATGAAAATAAACTATATAAATAGTCCTTTTATCAAATTTAAGGCAATGCTTCTCTCTGTATTCACTACTTCATCGGCTATGCCGTGTTGCCACGCAGAACAACTGAAATTTCTGGTCTATGGGCTTCGATTTGCACGATTCTATTTCTGAATAATATCTCTTCCCAACCTCAGCAATAGAAATCATAGTTTGCCAGAACCCTGGCGCCATGCACGAGTCCATGCAATCTGATGTACACATCGGTGAAAAGGTCCCCCCTGCATAATAACGGAGTGACCACCTTTACGATTCATGTAATCAACGTGGTGTTCAGACTTAGCAATAATTAAAATATGTCTACCCTCTATCTTACCCCCCCCCCCCCCCCCCCGATTTTGGCACCCAAACCTCTTGTAGCCATTGATAACCTCGGTTGAGCCATTTCCCTTCGGAAACTTAACAGAGATTTTGAAGAGAAGACAAAGTAAGTAAGGGTGCAAAGATCAGGAATTGATACAATCAAGTACCACAACCGACCCAGGATACCAATGGGAAAGTGACAAACTCACAGATAGACACCACACGCGAGAGCCAAGAGGTCAGCCCTTTCCCAGCAGGTGACCAATAAGTACAATTAAACAGACGCGCACAAAGACATAGCAAACACAAGACAGAACAAAAGCATAAAAGGTCCACAAAAGAAGTACCGCCTTGGAACGGTCAGTAAAATATTTTACTGGAGGGCTTAAACCGATTTAACGGCGCGCCAACCTCACCCTTAATTCAGATGTGGATCAAGACACATAGATATTTGGTTTGCATGAAAGACCCCTACATGTTTACCATGGACGTAAAACCCGTTTCACGCATTCACAAGACGTTTATTTTGCTATTATACGAAGAGGTTCTCAATTGTCCAGCTCTGTGCAGTCCTAAGTCAAACTGTCACCAGCAGTTCAACTGAAACAACTTAACGCACACGCGCATTCCGTTGCAGCTATTTGCGCAGTTTGTCGAAGAGCCCGTGACATTCGGAAGCCATGGATCATCAGTACATGTATAAGTCTCAAGCACTTCGTTCGTACACCTCTCTTGGCCAGATAGTCATATATTTAGTTAGTACTGCTGCAACAGCTTCTATAAGTGCCATTTATGCACCAGTCTTTTGTATCCACTGCTCCCCCACCTATGGGGATGGTCGGGGATAATGGGTTTTCACTTTCCAGAGCCCTGTTATAAGCCCGCCCTGTGGGGAAAAGCTGACGATAACAACCCTGCTCTTTGCCCCACCCTACACAACAGAAAATCCCAGCAGGGTTAGTGTCCCAATATTATACCCCCACACTTCCCCGGCACTGCGGGGACAATCAAAAGGTAATTGTTTAGCACCTAACCCCGGCTATCCCACGGCTATCCCCGTAGGTGGGGGCCGTGGATACAAATGACTGGTACATTATCCTCTTTAAATATTGTATAAATAAATAAAGCAAATAAAACCAAATGGAGTTGCATCTTTCTCACACGACGGTATCTTGAATTGAATAATAATCGAAACATTCTTAACACATCGAATTTCTCCTTAATGTAAAACTGAAACATTTGTGATATGTTTAAAGAGCAAATCCAATAACATATGAACACAATTTATTGACATATGAACGCTACATAAGGGGGTGCAAATTTACTCCCGGGTGCAATTTTGCATCCGGGAGTAAATTTGCACCAGGGTGCAAATTATGCATATAAACGAGGCTTTAGATGCGCGGATCCAGAGGGCTGGGACAGACCCCCCCACACACACACACACACACACGCACACTTAAAATCAGAAAAATATAGGGTTTTTAGTAATAGTGGTCCGGATCCCCTGAGCAATCAGTCAGCATTCAATGTTGGGGCATCATCGACAACGACCCGCTTTTAGTGGTATTTGGATCACTTCTCCCCTCATCCATCAACCTAAAAAAAAAATGGCGTTCGCTTGCGGGCCGATGGTGGCCCGACATTATGTGCTGGCTGGGTAGCTACATCTGTCCTTTGTGTGTGCCAGCAGTGAAGGCTCTGGCGAGACTGCACAAATGCGCAGTCTCGCCTGAGATATGACTGCGCATCGTCGCGATAAGTAACAGTTCAAAAATAGTCACAATATAGACCCTACGAATGCTCTGGGTCAGTCTCGAGTTACAATTTTATAGTCGGCTATTCTAATCATGGCTCGATTGTTGCGTTTAATTAATATCTTTTGCATATATCAACCCTTAAAGCAGCTGATTGTAAAAGTTTGATACCTGATTGAATGAAATAAAAGAATTTTTCTAATAGCACTATGACATTTTGATTGATACCATTTATAGACCTCCAATTCCAAAGGCCCCATTATGCTTCTGGGTAGTCATCAAAAAAATCAAGGTGACAGAAGTTTGTGAGAAAGCGCACGTAATTCTGATTTTGGTGATTATAAACAAAATATTTTGTAAATAGGTATGAACGCTTTGCTTGCTGGTTAATTCAAATGGATGTGTCGCTTGCTGATTTTTCTTATAGCCTTATAAATATATCTAACACGTACTGTCTTGCCAGCCAAGAGTGACAGTGACGTAATATTTTGTTTACGATTGCTCAATCAAACATTAACTTGTACACACCACTTGAGCTAGCGCGAATCGATAGATCACTAGGATTAATACACAAGTGATTTATCGATTCTAAGTCCCTGATAACTTTGTAAACAAAACATGTCCTCACTGTCACTCTTGGCTGGCAGGACAGTACATGTGTTGTTTGATTTGATTCTTTACGTCCCATCAACAATCTTTCAGTTAAACAGGGACGGGTCTTCCTTTGTTGAACAAGTACTAAGCTATGATATATGTGTCTTGATCAAGGACAACAACGCATTGACGCTGGTTTAGGCACGAACCCGCGACCCCTCGGTATCGAGTCAAGCACTCTACCACTGAGCCACTGCGCTCCCTATATATACATTTATGAATGAAGGTTTTGAATGAGTATATAATGGCGCACTTCGAATCGAACTTAAGTTCCTACTATAGTTCTTGCGTAATAGATGCGCACGCACGTTTACACCCGAATGACTAAAGTTTGAACTTTTATTTGGTTGGCAAGTAAACAAAAGTAATAGCCCTGTATGCTCCACTTCAATTCTTCGTCGTAGACAAAAAGGATGTTATAAACTGCACAACGCTTTCTACTAATCAATTACGAACAAGTGGGACCAAAAATTATGCTCAGCTAGGTTTATTTTACAAAAACATATCATTTTGAGGCTACTGACCGATCTTGAACCCATCGTGCTAGATCTTGAACCCATCGTGCTAGATAGGTCTAAGGTAGGGAACAAGCCTATCTACTGGAGTAACGGTGCTCCGACCATCTCTAGTAGGTTCGTGACTTCACCCTAGTAGCGACTATAGGTGTTCGAATCAAACTTTAGTTACTATAGTAGGGACTTTAGTTCGTTTCGAAGTGCGCCAATATCGATTAGCATTTAATGAAGTCGTCACAGTCATGTGCAGCTACCCTACATGTACCCGGCTTGAAGCTCATAAACATGGTATACACAAACAGTACATTTTGCGCAGACTAGCCATAGACCTTGGTCTTTCGCTGTTTAGTGGGCAAAATTCTAACCTAGTTAACTAGCAGCCAGCTATCTGATTTGAAAATTTATCTAGTAGAGGCTTGAAATCTGAGCAGACTCGTCTGGACCTTGGCTGTTCGGTGGATCAAAATGTCAGTAATATATCAACTATTATACAACATGCATGTTTTCCTTGAAAGTTTCAATAATAAAAATGTAGGCCTAGCCGAGGCTGTGCATTTTAAACAGGCTCATCAAGATCATCACTGTTCAGTTGTCTTGTTAACTCAGTCAGCCAGTTTGATTGACGATATGGATTACTTCCCTTTCACTAACAAATACGAGGGCTGTTCAAATATAAATGCAAGTAGCTTCATAGCTTTCTTCACATATGTGCTACGACAAAATGGTAAACGTATCTATAAAGGGCTATATGTCACTTTTAAACTGGCGCAAATCCTAAAGAAAAATACAGCATGCTCAACGAGCTATAGCCCTTCGAATGAGGGTCACGTTAGTATACTAACAAACTCAATGCTTCGAACATATACCAGTGATATAGACGGGCGAATAATTCTTCAATAAACGAGTGAAATTTCTTGAATTTTTTACGGAAGTATCCCTATATTCTAATATAATGATTCTGTGAAAATTGCGAAAATCCGACATGCTTTTGTAAAATTACAACGAATCGTTTTCACTAAAGTCTCCTTATGTTTGCAAATAAATGGTAAACAAACGACAACCTTTAAGTTTTCAGTTTAACTTATCTGTATCAAAATGCCCGAAGCAACATTTAAACTAGTTTTAAACCAAAAACAATATGTTGATCGCTCATACTGAGTTGTTGCTACAAATTATTGATGGATAGTGGGTAATTTTTAAACGCTGAAAAACATTTTTATTAAGTCAAAAATGCCTTAAGTGAAGGGGTTATAGAATTAATACTTAATTTTTTTGTCATAACATTGCGGCTTTATTCTGAATTTGAACGTAAACTTTAAGTTTGACCACTATAGGCAATATTTACAATAAAATTATCAACCTGATCCTGAGGACTAGACAGATTGAACATATTTTAATTAATGTAAACACGTCATTAAAAAGCAGAAAAATGCTTGAAAAATGATATAAAATGTGATTACTCTGTAAATAGAGGACGGCGCGTTTTGAAAACTCCCTTATGACATATTTGGCATGTTTTCAGCTAAACGCAAAGAAAACGACACAGCGATGTTCATTATTACATCACCAGTAGATAACTCAAAATGACGTTTATCATACAATTAATGACGTCACAAACGTGCATAATTACTCGAGATTGAAACAGGATCATATAAACTTTTTCCTGCCAGCAATTTTAGGAATGTTACCTAGACTTATCTAAAATTTGGTGCCATTTTGTCTAAAACTTACAAAGATATGACACTATGTCCGCACATGTACCAAAACATGCATTGCAATTGCTTCAGAAAAACTTCAGTGTACAGGAGTGGACTTTATATAAGGGTCTGTTACTCGAGAAACATAGTGAGTGTTTCTTTATGTTTGGTGCCATTTTAAAGGCGACAAATAGTTCTTTCCAGAAAGGTATGTTATTTGGTCGTAGCATATATTTGAAGAAAGTTATGAAGCGACTTGCATTCATATTTAATCAGCCCTCGTATTTTGAGTAGTTCCAGGAATGTTTAAAAGGATTGTAAGAGCTGTTCTAGAACATACATTTTAATTTTTCTTGGGCAAATGTAGAACATCTCTCCAAAATTTATCCCGTATAAAGTTCTATAAATGTCCCTGAATGATACATGTACTAGAATATTTTAGAACAGTTTCCGAACAATTCCAGAAATGTTCTAGTGGTTTGTTCTACATTTCTAAAAAATGGACTGTTCTGGAACAATTGTAGAACACCTCCCACCCCCACCCAACCCACCCCACCCCCAAAGAATGTCCCATGTAGCATTCTATTAATATCCCAGATGTTTTCTGTTAGATATTTAGAATGAGGTTTAAAATAGTTTGTTCAGGAACAGTTATAGAACAAACCAGTTTAACATTTCTGGAATTGATCTGAAACCATTCTAAAATGTTCCAAGCAGGTGCCCTAGGATTGATTTCCATTGCTATGGTAATGACCATGGGCAAGTATGCAATTAAACAAGGCACGTTTACCCAAGCCCTAGCAGATTACATAAGAAATACAATTTATATGGCATTAAACCCGAAAAAGTAATCACAACGTGTCTTCCATGTTCATGCTGGTGACACACTAAAATGAACAGACGTTAACTAAAGAAAAATTATCATTGAAGAAACCACACAGAAGCCCTAGTTGGTCTGAATGCTGTCGGTTATTGCCACCCTGTTACCCCTCCCATTTAAAATCATTGTCTTACATTTGCTCGGAAAAAACAGCAACCGAAACTATTCCTCAAATCTATTTTCTGTTTCAGACAATTATACTATCATATTTGTCATCTAGTAATTGCCACATAAATGTTTTGAAGAGCCTTCTTAAACCCTCCAAATCTGGTAGCTATGTTTTCCCATCATGACAATCTTTTTTTTTTAAATGTTTTCAAAATGTTCCAGAATACATTTTGAACATTTGTAGAACTTGCTTATGTACTAAATACGTTCTAGAACATAATTTGAAGAGTAAATGTAAAAAATGATTTTGCCCTTGAAAAACTCCAAAAATGTACGAGATAGTTATAAGCAGAGAGCTGGTTGCTTTGCTTAATTTGTCTTCCTGGTGTCTCGTGATGGTTGAGCGGCTCTTCCTCGCGGTGCCACGAGGTTATCTGCGGTTTGTGATTGTGGTATTTCCTGATCATACTCACTTACTATTTTTGTAGAATTCACATAGTAAGAGAAATGTCCTGGAATTTATTTTGAATCAATGTTAGGAAAATTTCTTTCAACTTATTCTGTACTTTCGAACATTTATTTAATCTACTGGTTCTTGAATTGTTGTAAAATTGTCTAGACTATAACAAGAACACTTTCAGAGTAATAACAAATGATAGAAATGTGTCGAACAAGAGTAAGTTCTAGAACAAACATATCTAACTGCTTCAGAACAGTTCTTAAATTTTAGTCCTTATTCCATTTACCTTTATTATGTACCATTGATCGTAAGTAAATGCTACTTTGACAACATCATGATATTGTTCTTTCGTCCCAATAGTTTTTCATGAGACAACCCATGTGCAAGACAAGTGCACAAAAACATGGCAGCTGTCATCAACAGCCTGTACATGTCTGCTGTACAACAAGTGTGCGTACATTTTAGAATACTTATGTGGATACTATTAGCATGTGAACGCAGAGTATACGTGTGTATATTTGCTCCATACAGCAAAACACTTACAGGGGCAGATTTTGTGCATGGGGATGTGGCCTAACATATTGCGAGCAAGTTAGAACCAATGTTGTGCATGTGAATAAGCGAAAAACAGCGGGAATATCAGCGGCTTTATGTGATTGAAGTTACATTGTCAACCTTTCCTCCAGATACTGAGAGTGTGTAATTGAAAATCGTTTTTCACATTTTTTCAACCAACCATATTCACACCGGATAGGCGGCAATCGAAAGCGTTAATACTATCGGCGAACATAGATAAAAATTGTTAGAAAAAAGAGTTGTTGGTTGCCATTCGACAAATGGTAAAATAAAACACTGTTTCTAGCGACTTTTGATCCACGTCGTCGATTTTTCGATTGCCGCCTATCCGATGTAATATATAGACCCCAAAACACATATTTTAACTGATGAAAAAAAAATGCATTTTTCCTCATCTATACCTGTGTTAGAGTCTTCTTCGTACGTTTTCGCGTGGTGTAGATCATATGACAATAGAACTGGTTTCGTAATTGGCAACCTAATGATATAATTACTTCATGAATAATAGAATCTTGATAAATGCTATGTCACGACTTTCACGAGCACCATAGAATTGTCAGAGCCAGTGTTTCTATGAAAATAATACAGCTGGCTAACACATCGTATACCAATTAGTAATAATGTAACACCTTAACTGTTCGTTCCTGACAATATCAAAGCTACTGTCCTGCCAGCCAAGAGTGACAGTGACGACATGTTTTGTTGACAAAGTTATCAGGGACTTATAATCTGTTTTACAAAACAATTGTAGGCCCTTGGGCTGTTAGGAATCCTCGTTAAATAAATAAAGCATTAAATTAAACAATTGTAAACAAAATATTACGTCACTGTCACTCTTGGTTGGCACGACAGTATACAATTCGACTTTATCGCTTCTCACAGAATAGCAATATGCGTGGCGGATCCAGAGTGGGTCAAGGGGCTTTGCTTGAACCCCGCTCCCCGCTGCCCCCGTTTTTAAATATCCCATGAAATTGAAATAATTTGGTCGCATTGAGACCAAATTATTTCATTTTCATGGGATATTTAAGAAAAGTAAGATAGAATCAGCAAACTTTATACATATGAACTCCCTTTCCAGAACTACTGGATCCGCCCCTGGGAATATAGGGGTGGCGGTACCAATTCATATCCCATAGACCTATATACAAACAATTTGGCCAAGATATCTTTTTTAAGCGCATTCCAACAGCTTTCATCAGTAGCTCATGCATGTGCAAGGACTAAATATTTAAAAAAAAAAATCAAATAAAAACAATACCTTGTGTTGCATTTTGGAAATTCACTGTAGCACAAAGCAACTGGTCGTCTGCGGTGTAGCTATTTCCTTTGAAAATTTGCAAAACTCTCCATGTGCATAAAAAATTAATGTAAAACTAATTTTTCAGTATAGAAAAAATGCTGCAAGTCATTGAATGACCAAACCCTATATTCTCAGAAAAAATAATTAGAGCATGCACAGCAATCACTTTCATCAATGGTTTCATCCAATGGCAGAAGCGAATTTTCAACATTATACATTGTGTGTGCCAAAACTTTTGTGTACACATGAAACGATGACGTGTTTAGTATCGTCACCTCTATAATAGAACCAACTTCCTTCAATTCTGAAAATATCCCCAGCCCAATATTTAGGGTCTTCCTACATTAGCTTTCAATTCTCACAAGCACTCATTGATCCCACATTTTTGGCAGTGCGACAAAAAATGCGTCAGGGCTCGGCCGATACGTCAGATGAGAGGCGATTCTGAGCAAATAATTAGGAAGTAATTCCTGCTGTTGACAAGTGTGTTCTGTAAGCATAGTTATTCACACACAGCCAGAATTCTGAACCGACATAGGTACCAATATGCATTAAAGGATGTAATAATGCATACTTCAGGAGATAATAGAGCCGATTTAGAATGCCTTTTCCCATTACAGTATAAAACAGGATATTTTTGTCTATTTTGGGAGTCAGGTTCTGTCAAATGTGGGGAAATGTCAGTTTTGTGCCTCAGAAGTACAAACTCCTCTTTAATATTACAAGATATTGTCTAAAAAGTGGATTTAAAGGAAATTTGACCACACACAGGTGTCAAAAAGGTGAATGGTATTGTTTGGGCCGACAATTAACACATTTTCAGTGAATCCGATAACCATTTTTTTCTTTAAAATGAGGTCCAATTTGGCATTAATGCATCTTATTTGACAAATGTACTTCTGTTTGGCTAAAATTTATTTGCCTTTTGTAGATAAAACCACTGGGAATGCTCCAAGAAAGTTGCTTATACCCCCACCCCCTCCCCAAAACACATATAATCCAAAGCTGACATTTTCAACCCTCTGTGAACAAAATGGGGCCTGAATTATTTCTCTCTGCATTACACTTGTGAAATACTCACTGAAACTATTCATTTGATTCCTCTGGTATGTCCCTAGGCAGAGAAAAACTCTCCAAAGTGACACAAACTGGCCTTGCAAATGTAAACAAACTACTTTCGGTATAGGGGTGACGGTACCAATTCATTTCCATAGACCTCAATACACTCTCAAAAAGTATGCAAAACTCCTCTTGTGCATAAAAAATAATGTAAAAATATTTTTGCATTATAGAAAGTTTTTGTTGCAAGTAATTGAATGATCAAACCGTATTATCTCAGAAAAAAAATAACTGAGGCATGCTCATCAAATTTCAGAAGCTCATTTTTTAATATTATACAATTTGTGTGAACTTTTGTGTACACAGGAAATGATGACATTTTAGTACCGTCACTCCTGTACAATTGGTGCATTCTTTATTTGAGGTTAACATCACGATTTGTCAACCCTAAAGAGTGATGTCCACAGAAGCAAGCCGAGTTAGAAATCAGTTTTGAGTGTTGACAGATCCTGATGTTAACTGAATAAGAACCGTTGGTTACAGAAGTTATCAAGCCAATATTGTATTATTTAACGGACACTCTGCGTGTCTTTGGTAGAATTTAGAAAATACTTAACGAAGTTTATGACAATGATAGCCTTGTTTTATTGCAGTGGGGAAGGGATTGATATAAACGAGTAATCTCTAGGGCAAAGTATGATTTCGCTTGATTCCGACGGAGATGGAGACTCGTGGGGGGAAATATAGATTATCAGTAACCTCTCATATTAACTTTATTTTTGCACTCTGACCTGTTAAACGTTTGCTGTCTCAGGACATGTATCTTTATCAGGTCATGATGACATTGCATTTTTTGAATGATGTCGCCAATGACACTTAATTGACTCAAAAATCGATAATTACGTCATAATCGCTAGTTTGAAGAGTGACCAATGGGTAAGCTGATAAATAGAATACTAGGTGAGTGTATTTTGAAACCAAGATTACCAGGCAAGACTTCGAGAACGCTTGTTGCATCGCGATAGCTTTTTTTACGGTTCAATGATAAACTTTGATCTTGAAGGAGGGGCTGATGATTAATGGGGATCTCAAGGGAGTGCCTAATGACGTTTGATGAAGGATTGACGACAAATGATTATTTTGAGGGAGATGCTCTTGACAAACGGGGAACCTTAAGGAATGGCTTGGTGGTTATGCAATTGCGAGACAGACTTTTCTATACGCGTCTCACATCCAATAGATATTCTTCTGGTCTTCCCTGATAAACATTGAATTTAAACCATTTCATGACGAATGGAAATAGCCACCATTTTTGTTTTAAATTAGACGAATCCATTACGAACTGAAGGGGTGTTGGGTAATAATTTGCAATTTCATTCATTTTTAAGGTATATTTTATTAGCAAACATTGCAGAACCTGATCAGATGACGCGTTCTGTGGGGTCTGGTCTGGTTCTGCACTGTTTACCAATGTCCAAATAAAATGATAGCATAGGCATATATGGATCAAATGCACTGTTCTTAAACTGTTTTAGCCTATAGTTATCAAATATTTTCTTATATGTTTCAATCAAAGTTTACTAGATTCTATATCTCTTTTTGTGGCTTTTCCTGGGCAATAACCAGTATTGGGCCGGGAGGTTTTATGGTTTGTGTGTGTATTTTATGTCGGCATCACAAGGCTCAAATGACAGTGAGGGGTCGAACCTGCGAAGTAAGAAAGACAGCAAGGATCAGGAATCGATACAATCAAGTACCGCACCTGTAACAGAATACCAAAAGGGAAAGTAACAAAATCACAATAAACATCATAAACAAGAGCCAAGAGGTAAGCCCTTTCCCTTCAGGTGACCACAAGGCAGCAATGAACTGACGCGAAAGCATGGCAAACACAAGACATGAATAACACTCATGATCCACAAAAGAAGTACCGTGGTGGTTTATCAGTTTTACTATATCTCGTGATGAGGCTCATATCTGATCAATCTAGCAGCTACGACAGGCAAACAAATGGTAACAACTATAATGTGTTAATGATGTAAAGTGACGATCAATGGGTATTTAAATCTGCCAGCTGATAAATCCAATAAATAACGTTTCCTATCACCACTTGGCCTCATTCTAGGAAATCATAAACAAGCGAAATTAAGAAAAATGGACTGACCAAAGAAAGCTAGTTTCAATGGAATCGATGACGATGCGGGCAATTTTCAAATCAACATGCAAAGAAAATGATAAAGAATTGAAATTCGAAAATTGGACTGACCAAAGAAAGCCAGTTTCAATGGAATTGATGATAAAGCGGACATTTTTTTAGTCAGGATGCATAAAATGATAAACAATTGAAATTCAGAAAACGGGACTGACCAAAGAAAGCAAGCATCAATTGTATTGAAGACTATGCGGACAATGTTTAAATCAGGATACATAAAAATGATAAACAAATGGAATTGAGAAAATTGGACTGACCAAAGAAAGCTAGTTCCAATGGAATTGATGACGATGTGGACACTTTTAAATCAGGATGCATAAAATATGATATGAATTGAAATTGAGAAAACTGGACTGACCAAAGAAAGCAAGCTTCAATTTTATTGATCACGATGCGGACAATGTTTAAATCAGGAAACATTAAAATGATAAACAATGGAATTGAGAAAAATAGACTGACCAAAAAAGCTAGTTTAAATAGAATTGAAGACGATGTGGACTTTTTTTAAAATCAAGATACATAGAGCATGATAAACAATTGAAATTGAGAAAATTGGACTGACCAAAGAAAGCTAGTTGCAATGGAATTGATGACGATGCAGACAATTTTTAAGTCTAAATACATGACTACTGTCCTGCCAGCCAAGAGTGACAGTAACGTCATTTTTTGTTTACAAAGCTATTAGGGACTTGGAATCGATAGATCACTTGTTTATTAATCCTATCCGCAGGATAGGATTAATACACAAGTGATATTTCGATTCTCGTTAGCTCAAGTGAAGTGTACCCGGAAGTGTTAACCTTAGCAATTGCAAACAACATATACGTCACTGTCACTTTTTGTTGGCACTACAGTAGGTCAGAGCATGAGATTTTGGTACTTATCGCTTATGCGCAAATGCATCTAATAAACGTCAATCGGACTAGCTCAGCAGCGCTAGAGGTCTAAATTTTGTCTGAGCCTTAATCTGCATCCATACTTTATATGCGAGCAGTGAAAGCTCTTGAGCCTTCGCTGCTTCCTGATGCGATAAGTACCCAAATCTCGAATTTTAATATATTAAGTATCTCTAAAATTAACTATACTACTGTCCTGTCAGCCAAGAGTGACAGTGACGTCATATTTGTATACTTAGTTATCAGGGACAAATAATCGATAGATCACGTGTGTATTGATCCTATCCGGGTAGAACTAATACACAAGTAATCTATCGATTCGTGTTAGCTCCAGTGGAGTGTATAATTTATAAACAAAATATTTCGTCACTGTCACTCTTGGTTTGAACGACAGTGGAAAATGACCAACTTATGAGACTGAGAAAACTAGAGTGGCCAAAGAAAGCGAATGTTGCTTAAATGGATACAAGTGCAAAATACTGTGATCCTTTTTTAAGATGAAGCCAAAAAATATTATAGAGTGGGTAAAGCGGATATAAAAAAAATGACAGTCAAAGGAAAGCAAAATTAATGTTGGTGAAACGGGTAACAGTGCAACTTATTTTGATAATATGTGAACATGAAAAGTGTGCCGAGAAGTGACGTTCTAAGCAAATATGTATTTTGTAACCAGACGAAAATTTCGGATAGGAACAAGGTATTTCCTTTTATATCATACTACATTTACGCTGATTTTAAGTGCATGTGTAGCTTTGACTGTTATGCTGTATGTAAAGCTATACCATAAAAATGGACTTATTTTTGCAACGACAAAGATATTACAATTATGATTCAATATATTCATACTAGTCATGAGCAGCGTGATCAGCTCCTGTACCAGTATATTAACCCTTAATGCGCCAATTGCAACAAAGGTCGTCTGCTTTTCTCGTCTGCTGAAATATTAAAGAAGCCTCTATGACAAACAGTGTGTCCTATAGGAGCAGTCTGTTCTGGGTCCACGCTGTTTCCTTCTATACTTATTTGGTCATTAATTTTAGACAATTATTTGCAGCAGACGGCTTCAGCAGAAGACATTTTCAGATGCATTTTTTCATGGCGCTTTAAGGGTTAAGAATTTTGATGATACAGAAACAAATAAATATGTATCAATTTAGGGTTATTTTGACCAAATGTCTTTTGTAACAGGTGATAAAACTTTTTTTTGTGTACAGTACCCTTAATAGTTATATTATGTGATCAAACATTTATGTCCGATGAGATATAAGTAGTGTTTCTTTTAACACTTTAAGTATTGGAAATCCCATAAACGGGTACTAGCACACAGTGAAGAGCCAGATGAAATACCGCATTCGCCAGGATCTGTACTGTGTGCTGAGACAAAATCGATCTTCAGAGAAAGAAATACAACATTGTTTTTGGAAAAAGGTTAAGAATTCGGTGAATGTGAGTAGGAACGAGAATACTTTTAGCTCACCTGAGCCAAAGGCTCAAGATGAGCTATTGTGATCGTTGGATGTCCGTCGTCAAAATCATTCCCTAAACAACTGGCAAAATTTTGACTGAGTTATGGCCCTTTTTGACTTAGTTTTTGGCTAAATGTTGGTTTCCATTCAATAACTTTTGAAGGAATGCATCAATTTTATTCAAAGTTTACAGAATAGTAGAACGTTATTCAATACAGGTCAGGTTTGAATTTAAAGACCATCCGCAAAATTTTGACTGAGTGATGCCACTTTTTTTCTTAGGTTTTGGCTAATGCAAAAAAAAACTATATTGGCTTTTTTTTAGAAAAGAACTTCACATTTCCTCAAAGCTACTATATCTGACAACTTCTTGTTTGTTTGCTTGATTTGATTCTTTACATCCCATCAACAATCTTTCAGTTTAACAGGGACGGGTCTTCCTGGGTTGAATAAGTACTAAGCTAGGATAAATGTGTCTTGCTCAAGGACCACAACGCAGTGACGCCGGTGAGGCTCGAACCCGCGGCTCCTCGGTCTCGAGTCAAGCACTCTACCACTGAGCCACTCCGCTCACTCTGACAACTTCTAACTATAGGACATGATAAAATAAGATGTCATTATAGTGACAAAATATTACTCCACCCCCATGGCCCCTTAGGCGGGGTCAAAGGTTAGACATTTAAATTTTGCAATAACTAAGTCAGTTGTCACTATTTTAACGAAATTGCGCATGCAGACAGAGAAACGTATCAAACGGGATTTATGTTCGAAGGCCCATATGGTCATGTTGCATATCAAATTAAAGGGAATGAAGCATGCAGCAACATGGTAGTAAGACACACCCTCAATCCAAAGGGTAGGGTTAAAAGGTCAAAACAGTTTTTTTCTGCAAGCAGTAATGTTGTATGTCAAAGTAAAAGGAATTGAGCATAGTGCACCATGCAAGCAGTTATTTTGTCCTTACACACACCCTCGGCCCCTGGGGCGGGGTCAAAAGATCAAAACATTTTTTTCTAAAATAAGTCATGTTGCATATCAAATTAAAGGTAATGGAGCACATAGCACCATGCAAACACATGTTCTGTCCTAACACACACCCTCAGCCCCTAGGGTTGAGTTAACAGGTCAAAACAGTTTTTATTTCTTAAAGTAGTCATGTTGCATATCAAGTTAAAGTGAATGGAGCATAGAGCACCATGCAAGCACATAGTTTGTCCTTACACACACCCTCAGCCCCTGGGGCGGGGTCAAAAGGTCAAAACATTTTTTTCTGAAAGTTGTCATGTTGCATATCAAATTAAAAGAAATGGAGTGTAACGCACAATGCAAACGCATATACTGTCATATACACACTCTCGACCTGTGTGGTCGGGTCAAAAGGTTAAAATTGTTTTTTTCTGGGTGTGGTCATGCTGCATATCAAATTACAGGGATAGAAGTATATACCAACATAGAAGCAAACACTTTGACTTTACACGCACCCCTGACCTTACACACACCCCTGACCTCTGGGTGGGAATGAAAGGTCAGATATTGGAATTGTACAGATAAGTATTTTTATTGAACTTAGCACTAAAATAGTTTGCTGGTTTTTAATAAGTATTTGTACGATACCCAAGTTTAACTTAAGGGTTGGTGAAATGGGATTAATGTTTTGTTTTGCACGTTTATATAAAATTACCTTCGTTGGGGATATAAATTCGATGAATTTGCCTTGTTGGACTTCGGCCATACGATTCTTGGAATTCTAGTTCATATGTCCGGATAATGACATTTTCGATTATCTTCTTACCTATCAATTTAAACACCTGTTTTGGTGCTAAACGAATCATCTCATTGAAACGGTTCTTTTGAGTAGCCACAACATGTTCTGGTTAACAAACAATAAAAATAATTTTTCATTACGCACTCGTATCTGGAAGACTGTTGATTCAACTGTAGTGGGCTCAGGCACCACATAACGCAGAGAGAACAATGAAAATGGTTGCAAATTGAACGAGCAAAGGGTCGGGCTAACCTGCACTAAGGACAATTCACGTCTCGCAAAGCATTGACAGAGCTACATATAGACATCTAGCTCCAGTTTGTAGCTGTATACTTGCGTATTCCATATTTTATATATCATACGAGGGGCGTTCATTTAATTGTGACAGTATGGTTCTGCAGGGCTTATTTTGAGACTTATCCATATGTCATTCATTTCAATCGGTCGGTGTGTTCTCCCTTGGCAGAAATTCAGTTTCTAGTCTCTGAATCAAGATAAGTAGACTTTTTAGGCATAACCTGTAGACACTGAACAATGGCATTGCCAAGAGCGCCTTGAGGGTCATATCGACGTTTGTAGAGATTGTTTTTCATTGAAGTCAGTAGGAATAAAATCACAGGTACTCAACTCTGGTGAATAGTGGATTGGGGAGCTGTAGCAACAATTTTGGGCTAACCAAGATGGGGACCATCTTTGAGGTTAATTAAACAATCTTGAAACTTCTTGTACCACATGAAAACTAACATTTAGGACACTTCAGAGATGTACTATATATCTAACACAATTCATTATATGTCTGTGAACCCTGAAATGTTCAGATTAACGCGACATTTAATATAGGTCCTTATTTCAAAACTTGCTGTAGTTTTCATTAACACGCACTATTTTAGCCAGTGTATTACGACTGCGCCTGTTTGAACTTTCAATTACTTATAAAAAAAGTGAACAGATTCAAACAAAATTGCGTCCCTTTATTCAAAACCACTTCCCCATGGTATTAACTTTACTTCCACCATTTCCTTACAGCCATGTGGTAAGAAGGTGCATTTGTGCCAGAATTAAATGGACGCCCCTCGTATAAGAATCAGGAAGCATGGCATAATTGCAGCACAGAAACAGCTACACAGACCAATAAAACATGGTGTCATTCGATTTGTTGCCATTACCAGACACATACGTAACACACATTAGTGTCATAATCCCGGAAACTCTCTGTGATTGTTGTAGGAGACTCTAGTAATAAGACGAAAATAATGGTTATACTTACCATACTACGTGCGTGTATGTATTCACTTCAGAAAGGTCGCAACAGCATTAGACCGTGAGCTGCTAATAGACCCCCTCCCCCAGGCGGAATTTTAACTATTGTTACCCTAAAACATCTCCAAATTATATTGTTCAATACACAGCTATAAGTATTTTTTATTTATCCACATGCTGATTGTCTTTGAAGTACTTAATTGAATGCAGCAAATAGCCAGTATGCGTTAAAGCAAAATCTGCATACTATATTGTAGTTATATACGTTACTTTATTTCAAATAAACTATTATTTAGCCCTGTGCAATCACTAGACCATGTGCTGCCAAAATACATCCTAGGAGGAGTTTCGTACAAAATGATTTTCTGACACCACATTATATATGCCACAAAATAATGCGTGTAAGCTCTTTATGGGTTGGGACAATTACCTGCAATCGCAGAGTTTACTATGTTACCCTAAAATAATAGGAACCCCTTTAGTGTAAATATCAAAGTTATTCCTTATTCTAACAAATCAATATCATCTTGTAATTGAAAGTAAATGACTAGCAGTATATTTTTAACTTTTTTAGGTACATTTTATTACTGTTACATACGTTACTTTCTTTTGAATACATTATTTTAATGTAAAATAGCATTATATGGGTTTAAACTCCTAATGGGCGTAAATTACTGTTATTTTAGGGCTCAATAATGAAAGCAATAATGTGAAGTGTCTTTTTTGCATAAAGACAGGTGATGAAAAGGAAGAAATTTGAACTCAAAGCACCTAAAATGCTATTTCAATTAAAAGTTTTTTTTTATCGGATATGTTATCATCACTAATAGAAACTACTTATTTTAATAATCAAATCATGTTTCTTAAATGCTTGAATGATATCATTTATCTCTGACACTTGTATGAGTTAACTTAATTTGATACATGAAATGATATATACAAGACATTTTCCTTTCTGTCTACAGTTCAGTTCTGACAAAACGGGATTTTAAACATGTAGTAGCTTAGTAAGATCTTTTACCAAAAGTGCGAGCCAACCAATTACATATACAGCTTTACAACTGTTGGTTACAACAATTATAATGGAAACTACTAAGGACGAACTCTAGGTCACAATTTGTAAAATTTCAAATCATTTCAGGCATGGTTAACAGTAGGAAATGAAGAATTAATATAGGTGTTATCCCTGGTCCTTTCAATGAAAACTGAAGTTATTTTTAATCATAACAATTTCTATCCCAAATATGGTATCCAACATGCCTGTCCCTATGGTGATAATACCTGGTGAAGAAAGAAAAATAATTTTGGTAACATACATAACAAGAATAATAAAGGAGGTTATTTCACTTATCATCTGTTTTGCCTGTTTCTACAATTTTGTAAAGCATTTAAACAGCTAGCTAGGGCAGCATTTGTTCAAAATGCTCAATTTAGTCATATATTTAAAAGAGATAAGCTAATGCTTAGAGAAGTTCCCTTGCATTGTTAGTATTGTATTATAAACATGACTAAATGAAAGGACTTCAACGGTTCATTGTGATGTTTATTTGAATTATTTCTGTCAATAGGACTTAGTTTTACAGTGTAATTTTGTTTAATATTAAACTTGGTACTAAGCATGCCACATGGGAACATGATCATTGTTATGAAGTTGCATCCTAATAATATTTGAATATTTCAAATCAAGCTAAATATATTATAACTAGTAACAAAGAATAAAACAAATAAGCCAACACGTTTGATTTGGTACTAGTACCCATTGCAGTGTCAAGAAACGTGGACTCAGGCAAGCCTTGTAAAGGTACAGACTCACCAGAGCCTTTGCTGTCTGCATCCACAAAGTATGGATACATAGATGCAGACTCAGACCAGAATTAATATGGATAGCTCGACTGCATCAGCATGAGCAATCAATGGATCCGAGATATTTGCTGATATGTGATAAGTACCAAAATCTCACGTGCAGGTCAAATCTTCATGAGATCAACAATTAGTTTTTCATCAAATGGCAATACTGTTAAAACAAATCTAGTATAAGGTTTCAATTATTCGGTATACTATATCATACACACATGTAACATAAATGACAATAGAGTCTTTAAAGTTTTACTGCTGTCAATATCTGAAGTTTATGGTACCCTATACGATGTGAAAGAAATATGATTTGCTTTGGAGATGATTAAATTAAAAGACACATAGTAAATAGAAATGCGTAGATACTTACCACCAAAATCATGTACATGTATATTTTGTTAACATCGAATTTAAGTCTATCATCGATAACAATGTCTAAACTGAATAGTGTTCTCCTCATACGTTTTTGTCCGAACATTGTGTCTTGAATACATACCCTGGTATGTTTGCAACTTATTCTTTTTGTTATAATACGTATAACGCTTTACTATAATTTGGTCATTTCACATTTTGTATAGTGGAAATTAACATCATCAATGTTAGCATTAATTAGTAAAACTACCAATACATGTAAGTAAGGTTTCATGACTGCACTTTTTAACTTTGAATATTTTACTTTTCCATCCAACATTCTAAAATAACATTGTGAAATGTTTTATCACATCAACTTGAATGTCGAATTCGGTCTGGCCTTATTCTGGCAAATAAAGTCCTATTAATTTAAATTGGTATCGTAAGTAACACTTCACTTGTTTTCGTGGATATGATCATATCACTTGTGCTTATTGTCATGTAAACTCCAACATTATGACTTAATTTTTCCCATTTCACAGAAACATTTGTTCTAAACAAACCATTTACTTTATAAAATTTGCATTGCTTAAGCAAGTGATCAGAGGAACTATGTTGATTTAATTTTCAGTTTTATCAATTAAACAGTGAAAGCTATGCTGAAGATAAACTGAGGTCTATTTAAAAGCTGCTGCCGTGCTGGGCCTATGTTATTGGGTTCGGGGTAAATGAAAATGTACACAATACAGGAGAACCTATGTCTATTTTTTCATAGGTGTAGACATGATTGTTTTTCAAGCATTTATGCTTTTTTTTTCAAATTTTAAGCCCCTCCCCCTCTCCCTCACAAGGGCTCTGCTGTATTCCTGAACATTGGGATGACTCAGACTTGCATTGCAATTGCCGTGCCCCCCCCCCCCCCCCCACATGGGAAACTTACCAAAGCACCAAGAGGACGACAAGGAAATCCGAAACTAATAGTTAGGAACAAGGCGTTTGAGTGTCTAACCTTACTTAAAATAGAGGCTATAGAATATGGAAAAATAGGCTTCAAAATGTATTGAATGCATTCCAAGAGACATAGTTTTTTTTTAAAATCCGGGGAAGGTCCCCCGGACCCCCTCTAATGAACGGGGGATTCAACCCCCTCTCATACTCTTCTTTGATTAAAAGGTCAATGTCAATTATGTCTGTATGGCTAGCGACGCAAAAACTTCTTTACTTTTTTGTGTACTATTTGTTGTTGTTTATTTGTTTTTTTGTGGGTTTTTTTTTGTTTCAAGTTTTCAACAATAATTGCCTATAGCATTAAGACGACAACGTATATTTCGGATTGTTAAAATGAGATTGAAGTCAAAGGTCAATGTCAATTTTACGTTAAACTTGTCTGTTTGGCTCTTTATGTGATTTTTTCTAGCATTTTTACGAAGGGTGATCATATTCGGCGCAAAGACTGCTTATGGTGACAGCAAACATTTACGTTTTAAGTATGACCTTGGATTTAAAGGTCAATAAGAAAATACTTAAATTCTGTCTATATGGCTTGTAACGCCGATTTCTAACGTTTTGATGGCGGTTACTTTCACTGATTTCATATTAATTTCCGATTTCATATTATGTTATATTCAATTCAAGTGCAGATTTCTGTGATTGGCCCTTCAACGATTGGCTCTATTTTAATTTTCACATTCCTTATCTTGGCTACGCATTTTTGACTGTCTTCACTACCTGTTCTTATCAGCTTCTTTTAAATATTTATTTACGAACTCTAGTTTAGAATTTCATTCTATGAATAGAAACCTCAGAGACGCCATAGGCTTTTTAATGTGTGTCAGCCTGTAATTACGCCCTGAAAGTCGATAGAAGTTTACTGCGATTAGACGAAAACAAAACACCATAAGATGACATTAAAGCAGAAAACAGAAAAAGCGACTTCTTAACTGACTATTATCCTTACACCTCCTTTCAGCGCATACACAGTTTGCTTGTTAACATAGTCTTTTAAACGTACGCACGATACGTACTGCTCCGCTCTGACGAGTCTTAACCTTGCTTGAGCGACTGTAATGGTTTGGTGGCACTGTTTGCGTCTTAGATGGCGCTGGCTATTACTCTTTCATGTGACGCTCTGCAATTTACTATGCAAATTGTCTCAGAAAATCTCGTCTAATCACACAAATAAGTAACAAGCGTGTGTTTTAAGACTGGATGCTTTTCAAGTGTAAAATATTGTGAAGCTTGTTTGAGCAGAGTGTTTATAAAGTGAAAATAAACTAACTGAAGCAATAGATTTAACCCTTTAAGCGCTAATTACGACTGCAGCAGACGACAAATTTAGCGACATCTTCCCTAATTTTCAACAAAAATAAGGTACGATATTTCATGAGAATCGTCTGCCAGCAGATGATTCTTATGAAATATCATGCCTTATATATGCTATTTTTGAAAAAGCAGTAACATTTGAAATTGTTATCTACTGCAAATTATAGGTGGCGCTTTATGGGTTAATTGGACCAGCTTATAATTTTGGCACTTATCGTATATGCGAGTAGGCAAAGCTTGGCCGAGCACGTGCATCCACGCAGCCTCTCCAGAGCCATTCAATATGGAAACGATCGAGAAGAACTATTTATCAGGATACGTAGCTGCGTTTTAACTCTTTATCTACTAGTGTCGTCTGCTTATAATTATTGCAAACAGTTCGGACCAAAATCAGGCCAGACAAAATATCCGGCCTGACCTGGATACACACTAATGGTATTCAGAAAAGAATATTTCGGGAAAAGTTCACTTTGAGAAAAACAGTAGACAGCAATAAAAGTATGCAAAATTACCCAGAAGACAAAGTGTTAAAGAGAATGCCTTTGCGCACGTGCGATAAGTACCAACAGCTCATGGGGTGGAACAAATGAGCTTTTTAAACTGACGAGAATTCACGAGAGTAATATTTTGTACGATTTAATGTGCCAAAAACTATTGGAATTACTTTCTTATTGTCATGAACTTTCCATACTGTGTGCAAATCTAACCTTTTAAAGCTAAAATCACAACATAAGTCGCCTGCTTTTGTCGTCTATTGAAATGTTTCGGTAGCCTTTTGATAAACAGTGTGGACCCATATTAGTAGGAGCCGTCTGATCTGGGTCCACACTGTATGTCCCCATACTTGCATACAAATAATATTTGCAAAATATGCTGCAGATGATTTAAGCTGGCGCATTTTAGATAATTTTATGCAGGCGCTTTAACGGTTAAAACTTCGATGGGACTACTGTCCTGCCAGCCAAGAGTGACAGAGTAATTATAAAGTTAAAATAAACTAAATGAAGCAATAGATTTAACCCTTAAAGCGCCAATGTCATTTTTTGTTTACAAAGTTATCAAGGATTTATATTCGATAGATCACTTGTGTATTAATCCTATCCGCAGGATAGGATTAACACACAAGTGATTATCGATTTTCGTTAGCTCAATTGGAATGTAAATGTACACGCAAATTTTTTACTTAACAATTGTAAACAAAATATTTAGTCACTATCACTTTAGGTTGGCACGACATTACATAAATGCAAGCTTATGTAACTCTTCTCCTATAATATAAAATTATTATGATTATGAATTTAAATTATATTTTTTAGTATGTTAAGTAGTCGCAACAATCAAAACTTTAGCAAATGGGTATGGATTTGGGAAGTTTAAATGATACTTTCTGTATAAAACAGTGTTTCCGCCTAAATAGTCAGGAAAAAACAGATCCTTCAGAAAAAGAACCTACATTCTACAATATAAGAAAACAGCAGACTCGGTTTTATTGAGTCTGTTCGTGAGAACTCATGGAAAGTACAACAATTCTCACGCCCCTAGCACCGGCTTAAGCGGTATTCTGCTTTCCGTCAGAACCAAATATTTCTTAAGGACCAGAATATGAAAACTGTTTTCTGCATAACAAAAGAATTTCCACCAAATCCATGCTTTTCATTATAATAGCATTTCCAGATATAATCCAAGTAACATTTCTTGAATAACAAAAGTGTTTCTGCCTAGGCGGGACCATGCCTTCCGTAATAAGAGCATTCCCAGATATAACCCAAGTGAAATTCCCTGCATAGCAAAAGTGTTTCCGCCTAGGACGAAGCCTTCTGTAATAAGAGCATACCCATATATAAACAAAGTGACATTTCCTGCATAGCAAAAGTGTTTTCGCCTATACCAAGCCTTCTATAATGAGAGCATTCCCAGATATAACCCATATGACATTTCCTGCATAGCAAAAGTGTTTTCCGCCCAGGACCAAGCTTCCGTAATAATGCCATTCACAGATATAACCCAAGTGACATTACCTGCATAACAAAAGTGTTTCCGCCTGGGACCAAGCCTTCCGTAATAATAGCATTCTCAGATATAACCCAATGGACATTTCCTTCATAACAAAAGCCTTTAGTGTTTTCGCCTAGGAACAAGCCTTCGTTATATGAGCATTCCCAGATATAGCCCAAGTGATAATTCCTGCATAGCAAAAGTGTTTCCGCCTAGGACCAAGCCTTCCGTAATAATAGCATTCTCAGATATAACCCAATGGACATTTCCTTCATAATAAAAGCCTTTAGTGTTTTCGCCTAGGAACAAGCCTTCGTTATATGAGCATTCCCAGATATAGCCCAAGTGATAATTCCTGCATAGCAAAAGTGTTTCCGCCTAGGATCAAGCCTTCCGTAATAATGCCATTCCCGGATATAACCCAAGTGACACCTGAATTGCAAAAGTGTCTTCAACCTAGGACCAAGCTTTCCGTAATAAGAGCATTCCCACATATAACCCAAGAGACATTTCCTGCATAACAAAACTGTTTTTCGCCTTAGACCAAGCCCTTCGTTATAAGAGCATTCCCAGATATAACCCAAAGAAAATTTCCTGCATGAAAACTGCTTTTCGCCCAGAACCAAGCATTCCATAATAAGAGCATTCCCAGATATAACCCATATGACATTTCCTGCATAATAAAAGTGTTTTCCACCTAGGAGGTAGCCTTCCGTAATAAGAGCCTACCCAGATATAACCCAAGTGACATTTCCTGCATAACAAAAGTGTTTCCGCCTAGGAACAATAGCATTTCCAGATATAACCCAATAGATATTTCCTGCATAACATAAATGTTTTCCACTTTGAACCACGCATTCCGTTATAAAAGCAATCCCAGATATAATCCAAGTGATATTTCATGCATGACACAAATATTTGCATGACACAAAAACTATGCCTAGGACCAAGTCTTCGTAATAAGATCATTCCCAGATATAAACCAAGGGGGACAAAGGCAAACAGTGCAGACCAAGATCAGGCGCAGCAGAACGCGGCGTCTGATCATGGTCTCCACTACTTGCTTACAAAATGTTCGATCAGAATTTGAATAGAACAAAAAATGTTATCACACAACGACCCTTAAAACGGTAATGTATTAGTACAGTAATTCCATTCGGCCTCATATGATGGTTAAATTTTGTTTGTAATGTACATGTAAGTTTGGAATTGAAAATCGTCATTTATGGAACATTAAATGCTGATGTCCTTTACAAGCTGAAAGAGCAGTGATACCGTTTCCCATTTGTCCAAAGTTAGTGTTCAGTATGGTAAATCTATGGAGACTTATTGTGATGTTTTAAAATGATATCCGTTGGAAAAACAGCGTATATGAGAATACAAAATGTCATTGGATACTTGGACAGATGCGTGGATATGCACTTATTTCCTTTCAAGGTAACGTGTTTATGTTACAAGCATAAAATGGTAAAGCTACAGCAGCATGTCATACGTTTGCATACGTTTAGCTCACCTGAGAACGAAGTGCTCAAGTGAGTGCAGTGGCTCAGTGGTAGAGTGCTTGACTCGAGACCGTGTAGGCATTGACCTGGCTATAGACCCACACCACCAGGAGAATTTTATACACTATGATTTTCTGAAACTACATTATATAAGACGCAAAATAAAAGATGTTAGCCCTCTGAGAGTAGCAGCGTTAACGTGTAACATTACGTTATATACGTCAATATCTCAACCATGACATGTTCATACATATTTGCATGCTGTTTCAGGTTTATGAATTTCTTATAACACAGTTACATATTTTAAGTATTAATTTTATAAATGTCTTGAGTTATTACCGTTGTATACGTTACTTAGTGTTTCCTGCGTTATTTCTGAGTATCAGTATGTTAGTTATTGACTATACGTGTATTACATCTGTCACAGAATATAGCAAATCTGTAAGACTGCCACTTAAATGATTTAAAGTCCCTTATTATGCTCGCTTACACTATTTTTCAGGCCCATGTTACGTATGTTACCCTCAAAATAGCATTAAACATTCAAGTCAATGTCTCTAAAAAGTCCTGTTTACACTAATCGAAAGTTCTAACCGATCAGTCTTAAAATTTTCTTTCTAGAAAACTACATATTTTTGACAAGCACAATGTTTAGCACATAGTGCAAGGGCAATCTTGTATCAATGTTTTCATGTTTATTCCTAAAATAACATCTTTTCTAACCTTATTTTACCGGTTGGGGTGAATTTCATTCATAAACCTCTATTACTGCCTGCTTTGAAAAAAAAATGCAATTAATCGATTAGAACTTTCGATTAGTGTATGCTTATTTGAATAATGCACCTCTTTTAACAAGGTTACTTATTTTAAGTATTCATGTAACAAATGCTTTAAGCCTTGACTGTTATATTGTTTGTTTGTTTTTGTTGCTTTACGTCCCATGTCAACAGCTATGGTCATTGCGGGACGGTCAGTTCACTTAACCACACTTTTTCCTGGGCTGGCTTGAGCAAGCGGTTAACCAGTAATTTGTGCACATACTTTCGCTTGTAACTGACAAACAACCCTTCTTGAATAGATCAGCCGAAGGGAGGAGAATGACCGTAGAAATTATTTCGTGATCAATCTCCAAGAAAGTATGGTACCGGGCCGGGATCGAACTCGCGACCCCTGCGATCTGCAGTCAGACACGCATCTGTAGCCAGATACGTTACCGACTGGGCTACGCGGCCCAGTACTTAACTGTTATATGTGTTACCAAATGGTACATAAGTTTGTCTGAGTATCTGTATAGCAGTTGTTAACTATACCTGTATCAAGTCTGTCAGTGAATTTAAAAAAAATATAAGGCTGAAATAAATTGAAGTTCCCTATTAATATAAGTAGATTTAAACTATTATTATAGTGTGATCTATCAACCTTCCCTTTTGTTCACATCAACAGTAGATACATTATATGCACCATGCATTCTAATGAGAAGTTCTGAAAGACACTCACTGTGAAACAGCTCATTTCTGGGCAAGGTATATGGATATAATTCAGACGGTGTCGACACTGATTAGGGCTACAGGGAAAACAACTTTGCATGTCAGCTGTATCTGCATGCCTTGTTCCAAATGTTCATTGCACACGATCACACCAACTTCGCACAATATATACCTGTGTAACTGATTACACTCATAAATTTGTCTGATGCACATCGCAGATGCAAATAACTTCTGGAACAAAATTGGTTTAGTGTGTGACAATCATTGTTTCTGTGCTTAAGAAATGCTTTTGATATAACTATCAGGCAAACAATAAACCCTGTGCCAAGTCAAAGGAGGTATTATAGGCTTCAGCAGTTAGATCTAAGCTTTATACTACGCGTCGAATGGTGTATTACTCATCACATCAGAGCTCAATATGTTGAAACAACTCACCAATGCACTGAAATGAAATATCCAATCTGCTCAGATGCAAAGTAGAATGAAGTACTAGAGGCAGTTTCTGGCTCCATTAATCCTTTTAGTTCTAGTTTTGCAGACAATGAACTGTACCTTTTGTCTTTCGGTGTTCCTGCTGCTAAGCCTGGCATAATTAAGGATCTTATTGGGGCTGATGACATAAGCAGGAAGGCTGTTGAAGACTTCATTGACTCACTTTTAGTTGAAAATCTGTCTTTCACAACTCCATTAAATGCAACAAGCTAAAAATACTTTTGAGGCTTGCGCGGTCAAGAAGAAATTGTCCAATTTACAAAACGTAATCAGCTAGATGAGTCTTTGGTCAGCATGACCTTCTTTCTATTGGATATAATGTTGACCTTAAGATGAAACTGCTGTTCCTTCTGGGACCTGTACCAAGGTCACTGTCAATTCCTGATAGAATTCCCACAAAAACTGACAAGCCCAAACATCTGCATGCAATAACACATTGGACCTACATTAGAATTGGTTCTGTAGTGCTGCACATAACTTTGATGATAATGCCATACTATAGAGCATAATAGCTTTTCCTGTCACCTTCAATGATCAGATGGAACCAGTATTCAACCAGGCACTAAAGGCATGGCATGTTGGATTTTTCACTGATACATATATACAATGTATAAGCAGCAGTGTATAAAGTCTTACAAAAATTCTCACAGAGGATAACCTGGATGTTTCGTTCAACACTGGTGTATACAACAAAATGTGCTTCTTCTGAATGTCAACAACATTGGCCAGAATAAGGAGGACCATCTACAGTCATACACTGTTTAACAGATTAGGACACTACCAATGTACCAATATGTTAATACCACGGAAAGGTTGTTCCTATCAAACTGATAGTGAACTACTCCCCACTAGTTCATCTACATTCTAAGCAGGGTAGGAAAACAAATAAAGGATTTCTCTAGGCACTCATCAGTGACATATAGCCCTAACATGTGCTATATATGTAAATGTGAATAATCTGCAGTACAACATGTTTCTGAAAAAAAGTATCAAAGCCATACACATATATACTGACTATTTCAAAGGGCATAAACATGAGCTTACTTCCACCCTGCTTTTCTGTCCTGAAGATGTATATACAAAGATTGAACTATCAATTCCTTCCCATAAAAACAAGTAAAGCTTTCCAGATATGGACAAAATGTGTGGAAAATAAATGGGAAGGAAATCGAGTGCCTCTGTGTGAAAAACAAAACTTGAAAGTTCGCCAACAAAAGAGCCACAGAATTATATTTCACATTTTGTGTGATATGGGGTTACCATGTTCAAAATTTAACAAGTCAACCCTTATAAAAGATAAAAACATGCTATTTGCAGTTTCCAAAAGATACATAAATGTTCTTTAATACAAAACGAATAAGTAAGCACATTCACATATTAAAATAAATATCAAACTATTATTATAATATTAGATTCATAAATCATTTATAAATGAATAACGAAAATAATGTAACATAATGTGTTTTCAAAGGTCCATATCTGTGTTTCAAAAATAGCTTACTTAGATGATATAGCCAATTTGGAAATCTTACCTTATGGTTTGCACTTTTCAGAAGTCATGTCATTTACTTAAATTATCAAAGATGCTGATGGGTATTATATGTAATTAGCTGTTACAATGTAATGGTGCCATTGTCAGAGTACTAGCATATTGCAAAATCCTTGCAACATGAATCTGATAAACGATTAATAAGCTGTATTAGAAAATTGTTTAAACACTTGGATAGTAAACGAAGAGTTGCTATCTTGGCAAGAAACAGCTCTTTAACTTCTACCGGATGTTTTTTTTTATATTTTAAGTTGTTACTCACATATTGCACTGTATGTTACAAACTTACCATGAGTATAATGTTAGCTATATTTGATGTCTTTTTTAAAAGAAAAAAGGATTTATGGTACTTTATGTTTTAAGTTACATCCTCAGCAAATGAGCCAGAGTAAAAAGAAGTACATAGACCTGTGCCAACTTGCAAATAAGTACAGGCATGTCGTGTTAGAGACCTTATCTTGAACGTTTAATGGTATTCAGAGGGTAACGTATGTTACCTGGCCTGTAAAAATAGGGTAAGACACCATTTTAAACGAACTTTACTTTATTTGAATAGCAGCCTTATAGATTTGCTATATTCACTGACGGATGTAATACGTGTATAGTCAATAACTGCCATACTGATACTTGGAAATAACATATGAAACAATAAGTAACATAGACAATGGCAAAAACTCAAAATATTTATAAAATGAATGCTAAAAATATGAACTTGTGTTATAAGAAATTCTTAAACCTGTGCCAGACTTCAAAAAAGTGTGAACATGTCATGTTGAAGACATTATCAGGAAAATTTAATATAATTTTGCGGGTAACGTACGTAAGTGATGTTACACGCTTACGCTGCCACTCTAACATATTTCATTTTGTGGTTATATAATGTAGTATTTAGAAATTTTAGTGTACAAAATTTCCCTTAGGAGGGATGGCGGTCTATAGCCAGCGCAATTCCTAGAGATTTTCATTTTACATTTTTGTGTGATATGGGGCTACCATGTTCAACATCTAATAACTCAAAAAGTATATAAGATAGAAACATAATGCTTGCAATTTTAAAAAGGTAAATAAAAATTATTTAATAAAATACCAAATTAATGAACATAAACTGGTTTCAATAAAATTTAAGACAAACTATATTAGATTCATTAATCATTCAAAAAGGGATTCAATAAAAATGTAACATACGCTTCATTGAGGCTGACTATATTTATTTTCAACGGTCTATATCTGTGGCCAGTAATAGCTTATTAAGATGATATAACCAATGAGAAAATCTTACCTTATCTTTTGCACTTTTCTGAAGTCTTAAAAAGAATATTAATTATCAAATATTATGTAGAGTAACGTGTGTAACAGGCTGTTACAGCTTAACGCTGCTATTGTGAGAGTGCTTACATGTTGCAAAATCCTTGCAAGACATTAGGCTTTTAGAAAAAATATGGTCAACAAAATTCCCTCTGGGGGAAAGGTAATCCATATCCAGCCAGTGGCCTAGAGGTGCTTTGAGTTCGAGCCTCACCGGCTTCACTGCCCTGTGGTCCTTGAGCAAGACACATTTATCCTAGCTTAGTACTGGTTCAACCCAGGAAGACCCGTCCCTGTTTAACTGAAAGATTGTTGATGGGACGTAAAGAATCAAATCAAACAAACAAAAACGAAGTTCCTAATGTGAGTTTTTTGTGATCAGTCTTTGTCCTTGCTTCCACCGCCCGCCATGAGGGCCACAGTTCGTCGCCCATCGTGAGTCAAGTGTTTCATTTTCTTTAGACATCTTCTCTTCGAACCGCTGGCCCAATTTCAAAACACTTTCACACAAATGCGCTAACATTGCTAAATTGTTTCGTTGTATTGAATGAAATGGCTACTTGAGCTAAAACTAGGACAATAGGGCCCTCGAGGCCCAGGTCGCTCACCTGAGAAAGAATGTTTATATGGTAAGTGGAAAGCATAATGCAGCCCACCATCCAGCTATGAATATTAAATGGATGTACATGAAACAGTTCAAATTAAGTTATACGACGTCCCATCAGGGTCTGCACTGTTAGCTAAGACAAAATCAATCTAAAGGGAAAAATATTATGTTTTTGGAAATTATAACATGTGACTTCTGAATATATACAATAGCTTTCCTGACGTAGGCTGATATAATTTATGCTTTTTAACACTACTTACAGATATTTGGACGATATTTTAAACATTAATGATGTTTATTTTGACAATGTGGTAAGTCAAATATACCATTCAGAGCTCCAACTTAATAAAGCTAATACCTCTAATACCGAAGCTGCGTTTTTAGACTTGCATTTGTCAATTTCTGATGTTATTGTTTGTACCAAAACTTATGATACACGTGACGACTTTGATTTTGAAAGTGTCAATTTCTCTCATTTTAGATGGTGATGTTCCTCGCTCTACATCTTATGGGAGTCTATGTCTCTCAACTCATTCGGTTTGCTAGAGCATCTAGCCATGTTGCTTACTTCAACACTCGCAATAAATTGTTAACTCAGAAAATTCTTAAACAAGGCTATCGGTATCATAAACTTCGCAAAACCTTTTTAAATTTATATAGACGATACTATGATTTGATATCTAAATTCCAAATTGGACTTAAATCTCTTTTGCAACAAGGACTTTCGGAACCTGAATTCTATGGTGACGTGGTGTATACATTGAAGACGATTGTTGGCTCTCATAATTTTTCAGCGCAGTTCATTAAATTAATTCCCCATTATAAAAAGATTGACTATAACATTAATGTATTGCAACAGACTGCGTGCTTGGTGGTCGACCCAATCACGGATGGCAACTTTGCTTTCCTCTTTAATTGCACGCCAGTGGGTCGGACTTCATACTCTATGACGGTTCCAAATTAAATACTTATCTATTGATGAGATGGGAGGGGCCTGCTGCTTTGCCTATTGTCAGGCCCACCAGGGTTTACCTGTTGGATTTCTTTTGCTCCGGTATTCAGTTTTATTGACTGTTGAGTCCTCATATTTGCTTTATCTCCTTTATATATCTTGATTTGTATGTTCTAGGGGATGATGCTCTGATACGTTAGGGGTATTTCATGCAAACCAAACATCTATGTGTCTTGATCCAAATCTGAACTAAGGGTTAGATTGGCGCCGTGAAACTGGTTTAGGCCCTCCAGTAAAATATCATTACTGACTGTTCCTAGGCGGTACTTCGTTTGTGGATCATTTATTTATTTCTGTCTTGTGCGTCTGTTTATTGATGCCTTATGGTCACCTGCTGGGAAAAGGATGACCTCTTGGCTCTCATTTTTGATGTCTAATTGTGAAGTTATCACTTTCCCATTGATATCCTGGGTCAGGTGTGGTGCTTGATTGCATTAATTCCTGATCTTTGCCCTTTTTCTTACTGCTATTGTATGTAACTTTATGGAAATTACATTGGTCTGAAAAGGAGCCGGTAAACAGGCACTTTGCTTTTCTTCTTTTATCCTTAAAATCAGTAGATTTTGATACTGTTGGGCATCCATTCATGGTGAATATTTTCCACGTTGATGATCAAAGTTGCATCAGTCATCAATCTTTACCAGAGTTCTGTCAGTTTCAATGAGAGAAACGTGTTTCTAGAACTTAGACACGCTTAGATATTTAAATGAGCCGATTGTTATATGGAATTATTTGTGAAAAAAATACCAAGCCCAGATTGTACTCCATATAAACATGTTAATGGGTGCGTTTGTTTGGTTTGGTCATGTCGAGACGGTCAGTTAAGCTAATTATTTTTTTTCCTGGATAGTTACCCAGTATTTCTTGCACATTCTTTCACTTGTATCTGACACCAACCCTTCTTGAATCAGGGTAAGGAGGAGAATGGCCGTAGAAAATAGTTCATGGTCAATCTCCAGGAAAGTATGTAACTGGGACGGGGTCGAAATTACGATACCAGACACACAGTGATGCCCTGAAGAATTCTTTTCCCCTGAACTATTCCTTTTTGGAATAGTATGCCTTCTTCTGTGGCCAATAACCAGACCACAGAGAAGTTTAAGGCACTCCTCATTCAGTCAAAAACACCTGTCAGGTAAAAGTTTTTTGTTCTTTTTGTTGCTGTTGTTGTTGTTTTCCTCAAAATTTCAAAATTCGCATTAATTTTCCTGGCATCATATTCAAAATTGAGCGAGTCAGTAAATATAGAAAAAAAAGAAGAAAGAAACGTGATGCAAACAGGGCAAGCTGTATGGCTTATCCTTGGAAATATTACCTTCTAAGAGCGTTGTGATCTATTTCAGTGTTCCGAATGGTGCAACAGCAAGTTGTCCAAGGAGGGCAAGATGTATGGCCTGTTACTGGAAATATTACCTTCTAAGAGCATTGTGATCTATTTCAGTGTTCCGAATGGTGCAACAGCAAGTTGTCCAAGGAGGGCAAGATGTATGGCCTGTTACTGGAAATATTACCTTCTAAGAGCATTGTGATCTATTTCAGTGTTCCGAATGGTGCAACAGCAAGTTGTCCAAGGAGGGCAAGATGTATGGCCTGTTACTGGAAATATTACCTTCTAAGAGCATTGTGATCTATTTCAGTGTTCCGAATGGTGCAACAGCAAGTTGTCCAAGGAGGGCAAGATGTATGGCCTGTTACTGGAAATATTACCTTCTAAGAGCATTGTGATCTATTTCAGTGTTCCGAATGGTGCAACAGCAAGTTGTCCAAGGAGGGCAAGATGTATGGCCTGTTACTGGAAATATTACCTTCTAAGAGCATTGTGATCTATTTCAGTGTTCCGAATGGTGCAACAGCAAGTTGTCCAAGGAGGGCAAGATGTATGGCCTGTTACTGGAAATATTACCTTCTAAGAGCATTGTGATCTATTTCAGTGTTCCGAATGGTGCAACAGCAAGTTGTCCAAGGAGGGCAAGATGTATGGCCTGTTACTGGAAATATTACCTTCTAAGAGCATTGTGATCTATTTCAGTGTTCCGAATGGTGCAACAGCAAGTTGTCCAAGGAGGGCAAGATGTATGGCCTGTTACTGGAAATATTACCTTCTAAGAGCATTGTGATCTATTTCAGTGTTCCGAATGGTGCAACAGCAAGTTGTCCAAGGAGGGCAAGATGTATGGCCTGTTACTGGAAATATTACCTTCTAAGAGCATTGTGATCTATTTCAGTGTTCCGAATGGTGCAACAGCAAGTTGTCCAAGGAGGGCAAGATGTATGGCCTGTTACTGGAAATATTACCTTCTAAGAGCATTGTGATCTATTTCAGTGTTCCGAATGTTGTCCAAGGAGGGCAAGATGTATGGCCTGTTACTGGAAATATTACCTTCTAAGAGCATTGTGATCTATTTCAGTGTTCCGAATGGTGCAACAGCAAGTTGTCCAAGGAGGGCAAGATGTATGGCCTGTTACTAAACATTTTACCACTTAAAGAGACTAAGTCTGCAACTATGAATATTTTTCGATTTTTCTTTTCAAGGAGGGCAAGATGTATGGCCTGTTACTGGAAATATTACCTTCTAAGAGCATTTTGATCTATTTCAGTGTTCCGAATGGTGCAACAGCAAGTTGTCCAAGGAGGGCAAGATGTATGGCCTGTTACTAAACATTTTACCACTTAAGAGAATTGTGTTCTATTTCAGTGTTCCGCATGGTGCAACAGCAAGTTGTCCAAGGAGGGCAAGATGTATGGCCTGTTACTGGAAAGTATACAGTACTTCATCACTACCGACTTCGGGGACGACACATGGGCAAAGATATTGGAGCATGCGGGTAAGATCAATAACACCTTAAATGAGCCATGGCGTGATTTCCAACAATGTGGTATTTTGACAAGTGTAGAATCAGGCAAGCCTGTGCAGCCTTCTTTTAAGCTTTGAAACTCCAAATGGTGCTCAGTCAGTAGCTTAACAGTCATAGAATATTTAAGCGTCTAGCAAAGGCTCTGATCAGACTGCGCGTATGCGCAGGCTGGTCTGAGCCTTTGCTGGTCGCGCATACCACATTGTTGGAAATCTCGTGTCACGGTTTAAATGCTACACAAACATGCATTGATATAGGTAGCCAATTAAATGTTTATGCTAAGTCCATCATCCTTACAAATAAGTGAAGGGGCACGGTGGCTCAGTGGTTTGAGATATTAACTAACTCAATGCAAAACTTTGTATCATTGAGTAAGACACATTATCCTCTGCTTAGTACAAGTTCAACTCAAGAAGACCAAACAAAATGCCCCACCTGACTGAAAAAGTGTCGGCTTGGACGTAAGGCATCAACACAAACAAACAAAACATATAGGTGAGCAAGTTATCAAATGGCACCTCAATGGATTTATGAGTTCTTCATGTGTCACAACTAAGATATTAGAGATCAAGAGTATAAGAATCAATCAGGAGTGTGACGGCTGGATAGAGAAATCTGTCCCGAGGATCACTGATTGGCATCCACGAGGCGTACCGAGTGATGACAAATGGTGATCGCGAGAGACAGATTTTTCTATCCCATCCTCACACAAATTTTGGTTTTTTTCTTGCTAACCACTTAGTACCTCATTTATATTGAATAAAAAAGATGAAAAGGGATTCCAGAAAATCCTGAATACGCCGAGATGCGATATATGTGACGTGGTGACGCCATTTGAGCATTACAATGACATCACGGATCGACATGTGACTGGCGTGTGGCTGTTCTTTTTTATCTTTCCCACGATCTGGTGTGTGAGAATATTAAATCCTGAAAATGGCACTGACGCTTGTAGAGGACGACTGCTTTGCACAAGCTTCATTTTATGAAGATTTCTTTTGACTGTGGCACATGACACTATCACTTTTATTTTGAACACTTTATTTTTCAGCGATAGGGTAATTTTGTATATTTTATTTTTATTGAATAACAGCAAATAACAACAATTTCTGGACCAGTGCATATATAAAATGATGGTTAACATTGTGAAATTAACTCCCTTTTGCGCTTTAAGTGTATCCTATCAATACTTTGCAAGTATGTTACAGACATATAGAAGATGTACATGAAGAAAATTGGTAAAGTTTTTTATATAAATTTCTGGCATTTTAACTCGGCCAATGTGTTCATCATTGCAGTGCATGTGAAATTAACTTACCTTAAGCTTTCTGTTTAAAGGGCAGGACTATGGGTTTGATTGTAACAGGTCCTTGTCATCGCTTATCTTCATTTAATATAGTATTGTGGTCCTTTTATTTATTTATGTTTTCTGCACAATTAAGGCTTTGTGCGAATATAAGAAGGAAATTATGCTGTGGGGGTATTTTGAAAGCCTTGTTTGAAGCCATTGTTTTCCTTCGTCCATAGGTTTAGATAAACAAAAAAAATTGGGCGTAAAAGTTTTAATATTTTTTTTCCAATAACTTTTAGCATGTGTTTTGGGTGCTCAAAAGAACCGTCTCATTGAGACGGTTCTTTTGAGTACCCACAACATATGTTTTGGTTGAGAAATAAGAAAATTATTTTTCTGGTACGCACTCTTGTCAGAATCGTCGGTATTTTATTTCTCCATGCACATCTTTAATATGTCTGTAACATACTTGCAAAGTATTGAAAAGATACCAGGAGTTGATTTCACAATTTATTTACTATCAGCAATATTGCGAGCATCATGCAATGAAAATTTCAATGTGGCATACCTCTTTGTAATACTAATTTTCAGCCCCTATTTCCCTGCTAAATATGCATAATTATCTAATGATTTTAAAAGAGGTGGTACAAATTTGATCCAAATCGGACGAAAGCTTCCTTAGCTGTTCAGCAAAAAAGTGAAATGATGACGGAAGGACGGAAAGGTACTCTCTATGTTTTGCGAGTTGGGAAAGCGGAGACATAAAAGCTATCTTCAGAGAAAGATATACATAAGTTTTTATTTGGAAAGTAAAACATGTGACCCCCTCAATATATACAATTGACCATCCTAGGTTTAAGAAGAATCCATTAGTAGATTAAGGGTTTACTGACCGTAGTTGTCTTTTTTCAGGTTTAAAGAACATGGTTTTCACAACACATACCACATACAAAGATGACATCATGATCGCATTGGCTAAAAGCTGCTGTCACGTGACTCGGAACAAAAATTATGATGAATGGATGACGTTTTTCGGAAAATGTTTTGTGAATTTTTGCCATCATTATGGCTATTCGAATTTATTACGTGTTGCTGGTCGCCACTTCCGTGATTTCCTGCATGGTATTGATAATATACATGAAATGATACGATTTAGTTACCCTCAATTATGTAGTCCGTCCTTTTTAGTGACGTCCGAAGATAGTGATGGATGTGTATTATTATATCAATCAAAACGGAAAGGTTTTAAGCATTATGTGATTGGTCAGTTAAAAGAGTGTGCCTCTCAGTTTTATAATGTGAATGTTACTATATCAATACAAGAAGAGATATTTGTGGATAATAAGTGTCATGTAAAATTAAGATTGGATTTCGATAATTCTGTATATACGCCAAAAGTTGTTCAGGAAAAATCCTCAGGTTCTGTACAGTTTTCCAGCATTTCTAGTGATTCTTTTCTAACAGTAAGTACATACATTGTACCCAATCTCATTCGAGAATCCAGAAAATTTCATTAGGTTGAGGGGGGGGGGGGTAGGTTCAAAGTTATGACAGCTTTAAAGTTATTTTAGGCCATCAACTTTGTAAATAAAGCGGGACACCATTGACCCACCAGCAAAACACCATTTAAATGGCAGTTTGCTGGCGGGCCGATGGTTGCCCGACACTGAAAGCTGACTTGTGTCCTTTCTAGTTTTGCAATTATCTTAAAGAGAAAGAGAGCGCTGGTTGCTTTGATTTTATTGTCTTTTGGATGTCTTGTTACTGTAAATGTCCTGTGGCTCTTCCTCGCGGTGCCGTTGGTTGTTCTGCAGTGTGCGATTGCGGTATTTCCTGATTTGAAAGATTGGATATTTTCCAGTGGGGAGGGGTCCATACCAGTATTCCTAATGGAACCCACAGCTTTGTGATTTTCTAGGGGAATCCGGACCCCCAGTTCCCCCCCCCCCCTCGCGGTCCGCCGATGATTTTTTTATAATTAAATAGATCTATCTAGTACATGTGATATTGATACATGTATAAAAACCAAATGCGAGCAACGATTTCCCAAAACGGCAGATATAGACTTGCCAGTGCATTTGCTGTTCAGACAAGATCGAGGGGCAAATGGAATGGCGGGTATCTGGTCTGGCTAGATGGCTGCACATACATGCATATACAAATATCTTATAATATCTGTTCAAGAATGGCTTGCTCAAAACGCGAAGTAATATCCATTTAATGCATAGCAACTACGGTACTTTAAACCGCCCGACGTCAGATTAATCAAAATTGTCATTTGGGGAGGAACACGTATATCGCCAGATAAACGATCGGACATTTTAACCATTTTGTCATGAAAATATTGTCTGCTTCATGGGCTGGCTGGATGTATTTTGGTGCCCTTTAAGCTAAATTTTATCATAGAGGCAAACTTATGAATCCTGACCAGACTATCGGAGCTTGTTCTGTATTGTTTGCAACATAGGCTGCAGACAAGAGGAGTAGACAACAAAAGTCGTGACTGACAAAAAATATTAGGACGACTCGTTGGCGAAGCCACTACAATGTAATTTCCGACAGCACATCTGACGATATACCTCCCTAAATGAAATGTTTTGAATATGATTATCCCTTTCTAATGCACAAGTATTATCACAGGGATCAAAATGTCTTGTTGTTTTTTTTGCTCGATGGAGATGCTAAAAGCCGACGGCGGGGCCCAACGATTTTAGCATCTCCCGAGGAACCTGGCAAACGGTAATGTATTGATAGACAATGCTTGGTCGTTATTATTGCACGAATTAAAACATATGTTCATATAAAATTAAATTACGAGTATCTTTTGACATTTTATTTTATCGTCGTTACACAGTCAATAAGTGGTTGCATTTTTTTATTAATACTCATGTTCCGGGGCCTGGCCATATCTTAATATCAGCTGTCGTAAAATGAAGTAGGCCGGAACGAGTGTATTTAAGGTACATGTATTAAATACGTGCGTTAACCAGTTAACAGCACTTGAGTTGCCTTGTTAATACATGGTTTTGTGCCCTTTGAAACAAGACTGCCAAAAGCGGATGGCACGGGTTATGTTAAGTTTGGTATTAATGCAACAAACGTAACGTATTAAGAGCAATTCTCTGTAACCACTTAAATTTTTACATAGGGTCATGGCACGCATAGTCACCGATTTTGCTGAAACTTTCCTATCTTAGTCATGGTGACCCAAAACCAAGCAATCAACATTCCTTTCATCCATATGCATGCCCGTTGCCATGGAAACGGCATGTGAACATTTTGGCTAAAATAGTGACAAAAAATCATTTAAAATTGATGGATTTCCAAACAAAACTATCACTTTAGAATAAACCAAACGCCACAAATGACCCATATGTATGAATATACTACACATCCTGGCTGGAAATAAATAATCAAAATTACATTTGGAAAACCTCGGTTTTTATCCATGCTCTGCAAAGTGGGTGGGGTTTCAGAAATTTGACAAAGGTGATTTTTGAGCATTTTCAAAGGACATTTTCATATCGAGTGCGGTCGGTTACAACTATGCCGGCATATTCCAGAAATAGAACAAGGTTTCCTGAATTGATATATGAAAAGACATGTTTGGGAAAGTATGCTTCCTGAAGCGTTACCATAGCAACAATCAGTGTACCGTCACAAAAAGCTAATTTATCTGTGACTGTATTTCTGATCTCATAAAAATCTGCCGAAGGGACATATTTGATTTTTAATGAGGAAATATGTTCCTTATTAAGACAATATACCGAAAATAACATATTATGTTGTAATTGACCTGCTAAAGGTCAAGGTCAAGGTCACAGAAGCAGGAAATTGACTTAATATGAGCAATTTTCGCACATATTTAAGTCTATTTCTCCATTATTTGATGTAACTTGGTTTGTATATTTAATCTTCTTATACGCAGCTACACTGCCTTTTAAAATGAAATACTTTTAGCCTCCATATTACTTTAAGGTCAAGGTCAAGGTCAATGAAATTTAATATTTCTGGTTTTAAATTGGAATTATTGACAATATTCGTTAACCAATTCTTTAATTCAGTTATATTTAGCTTCTTCCTTCAAAAATATGCTGCACATTAAAACATTGTTAAAATAACTTGACAACATGCCTTAATTATCAGTTTGAAGGTCAAGGTCAAGGTCACAGAAGCCAGAAATAACCAAAAAATGAGCGTTTTTTGCACATATTTAAGTCTATTTCTCCATTATTTGATGTGTTTTGGTTAGTATATTTAATCTTACATAAGCAACTACAATGCCTTTTAAATTGAAATAATTTTACCTCCAAATTACTTCAAGTTCAAGGTCAAGGTCACTAAAACTTAAATATTTTGGCTGTAAATCGGAAATATTGACACTATTTGTAAACCGATTTCTTTATCTGGATATGTTGAACTTCTTGCTTTAGAAATATGCTGCATGGTATAACATTGTTAAAATAATATGACAATATGCCTTAATTATCATTTTAAATGTCAAGGTCAAAGAGTCAAGAAATTGGCATAAATTGGGGGATTTTTGCACATAATATATTTGGTCATAGATTGGAGAAAATGACAATATTTGTTAGCCAATTCCTTTATTTCAGTTATGTTAAGCTTCTTTCTGCAGTATAGCATTTGTTAAGATATCATGACAATAGGCCTTAAATAGAAATTTGAGGGACAAGGTCAAGGTCACAGAATAAATAAATTGACATAAAATGAGCGATTTTCGCCCATATTTTAGGTTATCTCTCAATAATTTGGTGTGATTTGGTTTGTATACATGATCCTTATCTACACAGCTATAATGCATTTTAAACTGAAATAGTTAAATCATCCAGATACCTTCAAGGTCAAGGTCAAGGTATCTGAAACTTAAATATTTTTGTACATGAATTGGAAAAATTACAGTATTTGATAACCGATTTCTTTATCTCAATTACGTTTAGCTTCTTTCTTCAGAAATATCTTTCTTTTTCTTTTTTATGGTTTGTCTTTCTATTTTAAGAAACATATTTTCACAACAGCAGCTATAGACGACATAGATCATAACCCAAAACTACAACAGTCACCGCTTCTTTTCATGGGACAAGTATCTTACCAGGTTACAGTCTGTAGTCTCTACAAACTTTAAAAAATAGTTGAAAAAGTAGGATATAATATGGATGTAAATGAGGAAATAAGTTCATCATTAAGATAATGTACCGAAAATAACATATAATGTTGTAAGTGACCTGCTAAAGGTCAAGGCCATAGAAGCAAGAAATTGACTTAAAATGAGCAATTTTTGCACATATTTAAGTCTATTTCTCCATTATTTGACGTGACTTTGTTTGAATATTTAATCTTCTTATACGCAGCTACACTGCCCTTTAAATGAAATAATTTAATCCTCCATATTTCTACAAGGTTAAGGTAAATGAAATTTAATATTTTTGGTTTAAAATTGGAAATATTGACAATGTTTGTCAACCAATTTCTTTAATTCAGTTATGTTTAGCTTCTTCCTTTAGAAATATGCTGCACAGTATAAGATTAGTAAAATAACGTGACACTATGCCTTAATTATCAGTTTGAAGGTCAAGGTCACAGAAACCAGAAATTACCATAAAACGAGTGATTTTCGCACATATTTAAGTCTATTTTTCGAGTATTGATGTGATTTGGTTTGTTTATTTAATCGTTAGAACAGCAACCACAATGCCTTTAAATCTGAAATAATTTTATCTTCCATATTATTTCAAGGTCAAGGTTAAGGTCACTTAAATTGTCATATTTTTGGTTGTAATATGGACATATTGACAATATTTGTTAACCAATTTCTTTATTTCCGTTATGTTCAGATTATTTCTTTAGAAATATGCCACACAGTATAACATTGTTTAAATAACATGACAATTTGCTTTAATTATGCAGTGGACTGTCAAGGTCAAGGTCACAGAAGCCAGAAATTACCGTAAGATGAGCGCTTTTAGCTTATGTTTAAGTTTTTTTCTCTATTATTTGATGTGATTTGGTTTGTATATATAATTTTATATACTCAACTACAATGGCGTTAAAGCTGAAATAATTAAATCCTCCACATTACTTCAAGGTCAAGGTCAAGGTCAATGAAATTTTTATATTTTTGCTTTTAAATTGGAAATATTGACAAATTTGTTAACCCATTTTTTGTTTCAGTTATGTTCCGATTATTTCTAAAATTCTTATTCTGACAGTATATTTTTTCATATATCAAGGTAAACATGACGCCATAAGCCACATCACTTGTGATTGGTCAGCATAGCAGCTAAAATTTGTAACTTATACCTTCTTCTTGATGTGTTTAAGTAGAACAGGTTGACAAGAATCTGATTACCATTAAAAAGGAATTGAGAGAACCATTTTTTAATTGTCAGTACGTTCAGATATCATCTTTTACGACTACGCTGAAAATGATGATATAACTCCCCAGATAAAATTGTTGACTACAGTTAATTATCTCCTAATCAGCCGACAAAGTTTTAAGCCCCTAAAAGAGTTTGAAAGAGATTACATATTTTTAATTGACCAAACCCCTAACTGGGATACAAGTCATAAACATACAAACAATATAAACCTGAAACAAACATACTGAGGAATATTTCAAAGTTTATTATATGATGTCGAGACTGGGAGTGATATACAAATGTATCACCATGTATTAAAATTTATTAACCATTTGGGGTTTACACATTTGGTCAATGTCAATTTAATATGATAGATGTCCATAACAGCATTAAAGGAGCTTACATGAGTGCTCATTTGAATAAATTTATTAAAAAAGTTAGGGAAAAGGGATCAACTGTGAGATTTGTAAACATTCTATACCTTTTCACTAAAATTAAAGACATTAATTAGTATAGAAGCATCAATGTTAGATTCAGTTTATCACATGCCTATGAAATTACCCAAAATCTTATTTTTGAGGTGAAACCGTCATTACATTATGCTAATAAATCTGTAAACCACTGGTGGTTTATCAATTTTATTGCATAGCGTTATATCACTCCTGGCAGAATTAGTGTGATAGATTGCAAAAATCTCGGACAAATAAAATTGTTTAGTTTGAGAAGCATTTTTGCTATGTATACCAAGAGTGAATATCAAACAATATCACACTAAATTACAGATAAAAGAACTTAACTATTGTGGAAATGGCTGACTTTATATTAAATCTAGCTTATGACCTATTTCAGACACATAGTCATGTTTTACCAGTATTGTACTATGCCTGATATATCCAAACCAAAAGCTAGGCATAACTAGAATAAGGATGCTGTCAATTTTTCCTTTTTATGACAAATTATATTAAAACTTCAGTGAATTTGACCTTGAAATTATGTGGAGGATAAAATTATTTCCATTTAAAAAAAAGTAAGAAAGAGGGCAAAGATCAGGAAGCGATACAATCAAGCACCACACCTGGCCCATGATACCAATGGGAAAGTGACAACGTCACAATAAGTCATCACAAACGAGAGCCAAGAGGTCAGCCCTTTCCCAGCAGTTGGCCACAAGGCATCAGCATACAGACGTGCATGAAAGCATAACAAAAAAACAAGCAGAAATAACATAAATGATCCACAAAAGAAACACTGCCTTGGAACGGTCAGTTAATATATTTTACTGGAGGGCTTTAACCAGTTTAACAGATATGGATCAAGACACATAGATGTTTGGTTCGCATGAAAGACCCCTAGCTTATTAATGCATTATCTTATAGAACATATAAATCAAGGTATAAAAAGGAGATAAAGCAAATATAAGGAGTCAACAGTAAGTAAAACTGAATACCGGACCAAAAGAAATCCAATAGGTAAACCTGGGTGGGCTTGACAACAGCCAAAGTTTCAGGCCCCTACCATCTCATCAATAGATAAGTCCTTAAGTCGGAACTGTCATAGAGTCTGAAGTCCGACCCACCAGTCTGCAATTTAAGAGGAAAGCAAAGTTGCCAACTGTGATTGGGTTGATCACCAAGTATGCAGTCTGCTGCAATACATTAATGTTATAGCCAATATTTTTATGATGGGAAATTATTTTAATGAACTGCGCTGAAAAATAATTAGAGCCAACAATCTTCTTTAATTTATACACCAAGTCACCATATAATTCAGGTTCCGAAAGTCCTTGGCGCAAGAGAGATTTAAATCCAATTTGGAAATTTAGATATCAAATCAAAGTATGGTCTATAAAATTTAGAAAAGGTTTTGCGAAGATTATGATACCGATAGCATTGTTGAAGAAGTTTCTAAGTTAACAATTTATTGTGAGTGTTGAAGTCAGCAACATGGCTAGATGCTCTTGCAAAACGAATGAGTTGAGAGATATAGACTTCATAGGATGTAGAGAGAGGAACATCACCATCTAAAAATGGGAAAATGACAATTTCAAAATCAAAGTTTCTCGTAGAATTTGGTAGAAACAATATTATTAGAAATTGACAAATGCAAGTCTAAAACGTGGATTTGGTATCAGAGGTATTAGCTTTATTAAGTTGGAGCTCTGAAGGGTATATTTGACTTATCATAGTGTCAAATTAAACATTATCAATGTTAAAAATATCTTCCAAATATTTGGATGTAGTGTAAAAGGCATCTATAATATCAGCCTGCTTATCATCAGGAAGAGACATCATAAAGTCCCTTTCATAACAAAGGCTAGCTGTGTAGATGCCAATTAAAGATACAAATCAAATCAAACCAAATTACGGAGAGATGGCCTAAAATATGGGCAAAAATCACTCACTTAGGTCAATTTATTTATTCTGTGACCTTGACCTTGAACCTCAAATTTCTATTTAAGGCCTATTGTCATGATATCTTAACAAATGCTATACTGCACAGCATATTTCTTAAGGAAGAAGTTTAACATAGCTGAAATAAAGAAATTGGTTAACAAATATTGTCAATTTCTCCAATTTATGCCAAAAAATTATTATGTGTAAAAATCCCCCAACTTATGCCAATTTCTTGACTCTTTGACCTTGACATTTAAAATGATAATTCAGGCATATTGTCATGTTATTTTAACAATGTTATACCGTGCAGCATATTTCTAAAGTAAGCAGTTCAACATACCCAAAATAAAAAAATCGGTTTGTAAATAGTGTCAATATTTCCAATTTACAGCCAAAAATATTAAAGTTTTAGTGACCTTGACCTTGAAGTAATATGGAGGATAAAATTATTTCAGTTTAAAACGCATAGTAGTTGCCTATGTTAAGATTACATATGAAAACCAAACCCCGTCAAATAATGGAGAAATAGACATAAATATGTGCGAAAATCGCTCGTTTTATGGTAATTTCTGGCTTCTGTGACCTTGACCTTGACCTTCAGACTGATAATTAAGGCATATTGTTACGTTATTTTAACAATGTTATAATGTGCAGCATATTTCTAAAGGAAGAAGCTAAATATAACTGAATTAAAGGAATTGGTTAACGAATATTGTCAATATTCCAATTTAAAACCAAAACTATTAAAATATCATTGGCCTTGACCTTGACCTTGAAGTAGTATGGAGGATAAAATTATTTCCATTTTAAAAACAGTGTAGCTGTGTATAAGAAGACTAAATTTACAAACCAAGTCACATCAAATAATGGAGAAATAGACTTAAATATGTGCGTTAATTGCTCATTTTAAGTCAATTTCTTGCTTCTGTGACCTTGACCTTGACCTTTAGCAGGTCAATTACAACATAATATGTAATTTCCGGTACATTTTATTAATAAAGAACATATTTCCTCATTTAAAAATCAAATATGTCCCTTCAGCAGATTTTTATGAGATCAGAAATACAGTCACAGATAAATTAGCTTTTTGTGACGGTACACTGATTGTTGCTATGGTAACGCTTCAGGAACCATACTTTCCCAAACATGTCTTTTCATATATCAATTAAGGAAATATTGTTCTATTTCTGGAATATGCCGGTATATTTGTAACCGACCGCACTCGATATGAAAATGTCCTTTGAAAATGCTCAAAAATCACCTTTGTCAAATTTCTGAAACCCCACCCACTTTGCAGAGCATGGATAAAAACCGAGGTTTTCCAAATGTAATTTTGATTATCTATTTCCAGCCAGGATGTGTAGTATATTCATACATATGGGTCATTTGTGGCGTTTGGTTTATTCTAAAGTGATAGTTTCGTTTGGAAATCCATCAATTTTAAGTGATTTTTTGTCACTATTTTAGCCAAAATGTTCACATGCCGTTTCCATGGCAACGGGCATGCATATGGATAAAAGGAATGTTGATTGCTTGGTTTTGGGTCACCATGACCAAGATAGGAAAGTTTCAGCAAAATCGGTGACTATGCGTGGCACAACTTTTTAAGTGGTTACAGAGAATTGCTCCTAAAATGTACATATTATGTTCGTAATGATATCTCTATAGTTTCATTTTATTTTAGGTATTTCCATTTTGTATAGTATTTGATTGTCATCTTCGTATCAAACTTGTCGGTGACAGTATGGCTGCGTTGCTCAAAGGGAAAAATCTCGTTGGCTGTGATCTACAAGAAACATTTCATTTCAGACGACCTTTGATACCTTGCATTTGGTCCAAGGTAAGTCCATTTGGAGGAAAATGTATTTTTGTCATTTCATTCATAACATTTTGGTATTTATCGCCAAATGCGATCATCTCCACAGTCTCGCTTCAAAGAAGCAACGTAGAGAGAGATGTTATAAACCGAGGGCAAAGGCAGGGGTTTTCAACAATTGCCGAGTGACCCGGTGAGCATTAATGCATTGGAAAACAATGTTTGATCGTTATTATTGCATTCATCTAAATTTACAAAAAGTATGGCACTATATTTTGTCGCCTTTTCACAGTCGACAGGTGGTTGGACATTTTCTTTACTATTCATCCCTTTGAATTTCAGGGTAATTATAGAAAGTTACTTTTAGTCAACGTATTTCTTCAGCCTTTGGTCACAACTGAGAGCATAAATCATTTTCCATATTGTATTCAGGTCAAAATAATCTTATCGGTCATTTGGCTAACTGATATTGCGCATAGGTAAACAGTCTAGATACAGACCAGACACTTTAGAAACAGGGTTCGTACTGTTTGTTAGAGGATATAGATACAAAAAAATCAGCTCAAAATGTACGTGTTGATCAGATATCAGTTAGATGGCAAATGGGTAATCCACTTTTTGGTTAAATCTTAAGTTTTGTAATATCAGTTATTGCACGTTTGTGTTTTAAGGACAAGGTTAGTTTTGGTTGTGCCACTTCCTGTCACTGCTCATGTTATTTTTGTTCAAACCAGTACCAGTACCTGGTGACAAAATTTCACTTCCCCGATATGAATCAACAGAAAAAATAGTAAGTGAGTATGATCAGGAAATACCACAATCACAAACCGCAGACAACCCCATTTCACCGCGAGGAGGAGCCACGCAGCCATCATATCACTAGACACCAGGAAGACAAATTAAGCAAAGCAACCAGCTCTCTCTTCCCCATCAAGATGATTGCAATAATAGAATGGACATAAAGTACAACAAAACATAGAACAATTACAGACTCCCACAATGCGAGTAACAATAAACAAAAAAGTCAACAACAACAGAACCACCGCCTTAGAACTGACAACAGCCTAAGCCACCAGGGGGCTTAAATGCATTTTACTAGTACCAAATCTTCGCCCTAGATTCTGCTGAAAGTTGTGAATCACTGTTACAGGTTGAATGGCAACCTGCTCTTCTCCCACAGCAAAATATTTTCAGTCTTGGTTATGGTATGCAAGTTGACATCAGTTGATGTTGAAAGCTAAACAGGCATGGTGTCTTCTTGTGTCTTGGCTGGTATCTATTGTGTTATGCCTTGGTGATCAAAGTATTTGTTTTACAGATTTTGACGAAAGGGATCCATCAATAGGGGTCAATCTAAGAGGTCCTCAAACTATAAATATTCCAAATTGTGATCCACCGCCAAAATCTGTTTAACAAATACTTTGGTTACCAAAGCCCAACACAACAGATAACAGTCAAAACGTCAGTAGACACCATGCCTGTTAAGCTTTCAACATCACATTGTGTCAACTTATACCATATCAAGGCTGAAAATATTTTGCTGTGTGGAAAGATCAGGATATTATCAACCTGTAACAGTGATTCACAACTTTCCGTTGATTTGTATAGGGAGTTGTAATATTTCTCAGATACTGGTACTAAATAGAAAAAAAAATAACATGAGCAATGACCGGGAAGAGGCACAACCCAAACCAAAACCTGTCCTTAAAGCACAAATTGTGAAATACCCCTGTAACTGATATTACAAAACTAAGAGTTAACTGAAAATTGGATATGCCCATTTGTCATCTAAATAATATCTGATCTAGACGTACATTTTAAGTGTTTTTTTATCTATATCCTCTAACAAACAGTATGGACCCTGTTTCTACAGTGTATGGTTTGCATCTCGACTGTTTACCTATACTCAATATCAGTAAACCAACTGACAGACAAGACTATTTTGACCTTAATGCAATATGGAAGATGATTTGGGCTCTCAGTTGAGACCAAAGGATGAAGAAATATGTTGATTTAAAGTAGATTTCTTTAGTTATAGCCTGCCATCAATGTTAGCCACTAAAATTCATCACCTGTCATCAAATACAGCCACTTCAAAATTGATCTAGATAAAGACAGTCATTATTCCTCTACCTGTCGTCTTTGATGGGCTCCAATAACTTTATAAAGTAAGACTGCGGCTTCAAATTTGGCAGAAATGTAGCTGAATAATAGTAGTTTTATTATATTTAAGTGCAGACAGCAGACTTTGACGGAGAGACGCACAAACTGAATAGATATCCGTTTTTGTGACTTTTCTCTAAAACCCTCTGAAATGATGATCAAGTGTGGCTTTATTTGTGAGAGATATAACGTCATCTTGTTTCTTTAGGATCTCTCTGCATTAACAAGTGTATTCATCCACCACAGAGTACCAGGGGGCTTCTCTAACAATTTTGCTAACCGAAAATTATAGCCTACTCTTCATGGGACATGAAATCCCGTATCTGTCATCATTGTTAGTAAACTGCCATCAAAGCAGTCGGTTGTATGTCGTGATGTAGTAACCGTGTTTTTCACATTTCAGATATTAGCATTCCAGGGTGTGATCTTTGAATTAGAGTATCGGCGCAGCAGCAAAAGTGGCCTTGATGTTAATCACTCAGGTGACGAAGACAATCGCCTTATTTTACTCCGGGGACAAATGAAATTTATTGAACAATGGGAGATGACGGCTTTTCTCTGCACACCTTTGTAAGTAATTCAACAAAGATCTAATTTTAGTCCACTGCAGGTCTATGACTATAGCTTTGCTCGATTCCGTCTGTCCGTCCGTCAGTCAAGCTGTAATCTTGGGTTTCGTGCCCGGTTCATATTTCCTAAACAAAGGTAAGCTAAATTCATTATAGGAAAAAAAGGCTTAACATAATAAGAGTGCAGTGACGTCACTAATTATAACTGTCGTCGGAGGGGTCTACTGTCAATAAAAGGTAATCCCGCATTTAGACAGGTTAACAAACGAGGATATTGGTAGTTATATCCTTACTAATGCATTAAAGCTATCATTGGGTGTCAGAGACCAGTGGTCCAGTGGTTAAGTAGCGATATCTACATATTCGAACCTGTATTTTTTTCTGAGTGGGGGGGGGGTATTTCTTTTTTTTTTTCTTTTTCTTACTCCTTCAGTGGGCAGTTTGAATTACCTAGCGCTGTAACAAACAGTGGAGGATTCAGAAGGGGTTCAAAACAGATTATTTCATTTTTATGGGGATATTCAAGAAAAATGAGAGATCATCTCCAAATCGACACCCCCCCCCCTCCCTAATTTATCTGAATCCCCTCTCCTGAGGTCGTGGACCCGCCTTTGAACAAAAAGGCGTACATTGTGTATGTCGATATTTCAGGCTTTACAGGAAAACCAGTGAAAGGCGAGGGATTTAACAACCCACGAGCTGATATTAGTGTATCAGAAAACCATGTTTGATCATTATTATTGCATAAAGTCATTTTGTCAAAACTTTGGAAAAACGCTTCGAAAAGTTCATTTATGTATTAGTATAATGGTGCGCAAAAGCATAAAGGATTCGTATGTTTTGAAAAAGCCTGTTCCAGGGCAAAGAGTTACGTCATCCTAACATCACTGAATTACGTTCATTTCTACACACGCTACTGTTAATGACGTCAATTTTGTGACGCCTAGAATGCGTATATGTAAAGTACAAAAGCCGTGCATCAACAGCGCGTGAATTGCCTGATTAATACATGGGGTTTTGTCGGTTAAAACATGGCTGTTAAAAGCGTGCGACACGGGTTTTTATGGAATAATTAAAGTTAAAATGAGTCTTCATCTACATCCACACAGTACGTTGTGTATGCAAGCGGCAAACGCTCTGGTGAGTTTGCGTATTTCTGCAGGCTCACATGATCCTTTGATGTTCCGTATTGCGATAAAAATCAAAATCTCACTATGCTGGCATTATTTTATGAACTTTTTATATCATGTATATATTGAAATAAAATACTATATGTAAAAAAAAAGATTTTTAAATATAGAAATTGAAAAAATAAAATATTAGAAAATATAAAGAAAAATACACAAAATAAGAAAATGTCTAGAATAAGAAAATACACAATGGAAACAAATGAAAAAAAAGAGAGCATATCAATAAGCCTATAAAATGCTTAACAATGGGATTCGAACCTGTAACTTTTTACATAGCTTATGTACATATTATTACAGTTGCCTCTCTACCTACTGAGCTACCGAGGCTTTACATGCCATGATCATTATTTATCGCTTAATCAGTACAATTGTTTTACCTGCAGTGTTATTATTTTTTTCTGAATGAACTTGAATGAATGAATAACGGTATTAAGCTGCCACACCTGTTTTCTATTGGACTCTATCCATGACGGACTATACTCTTACTGTGTGACATCTATATAACTAACTGTACATAATGCATATTTTGTGGGTGCTTAAAAGAACCCTCTCGATGAGACGTTTTTGAGCATCCAAATCATATGTTTGGATCAGGATTACAGTATCACGATGAAAGACAAAAAGATATGATAAGTTAACTACATCTTTAAAAATTCAGTAGTATTAATAACAAGTACAGTTTAAGTTTACCACTCATTGTTAATACTGTTTTGTATTATGGGCCGGTGGCCTTCATTACAAAATAAAACTTTTGTATTGTATTGAATTATTACCTATGGTATGAAGGTGTGTCGCGTACAACATAAAGCCAACAACACCTAAGATCAAGGTCACAACTTTGTCCGACCGTCTGTCTATCCGTCAGTCACGCTGGTTTTGTTGTCCGGGCCATATCTCACAAAAAGAGTAGGCCAAATTCATTATAGCTCCACATCATTATTGCCCATAACATGAAGGTATGTCACGCCTAACACTAAGCCACCCACATACAAGGTCAAGGTCACTACTTCGTCAGTCTGTACCTGAGTTAGTTTCGGGGCCGGATCTCCTATTAGAGTAGGTCATCTTCAGTCTCAGCTTTGACTTAACCCTTAATGCGCCAATCGCAACAAAATTCGTCTGTTTTTCTCGTCTGCTGAAATGTTTAAGAAGCCTCTATGGCAAACAGTGTGAACCCAGATTAGACTGCTCCTATAGGAGCAGTCTGTTTTGGATCCACGCTGTTTGCTTCTATACTTAATTCGCCAGTAATTGTAGGCAATTATTTGCAGCAGACGACTTCAGCAGACGACATTTTCAGATGCATTTTTTCTTGGCGCTTTAAGGGTAAAACATGCTCGAAAACTGTTACACCCAGAATTTTGTGTAAGATTAATATCACCGACAAGGGTGACTGTGTTAAATTATTTATAACTGTGCATGGTTATTACATTTTGCATGAACAACACTTAGCCGAATACTGCCTGAGTGAGATTGGTAGAAGAATACTTTGCTTAGAAACTTAAGAAAGCGACTGAGTATGACCAGGCCTCGAGGTTATAAATCTTGAGTTCATTCTCAGACTCAAAATAAAGCGCAATGATTTGCTGCTTGTGGTCACGTGTTAAATGTGTCCGCACGTGTCCGCAAGCAACCAATCATTGCGCTTTATTTTGAATCTAAGCCTGTACTCAGGAATGCCACAATCCCAGACCAACCCTCGGCATTGCAAGGAATAGAAAGGTAATAGACAATCTTAGAGTACTCCGCACCAGTGAGAAATGTGATTCGCCTAGTTTCCCATTGGAAAGATGGGACCAATATGGGATTTTCCGGTTCCAGTTGAACACAAATGATCTTTTTTTCAATACTATCAATCGATTATCCTTAGTGAGACTGGCGGACGACTACTTTTGTTAGAAACTTAAAAAATAAAGTGACCAGGAAATATCACTATCACACAGACCGACCCAAGACACTGAACAGCCATGGGCGGATCCAGAGGGGGGACAGGGGGTCCGGACCCCCTGAAAAAAAACAAAAATATAGGGTTTCGTTGCAATACTGGTCCGGATCCCCTGAAAACTTATAAAGCTACCAAGCCAGTATTCAATAGTGGGTCAGCATCGGCCCATTTATAGTGGTATTTGGATCCTCTATCCCCTTATTAACTACAACAAAGCGTGATCAAATTTGGACCCCCTCTGAAAAACTTTCTAGATCCGCGCATTGCAGCAACACGACAGCAATAACACAAAGTAAATCAAACAGCTCTCTCTTCCTCAGTGAGGGGATTGCGAAAGAGGGCGAAATGTGTATTAATATGTATATGACCGTTCCAAGGCGGTACTTCTTTTGTGGATCTTTCTTATTTTGTGTTTGTCTTTGCCATTTTGTCTTGTCTGTGTCATGCAGCCTTGTGGTCACCTGCTGGGAAATGGCTGACTTCTTGGCTCTCCTGTATGTGAGGTTTTCTTGTGTTTTTGTCACTTTCCAATACGGTATCCTGGGTCAGATGTGGTACTTGGTTGTGTCGATTCCTGATCTTTGCGTTCTTCCTTACTTTAACATGCCAATGTTTTTTTCTGTATTTTCAGACTCAGCAATCTTGAAGGATTAGAGAAAGTTGGTCTATATATTAATGATCTCAATATGTTTGACAACAGTCGTGATATGGTAATGGCGGGTTGGCAGTATGCATCGCAGCTGGAATGCTCAATTGAACAGGTTGGTGCACCTTAAGCTTAAGTTTATTTGAGTATTTTACTAGCCCATCAGTTTAAACATCTGTTTTCACACTTAGGTGTATCTGTTACTACACAAGGTGGTTCTGGACGACAATCCGTTACTGGTTCTTTACGACTATGTTCTTGTGCTGGAGGAACAATTACAGGTTTTAGACGACAGATTTCGGGTTTTGGACGACAGTGGAAAGGGGTAACATACAACTACGTCGCAGAAAATGATACTATAGTGTTATTTGCTTTTTTGGATCATTACTGTTATTTTAGTCTTTGTTAGAATGGTATTAGAAGGACAAGCGTCATGGATATTTGTAGTTAAATTGTGAAACTATGTTTTGGGATAGAAGCTTCAGAAATATGAATTTGTGGTCAATTACTTGCATTTCGGGCATAGTATTAGCATAAATAGTCTGACAATAAAAATCCACAGGATTTTTCAGTCAATTTTAACATTTTCTTAATTAAAGAAAACTGAAAACCTGATATTTCATTTTTTAGAAATGTTATTGGTGAGACACGACTGTGTAACAGGGAATTTTCCATAATAGGTTAGAGACGACAATTTTCTGTTTTGCAGGAGCACTTGAGCAGATGCAATTACTGCTCTTGAACATTTTCAACGCAGGTCAAATACAAGGCACGGGTCTTCAAAATACTCTTAATAATATAGCTCTTGATTCTGCTAATTTCAACGAGATATGGTTTAATCAGTAGGCCTATCCATAAAATGATAAATGTAAGCACCTCCACAAAAAGTGTGCATGAGAAACAGTTCAGTGACATATCACCAACGGATGACCAATCACTCAATTAAAAAGACATCATGGTTTAGAGGAACTTGCTCCTCTTTTCAAAGAAACCTAACTTGAATATCTATAGATCCTACTGTAGTGACATGGGTTAATTGGGTATTTCAGTAACCGTAGATGACTGTTTGGGCCAATGCGCATTACTGTTGATGATGCCTAAAATGCAGAAGTCAATCATCGTATCAGTTTAATATATGTCTTTTTTGTAAATTGATGCATTTATAAGGCATTTTAGCCCACCTGAGCCAAAGGCTCGCAGTTTAGATATTAGTATATCAATGCCTCCGGCGTTGGCATGCGTCCATCGTCCGTCTGTTCTTCCGTTGTCTGTCATCAGTTTCAAACATCCTCTCAGGACTCTAAAACCACTGATCCAATTCAACTCAAATTTCATATGGAGACTCCATAGCGTAGGGGAACGAAACACTGCACAAATAAGACCAAGGTGGTCGCCATCCCTTGGTTTGTAACATTAGGGTCGTAGGCCCTACCAAGTTTGCAACAATGGTGATTATAAGTAGACCTTTTCCTACTTTAAGACAAGGTCAAATTTGATTTCTTATGCCTTTATATGGATTCAGAGGTCAGCTTGACTATTGGTACTTATTTATGACCAATGTCTCATTAGGTTTAACATATGTAGCAAGTAAAGTGATTATGGCTTCAACCGATATTGAAATATGAACATTTTAAGATTTTCCCCTATAAAGGGGAAGGAAATTTTTCACAAATGTTCATGGTCTCATGATCAAGATAACCGCCACGCCAACATAAGGTAAACACCCCTTAAAATCAACTTCTCTGGAACCAAACTGACAATGGCCTTGGGACTTGGAATGCAAAATTGGAGATGTGGGCACAGATGATGATTCTGAGTTGACCTCGACCAACTTAACGGCAAGGTCAAATTTGCTTCCTAAAGCATTTATATGGGGAAATCTTAAAAAGTTTATTTTTCTGTACCTGTTAAAGCCAAAATCATAATAATACAAACAATGTGACCTATTAAAACATTATTAAGGAAATATTCTGACTCAAAATCACACTCAGGTGAGCGCTTCAGGACCTTCAGGTCCTATTGCTTTGTTTTGCTTCTAAAACGCAAAATGGAGAACAATATTATTTCTTGCTCATTGTTTATATGAGTCACTTTAAAAGATGTGATGATCTACCAAGCATAATCGCGCAAATAATTATACTGCAATCTGATTGGGCAGTTATTGCCGAAATGAGGATTTTATCCTGTTTTAACATGTAACAAATGCTACGTTGAAGCCATAACGCACGTTTAAAATGACGATAGTGTAGCAGACGCAGCTTACAATAGTAAAGTTTCAGAATAGTTTTCATCAAATTTAGAAGGTGGTCTGTGCTGTTTGTCATTTTATTGAAGTTTTCTGCATATAAACAAAAGTAAAATGAGCGGCATGAGATTTCCAACAATGTAGTAGGTGCGACCAGGAAAGGCTCAGACCAGCCTGCGCATACGCGCAGTCTGATCAGAGCCTTTGCTAGTCGTTTGAATATTCTATGAATATCAAGCTACGAACTGAACATTATTTGGAGTTTCTAAGTTTAAAAGGAGGCTGCATAGGCTCGTCTGAGTTTTCACTTGTCAAAATTTGGTTTGTCATCGTGACAAATACCCTAAAGAGACGCTGCGCAATGTGGCGTCTCATCTAGGTCTTCACTTTTTTTAATGGTCTCTTGCATCAATGCATTATTGTGTTTTGAAATGTGCGTACTTTGAATATTACGCCAGCTACGCCTTGCTAGTTTCTTCAACTTTATAGGGATGCTTTCAGTTTTAGATGGCTTCCTTTACCTTCAATGTCAAAAAGCCTTAAAAGTGTAATTGGGATGTATATTAGGATAATGAAAGGTTTCATATTCAATACTCACAATATATAAATCAAAATATAGTGTGTTGTTTATTTGAGCATGACAATCACTTTTATGAGTCAGCTGTTTCAATCAACTATCAGAAATCTTGAGTGAGTGCATAAACATTGGCCTTTATCGCGAAGTATAGCAACGCTGTAAAACTACTTTTTGCCAGAATTAATTTAGTGACAGTTGAACTGCCACTCATCTTAGTGAAACGGGAGCGCAGTGGCTCAGTGGTACAGTAACTGACTCGAGATCGAGGGGCCGCGGGTTCGAGCCTCACCGGCGTCACTGCTTTGTGTCCTTGAGCAAGAACAATTAATCCTAGCTTAATACTGGTTCAACCAAAGAAGACCCATCCCTTTAAAATTGAAAGAGAATTGAGGAATCAAATCAAACAAATAAATCTTAGTGAAACATTTCAACTGCTTAACCCTCAAAGCGCCAAGAAAAAAAAGCATCTGAAAATGTCGTCTGCTGAAGTCGTCTGCTGCAAAAGATTGACTAACATCACTGGTGAATTAAGTATAGAAGCAAACAGCGTGGACCCAGAACAGACTGCTCTTATAGGAGCAGTCTGATCTTGGTCCAAACTGTTTGCCATAGAGGCGTCTTAAACATTTCAACAGACGAGAAAAGCAGACGACTTTTGTTGTGATTGGCGCATTAAGGGTTAAGCCAAAAGAAGTGGTAGCTGTGCTGCCACCTCTTTTGGTGTTAGTTTACACGAGCAAAAAGGATGTGATAGAGTAAGACATGCACATTATGATAACAATTACTTGATCTGACGTACTGTATCACGTCGAGTGGACGAGGTCATACCGTTGGATCACCCAAGACGCAAAGCGTCAAGGTTGATCCGATGGTATGACCTCATTCACGAGACGTGACAATGTACGCCAGATCAAGTTACTATTATAATGATGTTTATTATACCTTTTTTCTGACATCAATCTAATTTTATATTATTGTTTTTTGGTCTTTAATCCGGAAAAATTGCGGAAACGTTTGCCTGTACGTTTCGTTTCTTGACGTCACGTCATCATGTTTTCCGTCATTTGTTCCATGCCTTGAAGTAACTTTACGTTACGTCGCCGCAAAAGCAGGTAACCGACGTTAGCCTCATTTTAAAGGATAGTCATACGGAATCAGAAAACCTCAGTTCGTTGATCAGGCTTTCTGTTAACAGACAGTTCAAAAGATGTATCACTTATAGCCATATGATTAAAAAAAATATCACACAATGATAGACCACAGACCAAACAATGCCAAGATGAGGGGGGTTCTCCAAGTGCAGTGGCTCAGTGGTGGAGTGTTCGACTCGAGATTGAGGGATCGCAGGTTCGAGCATCACCGGGGGCGCTGCGTTGTGTCTTTGAGCAAAACAATTTATCCTCTGCTTAGCACTGGTGCGACCCAGGAAGATCCGTCCCGACATATCTGAAAAATGTTGACTGGGACGTAAAGAATCAAATCAAACCAACAAGTTGCACCACGAGGAAGAGACTTTGGAACAAAGACAAACGAAGAAACACACATGAACATTGTTGCCATACCACTACGGCAATTTGGGTTTCGTCACTTATTCTGGTGTTAAGGTAACTTTCTCATTATGTTCAATTTCTTCATTTGATCACCACAGATGAACACCTCAGAATGCTTGGTTCCGATTGATTTTGTTCATCAAATTCACATTGTAAGTTTTAGCTTTAACATTATATGAAAACTTTAACGTTTGATATCTAGGCATGAACTAACTAATTACAGTTTTGTCATTGTGGTTAATTAATAAAAGACAAAACCGTACTATAATGACTAAGCCGTAATTGACAATTTTTTAATATAACTGTAAAAACACATTTAAAATCTGATTTTATCTCCGTTTTGGCAAGACATCACAGAGGTTGTTACCTGTAACTAGAGGATGCAATCTCGAAGCGAACATATTCCGAAGCTCTCATTTTTGTCAGCCTTTATTTGAAGGTAATTTTACTATAACACCGTTTACTATAACACTGGAGTGGGTGACGAGCTCCAAATTACCGTAGTAGTATGACCACAATGATGAAAACAGGAATACAACTTCAGCGAGATGATCGCAAAACTAGAAACACACCAGATAGGTGGTAATCGAAAACGTTCTTAACAATCGACGAACGCGGATCAAAAGTCATTAGAAACAGTATTTTGGATCGCCATTCGTCGCCCAAAGTTAAAGCACTTTTTGATTGTGTCTCATTTAAAAGTACTGTTATTCTACTATCCAAAAGTCATTAATATAGAACTCTACAAATCCTGATGACGGCATAGGAACGTGAGAGCTATACCTACTAAAACACTTCCGAAAACCAAAATGATAATTTTCTCAAAAATTCGGGAAAGGTTTTGCTGACTGTCTGTCAAAGTTTGCAGTTAATCAACCAAGCTAAATCACACCGGCATAACTGTATGGCTCTGGCAATAAATAGTGGCGAATTTTTGACCATTGAGACTAGGCTGCATTTAGGATAGAGGCTAGGAATCCTGTTTCCTGGATCTTATCGTCTGTAAATGCCACAACGATTCTTTTCACATCACCAATTAATATTTTGCAGCAAATGGGGACAATTAAACAGTCAAATAACAAAATTATTGCATGAATTGCATTTCACTTACACATTTCATGACCAAATTTTGTACATGTTTGCTTTCAAAATGCTCCTTACCAGATCGTATGACATGTCAAACTTTGCTGTGGCATCTTAGAGGGAACATTAGTCTAGAATGTCTGAAAAACTTAGCCCTTTCCTATCCGTTGTTTGTACACAGCATCGAAGTTTGGCATTTTGCATATTGAGAGTTGACCCAGAAAACCCGGTCTTTTGAGTCAATGAATATGTTTCGGAATACCAACATTTCCGTTTTCAAATCAAAATAAGTATCATAGACTAATGTAAAAAGCATTTTATATTAGACCATCTGAATTTATCATTTTTGGTCATTGGAAATAGAATATGCTTCACTTTATGTCAATAGTATACATTCGATTTAACTAACAGTGATAAACAGAGAAACTGATTCTTAACCACATATGATAAATTTACTCTATTTCAATATTTCGGCCAAAGGCCTTTTTCAAGAAAAAACATGCACTTTTAGTATCAACTACATAGTGGAACAGAGACTATGTAGTTGATACTAAAGTGCATGTTTTTTCTTGAAAAAGGCCTTTGGCCGAAATATTGAAATAGAGTAAATTTATCATATGTGTTAAACATTGTTCCATATGGAATATAAATGAATATTATGTGATTCTTAACCCTTTGAAGACTAGAAACCCCGAAACGGGTACTTTAGCAAACAGTGAAGACCCAGATGAAATGCCGCATGATGTGGCATTTCATCAGGGTCTGCACATTTTGCTAAGACAAAATCGATCTTTCAGAGATTGAAATATAATATTTTTTGGAAATTACAACCTGTAATGCACCAGTCATTTGTATCCCCCGCCCCACCCTCGGGGCCGGGGAATAGCAGGGCTATTAACTTTTCCATTTTCAAAGCCCTGCTAGAAGCCCTGCACTGCGGGGTCAAATTTGTGGTAAAATTCCTGCTAAATGCCCGTGCCAGGGAAGGGCCGCGGGTTCGAGCCTTACTGGCGTCACTGCATTGTGGTCCTTGAGCAAGACACATTTATCCTAGCTTAGTACTGGTTCAACCCATGAAGACCCGTCCCTTTATAGCTGAAAGATTGTTGATGGAACGTAAAGAATCAAATCAAACAAACAAAAACAATAACAAAAAAATTACCTGAATCATTTGAATAAGCGTTCCCTCTTTTCCCCTATCCCATGGCAGTGCCATGTTGACTGGTGCATGAAGTTTGGCCTCAGTTTGCCCAGCAGTTTCGGAGAATTTACGAATATTCTTTTCAGGCCATAAGAGGATATGGCAACGAGGAGAAGTGCAGTGTACAAGAACTGTACCTCTATACAATTTGTCTATATAATTTCGAACGACATTTTATAAATATATTGTCCAAAAGATAATGGAAAGCATCACACCTTTTCTGACATGGCCACAATTTATCGTTTAGGTTGTTCAGAAGTAAAAAAGGCATTTTTTTATTATTACAAGTCAAATAAAGTGAGCACTCTCTATTAAATGTTTCTTCTATTAATTTTGTAAGTTTTTCTTTGATTAGATTATGAGAGAGTCGAGAACTCATATGTAGACAAACCTGATGCTAGAAGACCTCTAGACTTCAATTAAGAACTTCACCTGAATTTTTAATAGACCAAAATAATTTTTTACCATTTCTTTCATAACACTGTTGTGCAATATTTAATGACATGTTTTTTATCGCAGTTAGGCAATAAGTCAAAAGAATAGACCACTCAGTAGTTGTACATGAACTAGAATTAGCTATAAAATGCGACTTATAGGGCAGTTTATGAAGTTTAGGTAACTAGTTTAACATAGGAAGCTTGCTATGGTCCATATCAATAAACACCCCATTAGCTGCCATATGGCATCGATGCCTATCAACGATAGACGTCTCATCATGCCGGTTATGTTCATATGTTTTTGCAGTGCTAAGTTCTTGCTTTAGGGTGTTAATATATACCCAACAAAAAAGAAACGCACCACTACGATTTTCCCTTTGAGATCTCCTTTTACTATGAAAATGTAAATTGTCATGACATATTCATTTCTAATCAAAATTTACTAAAACTTAAATTTGACGTAGATGAGTATCTGTACTTTCCCTGTGTAGGCACACAACACATCAAGGCGAAGAATAAAGGAGTTTTGGAAGCGTTAATTCAACGCTTTGTCTACATGAAATTCCGAGTATGTTTTACATTAGCAAAGTATGAAAACGATATGTTGTCGTTATGTGAGACAACCAATGTGTTTATTGATCTTTTTTGTTATTCCAAAATCCATTTTCGTCTGTTAGGATCATTAAAATTGATTAAAACAATGTTGACATCTTTAAATGTTTGTAAGGTTTATCTCCAGTGTGAAATCGTTATCCAAAGGGTAGTCACAAAATATGGGCTACCTAGTGTTCAATTATCGCGAATGCTGAATTTAAAACAATTTGCAAACAATAAGTGTCTGGGTACAATTTGGTCTACTGAGATGAATCCAATTGCTTGAACTTATCCGGCAAGAGAGCATTATAAAAACGCTTATTTCCTGCGACTTTACAAATTGACCCCCACTTGGTTCATGACCAATTTTCTTCAACACAATTTCGACTCCTGATTGCAAAAGACGTGTGACGCAGCGGTACCTGACATACCTTTGCCTATCACTTGTAATCTTCCTGAGAATTGAACAGTACTAAGCGGTGTGTTCCTTTTTTTGTCGGGTATAGTACCTTTTTCCAATTACCACAACATTGTTAGCAGCCTTATCTGCAGGTGCCAAAACAAACATCCTGTGGAAGTCCAGGATCCCTTTCTTCAAATGTCTAAAATTTAGGTTTAGGTGGTAGAAGATCTAAATTGTTTCAATAAAATGAGATCCTACCATCAATAATCTTAAAAATATAAGGATTCCAACAATTTAAGGCATTAGACTCAACATGCTCTCGTTTACACCAGCGGTTACAGAATTCTTGTAAGGCGCCTGCAATATCCTCCAACATGATTTGAAGACTATTTGGAAACCTATATTTAGGTCCCTTTCATATAATAGAGATAAGGCATGTATCCTATCCCATTTAAGTCAAATAAAATGTCCTACTTATCAATTGGACCAGTTCATTTCCTTTTTAAGGGTTGTTGGTTGGTATTTTTCATTGTTCTTAAATTTTAATAGAACATTATGTAAGCGAAAATTGGAAACCCTGATCAGACGCCACATTCTGTGGCGTCTGGTCTGGGTCTGCACTGTTTGTTTGTGGTTGCTGAAAAAAATGATGCTAGGCTTATATGGTTTAATGGTTATTCATTTCTATTTGCAGCAAAGAGATAAAAGCCTGAAGATAGCAGAAAATTTACAACAAGTTGAAGAATGGAAAGAAAGAAGCAATAACCTCTTATACTCTATGATACCTCAAAGTATTGCTGATAGATTGAAAAATGGTGAAGACCCTATAAATACATGTGAGGTAATTTGTCAGTTCAATAACCTATTATACTATATGATACCTCAAAGTATTGCTGATAGATTCAAAAATGGTGAAGGCCCTATAAATACACGTGAGGTATTTTTTTCTGCTTAATAGCCTCTTTTACTCTATGAAACCTCAAAGTTTTGCTGATAGATTGAAAAATGGTGAAGACCCTATAAATACATGTTAGGTAATTTGTCAGTTCAATATCATCTTATAGTCTTTGATACCTCAAAGTATTGCTGATAGATTGAAAATGGTTAATACCCTATAAATACATGTAAGGTTATTTGTTCGCTAAAATACCTCATACCTCAAAGTATTGCCAATAGATTAAACAATGGCGAAGACCCTATAAACAAATGTGAGGTCATTTGTCAGTTCAATAACCTTTCATATTCTATGAAACCTCAAATATTGCTGATAGTTTAAAAAATGGCAAAGACCCTAAAAATGTGAGGTAATTTGTCAGTTCAACAACCGCTTATACTCTATGATATCTCAAAGTATTGCTGATAGATTGAAAATTGGTAAAGATCCTATAAAAACATGCGAGGTTATTTGTCAGTTCAATATCCTGTTATATTATATGATACCTCAAAGTATTGCTGATAAATTGAAAATAGGTAAAGGCCCTATAAATACATGCGAGGTTATTTGTCAGTTTAATAACCTCTTATACTCTATGATATCTCAAAGTAATGCTGATAGATTGAAAATAGGTAAAGGCCCTATAAATACATGTGAGGTTATTTGTCAGTTTAATGATATCTCAAAGTAGTGCTGATAGATTGAAAATTGGTAAAGACCCTATAAATACATGTGAGGTTATTTGTCAGTTTAATAACCTTTTATACTCTATGATATCTCTAAGTATTGCTGATAAATTGAAAATAGGTGAAGACCCTATAAATACATGTGAAGTAGTCGGTCAGCTCAATAACCTCTTATACTCTTTGATATCTCTAAGTATTGCTGATAATTGAAAAAAGGTGAAGACCCTTTAAATACATGCGAGGTTATTTGTCAGTATAATAAATTCTTATACTCTATGATATCTCTAAGTATTGCTGACATATTGAAAAATGGTGAAAACTCTATAAATACATGTGAGATAATTTGTCAGTTCAATAACCTCTTATACTCTATGATACCTCAAAGTATAGCTGATGGATTGCAAAACGGCTAAGACCCTATTAATTTTCATTGAGTTACTGAAAGTTAAAGTTGAATGCAATGTTTGTTTAAAATGCTATCAAATCCTATGCATTTTAAAACCGGTATTTGAATGCCAACTCTAATAAGAAAAAGTTATAGGTTTTTCAATAGTAGGATTAAAGACTTGAAACGCCTCTTACTTCTTTATTCGCCATGCGATTTTGAGAATACTTGGTTTAACAACCACATTTGCGAAAAATGTGATTTTTCTAAACGCTGCATCTTCTTCTGTAAGATATCGTACATTGTATTTCGTATAAAATGCTGTCTGCTGTTATACATTGGAAGCGCCAAGATAGCCAAACGTTCTGATACAGATCAGACTCAAGATCCAAACTATGCGTCGACAACTTACATGTATCTGTTGTGTACACAAAAATATTCAGCAGCCGAGATATTGGGATCTTTTTTCTGGACTTAACAGGGGGATAAGACAATGTTATTTGTTGTACGTGTAATGCAGTATTTCCTAATAGATCTGTCTGGTAAGATACTTTTTGAATGCTGTCTTTATCACATTATTATTGAAAACTAGAATGGATCAGCCTTGATTTGAACATTAAAATTTCAGTATTAAAGAGAAAAAGTCATTTTAAATACACACTGCATATGTTGCGATAAGATAAATAATGAGGCTTGTATAGGGGTCTTAGGGATACAGGATATTATTAATTTTACTTCCAGGGGTATGGGGTACTATCCATTTTATTTCTAAGGATATGTGATACTGTCTTACATACATGTATTTGTTTTACTTTCAGGGATATTGAAATTTTAGGCAAATTAATTATGGAATTACTTGCTATTTTACCTCAAGGGATATGGAATATTTGGGACTCCCCACCCCTATACAAGCCTCAATAATCCACTAATTTAATTTGCCCTTTTCTCTGAATCGGGAGCATTTGATACTCCCTTCAGTTGGTAGTTTCGAAAGCCTACAGCTGATCCCAAAGCATCCAAGAAAATCTTCTGACTTGAGAGTATCAGTATTTTAAAGGCCTCCAGATAAAACATAATTGTACTCAAAAGAACCCTCTCAGTGAGTTGGTTCTTTTGAGCACCCATTGCATATGTTTTATCTGGTGGGTAAGAAAGCAATTACAATTTTACGCTTAAAATGTGTTTATCTTGATATATATTTTGTTCCAGGTGTTTGACAATGTAACAATCATGTTCAGCTACATGGTGGGCTTTGCTGAGATCTGTTCGCAAGCATCTGCGATGAAAATTGTCGAGTGTATCAACAATGTATTCACCATGTTTGACAACATTATTGATAAATACGATGTCTTCAAGGTAAGATAAAAAGACAGCATTGCTTCTTCTAAGTCACTTGTGTTAAGCAGGTTTGACAACATTAACGACAAATACGATGTGTTCAAGGGACGAAAAGGGACCAGTAGCGTTGCTTCTTCATCTATAATACATGTGTTCAGCAAATTTGACAACATCGTCGATAAATAACAAGTATTCAAGGTAAAATAAAAGATAAAAGTGGCAGCATTGCTACTGGTAAGTCACATGTGTTCATCAGATTTGACAACATTATTAATCAAACAATGTGTCCAAGGTTATATTTTGAGTATTGATAATCACCATCTTAAATCCTGAATAGTCAGTGTTCGTGTGTGATTGTATGTTTGTTGATGGCTGTGTAAGCCGATTTTGGCTCTAAACTGTTGGTTGCAAATAGAACAAGTGAACTTAGACTGTACCAAGTCTGACAATGATCCTTTGGCTCTTACTTTGCGTTCTTTGCGCTTTGTTACAGCTACATATATTCTCTTTGATTTGTGCTACTTGTCGAAGAGTACGAAGTGCTCAAGGGTAGATAAGAGACCTGTAGCATTATTGCTTCTTCTAAGGCACAATGTCGAGATATATGATGTGTTCAGCGTAAAATAAATATCAGTTTGAGCAAAATACTTTTAAGAGACAGGTATGCTGCATACCAAGTCAGGGTTCATACAGACAGGTTTGAATACGAAAAAGGCACAACAATTTAATACTGATTTAGATCTCTATCAGCAGTGTTAATTCCTACAGAAAATAGAATTCAAGAATTTTTCAAGGTCTCTGAGTGATATTCCAGTACTTTTCAAGGCATATTTAATTTTCAAGAAAGCCCTCTAAATCAAGTAATTTTAAAGCCTGTGCGAGCCCTGCACATTATAAGTTATATGCTCAGTTATAAAGTGTTTTGGTAGCCAGTCCCTTTAGCAAAGATAAACTCATCAAAATAAGTTGAGCTCCATTATGGCATTATGTAAATTTTCTAAGCATTAGTTTTTATTTTCAAAAATATGCAGAAGAAATTGAATACTAAAATTCAACGTACATTTTACAACAGCATTTGAGGTGTGATTACTCAAAAATCACTTGAAAATACAGGTGCCTTTTTTGCTTGAGCTGAAGTTTTATTGAGTGTTTTGCAGTTTTGCTATAGAAATGATATTGAACAAAACAAGACATCATTGTTTAAGTGTGTGAAGATCCTTTAAGTGTAAAAGAGTGAAATCCAAGATGACATGTTGAAAAAAATGACTGCTACTCAGCTGAACACATTAAAGTAAAATAAGACAATCTTGATTTGGTAAAAGAATGCAGTATGGTAAAAAGAGTATGCTTTTTTGCATTGAGACTATGGGGAAATTACAGCTGAGGCTTGACTTTTGTGACCAGTTTCATATATTATAATTATGCGATGCATTCACATTGTTTATCCTTTTAATTACAGGTTGAAACATTAGGGGATGCTGTGTATATGGTTGCGGGTGGGGTACCAGATAGAAGTCCGAAACATGCTGAGAATGTCGCTGGTCTTGCTATAGAGATCCAGGAAAAATCTAAGGAACTGGTTCACCCTTTAGGACAGAGCAGCATTAGGACACGAATAGGTATTGTAGTAATTGGACCAGAACCCAATAGTTTGCATTGTGCGCAAACGCCCCTTACAAATACCAAATACCCTTCCTGGCGTATCCAGAAAAGCAAGAGGTCTAAATTTTAGTATGAGCCTTTATCAGAGGCCATACTTTGTATATACTTGCGATAAAGTCAGAAATCTCGTTCATAGAACTCATCTTTCTCTCTTGGTTTATTGGTTTATTTCGATTCCAGCCTCATTAACTGGAAGTTGTTTTTTTTTTTTGTTTTTTTAAGAAACTCATCAGCTGTAGATTTAGAATGCCTGTTTATTTTATTTATTCATTTATTGTTTTCTTTTGCTTGTTTACTATTGGTTGTATTTTGTATCTGTTAAGTTATAGTTGTTTCTTTTGTTGTTTTAGTGTGGGGTGGGTGAATTTCCTCTCATAATGTTTTGATCATTTTTTTTTATTAATTTTTGGTATTTATTTATGGGAGATATTCTTTATTACTACTATCATTTTCTGGAAATCTTTCCTTTTTATTTTAATTTGCTTTCGGGGGTGGGAGTCCTTTCTCTTCTTTTCCTCTTATCTTTTTTGCGGGAGATCTTATTTTTCATTCTATTTGCAGGATATGTTTTCAATTTGTTTTGTTTTCATTTCCTCAGTGTTATCTACTTTCAGGATAACTTGTTTTATTCACTGTTATCTTTTAAAATTCCTCACCTCCCTGAAAGTATTTTGTTTTGCTCAATACATCCTAAAATTAATTCAGCTTCTCCCCAAATCTCCAAAAATACAAGCCAATTCTCCCTAAAATGTACTTTTCTCTCCGTAGGACTAAAAATTATAAAGCTATACACAAACACATAGCTTAAATTAATGTTAATTTTGCGTCATACATGAAAAGACCAGGCTTAGCCATAGGATGCATGGCATATTGTTATTTAAATGAAATACATGATATATAACTCAAAGTATGAAGCCATCCTTAAAATGCTATCGATGTGCCGGTTAGTTTTTTTTTTAATAAGGGACAGACCTTTTGTTGTTCTGGTCGGGGGAGGTGCCCGGCTTTTTTCAACAGGTTAAACTAGAATTATTTTTTAAAAAAGTAAAGACATGCATTGTTTGTAACCGTTTAAGTCGTTTTACAATAGCTACCAGCCCTATACGCGTGTTTAACTTCAGTTTCATCAAGTAAGTATATAATTATCTGATCACCATTCTTCATAGTTTTAATGAAAATCATCTAATTACACTTAGAGATGGTGCGTATATAGCCCTGTAAGGATGTGGATTGACACTTGTGCTAGGGGTGTTCGGGAGCATGTTCCCCCGAGAAAAAGAAATATGAAAAATATGGTGCAATCTGGCGCATTCTTAGCGTTCTGGGCCCGGAATTACAATTCCTCCTTAAGTTAAGTAGACTTTTACGAACTTTACTCCAATATTTCTAAAAGTTAAGATTCTATCTTAAATGTGCATTTATAATGCGCCGCTTTTATGAACCTAACTTAAGTATAAATCCTCGTCTAAAATCGTTAATTTGACGGAAAGGCTTACGAGGACATACGAAAAAAATAAAGTTTTAATGACTGTAAGCGACCCAAATGTTTCGCGCGTCCTGTCAATTAATCAGCGGACTCGAAAAATACTACAAAATAGAGTAATTACTACTCATAAAAACCCTCCCCACGACGCAGAATTACTTGAGTTGATATTTTCCATTTCAAAAAAAGAGTGTGGGCGTCATTTTAGAGGAGACGGGGAGGGAGGGCAGATGGGGGGTGATCTGCGGCAGGGGGGAGGGGGGAGTACGCACGAACTCGTTCGCGATAATCATGTTTTTGTGTGTTTGTGGGAGCAGTTTACATGCATCTAGCTCGTTGTAGACTATTTATGGGCTAACCAATGATACTGTGTTGCTTATCCCATCCGTATAACCTAACATAAATGATGCATGATCAGCTATCCAGTGGGCTTTAAGTTTTTTATCCTTTTTGTCTGAACCATCACACGCGTGTATATTTTAAGTTGAGGTGGATTTGGCAGGTTATGTGGATCCTTGAGCAATCCATGGTTGCTCGCCTATGCGATAAGTATCATAATATCGTGCTGGCTCGGTTGCAGTTTGCTCATACGAATTTTTAAAGTTAAGGTAAATAGTACAATATCAGTTTTGTTTGTTTCGTTGATTTGATTATTTACGTCCAATCAACAATCTTTCAGTTATAAAGGGACGGGGCTTCCTGGGTTGACTTAGTACTAGGCTAGGATTAATGTTCTTGCTCAATGACACAACGCAGTTACGCCGGTGATGATGGAATCCGCGGCCCCTCGGTCTCAAGTCAAGCACTCTACCACTGAGCCACTGCGCTCCCAGGCAATATCAATTGGGAGACTTCGAGGTTTACGTAAATTCGGGATTTTCATCCGACTTGAGCTGTACAACACTGATGCCATGCTAATAGATACAGTTTACAAATATCTCTGTCGAAGTGGCACCCGGTTACCCATCTATTTCGCGAGCCCTGTTGAGTCATAACTAATGACTTACATAGCGTACATGTACTCATTTTGGACACATAAATTCCCAAAGGCAAGCCATAAATTGGCTGATTATCAGATACTTAGCTAGTTTTTTTTTTAATTTAATGGCGCCAATTGAGCCAGAACGCGCTACAATGCATACGTGATAATTCCAAATGAAAAAAAAAACAACACTCCCATATATGGTAAAACAAAATATGTTTCAGTAATAAGCCTGTGTTGACCTTGACCTATTTCAATTTAATCAATGAGATCAGGTAAGCGCTACAGGACCTTCAGATCCTCTAGTTTGTTCATATGATTAAGGGGGAGTGTGTGTGTGGGGGGGGGGGGGGGTAGTCGTAGAATACTCGCAGACTTCTTGGTGTGGTGATCCCTTTAATCTTATTACTATAAAATCATACCTGATAGTCAGCGATGCGCATTTTTTTTAAATACAAAACAGCGTTTATAGCAATTCAGTTCATTTGTGATCACCGCATACAGTGTGGGACAAAGCATGTGGGTAATTCGGTATTTTATATGTGCTAGCAACATTGTAGAAACTCCCTTTACATCCGAAGTTGGGAATTATACAAGATCCCATCGCACAAAACACCTTTGATACACGATGCACTACCCTACTCATGGCATTTTTGATACCCAAAGCGTAAACAGCAGGACCCTGTCGTTGTTTACCCCAGCAGCACGAAACTTGCATCAATGGAGTGAGTGTCATGCTATGTCTTTTTGCCAAGACGATGTGTGGACGAACCCAGTTAACGATGCCACGCCCGGACCCCAGCCCCTGGAAAATCACAAATTCTATGGGTTTATATAGAAATATTCAATTGGACCCCCTCCCTCTGGGAAAAGTTGGACCCCCTGGAAATGTTGAACCGTCCTTCTCCATGGAATATCGGAAAGTTATAGTTTAATGATAGTGTTCTTTGAAAAAGCCATGATCACTGGACTCCCTCTGCAAAATAAGCTGAGGACTTACAAAAGAAACGAAGAAAAAAAAAACAACGTCAGAGCTTTTTTCAGTCAGTCGGGTTTGGACCCCCCCCCCCCCACCGCCAAACCCGAAGAAAATGCAATGCATCAACTTAACAGGGGGTGCAAAGATCAAGAATCGATACAATCAAGTAAAGCGATATTCAGCAACCCAAATGGTTTGGAAATGCTTATGAATTATATCTTTAAATGAGCCGCCACATGAGATTTCTAACAATGTGGTATGTGCGACGAGCAGAGCCTCAGATCAGCCTGCGCATACGTGCAGTTTGATCAGAGCCTTTGCTAGTCGTTTAAATATTCTATGAGTATTTAGCTACTGCCAAAACAGCATTTTGAATGGCTAAGCTTTAAAGGCGGCTGCACAGGCTTGTCTGAGTCTACACATGTCAAAATGCCACATTGTTGAAAATCACATGCCACGGCTCAATAAATTATTGATAAAAAATTAAAATTAAAAAAAAAAAAATAATAACATGATACTGTGACGGGGTTCGAACTCGCAGCCTCTATGACAGTGGACAAGCGATTTATCCACTATGCTACGAATTCTTCTTGTGATTGTATGTGCATATAACATTTTTGATGTAATAAAATGCATGTATAGATTATTCTAAAAATATGGAGTTAAAATACCTTTGTTATTGGTTAATATTATTGCAAGTACAGAATGTCAACATAGTCAAAATAACGCTGCAGGACTCTACGTGTCGTTGTCTTTGCAGTCTCACCAAAGTCCGGACGTTCGCCATTGTTTACATTTACAATACATCGATATGTCAAAAGTTAAATCTTAACTTTAAGGTAGCCTCGCTGCTACCTTAAATATTAAAGTATTTCGTCGAGATAATGAGACATTTAAGATAGGGAAAATGATTGTAATGCACTTTTCATGAAATTTATGTAAGTTCGTCAATTTAAGTCTACCTTAACTTTAAGGAGGCATTGTAATTCCGGGCCCTGAGCGTTCCAAAGTACGCTATTAAAAAAATCAAACAAAATGAAGGATTTTACTTTAAGGTGAGATTTTTATCTATTTTGTACTTTTTTGCAGGGTTCCCTAAATCCCCAAAAATATGAGCTTGCTCCCCAGATCCTCTAAATAATTACCATAGCTTCCCAGCTTCCTGAAAAGAAGTAGCCATTAATCCCAGATCCCCAAAACCCCATGGGGCCCCGTATGTCACATGTATTTTAAGTACTTTATTTTTTTTAATAAGTTATCTGGTTCTTCTCTGTGCTTGGGTATAGATACGATTCCGCTGGCTTGTCTGAGCCCTTTGTTGCTTGATAAGTAGTAAAATCTTACGAACGGCGCACTTGCTCAAATAATTGGGCCTCATCGCGAGACAACCTGACTTTGTTGTATGTGAAGAACACAGATACAGACCAGCCTGAACACATGTAGTTCACTTTTTGAAAATTATAATACCTACAATTGCTGTATACAATAAAAGATTCTAACTTGTCTCTATAGCTAAGCTAGCCCCCGAGGTAATACCACTTTTTTCATGCTCAACTCAACTGAGCATGAAATTTTAACTGCTCATAAAACCTAAAATGCTGAAAAATACATACTTTTTTGCTTTCAAACGCCCTGAGATGGTGTATTTATCATGCTTATAAATGTTAAAATGCCAAAAATTGTTGGTATTTTAACATTTATGAGCATGATTAATTGTATGCTCAGTTGAGTTGAGCATTAAAAAGTTTTATAACCTCGGGGCCAGGTTGGTTTGAGCATTACATTGTCGCTAATCCCAAAGATAGGTTTTCTCCCGACGATGTCATATACTTCCTATTTGTTTTGTTTTAGCCTGGAATTATCCATTTTTGAAACCACTATATCCAGATCAGATGATCAGGATCTACATGATTTTCCTCACTGATTTAAAAAACATGTTTGCAACTTGAATGCTGCAGTTAACGGGATAAAAATTGGGAGGGGTGTAGTACGTAAAAATATTCAGCATGACAGAGGTTACTTTATTTTTCAGGCATGCATACAGGGAGTGTAGTTGCTGGGGTAGTTGGTAGAAGAATGCCTCAATACTGCTTGTTTGGTGACACAGTCAACACAGCTTCAAGAATGCAATCATACAGTATGGTAAGAGATAAATAAATATAGAGGATCTAACATGAGTGCACATGTTTTATTGAATTTAATAAACGAGTTGGGGAAAAGAGTTAAAATGCGAGGCATGCCGAGCATTTTATCTCTTTTTCGCAACGAGTTTAATAAATTCAATAAATTTTAAACAAGAGCACGAATGTTAGATTCTATTTATCATATGGCATTAAGATTACTTTGAAATATCATTTCTAACATTAAAACCTTATAACTGCGTCATTATGTACTCAACGTTGTTATGGACGTCGTAACGTTTCCCGTAAATCTGTAAACCACTAGTGGTTTATCGATTTAATTGCATTGCGTTATTTCACTCCCAGACGTGACGTCATATGATAAATAGAATTTATCACATGGATACTCGTGTGTTAATGAGTGTGTTATTGAGTTAATTAAATGAGTCATGGGGTCATTAAAGGCTAGGCTTGGCAAGCATTTTATCGCTTCTCTGTAATGAGATTTACCAATAAGCCTGGTGTTTTCTTTATGTGACAGAGGCAAACAGAGCAGGCCCAGATCAGATACCACATAATGTGGCATTTAACCTGGGTCTTCATTGTTTACTTAAAGAAGGTTCCAATAAAATTTTAATAAAGGAAGGGCAATAGAGAAAACTCTTTGTGTGTAGTTATAAGTGGTTGATTTCAATCACTTTTACATTTTTGAACAGCAATGGGAACATTTGCGAGAAATAACTTAATTTAGGCCAATAGTTCAAGAGGAAGGTTTTACTCTATTTTAGCTCTGGCAGCCATTAAGTTAAGTGGAGAAATTTTAAAAGAGGGAATTTTGAGGAACACTTCATGTGCAGATCCAGAAAGTTTTTTCAGGGAGGGGTCCAATTTTTTTGGTTGATAAGGGGATAATATACCAATAAAAGCGAGCTATCATCGGCCCCCAGCGAATGTATTTTCTTGTAAATGCCTCCTCTCCTAAACCATTGGGCGTAGCTTGGAAGCTGCATAGGAGAACATGTAGAGGGCACTGTTTCCCTCAGACACAGAATGCTGGCTGGGTAGCTTTATGATTTTCAAAGGGGTTGAGGTTGGTTACAGTATTCCTAAACAAATAAAGCTTTATCATTTTTCTAGGGATAAGAATCACTAGCTCTCCTCTGAATCCGCGCATGAAGTTTCATATATTGTGCATTTCAGACAGTTGGCAACTTTAAAAACAACGAGATAATTTCAGCTCAATTAGCGAATCAAGCCTCGGATGTATGTAAGGCATAGTACTATGTATGAAAAAGCTGCATTTTATTGGCTGGAACTGACGTAAGGAAAATTAGTTCTGTAGCAGATGAGTTCAGAGGGAGCACAGTGGCTCAGTGATAGAGTGCTTGACTCAAGACCGAGGGGCCGCTGGTTTGAGCCTTACTGGCTTCACTGTGTTGTGTCCTTGAGTAAGAACGATAATCCTAGCTTATTACTGGTTCAATCCAGGAAGACCGTCATTTATAACTGAAAGATTGTTGATTGGACGTAAAGAATCAAATCAAACAAACAAACAAAAGATGGGTTCAGCTCTTTTTAAATCTATTATTCTGTCAACAGAATAAATGAAAAAAAAACATATACTTAATGGAATGATGTAATCGTTTATTTCGTTGGATTCGAACTTGTTATTGTATTGGCATGGTTTCTGTCACGTCAGCGTCACATTGTGTGACGTTAGTGTCACGTTATCAAAGTAGACCCTTGGCGTACTGCCGAGATCTGATTTCACAGAACTGGCTGATGCAGTTCTGACTTCTTTCAAAAATGACTTGTATAATGGTGCATTCTGGTAATTTTTTTATACTTTCAGCCTGGAAGAATACATATCAGTGAACCCTGCAAAAACTGTTTAAGTGGATCCACTTTTGTTACTGTTGTCAGGGGAACAGTCAATGTCAAGGTCAGTAGCGTTCATTGTAGCAGATAGTGTCAGATTGCATGGGGATGGCAACCTTGGCAGCAAAAATAAGAAAGTTATAGCAATCCTAAAATCAAAATTCTGACTTCTGATGGGCCAGGGAAGGCCGCAGTTTTAAATATTCAATTCATATGTACTTTCTGTAAATTTTATAAGACAAATAAAATGCCCATTTCATTGCAATTTTTATTGATTATTTTTTCATTAAAGAATAGGTGAAAATGCACCCAGTTATAATGAATAGCAGGAAACTAGATAATGGTTTTATGCATAAAAAAGTCAGAAGGTCTGGTGATGTCATGCATCCTTAATATGGCTGCTTTCCATTGCTTTGAATTTTTGACTATACAAACATCTGTAACTTCATCATTTTCGGTTAATTTTATTGGGCTTGCATGTTGATATTATTGACGCTTTTAACGCTACATGACATCCAGATATTTGGATGGTATTTTAAACCTAAAAATGTAATATATTTTGAAATACACTCTCAAATATACCCCTCAGCCCTACAACTTAGGCCCACATTGAATCAAACTACAGTTCCTACTAAAGTTCTGACGTAATAGATGCGCGTGCACGTTTACACCTGAACGGCTACAGTTGGCAAGTAAACAAAGTGAACAGCCCCTGCATGTCCCCTTTCAGTCCTTAATTGTAGGAAAAAGGATGTGTAAATACTGCACAGCCTCACTAATTAACAATTACGAATAAGTGGGACCACAAATAGAGCTAAGCGAGGATATATTTTGTAAAACAAATAATTTTTAGTCTACCAACAGATCTTGAACCCATCTCCCTAGATAGGTGTAGAGGAGGGAACCAGACAAGCTATGCCTGCTCGGAATACTAAAATATCTCTGGAACGTTTTTTACCATGTGACTGCTCAGAATATGGAAACATCACTTGAACGTTTTTAACAATAGGACTGCTCATAATATTTAAGGATCTCTGGAACGTTTAAACTATGTGACTGCTCAGTATACAAGATGATCTCTGGAACGTGTTTAACCATGTGGCTGCTCAGAATACTTTAAGATCTCTAGAAAACTTGAACAATGCGACCCTTCATAATATTAAAAGATCTTAGGAACGTCTTAACCATGTGACTGTTTAGAGTGCTAAATATTTCTACAATATTTTAAAGCTGCATAGTCTGTAACTTTTGATCTTTTCATTTTAGAAATAACGTTTCTAATTTTCAAGAACACAGTAAAAATACTAAAATTTAGGTAAACATTTTACCTTTTTCGTACTAATTAACAAATTATTAGTGCCAAAACAACAGCATTTATGTTAAAGTATTAACTGTCTAGAATTATTGGAGGGACGCAAATAATTACAAACAAGAGAAAAAACACCTGTTTTTATAAGATAATTCACTTTTCCATGCAGTTTTCAGCTGTAGAAACCAGATTTATTGTGACAACATAACTTTATTCTACTTTTACAAATGATTTAAAAAGAAAATATTTTTTTCGAAAAATTTTCATAGTTACAGAGTATGCAGCTTTAAGCTGTGTCTCCTAAGAATACAAAAATATATCATGAACATTTTAACCATGTGTCTATTTAGAATACTAAAATATCTCTAGCCCGTTTTAACCATGTGACTGCTCAGAATAGTAGAATATCTCTGGAACAGTTTTAACCATAGGACAGCCCAGAATATTATTACATCTCGAGAACGTGTTTTTAAATGTGACTGCTCACAATACTAAATTATCTCTAGAATTTACAAGTTTTTAACAAAGTGAATGCTCATAATACTAACATATATCTGGTATATTTTGAATATGTGCTTGCTTAGAATGCTAAAATATCTCTTGAACGTTTTGTCAATGTGACTGCCCATGATATAAAATATCTCTGGAATATTTTTAACCAATAAACTGTTTGAAATGCTAAAATATCTCTAGATCATTTTAACAATTTGACTTCTCAGAACACAAACATATCTCTGGTACGTTTAAACAATGTGACTGCTCAGAATCCTACAATATCTCTGAAAAATGTTAACTATGTGATTGCTCAGAATATGCAAATATCTCTAGTACGTTTTAGCAATGTGACTGCCCAGAACGTCTTTAACCATGTCTCTGGAACGTTATCAACAATGTAAATGCTCAGAATACTAAATAATCTCAGGACCGTTTTAAACCATGTGACTGACAAAAATATAAATATATCTCTGGAACGTTTTCAACCATGTAACTGTTCAGAATATTAATTTATTTCTGGAATGTTTCAACTATGTGATTACTTAGAAAATCTCTGGAACGTTTTAATTATGTGACTTTTTAGAATACTAAATTATCTCTCAAACGTTCTTAACCATGTGGAAGCTCGGAATACTAAAAGATATCTGGAACATCTTAACCATGTGTCTCATTTATCCTTGCTTAGTACTGGTTCAACCCAGGAAGAACTGTCCCAACATAACTGAAATAGTGTTGACTGCGACGTAAGTAATAAAATCAAACAAACTAACCCTGTGTCTGCTCAGAATACTTAAATATATCTAGAACGTTTTAACAATGTGACTATTATAATTTAAAATAACTCTGCAACATTTTTAACCATGTGCCTACTCAGAATACTAAAATGTTTCCTGAATGTTTTAACCATGTGACTGCTCAGAATAATTAAATACATCCCGAACATGTTAACCATATGACTGTTTAAAAGCAATATTACAAGAGCGTTTTAACCATGAGACTGCTCAGAATATTAGAATATCTCTGGAACATTTCTAACCATGTTGCTGCTCAGAATACTAAAACGTCTCTAGAACGCTTTTAAATGTGACAGCTCAGAGTACTAAAGTATCTCTAGAATGTTTTAACCATTTGAATAGTCAGAGTATTAAATATCTCTGGAACGTTTTAACCTTGTGACTGCTCAGAATATTAAAATATCTCTAAAATATCATTAACTATTTGACTATTTAAAATACTGAACTATCTCTAGAACGTTATTAACCATGTCACTGTTTGGAATACTAAACTTTCTCTAGAACGTTATTAACCATGTCACTGTTTGGAATACTAAACTTTCTCTAGAACGTTATTAACCATGTCACTGTTTGGAATACTAAACTTTCTCTAGAACGTTATTAACCATGTCACTGTTTGGAATACTAAACTATCTATAGAACGTTATTAACCATGTCACTGTTTGGAATACTAAAATATCTCTACGTATGTGTGAAAATATCAGTGTACCCCGGCCCCCTGGGAATGAACCTCCTCGTATATCTGGCACATTTTTAAACATGTGACTGTTTAGAATACTAAAATATCTGTGGAACGTTTTTAACCATGTGACTTTCCAGAATACTAAAATATATCAGGACCGTTTCAACCATGTGACTGTTCAGAATTCCTAAGACTTGGCATGCATTTTTATGTGACTTGTCTGTGACTGCACCGTCTGACTGGTCTACAGCATGTCGCAACATGGTCTTTAAGTACTGTGTGACCTGCTCTTAAAACTGTTTGTTCGAGCATAATTTAACATGAATTGTTAAACTAACAGATTGTTTAACATATGTTAATAGGTAATCACAGTTATTGCAGGGCCCTTGGGTCTGAACTACATTCACTTTGTGAGTCCATCCGGCCGTCCATCAGGGCAGCCACTGGGTACATTATGGGATTGATTGGAACCAAGCTGTATAGTTAAGTAGTTGGGATTCCTTTGGACACTAATTGTGCTTCCCTGGTCAGGTGTGGTACTTGATTGTATCGATTCCTGATCTTTGCACTCTTACTTACTTATACAATCTGTATGGCCGTGGTCAGTGAGGTAAGGGTCTGGGCAGCTTGGTGTTATGGAGTTAAAAAAAGGGTTCGTGGGGTTATCTTTCTGGGGTTAACCACAAAATATTGTGAGGGAAAAGTAACATAAGGAACCTCAGACATCCATCCTGTAGTAGTCCATCCGTCCATGGTCAGATAGTGAAACTGCTCATACCTCTTGACTGACATGGTATATTTTGATCAAATTTGCATACAAATGCATTTCAACATAATCTAGTCACAATCATCTGTAACATCTGTAAGGAAAAAAAATATTGGTTACACCAGGATTGGAACAACTGTGTGCCAGGCTGTTGGATTAGACCACTCCGCCACCACATATGATATACACACAAGGGCAATTTACCTATACACCATTTACCTATACTTGATAGATTAAAATTGCACGCAAAATTGGTCTGCACTAAATTGCACGACTATTGGTTTGCTTGTCAGATTAAAATTGTACGACCTTTGGGTCTCCACTATATTGCACAACCCACGGGTCTGCACTATAATCACTATAATAATGTGAGTCTTGCATGACCTTTGGGTCTGCACAAAAATCTTGCATGGCCCTTATGATATTAATACAATTTAATTATATACCCTTTACCTGTACACTTCAGATTAAAATAGCATGACCCTTGGGCCTGCATCATATTGCACCACCATTGGTTTGATTGTCAGATTAAGCTTGCACTACCCTTGGGTCTGCACTATACTGTTAAACCTTGGTCTACAGTATAATCACTATGTGAGTCTTGCACAACCCTTGAGTCTGCACTATAATCTTGCCTAACCCAAGTGTCTGCACTATAATCACTATATGAGTCCCTCCGTCCGTGGTCAGTTAGTAAAAATGCTCACAACTCTACAACAACATAGTAATTGAGCCGTGACATGTGATTTCCAACAATGTGGCATTTTGACATGTGTAGACTCAAACCAGTCTGTACAACCTCCATTTAAGGTCAGAAACTCCAAATGATGTTCACTCAGTAGCTTAACACTCCTAGATGTTCAAACGGCTAGCAAAGGCTCTGATCAGACTGCGCGTACTAGAGATTCTAGCCATGTTGCTGACTTCAACACTCACAATAAATTGTTAACTCAGTAGCTTCTTAAACAAGAATGTCGGTATCATAAACTTCACAAAACCTTTTCTTAATTTTTTAGACGATACTATGATTTGATATCTAAACTCCAAGTTGGACTTACATCTCTCTTGCGCCAAGGACTTCAGAACCTAAATTCTATGGTGACTTGGTGTATAAATTAGAGAAGATGGTTGGTTCTAATAATTTTTCAGCACAGTTTATTGAAATAATTTCCCATTATAAAAAGATTGTCTATAACATTAATGTATTGCAACAGACTGCATGCTTGGTGGTCAACCCAATCACAGTTGGCAACTTTGCTTTCCTCTTTAAATGCACGTCTGTGGGTCGGACATCAATAATAGATCCTATGACGGTTCCTACTTAAAGACTTATCTATTGATGAGATGGTAGGGATCTGATTCTTTGGCTGTTGTCAGGCCCACCAGGGTTTACCTGCTGGATTTCTTTTGCTCCAGTATTCAGTTTTATTTACGGGTGAGTCCTTATCTTTGCTTTATCTTCTTTTTATATCCTGGTTTATATGATCTTGGAGATGATGAATTGATAAGTTAGGGGGTCTTTCATGCAAACCAAACATCTATGTGTCTTGATCCACATCTGAACGAAGGATGAGGTTGGCGCCATGATACTGGTTTAAGCCCTACAGTAAAATATTTTTTTCTGACCGTTCCAAGGCGGTTCTTCTTTCCTGGATCGTTCATGTTATTTTTGTCTTGTGTTTGTGATGCTTTCATGCGCGTCTGTTTATTGATGCCTTGTGGTAACCTGCTGGGAAAGGGCTGACACCTTGACTCTCGTTTGTGATGTCTAATTGTGAGTTTGTTACTTTCCCATAGGTGTCCTGGATCAGGTGTGGTACTTGATTGTATCCTGATTATTGCCCTCTTTCTTACTTGGAACTACTGTGTGTCAGGCTGTTGGATTACAAGAAAACCACTCGACCACTACATGTTGTATATTATACTAGAGCTGTTAACCTATATACCCTCTACCTGTGCTCATCAGATTAAAATTGCACGACCCTAGCACTGGATACTGATTAATCTACGTTCCCCATGGGTCATGCATGTAACAATCAGTTGATTAGTTTTAATTTTACTATTCCCCTCACAGTTTGTCGAATTGTAAGAAATGTCGTTAGCTTTAATCTTTCAATTTTGAATACTGGTAAACAAAGTTAAGTTGTTAATAGTGGTGAACCCATAATTTGGCAAACACTGCAGACCAAGATAAAATGTGACATAAGGCGACATTTCACCAGGGTCTCGTCTGATTGCACAAATAGAAATAGCAAATCTTCAGGGGCAAAAACACATACTTTCTAGAAGTGTTTACTGGCAACTCCGTTAATACAAAATGACTATTCCATATTTTTGAAACAATATATCAGGGATAATCCATCAGAATACAAATGATTATTATTTTATTTGTTGACATTTACAAGAGTAGCAGTCTATTTATCCAATATAATTATACATCAAAACATCTTGCCGAATCTGTCATAAAATTGCGTTTAATATACCTACTTCTTTTTTGAATATGTAGCACAAAGAAAAAGGAAAACTATATAAGTAAACTTGTCACGTTCTAAAAGATAGTCAGTATAGCCAGGACATGCCACGGACAAACACAGCATGATAATTGTCAAACAAGAAAGACCACCAAGTACTGTATTACAAAACCAAGACCAAACACAAAACGCATTCGTCCTATACTTTATATTTATTGATTTTTTTATATCTATTCATTGATTTTTCTGAACTTTATATTTTTTAAACTAAACTTTAAACTAGTACATATTTACAACCAGATACAGCGTTTAAAATGTGATACTATATAGTATTTGAATAGCGAGCTGTAAAACCGTGAACATACTTCTCCTTAAGGGGAAGTCTACATTGGCATAGCTCCCATTACGCAGTTAACGCACGTGCGTAAATAAAAATAGTAATATTCAAGGGAGGTAACCTAATGTGGTAAAAGTGATTTTCTATACCATAAGGAACTGCTTTTAAAGGTAAGAATTCGCTCCCTTTGGGGGCAAAGTCTTTCCTTTACAAAAAGTTCCTATTTTCAAAAGGGATGCAATGGAATGGAATAACTGATTGATCCAGTAATCTCCTTTTGATGTGTGTAACTTTTTTAGCGTTCTAGCTACGCCATTGGTCTAATCAGGGTGTATGCTGATTAACAAGGATTGCATTTGAATACTGTATTACACTTATATTTGGGCTGGTACTTTAATTTTGTACTATTTTGCATTACAAAACATGTAAAGGTCCAAAGCCCCCGTGGTGTAGTGGATAAGCGCTATGCCTTGTAAACCAGGGATCGCAGGTTCGAATCCCGGCTTCTCCATAAAACCATAAAACCACATAAAACCACTTTCGGTGAGCCTTCGGGTGCTCCCGTCATATAATAAACACACAAATCATAAACCCTCCCGGCGGTACTGGTTTCTACCCAGGGAAAGCCACAAAAAGTGTAAAGGTCCAGGAATTTTCGTCAGAGGGGCCATCTGACAGAAAAGTCCTCAACTTATTTTACAGAAGGGTTCAATCTTTTATTTAAAAGAGAGCTATAATTTTCAAAGGTTCAAGGGGGGACAACATTTTCCAGGGTGGTCGAAAGTTTTCCAGGGGGTCCAATTGCTTATTCCCTATATAAAGTTCGGACCCCCTGTCCCCCTCTGGATCTGCTGATGCAAAAATCGCCAAAATAAGAGGCCATGAATATACAGTTCGATTTAGTTACACGATACTAAGTAACTGGACATATGCATGGCATGTTCCCATTGTTGGTTCAATGTACATATACAGTAAAACCTGTCTCAAGTGGCTCCTTAAAATAGACAGAACAAAGGTCCTAATGGAAAATGGTAAATTAATGAAGGTCAAAAGTATTGCAGAATGCTCCTGTTGAAGAGAATGGTCCCCTTGGAGCATCCTGCAATACGTTTGACCTGCATTAAGCAATAATATGTCTTGTTGTTTTTGAGTGGCCATTATAGACAGGTTTTACTGTATCTGTATCAATAAAACAACATGAGAATGGTAGTCTGTTTTGGTGTTTGAAATCCCTCTTAAAAGGAACTACTATGAAAGAATATGCTCCGCAGAGGTAGCATATTGTTTCGCGTAAGAGTAGCTCCTATGAGAACAGTAAAATAATTTTTAAGGTCATTATATCAAAAAAATTAATCACCATATTTTGATACCGTGAATATTCAGTGTTTAAGTAGTTATTGTAAATATGGCATGAATATTAATTGAGTTCATACATGTACTTGTGCTCGGTCTGTAAAAACTTTTATTTTATTTTATCAGTGATATCAGAGTGTATCTGAAGTAAGTAAAAGTGATGTTTTCACAAATGGAAAGATATGTTTGTGCGCAAAATTTGAAAAATTACAGGTTGATGTTATTTTCACTGTAATAGCAAATTTTATTTAGATGATCCCTGCTTTCTCTGTCCATTTTTCCATGCCCAATTAAGAATTTCAAAATGGGTATTTACTTTCATATGTTCATAATGAACATTTATGGTACAAAGTTTTTATTTGAAAACAATCTGTATTTCTATCTTTACCACATATATTGATATATTAAACAAACTCTTCAAGTTCATCCACTCTCATCCATTGTTGCTTCTGTTGTTGAATCGTCGTTTGCTGGGTCGGTACCAACACTTGAAACTGTAGAAGTAGATAATGAATGTGTACTAGTCTTTGACTTTAATGAATCTAGAATTTTATCTAAAGCTTTTCGCTCCTCAAGAGTCATAGCTCTGCTTATGCGTTTAAGAGTGCGTTTTGCCCATTCTTCTTCTTCCATTTCTTTTCTCTTTTCACCAAACGAACATAGTTCTTCACTTGGATCTTTAGTAGTAGTTTCAATATCTTTACCTTCATTCAGACCAGCTGTCTTAATCTTTTCCATTTCTTTATCAATTCTTACTGCAACCATCGGCTTAATTTTCATTTCTGTTCTTTTCATAGAATATCCATAGATTTTCTTCCAATTGTACCAAATTATCCCCCTAATGAGTCCATCAGGGGCCATATCAACTGTCCCATTATCAACATAAAGCCCATTGAGTGATGCAAAACCACATGATCTGAACCACCATCCTGATTGATCCTTTTGAGCACAGCTTAGATACCATTCATCATTGTCACTATCAATGGTGCTAAATTTCATGTTGTCATGGTAACTACTCATAGCATCACCAGCTGTTCCTGAATAGCCTTCTATTTTTAGAGAATAAAATTCTTTTTCACTATTTAAACGGAAATATTCATACATTACATACGCATGGTTATCTTCCCAGTCCCAAAGATCTATTCTTAGACTATAATTGGCATAATTTGTCATCCAATACATATTTTCATTACCAAGCCAATATTCTGAGTTTGGGTTACCAAATCCAAAAGCGTAATCATCCCAGGAACGTGTGAAGTTGACAGAACCATCTGTACGTTTTTGTACTACAGTCCATCCACCGTTTCCTTTTTCCATATCGCACCAGACATTCACAATTTTTCTGCTTGGCAGTTGAAGGGGATACACTCCACTGATGGTGATTCCATTCCTTTGTAATTCATAGCAGTCTGTCAAAGCAAAGCAAACATTAATCCTTAAAGTGCCAATCATACAACAGTTGTCTGCTTTTGTTGTCTGATGAAATACTTTAGAACCCCATTGTTCAAACAGTGTAGACGCAGATCAAACTGCTCTCAAAGGAACAGTCTGATCGAAGGCCACACTAATTGCTCCTACACTTATATAAGTCAATATTGTTAGCAAATATATGTGGCGGACAACTGAAGCAAGCGACGTTTTAAGATGCTACTTTTTGCAGGCGCTTTAAGGGTTAATCCAAGGACTATGAAGCTTACTTGCAAAGTTTTAGCTTTGGACTCATATTCAGGGTTTTCTCGCAATAGTTAATTTTTACCCTTAAAACGCCAATCACGACTGCAGCAGATGGCAAATCTTGTGACATCTTTCCTCATTTTCGAAAGAAATAAGGAATGATTCTTCATGAGTACCGTCTGCCAGCAGACGATTCTCATGAAATAGCATACCTTATTTGTTATTTTTGAAAAAGGAGCAAACTTTGAAGCAGTCGTCTGCTGCAAATTATAGGTGGGTCTTTTAAGGTTTAACGTTTTATTGCATGGTGGATAACTTTTCATGCTTTTGTTGTCCTCTGACTTTTTTTCAAAATTAACAATTTTTCAATATACACTATCAGAGAGTCAAGCAGTTTGGATCCAGTTCAGGGCCGACGCTCGGTCGGTCCTGATCTGGGTCCAAACTGTTTGCAAAGGTTATCAGTTAAGGCCATTGAGTGATGCAAAACCGCATCATATGAATGTCATGAAAATAGTTAAGAGTAGCTATTACTCTCGCTTTCCTGCGTACAAATTTAGCCCTTAAAGCGCCAATCACAACTGCAGCAGACGACAAATTTTGCGACATCTTTTCTAATTTTCAAAAAAATAAGGTATGATATTCCATGAGAATCGTCTGCCAGCAGACAATTCTCATGAAATGTCATGTCTTATTTGTTATTTTTGAAAAAGCAGCAAAATTTAAATTGTCGTCTGCTGCAAATTATAGGTGGCGATTTATGGGTTATGGTCACATATCAAACCAGTGCTATCAAACGTTATAATTGGAGAATGTTCTTTACACACGACTTCGCAAAAAATAATCATGCCACCAAAAAAAATGCATACATTAAATAAGCTTAAATGCTAGATAGTTATGATGTTTGAGTTTCGACCCGACAAGTTTTCCATAACAGACTTGAAAAACTAAAATTAGATTTTTTCTCACAATGCAACATTATGTGATGTCAGATGAAGTTTGAAATTATTCAACAACTTTAAGGCATAGAAAATGTTCAACATTAGTATGCTTTCCTTCGTAAATACAAAGATTGGTCTCCCATCAATGGTTTTGTGTATGTTATATTTCATTCTGTTTTTCATTCTTCAGATAATAAAAAAAAAGTTTTACCATCTGTTTCTTATTCTAAATAATACAAACATAAGTAAATTAAAGTTTTATATTTAATTATTTGAAACATTAAAAATCAAACCAATAGTTCAAAGCAATCAGTGTGTGTGTGTGGGTGTGTGTGTGTGTGTGTTTTGTTTTGTTTTGTTTTGTTTTTGTTTTGTTTTTTTCGCTTTGCTTTTCTACACAAATGAACAAATTAACGTTTAGTCTAACAAGTGCATCTTAGGCATTTACGAGGGTTGTCCAAGAAAGTCGTTTGTTATAACACGAGACTGTGTATCAGGAGTTCTATGAAATTTGTATGATGTGTTTATATACATAACATAAACATTTTGCACAAATATGGGTGGAATCACAGTTTAGATAACAATTTTATGAACCTTTACTTGACTTATATCGGCGTGTGTGGAGCACTTCGAAATTGTTATGATAAAATTCATCTACTCCAAATATCAGTGTTTATTCAATAAAATTTCGCAGCTGTATTTTACAAAATGTATTACCTCCTCAACATGGGACTACTAAAGGTACAGTGTTTAAATTTTGAAAAATTTCCCACCGTGGGCATTGATATTATAGAAGATTTATCATGCCTACTACATTTTTTCAGAAAATACAAACATTATAAGAATGATGTGGCGCAAAAAAATAGATATCAATATAATTTGACTAATTAAACGTTACACAATCACGTTCTTCTAATGCGTACTTATTGGCTGAGTATTCACTAGTATCGTAAAATGGATTTCGTGCAAATCCATTTTTGTAATACCGATAAAACACGCTCCTTTTCGTCATTTTAACTGAACACATGTTTTTTGCTGTCAGATATTAAATCTTAATAGTAAATATGTTTTCTCGTACGGACTCTGTAAGATCGCGCTTTTTTGTTTGCTAAACATATCTAAACTAAATATTAAGTCATTACATGAACTAGGAAGACTTACTTGACAAACACATTGCAATGTTGATACAGTTAGAGCTTATATAAAAGGAGTATAGACAAAACATTTGACCATCCCTCTCTGAAGATAAAGCAAAATAGTTTGCGACGTGCTCCGCACATGCTAACACACAGTCAAGCAAATGTTCATAACTTTGATATTTAAACTGAGATTCCACCCATATTTGTACAAAAAATTTATGAAATGTATATAAAAATATCATACACATTTCAGAGAATTCCTGATACACAATAGCGTGTTGTAACAAAGTCTTCAACTTTCTGTGACAACTCTCTTAGTATTTTCATTTTAATATCAAATTTACAGTTTTAGGTTTTTGAAATTGAACCACCTTTAAATAAACATATGACAACACAGAACGATGCATTGAATCTAATTTTTAGCATTACAAGTCTTTTTTGTGTTTTAAAAACACTTGCTTATTCGAAATTCAATTCAAAAACATATTGGCTAATGAACTTAACCAAATTTGTGCTTTAACAACAATATTATCTTGGGCAAAGATTCGGTACCAGTAAAGTGCATTTAAGCCCGCAAGTGGTTTTGGTGCATTGCTTTGTGTCTTTTCATTCATCTTGATGGGGAAGAGAGTGCTGGTTGCTTACTTTGTTTGTCTTCCTGAAGACTTGTGATTGTTATTGTTCGGTGGCTCTTCCTGATGGTGTTGTGGGTTGGTGTGCAGCATGTGATTGTGGTATTTCCCAATCATACTCGCTTGCCTTTTTTCAAATAAGCATACATTTTTAAAATTAGTGGATTGCATGTGCTTTTCAGCGTTTTATTGCTTCCAAATTCATTTCAAAAACCTTTCTATTACATTTTAGTAGGTTTCTATTTAGTAATAATCTTATTGGCTGTAGTTTGCCGAATGGAAAATCGTTCGGGACGATATATAGATGGTGCAATATGCCCCATTGATAATTGCCTAACTTTACTGACAAATTAAGTATAAAAGCAAACAGTGTGGACCCAGAGAGCAGTCTGATCTGGGTCCACACGGTTTGCCATAGAGGCTTCTTAAATATTTCAGCAGACGAGAAAAGCGGACGACTTTTGTTACGATTGGCGCATTAAAGGTTAAGATTACCTCTGACAAGTGGTATCCCCTTCAGTGCTGGTATATTTAAGCTGCTGTCTCTACTGGTTGGCGCCATAGTCTGTAGACTTTTGTGTAGACTCGCTTTTAAGCTCGTTAAAAGTCTGAAATAAAATATACTTCTTAAAGATATACAACGTGGATGCATTAGTAAACTGGAATGGAGTCAATCGATGGGATGGGCAAAGTAAGTAAGGGTGCAAAGATCAGGAATCAATACAATCAAGTACCACACCTGACCCAGGATACCGATGGGAAAGTGACAAACTCACAACCAGACACCACCAACGAGAGCCAAGAGGTCAGCCCTATCCCAGCAGGTGACCCCAAAGCACATATAAACAAACGCGCACAAAGACATAGCAAACACAAGACGGAACAAAAACATAAAAGATCCACAAAAGAAGTACCGCCTTGGAACGGTCAGTAAAATATTTTACTGGAGGGCTAAAACCGGTTTAAGGGCGCCAACCTCACCCTTATTTCAGATGTGGATCAAGACACATATATATTTGGTTTGCATGAAAGACCCCTAACTTATCAATGCATCATCTCCTAAAACATATAAATCAAGCTATAACAAGGAGATAAAGCAAAGATAAGGACTCAACAGTAAATAAAACTGAATACCGGAGCAAAAGAAATCCAACAGGTAAACCCCGGTGGGCACGACAAATTGCAAATATCTGGACTTTCATTAAATACCGTTTTACCTTGACATTTATATCCAAGATCATACCAGCAATCGAAAACCTATGTTGTCATCTACACACCAAAGACAATCATTGTCCCAAATATGAACTACTTATTACTAAGAGTGCTGACGTTACAGGCCATATGGTCAGGTTTTAAGGGTTTTTCCCTTGACCTTCAAGATCTGACAGTTAGATTTACGCTTATGTGTAAGCAATTTCCTGACACAAGCTGTGAATAGTATATAAATATTACAAAGAATGATCGGCTAGCGCTACAGATAGAATATGTAAAGAAAACAAATAAATATTTAAAGAAAAAACAAGTGAGAGAGAAAGAAAGATAGAAAGGGGGAGAGAGCGAGAGAGTTATTAAACTATATTTATTTGCACAACATTAGTAAGAATTTGTAAGAGTGTCACCACTGTGTTGTCCTAATTAGGTGAACACTCAGATGAGTGATCAACTTTCTGGGTGCAAGGGAGCCAATTTCATATTTGAAATGGGAAAAAGATAGAGATATGAAAGTTGAATTAAAGATGAAGAAAAAAGATTCGTTGCCTGCGTTCCTTAAATGCACTTTGGAAAATAGAGAGGGTTTAACGAGACTAAACATCATAGCTCAGGTCTGGACAGGTATGGTACATTGGTTTACATGTATATAATGTATTATCAAGTGAGCCTATTGTTCAAATATCTTTGACTAAATTATAAAATATTGGACTGTAAGAAATAGTGATACATTCTCATCAATTGTAAACTCAGGTTTGTCGCAAAGGAGCTCGTGTGTAGTGTGGTTTCTATGGATATCACCCACATGCCTTTCAGGCACTGCTGTTAATTGAGGACAAACATAGAAAAAAAGGTGTGCACTCTCAAAACCACAACATTAGCAAGACGGCTTGGTATTATGTTTTTTTGATAGAGATCGGCATTTAGTGAGCTACATTGCGTACGTAATATTGCATGGAGAATTTGTCCTTGTCTTGATCCAGCTGAGTAATACTTAGGAGGTGCATGATTCCTTGTTTCTCTATTGAGTTGGTATTTAGAAGACGTTACACAGCTGGCATCTTGTATTTCCTGTACTAAGTTATTCCATTTCTAATTGTTGAGGGGATAAAACGAGTTAAAAAACAAATTTGTATTAGTATAAATAGTGCGAATGTCGCTCAAATTCCTAAGTCTATAATAATTAACATCTTGAACAAGAGGGGGTACAAATTCCTGCAAGTAACTGGTGAAAGGTAATTAATGCTTTTTAGAATATCACGAGCATATGTTTGGTGCGACACTTTTGTAATGAATCCCAATCTAAAACAGCCAGAAGTTTTTTAAGGCTACAGAGCTTGGTGCCTCCTCTGATCATTCTAGCTGCCTCGTTATGGATAGAATCATTAAGCTGTCGTTTTGCTTCATTGGAACATTTGTCCCAAACTGAGTCACTACGCTCAAGCAAGAGACGTATGAAAGCCAAATACATTTTTCTAGTGCATGTCTGTTGACCTTAAACTTGAGGGCTCTCATAAGATTTAATCTTGACTATGCTGTATTGGTCACGCATTGGATGTGATCTGACCAGTTACATGTATTAAATAAAGTAAGTCCTAAATGTCTGTGAGTGGTGGTTTTATTCAAGATAACATTGTTCATTTCTGGTTGAGGGTGGGAAAGCGGAAGCTGTCTGCAGGTATATAAGAAGAGAAGTCCTTTTTGTTGGATTAAAGTCTACTTTCCAATCAGTGACCCAGTCATTGATAGCATCAAGATCAGAATTAAAAATAAAAGCTGCAGTTTGTAGATCGTCAATGATTATGTATATGCTGAGTGCCACATGTGATTCATCTGCAAAAAAAAGAAGTTTGCACTTCTTCCCTCTGTACATCAACGTGCATCAAATGTGATTTCATTACACGTGAAAATTCGACTTTGAACACATTCGTCTCACCAATGTGAGACAAATGTGTTCGGATTCCGCAACGCATTCGTCACACGTGTGAGAAATGTGGTCACAGTCGTCACACGTGTGGGGAATGCGATCTGTGACTATTGTGGCCTTACATAGCTAGCCCCGCTAGGAAGTTAACATGCTGTTTTTGCGCATATGCGATAAGTACCAAAAGCTTATGCTGGGCAAATTATGCTGCCATCTGTTGTATATTAGCACTTACTTGGAAAGTGTTTCATAATGGTCTCTCCCGATCTGCCTTTCCTCATCAAAGTCCTTCTGTATACGTTCCAGGATCATACACTGATGTTCATTTTGCAGCATCGGTGACAAGGCACGGTACTGCATTGTCTGGCAAATACTGTGTCGTTGGGCTTTAACTAACTCCATAGACAGGAGAATCATCAGGAGAGCCAACAAAGGGAGCATACTCTGGATATGCGCCATCTTGGATTGTTGGCCTCTGCAATGGACAAGGAAATAGAATAACAATATTGGCCAGCAAGTGTGTATCAACAACAGACTAAGAAACATTGCGCCAGTTCAAGATACCGCCAGTTTATTCTTATCGAGTGTGCGTAAAGTCACTTTTTAAAGATGTTCAGTCGAGGAACAGAAGTAATTCCGCAAAAATAATTTGAGCCAGTGCATGAAATTTCCAACAATGTTGCATTTTGACATTCAGCCTCATTTTAAGCTTAGGAACTCCAAATGGTGTTCAGTCAGTAGCTAAACAATCATAGATTAAGAATACTCAAGCGACAAGCATGGGGCTCTGATCAGACTGCGCGTATGCGCAGGCTGATCTGAGGCTTTGCGGGTCGCACATACCACATTATTGGAAATCTCATGTCACGGCTCAAATAATTTTCCATAGACTTTAATGCATTTTCATGTTAACAAGAATCTCCTTATTTTCTGATTAGATGTCGAAGATTAAATAGCAATTACTTTATAGTCTGTGTAAAGCTAAATAATAGACCTAGATAAAGTTTCGACCTTGCACTTTTCAAATAAAACAGTTAAAACTTTACAGAAAATGAAATGCCACTTTTCCATTGACCTCAATGGTTAAGCTGTCCAAAAATTGGCAAAACAATACACCTCTGTACCTTTAAATGCATGGATGAAATTTATTGAAATTAACAAGAATATTTTCTTATTAATTTCATTTTCAAATGACACCAAAAGGCATGATTATTTGAGCCGCGACATGAGATTTCCAGCAATGTGGTATGTGCGACCAGCAAAGCCTCAGATCAATATGCGCATACGCGCAGTCTGATCAGAGCCTTTGCTAGTCGCATGAATATTCTATGAGTGTTAAGCTATTTCCCGAACATCATTTGTAGTTTCTAAGCTTAAAAAGAGGCTGTACAGGCCCGTTTGACTCTACACTTGTCAAATTGCCACATTGTTGGAAATCACTTGTCACGGTTCAATTTTGTTGACTCGCTGTAGCAAAATAAAATTTCTTGCAAACGTAAAAATGCATTGCAGTCTATGGGTTTTCTGACGTTGTTTCATTACGTTTGGTCCCTGGCTGTATATACAGCTGTCTAGTGGACTAGATGCCTAATGTTCGGCCTGAGTTGTCATCTAAGTTCCCCCTTGTGTGAACGAGCGGTGAGTGAAAACTCTGACGACCAAAACCTCGTGAACTGGTTTACATGTACTTCAACTGCTCATGAAAAATAAAATGCTGAAAACTAAAATTATTTCTGGCTTTCAAGCTCTCAGATGTTGTATTTTTGATGCTTATAAGTATTGAAATACCAACAACTGTGTGCGTTTTGACATTTATTAGCATAATAAATTTCATGCTCAGTTGAGTTTAGCACGAAAAAGTTTGAGTTCATTTTCAAACTCAAAATAAAGCGCAATGATTGGCTGCTTGCGGACACGTGTCTGCAACAAGCTAATCATTCCCTTTATTTTGAGTTTGAGACTGTACTCAAGTTTTATAACCTCGGGAGCCATGCCTCCAGATAAAACGTGCGTTATTGGAAAATATTATTTTCATATGTTCAAACTGATAATTATGAAAATAATCACAATTTCACGCGTAAAAGGGTCGCTTATCTGGACCTGTGTAATCCATATTAGTTGCCATTGAGAATAGCTGAAATTGCTGAAAAAATGGCAAACCAGGTATACCACGTGAAAGAACAATCAAATTGTAACGGTTATGAGCTAAGTTGAAAACTGACAGCGTTTAATTTAGAAACAGATCGGCAGTAGCAGTGAATTGTTGAGTAATAATTCACTGTTTAGAGGTCAGTTGTAAAGAAGATTAAATCAAGAGCGCACAGCGCAAGTGATTTATCGTCGCACAACTGACCGACAAACAGTGAATAATTAATTACTCAACAATTCATGCACTAGAGACGATCTAACTCGATTGTAACACATAATAAGCGACGAAAACACATTTGAAGTCTTCAACTTCTTCCAACTTTCCGCCATTGCACTGAAAAAAATCCGCAAATAGTTGGACTGTTTTGCATAGGTTTACATGTATTTACATCGTCTTTCAAGCGTCAAAAAGACGTTACACCGTCTAAGGCCATGACTGACGTCATTTTCAGTGACAATTGACGTCAGCTAGCGCGTATTTTCAAAACTGTAATATCATTGTGTATAAAACGTTTTTGTAACTTTGACTATGTATACCAGTATTTTATCCTTATTATCAGTGCAGTACATGGGCTCAACTAACTTTCCAAAATAGCACTTTTTATAATGCATGGACTTTGTTTGCACTTAAATGAAATTTGATCTGCAAAGTGCCAGAGACTAGAAGTTTGAGTGATAATGTTCCCCAGAATATGGTAGCGGTAATTGAAATCAGTGTATACAGTAAAATCTGTCTAAAACGGTAACTCTCAAATAGACCAAAAATTGTTTTTTCAAGGCCAATAATCGCTTGATGCAGGTCAAAAATATTGCAGAATGCTCTCCTTGGAGCATTCTGCAATAGTATCGGCCTGCATTAAGCTACCATTTGTCATTAAGATCTTTGTTTTGTCTATTTTTGTGTGGCCGCTTAAGACAGGTTTTACTGTATCTGAAATGAGAATAACTTACCCAAAATCTGTCCAAACATCTAATCCATCTTTGCTTTGTGTTCGAATTTCCAAATAAAATTTTCTCATAACATTCCCTGCAGCAAATGTGAGTCACTAGCTCATGTGGCATTGGCCTCTCTAAAACCAGACACGGCTTAATTTAATCTAATTTAATTTTCATTACTTTCATTGAAAGTACGAGGGCAATTCAATAAGTTCTTGCATCACATCGAGAACAAAATTGATACCGAGAACCTATTTGACAAGCAATTATAATACCGATCAATTCTATCCGCCATATCTGATATATGATTTCGGTCCTCGATGTTTACATTTAATAACATATTTTATTTCAGAAAGATAATTGTACAATTATAAACCATCTTTTAATACAAAGTGTAGGATTAGAACGAAAGTTCTACTACTAATATGGTTCTTCTCACAGATGTTTACATTTGGTGATGCTTGCCCTATAAACTGTGTTCAAGTGATGATACTGTATTGGTATTGGCCTTATTTACAACAAGGTCAAACTTGACCCTAGCAAAGTGCTTAGTATGCAGAAAATTCTGAAAATATGCTTAATGTCAAATTAATCCTATTCCGTGCGGTTGTTGTTTTTTTTTTCTTCCCCACACAAACAGATACATGTATTTTTGGTGACCAACACGTATGTTAAAACTGAGCGTGGTCGGTTTAAATATATGGCTTCCAGGGACCTTACATGTCTTTGTAAGAAACTTATTAACCAAAAAATTAAGGTGACCTGTACCTGTTGCTAGGCATTGCAAAGCGCTATAAGCCAATAGTATTTTCCAAACACTCTGTAGATCTGAAGAAGTCAGGTGAGCGAGCAATTGTCTATTTGCCCTCTTATTTATTTATTTTTTAAATACATTATTTAATGAGGGTAAAACAAATTGAGCTCGTACATTCACGTGACATAAACTATACTACCATAAGCACAGTCGTTAATTAATTGATCAGCATGCATCCTAGAAGAGTGCCAAGCTTCTGAACTCAGGCGACAGAGAATCACTGCTCAGTCGCCCAGATTCAGCAGATGGATGCAAAAAGACACCAGTGGGTGCAACCCTAGCCTGGGCCCGAGCCTGAACTGTGCATTTGGTGTAAAAAAGCAATTTACAGTGGAAATGTGTATAAAACTGAAACATTTAAATCTTTGCAAATATCATTCAGTTATGAATAAAATGAAACATTGCTTTGGTCACGAAGTATCACAGCAAACTATTTATAATATGGATTTGATCCTGTCTTTAAAACTTGTAAGAGATGATGCTTAGTGAATTGGAATCGGAATCGAATTCCACAGTTTGAGTGCTGTATACGAATATGACCTATCAAACAAGGAAGCGCGAGACCTTGGAACAGCCAATGCACCATTGACCGACGATCGCAGTGTACGATTATGGGTTTCAGCCACTGGCTTTATACGTTCATGGCTTTTTATATAAAGATGGCCTTGTTGTATTTTAATCGTTTTTCTATTGGTAGCCAACTTAATAACAGTTCTGATATCCTTCCTGTTCTTTTTACAGCTTATCGCTTCCATGTATAATCAAAAAATGCATCATGCGCGTATAAACGCAACAAAGAAGTCGGGTTTGGTGGTAAAATTGTAAATCCTAGTAGAATAGTTGAATGTTAAACAGTGTCAGTACCGATTGTTTCTTTGCGAGACCGAAACACGTTTGACTTACCCTCGTATAATCTGGTTTGAGAATATGCGAACTTTTTGTGCGTTACGTTCTGGCTATCCAAGCCATCTGATAGCGACAGTAGTAGCAAAGACAAATGTAGTAGTAGTAGTAGTAGTAGTAGTAGTAGTAGTAGTAGTAGTAGTAGTAGTAGTAGTAGTAGTAGTAGTAGTAGTAGTCGTTCAAGCAGCAGCATTATTAGTAGCATTAGCAACAGCAGCGACAGTAGCATAAGTAGTAGTAGTAGTAGTAGTAGTCGACGACATTCAGTGTGGTTATGGGTCATTAAGTTTGAGTGTTTTCATCAGTGTTTTATTTGTTCATACTGATAACTAGGTTCAGCCCTTCAACCGGTAGCAACAGCACTCAAAGAGCTTTACCTTCAATGGCGTTTATGTTTTATTAAATCAGGCTTAAAAATACGTTTAAATTACATCTTAGAAGTACAACGCTTTCGCGATCTTGTTGTATAAGTGCCTTTTTATGTGAATAAGTTTGGATGTGTTAATAAACCTGTATGTTAGCAGGCATCTGGTAGACGCTTCGGTCTGTATGATGCATGCTTTATAGAAAAGTGTTTTAAAATCAATTATGCACATTTGGCTAGTATACGTAAAATGTTAAGCCAGCTGTCCATTCCAAGAACACTAAAGAAAATAACCCTATGTGCGGATTCATGAGATTTTTGAAAGCTGTCCTCTGTGAAGCTGAACAAACAAACTGCGGGCCACTTTTCTCGCTAAAATTGCAAGTTATATACAATGATATTAAACAAGACAAGTATAAGCTTTGCAAAAGGATTGCCATCTTTTAGCACTTAACTATTAAAGTGGGCTGTTTTCTACTGTCTGAAAGTACAGAAGCAATTTGAAAGCTGTTTCAAACGAAAGTGGTGACCTATTAAATGACACACCCATCTCATCGTCATCCTCGCAAGCGGAGATGACGATGAGATGGGTGGGTAATTTAGTGTTGTGACACCATGAGACAATGCATACAGGTGATTTTCAAAGAAAGGACTATCTCGTGCTACACCGCTTAGCCGGTGCTACCATACAGGTTTCAAACTTAGTCAATAATAATTGTCATCCTCAAGCAACAAGCAATGATCAAATTGGCTGATCACTGGTTATTCGACATTTTGCTGTCTGTGCAATTTTGTTATGATAATGAAATGTGTTTATCTATATTTTCGAGAATGGATTACCTGACGAACTCATGAAGGAATTTGATAAAATGGATTTGGCCCTTGTTTAGGAAACAGTACTATCCTTAAGGATAAGCATATCGTTGACAGTGTTTCATAAACACCATTTCTAGCAATCGGAAAATCCCGAGGCCCAATTTTAAAATTCCACGGAATTGGCCGAGGCAGTTCAGATTACACGTCTAGCTGAACATTGCATTTTTGTTGTAGAAAATTCGCATTTCGGAAAGAAATGCGCGTGGGTTTAATATTTTGCCATTGTTGTCCAGCTTGTAATGGAAGGCAGGTCTCTCTATTGGCATAAACTCTTTCAACTGGTTTGATACAATACACTTGGGACAGTCCATTGTACATATCAATATCATGGGGTGTAAGGTTATACTTTTCGTAAAATATCGTATTGTTTGGTCTGAATATCTTTTTTACCTTTACAAATAGTGAAGACCATGATGAAATGCCGCATTACTCGGCATTTATCTGGGTTTTCACTGTTTGTAAAAGTACCCGTTTAGGGGTTTCCCGTATATAAAGGGTTTAATCTTCTTATTAACAGTTTTGTTTGAAGTCATTCGGTGAGAAGCGGTGTATTAACGTTGCGTCCTTTTATAAATGAGAAATTGACAACAATGCAGACCCAGATCTGGGTCTTCACTCATTGCTCACAGAATCTCCTTATAAATTTTGAACAAATTTATCATCCAAAAATCCTTTAAAAACATAAAAGATTTACTGGTAATGTCAATTTGGCTTTACCCTTTATATACGGGAAACCCCTAAACAGATAATTTGACAAACAGTGAAGCCCCAGATGAAATACCGCATAATGCAGGGTATACACTGTTTGCTTTGACTAAAGCCATCTACACAGATCTGACCCCTCCGGATATACATTGAACCATCCCAAGTTTACTGTACTATATCAGGGGGAAGAATCCATCAGAATGCAAAGAGTTTATCCTTAAAGCGCCAAGAAAAAAATGCATCTGAAAATGTCGTCTGCCGAAGTCGTCTGCAGCAAATAACTGCCTATCATTGCTGACGAATTGAGTATAGAAGCAAACAGTGTGGACCCAGAACAGACTGCTCCTATAGGAGCAGTCCGATCTGGATCCACACTGTTTACCATAGAGGCTTCTTAAACATTTCAGCAGACGAGAAAAGCAGACGACTTTTGTTGCGATTGGAGCATTAAGGGTTAAATGGGCTTACTATTTATTTACAGGGTAAAGGGGAGATGAAGACATACTGGCTTGCAGGAATAGACGGAGAGGAGAACACTAAATGTTTTGTTGAAGAGATTAGAAAAGAGAGAAGAACGCATGTGTTAACACATGGGTAAGCATTATGTGAAAATCTAACACTCATTCTGGAATACTTTATACTCATTTGGGGATATTTTACACTTATTCTGGGATATTTTACACTAATTTTCAGGATGTAAATTTCCACTCATTCTGGGATATTTTCTCACTCATTCTGGGATATTTTCCCACTCAATATGGAATGTTTACACTAATTCTGGCATATTTTACAATAATTGTAGGTTACACTCATTCTGGGACATTAACACTCAATCTGGGATACATTACATTAATTCGGGGATGTTAAAGCTTGTTCAGCGATATTTTGCACTCATTCTGGGATATTTAACACTGATTCTGATATACACTAAAGCAAACTTATAAACGAACACTTTGCAAACTTTTTTTTGTCCTTCTAAGGCAAGAATAATATTGAATGAATTTTAACCTAATCATGAGCATTTCAATGGAGCAAAGTTTATAAGTGTTCAGACTAGTTACGTTCATTTAACATTTTTGGGGTTAGGAAATGTAAAAATAAACCGTTTTGGTGAAAAAAAAATCAGTGCATTTGCATCAAATTGAAGTACAGGTATTTACGAACAGGTTCAGGTGCCCGAAGAACACCATACATTTGAAATTTGTTAGACGGCAGATTTTTTACGCATCTGTAAAGAACGAAAAGAAATCAATTTTGAGATTTCTGAATATCTTCAGTAGCATACGTTTCATCATAGTATGCGTTTTATTTCATCTGAACATTGTCAATCAGTCTATTCTGCGGCAGAAAAAAAATCACAACTATTCTACACTTCCGGTTTCATTGTGAAATTTAAAATAATTCGACTTCATTTGTCAAAGATGTGTTACTTTTCAAAAGAGGAACAATGACTTCTTGTAAAAATAAATAATCGCTGAAAATGTCAATGCCGTACAGCAGATAATAAAGCGTACAGAGCCTTACAAAGTTTGTACTTAAAATGCATGCTTAAAGCCAAATTTCTTAGATTAAGCTGCTCTTACCGCATGTTTTTATGTTAATACGGAAGGAAAAAAAATGGCGAGTCCGATAGTGTCAAAACTTTTGATTCATATTCATCTTAAATCATGGCAGTCACTAAAATCTTCAAACAATCAAAGATGCGAATGGGTAAGGTTTCTGTGGTTTATTTTTTATTAATGTGAAAAAATGAGGGTAAATTTACTCGGAATAGTCTGTGCAAGACAAACGAGACATGTTGAAATGAAATTACTTGTGCAGTCTCGGGAAAGCCTTGATTTATTTATAGAATTAAAAGTTTGTCTGGCATAGTTTTACTTTCTGAACTTGCATAACGATGTAATGTGTTCGTTTATAAGTTTACACTCATTCTGGGATATTTCAAACTCATTTTGGGATATTTCACAAACATTCTGGATACTAAGCACTCATTATGAGATATTAAACACTCATTTTGTAAAATTTTACACTTATTCTATGATACTTTACACTCATTCTGGTATATTTTATACTCATTCTGGGGTGTTTGACTCTCGTTCTTGGATACTTTACGCTCATTTTGGGATATTTAACACTCATTCTGGGATATTTTAAACTCGTTCTGGGATACTGTTCACACATTTTGGGATATTTAACACTCATTCTGGGATGCTTTGTCCTCGTTCTGGGATACTTAACACCCATTTAGGGATAATTTACACACATTCTAGGATACTTTAAGCGCACTCATAAAAGCTATACAATATGAATGTATACTTTCTTAGAGAATAACAAGTAAGTTTGCAAAATAGAAAGCGGTAAACAAAAAATTGTGAAATAAATATGGAGACCTGTTCTTAAGGGTAAACCTGAAAATTATTGTTGAAATGTTTAAAACCGCTAATGCAAATCCCGTAGAAATTCCAAATTTCTGTAATAAAAGCTCAATCTTGATTTTTGCCTGCTGAGATTGTTTGTTATGTCTGTTAATGTACATTTTTGTACTAAAACAAAGTGGAAAAGCAGGTATACTTTATTACATTGGTAATACGTTTAGGAATGACTCAAAACTTCTTGTTAAGCAAGTGCTGTGCCTTAATGCATGTACCTGCAATGTTTGTTTTTTTTTGTTAATTTAAAGGCAGGAGTGGGGTATATAAGAAAAAAAATAGCCTCATTCTGGCACTTTCTGACAGGCACTCAAACTGTGAACATCTCCAGGAGCTCATAAGGCTTATCTGTAGTTTGATAGGATTATCTAATGAACTGTGAAAATGATTGATACCTCTTATTAGCTCAGTGGTCATATGGTCCTGTCATATGGGGTATTCTACAAACACTACCAAAATTATTAGGAAAATTAGTCAAACTTAAGCAATAAAATTTGAATTTTGAAAGAATTTTATTTTGGAAATTTTCTTTATCACAAAGTTTTAGAAAAGCAGATCGGTGCTGTAAATTATTTAGTAGCAAACTATATAAATAATTTAATACTAAGTTATTACTTTTACCTATATTTTCTACTAGGACAACAACTTATAAATCATTTAGCAGCAAAATACAATTTAAAAATAAAGTATTATTTTTGTTTATATTTTACTTCTGAATGTTTTACTATAAACATTTAGTAAAAATATTAATAGAATTCTAATAAAATCTCATTTATTTTACTTTTTTCTTACTTATTATACTAATCCAAACTAAGATAATCACATAAATGTAATGAAACTTTATTAATTACTGCCATTGAAAACAAATGAGGCGAGTCCTGTTTGCTTGGTGTCCACACGTTCATAATTACTCTGTAATTACTCAAAGATAATTGGCATTTAGCTTATCATGATCCTACACGGTCCGAAGATCACAAAACAATCTTTTATAAAGCAATTATCAATTCCACGGATGCACAGTCACCTTTTGTTTTCTTGTTTTAGATTTACATTTGCTAAGTATTATTTTGCAAATTGATAAAAGAAAGTCTGGGAAACTTCTTACAAAGTTTTATTTCGAAAATGATGAAGGTCCAGACCAGCTAAGCTGATCAGAACTCAGACTGCAACTTAGGTTACATGCATTTGATCGAATTCGGCAGGGATCATAGCCTATCCAGCAGCATGATAATTATTGACAACTTTTTGCCAAAACAGTTTTTAAAAAATTGAATGAATATTAAAATAAAAAATATTCGAATGTTATCTGTTATCTGCTAGACCAGATTAGGTAAGGTCTTATCTTGTCAATAGCTAAGCTCCGCCCACTGACCATCTCATACAGGTAATAATTTGTCTGCTGGGGGGGGGGGTACAGAATCCCTGCCTTTAACAACCTTAGGAAATAAACAAATATACTAAATATGAAACCTGTGCAAAATGCACAGATTTTATTATTTGTGCATTTTTCGTAGTTGTGTAATTTTCAAAACACTCACATATACTTCGTTGTGAAGTTCTAACATGATATGCAAATGCCCTTCATATATCCCTTATACATTAAAATTGATAGTACATGTAGCACTATCAAATTATTTAAAAATGTCGCCATTGAGTTAATTTTTCATTACCAAGCCCTCCATACAGAAGTAAAATAATTTGTGTAACGTTGGTTCTAATAGAGTCGATTATACAAATGGGCGGATCAAGAAAACTTTTTCAGGGGGGTCCTCATGAGCGAAAGTTCAAAATTTCGAAAATCCTGATTTTTAGAAATTCAAATCTTAAAACTATCATTATGCCTACGAAATATCAACATTTTTCAGCTTAAATGGCTGATTGACTTTAGAGAAACTGAAAGTGAATGAGAAATGCTATTATAATCTGCTAAATCTGCATTTTGAGGCTGACTTTTGAGGGTGACTTTCTGTGGAAAGTCAGTCTAAAAATCTCGAATTCAGGAATGATCCTGAAAGCTTTCACCCATGTGTTCTGATAACGTTTTATTTAGTCATGAACGTATATCACAGAGGATCCTATGTAAATATTCACCTTCTTTTCAAATGGATTTATTAAGAGCTTTACAGTATGATAAGAATTATCTGTCATTATACAATTGATGAATGCATTGAGGTTAACATCAGGATTTGTCAACCCGAGAACAGTGAACATCACTTTCGAGGGTTGACTAATCCTGATTTTAACCAACAAAGAATGCACCAATTATTTTCTTATATGACACTGTCTCTATTTTCCTAGTTTTAAATAAAGTAGTATTTACTCAAGGCATATGTCCCTAGTGCACTGAAACACGATTATTTCAACAATTACTTTTTTCAAGTTTCTAAAATTCTTATTAGATGTGCAAAAGAATTGCTTTTTTAATTACTGTTCTCAAAAATGAACGAATTGCTTAAATCAAAACATTTGACCTGTGAAATATACAAATCATGCTATGACTTGAGTCAGTTTTCCAATATATATTTTCAGCTGTCAGGCAGCAGTGAAAAATTGATTTCTACCTGTCCTGTTCTAAATTTAGTTCAATCTATATTAAGCTGTCTGGCAGCACCGACAAAACCTGATGTCTACCTGTCCTGGGCTAAATTTAGCTCATCATTGATATACATCAGGATCTGTCATAACCGGTGAAAGGTAGTTTCAACCAATCAGAAAAGGTCATTTATAGAAGCCATATAACAAAACGTGTTAAGGAACAAATCATTGGCGAAATTGTCAGTCTGAGCCGCAGTGGTTTCTATTGTAACATCACGCAAACAAATAGGGGCTCGTTTAAGTATTGCCATGTAAAACCCCATTTTCAGGCAAAATATTGATTCAATTTGTTTGTTTGCAGAAATTACTTGGAAGAAAAATCTGATCTTGAACAAAGGTATTTTTACTAAAAATGCTCTTGCTATAACATAAGAAGCAGTGTCTTTTTTTTTCTTTTTTTTGGTTGCTTTAATAACAAAGGGGTGTCAAGCAGACATTCAAAGAATTAAATATTTTATGTTTGATAGTCAAATTAAACTCAAATAAGATATAAGCCGCGACATGTGATTTCCAACAATGTGGCAGTTTTACAAGTGTAGACTCAAACGAGCCTGCGCAGCCTCCTTTTTAGCTTAGAAACTCCAACTGGTGTTCAGTCAGTAGCTTAACAGTCATAGAATATTTAAGCGACTAGCACAGGCTCTGATCAGACTGTGCGTACCACATGGTTGGAATTCTAATGGTGTGGCTCAATAAGAATGTAACTGCTTTTGACGTAAAAACTGAACATTGATTTGCTTCAAAAAGGGTCTAGACAAACAGCACAGAACAAGAACAGGATGCAGGGTTTAACTGTCTGCTATTTTGACATGTATTGTGTGGATTTCCAGCCCTGATTGCAACATTTTATTAAAAAAAAAACAGAAAGAGAAAAGTGAACGAAATATTAGAAAATTTACTGATTTTTGCTTTTTCCTCATATTACTGTTTCTCGCTCACAAGCAATTTTTGTTCAGAAGTCAACAATTGCCATTAATATTTTACGACCACATTAACTGTTCACAACATTCTCTTGGTTTAACATTTTTGAATAACACTAATTCGTTAGGCTAAAGTCGTGTGTCTGCTTCTAGCATTTACTAACATTTTCTAATTGCTGATCCATATGCCAAAACTGGTAAAGTCAATCAGTTGAATCTTACATTTGAAACACTTTAATTGATTAATTGGGTTTAATTACCATGTGTTGATGATCTAGTGTACAAGTGAATTGATTGAAGCAAAACAAACGACTATAAATGAAGTTTATGTCTTGTTTTTTTCTATGCGATATTTTTTGAAAAATACATAAACTTCATTTATTCTGCTGATTAAACTTTTCGGATAATCAGAATAATCCATTTTAATAGAGCTGAACTGACATGCTACAGAACTTCTTTTCCATACGCCAGTTCTGGCTAACAAATGGAGCATGGTACATAGTACTACGCGTTTTGCTCCTTTCATACACCCGAGCCATAATTGGATTCTCGAACTGTGGGGGACTTTCCCGAATGGATTTTAACAAATCTAAATCTGAATCTGTCTATTTCTCCTAATCTTTCTACAAATTTTCCCTTCAATCCAACATATGGTTGTCATTTTAACCCTTAAAGCGCAAGATAAAATGCATCTGAAAATGTCGTCTGCTGAAGTCGTCTGCTGCAAACAATTGCCTAACATTACTGACGAATTAAGTATAGAAGCAAACAGCGTGAACCCAGAACAGACTGCTCCTATAGGAGCAGTCTGATCTGGGTCCACAGTGTTTGCCATTGAGGCTTCTTAAACATTACAGCAGACGAGAAAAGCAGACGACTTTTGTTGTGATTGGCGCATCAAGGGTTAAAAGGATAGGTCACGCACGGTGTACATACACATACAGAAATAAATACCACTCTAAACATCACTTGCATGCAGAAACACATATCTTCTGAATTTACCAGATTAACCATGTTAACCCTTAAAGCGCTAATCACAACAAAAGTCGATGGTTTTTCTCGTCTGCTGAAATGTTAAAGAATCCTCTATGACAAACAGTGTGAACCCAGATCAGACTGCTCCTGTACTACTTGATTTAGGATTATGAAATCTTTGACAATTTTGTCTTTTCTCTGAAAGTGTTAAAACCTCTGATGGCTACCGCCGGGGGTATGTGAACTTTGCTCACTTCTTGCTATATTTATGCTTATTTCAAGCAATTCGGTTGGCTGGGAAAATTTGTTCAGCTTGATAAATTTCAAGAAGTATTTTTTCTGCAAACTCCTAAAATGTTTCGTTGACAAAATAAAGTATTTATTACAAAGAAGGAGTTACCTGGATTTTTATTTTATTTTAGAGGATTTTATTAAGGAGATGTGAACTCCTGTGGAGTGGTTTTCAGAGATTCATGCATCAGGATCCCACATTACAAACTAAAAAGTTCAGACATAAGGACATTTTTCAGTTGATTTGTCTGTGTGAACAGATCGATAAATTGACAAAAATGACCTTGCTCTAAATTTAGAAATTTTTGCGAGAATTTTATTTTCGCGAAAAGCGTTTAAAGACATATTTGCCACGTTCAAAATTCGCGATGAGGGCATTATTTACCCACATCAGTAAACGACAGAGTGATTTTGCCATTTCGCGATGGTTTTATTTTCACGGAACTTTGCGCATATGAAAATAAAACCCTCGCCAAATTTACAGTAAAAATGTTGTTGGCTTTTATATATTTGCAGCTCCTACGAGAATGCCCTTGACCTCCATGCAATGCACGCCACTACAAGCTACAGCCAGATAACTGCTAGTTTTGATGCAGCTCTCCTTCAAATAGACACATCAAGCTCCCCAGGCAGCTCAAGCGAGGAACCAAGCCCAATTGCTATGCAAAGTCCAATCAGATGGGAGAGAAAACTGCACCAACCAATCAAAATAGAAATTAATGATGACGTTTCTGATCAAAGAACCAATGAAGATTTGTCTTCTCCAGAGGAACCAATCAAACCCGACTTCTTTCTTTTGCAACCAGTGAAAAAACCTCGTGATAGACCAATCAGAAAAGTACGGAGTCTAAGAAAGATAGTAGAAGATGATAGTAGTGGGAGTAACTCTGATTCTAAACTTTCAAAAAGCCTTTTAGAACTGGCCAGGCCGTTTATGATGAATGGGGATCATTGTCTTGATAGTGATAACGTACAAACAAAACAGAATATTCAAAGCAGTCTTACTGCTAATGTTGCTCAGGGAAAATCAAACCTCAAAGATAAGTATAGAGTTTTAAATGAAATCAAACCACCAGCAGTTAATGGCACAAATTATGCAAAAGATGTGGATAATGATAAACAAGACTCTGACAGTAATTTAGTTACGAATGTAAAGGGTGATAACTGGGAAACTAGTGCTGTCAGATTCTGTATTTCAGACTCAAGCGACGAAGAAGATGATACTCAAACAACCTACATCAAAGAAGAATTTGTTTTGGATATATAAGAACATGTATATACTCATATCTATCAATCATAGTCGAGCATATTGACTTCATCGCGAGAAAACCTGCCTTGGGTGTTTTACACAACAATACATGAACCATTCTACTCAGCGAAAGATATATTAATACAAACTGGATATATAGAATCAATCATTGGTGTTTAGTAGGGACAGGAAAATCGAGGACCCACCTTTCCAGTGGGAAACGAGGCTTGCGAGTTTCCCACTTATGGTGGACCCGAGGGTTGGCATTTTTCTGGAACCACTGAACAGTACAGATAGATTATTTTTCTCACATACCAATTTTACATTTAGCGACGTACTGTATAATATTTGTTTGGTGACGTCACTGAGTTGGTGTTTACAGTCAATGGCGCGTGCTGTACAAAGGACAACTTTTTGTTGGCCAAACTATCACAAAGATTAAACAGCACTTTAATAATGAACAAATGGTTATTTCATCAAAGTAGATTTCGTTCCATGTTGGATTTAAATCTCTCATGCGCCAAGGACCTTTGGAACCTGAATTCTGTGGTGACTTGTTGTATAAATTGAAGAAGATTGTTGACTCCAATAATTTTTCAGGGCAGTTCTGGCCAGACTTCAGACTCTATGATGGTTCTTACTTAAACACTTATCTATTGATAAGATGGTAGGGGTCTGATGCTATGGCTGTTTCCAGGCCCACCAGGGTTTACCTGTTGGATTTCTTTTGCTCCCGTATTCAGTTTTATTTAATGTTGAGTCCTTACCTTTGCTTTATCTCCTTTTTATATCTTGATTTATATGTTCTAGGAGATGATGCATTAATAAGTTAGGGGTCTTTCATGCTAACCAAACATCTATGTGTCTGGATTCACATCTGAACTGAGTCTGAGGTTGGTGCCATGAAACTGGTTTAAGCCCTCTAGTAAACGTTTTTTACTAACCGTTCCAAGGCAATGCTTCTTTTGTGGATCGTTTTTGTTAGTTATGCTTTATGTTGGTTGTGTTGTGATGTGGTGTCTAGTACTTGTAACCTTGTTGTCACCTGCTGGGAAAGGGCTGACCTCTTGACTAGCGTGTTGTTGTGTTTTGTCTCTTTCCCAAATGTATCCTGGTCCACATCAGAATTAAGGGCGAGGCTGGCGCTATAAAACTGGTTAAAGCCCTCCAGTAAAATATGTTTTTCTGACCGTTCGAAGTCCATTGTGGATCATTCATGTTTTTTTCTGTCTTGTGTTTGTTATGCTTTTGTGCACGTCTGTTTATTGATGCCTTGTGGTCACCTGCTGGGAAAGGGCTGACCTCTTGGCTCTCGTTTGTGATGTCTTTATTGTGAGTTTTTTAATTTCCCATTGGTATCCTGGGTCAGGTGTGGTACTTTATTGTATCGATTTCTGATCTTTGTCCGCTTTCTTACTTACAAGAACAGCCTAATCAGCAACAGAAAGTAAGATTGTTGAGGAATATGAGTTTTATATTTTTAGACCAGCAAGATTTATCCTGGTGCTGCCTAATACGTCAAAATATGTCAATCCTAGTGCATTCAACATGTTCAAAGCATTGAATAAATGGTTTTAGTAAAAATGCGCAGTTTTACATTATAACACATATATGCCTTCTTTAACCCTTATAATTACCACATTGTGTCTCAACATGATCAACAATTCAACCTTCGTTTTCTGAAAGAATACAGTCATTGGCCTAAAATATCTCTTGTAGGAAATCTTGCATTAGCAACCGGCCTCTTGTTGCTTATCTTGTATTAGTTATGCCTGTCTCACATGGGTAGCTATGAAGGACAAATTTTGCTGGCAGCGAGCTAACATATGGACCCATCGATGCTGTATGCATTGGAATGTGAGAAAAAATATCTGATATTTAATGCCGGGATAGAAAATATTTTCTTCCACCTTTGCCTATGTAAGATAGACTGTCAGCTCATGTAAGACATTTCTATGTTACATGACCACGTGGCTGTTTTCTTACATGAGCATAGTAAAATAATCTTTTTTTTTCGCAAAAGGGTATTCAAAGGACCAATATAGTGTACCTAAGTTATTCAAATGCTCCAAGCAATGTCAAATGTTACTTGCTGGCGTCATATAAAGTTAATGACGTCACAAAATGCGCACCGCTTGACGATAATGGCAATGTGACGCTAATGGTACAGGGAGCCTAGCAGCATTTTATTTTGCATTTTGCAACTTCACTATTACTAGATTGTGTTTTTCATTCAATAACAAGGTGCAAATTATGTTTACAGCAATTAGAATACCTGATAAAAACATTTGTGAACTCAGAAATAATGTAAATTCAACGAGTAAAAAGTTTTTATGCTTCAACAAAACAGTTTTGAAAAGTGGAAGAAAAATAATCCATCATCAGCCTGTCCATATTGAATAGAGAAATCTAAACCTCCGGGTCAGAATGTAACCAGGGACTCAGTAAGCCTTGTCCCTGGTTAAAATTCTGACCCCTCGGATGAGATATCTCTTTCCTACATTGCCACTCATAGTGGGTTGTTATATTCTCCTACCTTTGCCCGTGTAAGATAGGCTGTCAGCTGATGTAAGAAATTTCTTTTTTCCCGCCTTTGCCCATGTAAGATAGGCTGTCAGTTAATGTACGAAATTTCTATCTTATACAGGTTTCTTACATGGGCAGAGTAAAATATTCCTTTCTCACAGAAAAGAGAGTCCTTGGTAATGGGACTCCTACCTTTAATAATATAGGAGATATGCTCCAGACACGTTTTGAAAACTGAGACACTTAGGATGGACAGTGTGATTAAGTAGTATGCATGCCTCCCTTGTGAGCATAAAAACCATCTGTCATGTCCGTCATCACGCAGTGCCTCAATTCATGTGAATTTCATTTTGATACAGACAAAAATCTCATAAGGACGTTGACTAATGTGAGGCTCGTTTTGATGGTTTGTCAATCGAGTGGGGATTGACTTGGGGACGTTTTATTGTCAAAAGTCTTCATCCGACATTATGGTTACAGTATTTTTGGGATCAATATTGGTTCCTTTTACAACACCTTCCCACAAGTCTGTTTATATAGATTGACCAAAATGGCCGATTTCCTGAAGCTTGGTCCACGTTTCTATGTGCTTAAGTTTTTGTTCACAACGGAACCGTGGATGATAACGCAACCAGTTCGAAGGCATTGCTATTCCATTTCAAAGGGCCACAAGCAAAAAAATAGTAATAGATCGAATTGATCAGAGATTCGAACCAACAACTTGTGCATTTCAACGGCAGACAGTTATCCAATTGTATTCTAGTACAAGGTCAGTAAGTGTACCACAATCTAAAGCGTACTTTTCATGATAATTCCAAAAGATTTTGTGAAAGGTCATTGAATATTGATTATGTCTCACGTCAATGTTGCCAGACAATACCATATGTCATTTACCTGGGATTATACCACGTGAGTTGTCTTACACGTGTCGCCAAATGGCCTTTAGGTGTAGCAAAGGTGCAATTAAAAGTGTGAATACCGATAGCATGCATTGGTGTTTACATCCTGAGGGTGAGATTTCACTTTCTGACATGGACAGGCACATGATGGATTGTTTTTCTCCCTCTTTTCAAAAGGTTTTGGCCGTACATAAAAAGTCCAGACAAACGTGTGTTTTTTTAATTTTCACTCGTTGGATTTATATCATTTCTGAATTCACGAGGGTTTTATTGGGTATTCAAATGGGTGTTAATATAGTCTGAACCTCTGAACCTTGTTACTGACTGTTCACCACGATTGGAGCATAATTTCAGTTTCAAAATTGATAAAAAATCCTGTTTGGCCCCCAGTACCATAAGCGTCACATGGCCGTTATCGTCATGCGGAGCAAATTCGGTGATATATCATTAATGTTATATGACGCCAGTAAGTAACGCTTACCCTTAATTTGTACATTTGAGTTACTAAGGAGCTATATATAGGTCCTTTGATATCCTTGTTCTGAATAAAAGAATATTTTACTCTGCTCATGTAAAAAAGCAGTCACGTGGTCATGAAAGATAGATTTTTTTTACATGAGCTGACAGCCTTTCAAACATGGGCAAATATTTACATTCTCAATGTAGCTGCCTTAGATGAAACAATAATTCCTAGCTGCTTGCATTTCTCGATGCAAAACATTGAGCAGTCACGTGGTCTATGCCGCGCCTCTAGGTGGAGTAACGTCAACGTCAACCAATATCTTTCTTTGTTTATCAACATTCGTGTGACGTCATTCACATATCGCCACGACGTTATGTGCAGGACGTTCGTTCGCTGGCTGTTCCAACACCTCCGTTACAGATAAAATATTTCATTTTTCAAGGATAACTAACGAATTTGGTTGGAAGATAATTAAGTATATTTGATTGATAATAAAAAATGTAAATATAAGTATTGAAATTCAGATTTTTAGCTTGCATTGGATGATGCAAAACATTAGCATTTTAATGTCTCCGAGAAGCCCTTCGGGCTTCACAGACATTAAAAAGCCTAATGTTTTGCATCATCCAATGCAAGCTAAAAATCTGCATTTCAATCCTTAAGTGTATGTGAAATCTCTATCCTACATGGGCACTCATGGTGGATTGTTATATTCTTACATAACCACGTGGCAGCTTTCTTACATGGGCAGAGTAAAATAATCATTTTCTGTCAAAAAATGGTATTCAAAGAACCAATAAAAAATAGTAAGTGAGTATGATCAGGAAATACCACAATCACAAACCGCAGACAACCAATAAATTGGGCTTAGTAATTCAAATACTCTTAGTAAGGCTTAGCATCACTTAATGACGTCACTGAAAGTTTATGACTTCACCAATCTTGCGTCACGCGACAATATCGACAACGTGACACAAACAGCACAGAAAGACAAGCATGAATTTATTTTGCATTTTGCAACTCTAAAAAATGCTCAAATCGTGCTTTCTACAGTCATTTCCTCCTTCCGCCACTGATCATTCGAAAAGGATTGGTGTCAGTTTCAAGCCAAAGTATGTGCAAAAAGTACTGGTTAACCGTTTAGTTAAGCTAGCCCAGAAAAAATGTCACTATGATAACTGTCCATCTCAAAATGCAGGCTGGAATGTAAGATCACAAACCAATTCGGTCACTCGCGCTCAATAAGAGTTGATGTGAGATAGTTCTGCGCTTGTCTGTGAGTTTTTATCAAGTCTCAATTCGAAAAGGAATGTGGTGGCTCATGGTACAGTGCTTGGTTGGAGATCGAGGGTTTGCGGGCTCGAGCCTCACCACAGCCACTGTGTTGTGTCTTGAGCAATACACTTTATCCTCTGCTTAGTTCTAGTTAAACCCAAGGTCACAGTGACCTCAAAATAGTAAGGCTGCAAACTTCTATATCAAGATACATCCACACACTAAATTTGAAATTGCTATCTACAATAATGTAGGAGATACGATTTTCAAGAATTAAGACCAGAGGTCACAGTCACCTTAACCAGTATGCAACATTCCATTACCCCAATATGTATCTTCAAATCAAATAAGGGATTTCTATGTCATATAGTATAGGAAATATACTCCGTACACGGTTTAAATAAAAATGAGGTCAAGGACCCCAAAATAGTACGCTACAATCTACAACACCAAGATGCATCCACACACGAAAGGACGTCGTACAGTCTTCTATTCAATCTGCCCAAATTTTGAGAGCCTGCGGCTAGAATAACGTATAATTGACAACTATACTTTTGTGCTTAAATCAAACCCTTACAAAAAGTGCACCTAGTAAAATAAAACATATTTTTGAAACTATTGCTTAATTTTTCCAAGACTTTAGGGTTTAGGGGGTGGGGTATTTTTGTGACCAAATTTATTTTACAGAATGTCAAAGTTTCGCCTGGTATTCCCCTTAATACATGAAAATAGGTATGTTTGCGACATAAAACAATAGAGGAAAGTGATGCGTTTGCATAAAATTTGGGTTGAGAAGATTTCATTGTTTCTTCTAAATAAGCATTCTGTCAATAACTTCCAACTATAACCTGTAATGCTTCAAGTTCAACCAGTTTGACATGCTCACTGAAGTGTATCATACCTGCATTGTGTTACATCAGAGTGTAGATAAACACAATCTAAAGCATAAAATTGTAATTTCTTTTTTAGACTCATTTGAGGCCTGAAAGAATCATCTTATTCCGATAGTTCTTTTGAGTACCCACAACATATGTTTTGGCTGAAAAATAAGACGATTAATCACTTGATATTAAAAAAAATTTCATTGTAAATTAATTTTTACTTACAGGTTTGTTCAAAATTAGTTCCTAATAAGTTTTAAATAGATTGTTTTTGAGCATTTTGACAGCGTTCCCCCACGTGCCCAATCAAGCCATTTTTATAATGTATGAAGTGTAAAAATACAACTGTATGCAAAAGGATTAGTTCTGGCCTAGGGGAAAGCACTTCAGTAAAAAATATTTTTTCTATATGTTGAATAGCAGAAACAGAGTTTGAAACCTATATTTCTAAATCGGTACTTGTCCAATGAGAAAAAAAAACATTTTTACGGATTTCCATGGAAAAATAGCATTTTCTTAGAAACTTTTCTCTTGCCATTTTTATAGGAAATTCTTCAATAAGACTGTCCGAGGTCCTTTGAGGTTCCTACGTCAAATAGTATGGGAGATATGCTCAGGCCTCGAGGTTTATTTATTTATTTATTTATACAATATTTCAAGAGGGTGACATATTTAGCTCGACGGCCAGTCTACCATATGGCCCTCTGAACATATAACTGATATATTAAACATGGAAATAACGAACGGTAATATGTACATATATACAAGCATGCATGGCATTGCTAAAAAAGGATAACAATGCAGTTTCAGACAAATTAAAAGTATCACACAGTCTTACGTCAGATGGCACATTTTGTTGTCTACATTGTACATCCGATATGTTCAGATGAGTATATAAAAATAGTGTGTTCATAAGTAAAATTGCAGTCTCTAAAATGAAATAGATTCTATCATAGCTCTTTTAAATGTATTCAAGGAAGTTGCTTTTTTAACTGATGTAGGGAAAGTGTTCCATAGCTTAGGGGCTGAAACTGTAAATGAGCCGGTGTAAAAAGACGTCCTGGTTTTTGGTACCATTAATGAGCCATTTTCTGATGACCTAAGATTTCTGTTATATGCTATAGCTGTCGGTGTCAGTAAATCGGATATATATGCTGGAGTTAGATTGTTTAAGGCCTTGTATGTCAAAACAGCCTTGTTATAATTGATTCGTTGGGATACTGTCATCCATCTTAGCCTTTGGAACATTTCCATTGATGGGGTAATATAGTCAACTTTTAAAATAATACGTGCCGCTCTCTTTTGCAGTTTGTTAATTATTTCGATATTCTGTTTTGTTGTGGATCCCCAAGAACTTGAACCATAATCTATCAAAGGTAGAACATAGCTTTGATAAAACATTTTTGAACATTTTCAGGGACATAATAAGACAATTGTCTTAGAAGTGAAATTCTAGAGGAAATGATTGAACATAAGTAATCTATATGCTGGTTATAAAACTTGAGTTCATTCTGAAACTCAAAGTCAGGTGCAATGATTGGCTGCTTGCAAGCAGCCAATCATTGCGCTTTATTTAGAGTTTGAGACTGGCCGATTATTCCAGAACTGAGGCCAGAGGTCACGGTCACAGTGACCCCAAAATGTTATGCAAGCCAAGATGCATCCACATACCGAAATTGGGATTCCTACCTTGAATGATATAGGAGATATGCTCCGGACACGTTTTGAAAACTCAGACACTTAGGATGGACAGTGTGATTAAGTACTCTGGATGCCTCCCTTTGTGAGCATAAAAACTTCTGTCATGTCCGTCATAAGACAGTGCATCAATTCATGTGAATTCCATTATGATATAGATAAAAATTACATGAGGACGTTGACAATTGTGAGACTCGTTTGGAAGATTTGTCAATCGAGTGGGTTTTGTCTTGCGGACGTTTTATTTTCAAAAGTCTACGCCCGACATTATGGTTACAGTATTTTGCGGATCAATATCATTGTCGCAAACAGGAAGCACGCTAGCACGTACTCACTCTAGATCAAGTATCGTCAGGTCTCGCGAGAATGGATCAATATTGGTTCCTTTAACGACTTCTTCCCACATACCGTCTATATAAATAGACTTAAGTGGCCGATTTCCTGTAAGCTTGGTTCCCATTTATATGTTTTGTTCCCAACGGAAACCGTGGATGAAGACCACAAACAGCTAGACATTTCAAAAGGCCGCATGTAAAAATAATGATAAATAGTAATAGATGGAAATGGTCAGAGATTCGAACCCACAACGTTTGCATTTCAACGGTAGACTGTTGTCCAATAGGCTACCGAGGGATTTGATAATTCTTGTATTCAGATACGGTAAAAACTCGAAATTTCGAGCACAGATTTTTCGAAATACTCGCTTATTCAACACTGGATTCACAAAAGAGAGCCTATTTACGAACTATTGGAATTACTGTCTATAAATCCAAATAAAGAAACGTCTCTCTGAGGTCAAGGTCTCCCTGAGATGTTTCTTTTCCGCATCAAAAACGTATGTTTGGTAGGAAAAAACTTTTTAGAGCCATTTTATTTTATTTCTATCTCCCTGTAAATCGAACTACCAATTCTTCGAAATAAAAGCTCTAGTTCGAATGTACGAGATTCGACTGTAATTAGTTGTATCACAATCTAAAGCGTACGTTTCTCGATGATTCACGAAGATTTTGTGAAAGGTCATTCAATACGTCAATGTTGCCTGGCAATACAATGTGGCTGCAATCTGTGATTATACCACGTGAGTTGTCTTACACGTGACGCCAAATGGCCTTTAGGTGTATCAAATGTGCAAATAACAATAGCATGCGTTTATATCAACCACAAGTGACCACAAGTGCACAACACACTGGTGCTAACCAATGTGCGTAAACCAGTCACGACTAAGTATAAAAAAAGGTTGCTCATTAGCAGTGAAGTACGTGCAAACTATCGCCATGAAATGGATCAGAGTTCGTTGTGCTAGCGGGAGGCAACCAGCAAGAGCTCAAATGAACCTGTACACAAATTCACACAGTCTGGCAGGTCTTACATGCATCCACACACATATACTATGGACGTGGTTGATTGGTCAGACAGAACACTAACGTTAGATTAGCAAAATGTTTAATGAAGTTACATACAGAGCGATATATAATAACAAATAAATAAATAAGAAAATTGTTTTCTCTTTTGTTTATCATTTTTGTATCACACGCCCGTTGTAAAATCTAGTTACCCCGTTTGCCCCCCCCCCACACACACACACAACACACACACACACTATTTGAGGCTCCTAAATGTCAGAAATTCAAAAGATACCGCCCCAAAGAGAGAGGGAGAGGGAAAGAGAGAAAGAGTGAGTGAGTGAGTGAGTGAGTGAGTGAGTGAGTGAGTGAGTGAGTGATTGAGTGAGTGAGTGAGTGAGTGAGTGAGTGAGTGAGTGAGTGAGTGAGTGAGTGAGTGAGTGAGTGAGTGAGTGAGTGAGTGAGTGAGTGAGTGAGTGAGTGAGTGAGTGAGTGAGTGAGTGAGTGAGTGAGTGAGTGAGTGAGTGAGTGAGTGAGTGAGTGAGTGAGTGAGATACTTTACATTTCAATTGCACACACTATGTTTTGACGTACGGTTGGTGTCGATTTGGGTTTTAGACAATACAAAAATCATTGAATTAATAAAAAGTTTTACATACTACATGTAATTTGAAAATAGCAAAAGGAGTTTTCATAAGCGGTGACAAGAAACCAACAGCATTTTGATGTAATAAGTATGTGCTGTGTTACAACGCATTTTGAAATAATGAATTTTTTACTCTCCTTTCTTTTCATTTTGAACTTTTTATTTTATTATGCTTTGGCAAGGCGACGCAAAATTTAAAAAAAATCTGCAATAAAAGATATTTCATGTTGCGTTTATATACTCAATATCAACGCAAACAAAATTGGAAGGAGGTCAATCGCAAATATCTGCACTTACATTTAAAACGCAAAGTATGACATTGGTTAACCTTGAACTTAATCTCCAAGGTCATACCAGCAATACAAAATTATGTCAAATATAAACATCCTCCGTTAAAACATGGGATATATAGGAGTTGGCATTTGAAGCCAAACAGCCTGATTTTCTATATTTGACCTTTGACTTAAAAGCCATACTTGGAACATAATTACTGTATTGTTACAACCATGCAACTACCAGCTTAGCAAAAACATAGTTGATGTAATCAGATTTGTTGATATAGCTGTCATGTAAATATAAACAATTTGCCATATAGTAACAGGTATTTTAGTACTAATTGGAAGTTTGAGATTTTTAAAAGAGGAAAGCCAATGGACATGATACTTGTTTAGTGTATATTTCATAATAGGTTTCCTTTAATTTCAGTAACATTTGTTGTTGGTACGCATTGGGATTGCCTCAAAGAGGCAATTCCAATGTGCACCTACAACGTGTGTCCATTCAATAATTGAGTGTTTTTCACCATAAAACAGGCTATTCACAAACTTTTCAGCTAATTTTGTATGATTCAGTGTAATGAGCATGTAGAAATGAATAAGTTTTTGTGTAATTTGGCATGCACCTGAATGACAAAATAGATAGCCAATTTTATATTATTGACGGCTGATCTTTAGATGTTTCATTGACATGAAATGCTAATTTAGTAGTAGCCTGTTGTATCTACACACCTCAGGCGAACAGTGTGTTAAATATGAATATCCTGCTGGGAAGGGCTGACCTCTTGGTTCTCTTGTGTATTGTGTTTTCTGGTGTTCGGTCACTTTCCCATATAGTGTCCTGGGTCAGGTGTGTTACATGACTGTATCGATTTCTGATCTTTGCCTTCTTCTTACTTTGCTAGTCTGCAACATGTCCTTACATGTTCTACGTCCTTGAAGGCAGTACCAGGTTTGTATTACGCACACTTGCAAAAGCCTTAGCTGCTCATATACACAAAGTATGGATTTAGATGAAAACTCAGACCAACACTCAGCTAGATACACCAATCCGGGCGTCTATATTAGGGTTTTGCGCATATGCGATAGGTACCTTATTCTTCTGCTGACTCATTCATATTCTAAAATTGCACTTGTTAATGGAATAAAATTGGATAAATTCGGAAATAATCCTTGATCTGACATCCACATCTTTAAATATTCAATCTTACATGTGAAAGAAAAAAAACAAGAGAGAAATGTAAATATTGGAGCAATCCACACCAAGAGTCATTAGTGGCAAAGTGTCCGTGGATCAAGGATCAAGGAAATGTGGCAGATTCGAAGAGCTTACATTCAAAGGACTAAAGCACTCCCCCAGCATAGATCCATTACGAGAGTTCAGCATCCCACAACTGTGCAACGTCTTCTACTAGAATTAACCCCTGTCATGCTGACTATCTTTATATTCTACATGTATTTGTCTTCTTAAACACCAATGTGTCAGATATAGTGGGGCGGATATGTAACAATTTTGAGAAGAATCGTGCATTTTATGATAAAAGCATGAAACTTGGTACATGGCTAGTTGATAACAAAACTAAAAAAATAAGGGTCAGTGCCATGCCGAAAATGCCCTCTTATGGCCGCCATCTTGTTTTTCCAAAATGGCCGCCTTTTTTCAACTTATTCATTATAATCTCATTATTTAATTGCAAACATCATGTTTTCTTCAGTTAATTTTACTTAAATAGCCATCAGTTATATCTCAATACCTTAAAATCATCTTTCAATTTTAAAAAAAATCAGGATTGAGGCTGTATTTTTTCAAGATGGCCGCCACTTTTGTAACTAAAAAGTGCAGTTATATTATAAAACTTTACAAAGTTATAAATTTGTTGCAAATTACTTCTAGCAAGTAGAAATAGTCCCATTAAACAAGTTACTAACTTATCAGCATGGCTTTATTGTTGTGTATTGTTCAAATATGGTATCAAAGATGGCTACCAATGGGCAAATCATAACATACTATCTGCTTTCATTTGGAACTGGAAGACTGTAGCTTGAATTTATGCAAACGATTTTAAGGAATAACTTTATTTAATGGCTTTGAATAAAGAACAGAGCATCCAACATACCATCCAAGACGGCTGTCAAAGTAGAAATGTTATATGGACACCATTTTTAAGGTGGCCGCCATCTTGGTTTTTCCAAAATATGCAGTCTATTTTAAATTGCATTATTTTAAGCTCATACATTTGCAAGCCAATTTGTTGTCTTCATTTATTTCCACTTATTTTGCAGTCAATTATACTAATTTGCCTCAAAATTGTCATTTAGGCTTAGAAAACACAAGATTTAGGGCATAGTCTCAAGGTGGCTGTCACATTTTGCATCCAAAGGGAGCTCAGTGGCTAAATGGTAGAGTGCTTGGCTCGAGACCGAGGGGCCACGGGTTCGAGCCTCACCGACGATGTGTGTTGTGGTCCTTGAACAAGACACATTTATCCTAGCTTAGTACTGGTTCAACCCAGGAAGACCCTTCCCTGTTTAATTGAAAGATTGTTGATGGGACGTAAAGAATCAATTCAAACAAACAAAAACACAATTTGCATTGTCAATAGTGGTGGTATACCAACTTGACAAATTATGAATTTCCATGCAAAATCATTATGCAATTAAGTAGAAATAGCTGCACAAACAAGGGACGAACTTATCAGACTTTATTTTTATTTTAACTTGTTATAACATGGTATTCAAGATGGCTTTGTACTTAGTTTTAGAAAAAAAAGAAACGTATTTTTACTTTCTATAGGAACATATTTTGAGGTTGTATGAAGTTATGAAAATGAGTTTCAAGAAATTATTATATTTAATGAATTAGGATAGTAAAGGGGACATCCAACCTGTCATCCATGATGGTTGCCAAATTTGGTTTTAGACACTTATACAGATGTTGCTATTATGTGTGTTCTATATAAAATTGATATGATAAAAATGAGATACAAAGAATTTTTGTACCTATAGCAAACTAAAATTGTCCTTTGTAGAATTGCCATTGCATAAAATATTATTTGTTTGCATCAGATTTTTGTGAATATTCCTATAAAATCTGTAATAGAGATAACAAAGTTTCTTTTTGACCTTTCTCCTTCTCATCAAGTTACCATAGGCTTAAAAGGCTATATGTCTCCTAAAACTGTATACAATTTTAAAAAAAAATGTACTTAGACCACAACCCTCCGTTTTCACACACATCAACTTTTCAACTTGATCTTGTCAAATGACGTATTTGCTGCAGCCAACCTTATTAGGTTGTGTTGATGATGTAGCTGGCACTATCATATCTACTTGAAAGTAATCAAAGTTTATATTATTCTGAAGTCAATCCAATATATAATGTTGCAGACATCTTAGTTTATAGCCAAAGCTTCCCTCACCAAATGCTTGCTAGTGAGTCGGTATTTGATTCCATAATAGTTTAGTCCAAAAACCTCTTCAGTCTAGTTAGTTGAAACCAAAGCTTTTTGTCTCTTTAGGTATGTAGGGTTTTTAAATGATGATGTTATTTTGCTCTGTATTTACAGTGATGGTCTTTTACAGCCCAGTGATCTTCAGCTAGGTGCCCCTACCGCATATGCAGTCGAATCCCTGCCCTTGCTGTATCAATTCTTGCTTTTCGTGATTTATTGTTCACTGTGGGTATTCATTGACTAGTTAAACATTCGTCCTATAAATCGTTCTAAGGTAGTAGTGCTGTTGTGGTTCTCATTTTATTATTATTGGTGTAAATGTGGTTTGTATGTACTTTAATATACACGATTGTGAATGATTCTGGTTATGTTAAGGTAGCCTAGTAACTGCCTTCAAGGGGAGAGCTACATCACCACTGTATACTATCTATCTGTATATTTAGTCCACATTTTGATTTTCTAGGAAGAATGTTAGCTCTGATTGTACTAGTTTCTGGTCATTGCTATGATTTTACCTAGTATATACGCAAAAATGGGAATAACATGTCCTTAATGACGCAGGCCAACAGTCGCTAGGTGAAGAAGCGTTGAAAGAAGCGTGGAAAGAGCATTATGAAGTTACTCAAATTCAAACTCTTTGGAATGCAAAAGGCATGCCAGAGTAAAGCACAGTTGAAGGACTAGCCAGCTGATCAGTACAGGAATTATCACAAAACAATTAGCAGGATGCGTTCTGACAAAGCAGACATATCATCAGCAATTGTCATCCAGATTCTATAGACTACATGCATTTGGGAAACTGGCACAGTCGAGGTGTCTGACCTAATCTGCAACATAATCTCGAGTGTTAGTACAGAGGGAAATTGACAGTATGAACATAGGCAAAGGGGGTGTTCTGATCAGAGGCTTGAAGATAATTAAGCAATTAATAAGGGTGTTAGAGTGCATATTGGAGAGACATGTCAGGCAGAGAGTTGAGATTGACGAGATGCAGTGCAGATTTATGTCAGGCCATGGTGGCACTCCAGTTGCGGTCTTCATTTTAAGCCATCTACAGAAGCTGCTCATGACTTCTAACAAGCCATTCTACGTCAAATTCATCAACATAGAGAAGGACAACAGGTAGCTAGTGGGCATGCTTTAAATCAACAAGTAGTTGGTGTGATTGATGAATAGCATGATCAAGGACATGAAAAGCAGGACGATAGTTGGTAATTGTCGCAGTGAGAAGTTTTTGGTGTTGATGTTCATCGTGGCTCTGTTCTGACTCCATTGCTCTTAATTGTTATGCAAGAGGCTCTAATCACAGAATTCAGAACAGACTTCACATAGTTGCTGTTGTACAAATATGATCCAGTGATCAAGGCTGAGTCCATGGAGGAATTGCTAGTGAAATTGGATGCATGGAAGTATTGGCAGGAGAAGGCTCTTCATGTGAACATAATAATATGAAGTCATATACAATTAAAGTCGTCCCTTGTGCTAAAGTGCACCAAATGCCTGTGGCACAACACTACTTATTGATGGAAGATGGAGGTGATAGCACCTGATAATTACTTGAGGTAGGAAATCTGTAACCATATGGACATTCCCTACGCTAGAAACATCCTCGAGCTGCCTGCAGTCATACATTGCAAATGCACATGGCAGAAACACCGTAAACTTCTCAACCTAATGATCATCTGCTACCCTTGACTCGAGACAGGTAGTAATAAACATGCATTCATTGTTTTGTTTTTGTTGAGGGTATATTTCCAATACGTCCTTGATTATGAACAGTTCACTAGCATTATACATCCTAGCTTGTGATGTCGAAAACGCCTAATAGCAAAAACGTATAGATTTATTTAGAAAGGACAGCAAAAATCACCAATAAATAGGATTTTACAATTCGGTGGCCATCTTGGATGCCATGCTTGAATTAACAGTTGAGAAAATTTCAAAATTACATATTATATATAAGAGACGAACACTCATTGCTACTAAAGCAAATTTCACTCATACAAATCTCAATGATATATTAATGTATAAAAAACGAAAAAACATAAAATCATTCTTCTTTGGCAGCCATCTTGGATACAATATTGTATCAAAGCTCTCTTATAAATTGTTCACAAATAACAAAGTCACATTTTGAGCCTTTCTATGCTTGGAACAACTTGAATTTGATGCAATAATCTGAATTAAGTTCATTTTATGATGTTTTCATAAAGCAAGCTTGATGTAACATATAAAAATGGCGGCCATCTTATAAAATGGCGACCATCTTGGATAATATGCCAATCTACATGTGATTTCAGATAATTACAAATGTCCTATTATTAAAATTTACACTTACACAAGCTTTAAATACAAGTTTATTGCGAAATGATACCCAACGTAACAGGCATTACATGAAAATAGATCGCCATTTTGAAATTCAAGATGGCGGCCGTCAAGGTGCATTTCTGGCTTGGCACTGACCCTCAGAAATTTTGATAATTACTAATCTGGCCATGTACCAAGTTTCATGCTTTTATCATAAAGTGCACGATTTTTTCACATATCTGCCCCACTAATAACTCGTTTGAAGTATCTCCAGAGACGCTAACGATGGATCACTTAACCCATTTAAGCCCCCAGGGGGTACTCTAATTTTTTCCGCATACGTAGGCTCGGACCCAGCATCTACCGTTCACCCCAAAAATATTAGTCATTTCAAGCACCCCCAAAAATATTTGAAATTTTAGCAACCCAAAGAAATATCCCAATTCTGTACCTTGACCTTAAAAAAAGACCCTAAATTGCATAGAAATGACCCTCAAACTAGCCCAATTTTGTGATGACCCCAAAAAAATATCCACAAAATCTTCATACCCCAAAAAAAATATTCATTTTTCTGAAAACCCCAAAAAATATTGAAATTCAGAACTTTGAACCAAAAAAAAATGGGCCGAGCCTACGTATGTGTGAAAATATCAGAGTACCCCCCTGGGTTTTAGCCCAGCGTCCTTTTTGTGGGACAAAGACAAACAGTGGAGATCAAGACCATACGCCACAGAACGCGGCGTTTGATCAGTATCTCCACTGTTGCAGAATGCGGCGTCTGATCAGTGTCTCCACTGTTTGCTTACAGAATGTTCTATTACAATTTGAATAAAAATGAAAGTTACCACCCAACAACCCTTAAAAAAGAAATGGACTGGTCCAAACGATAAGAGAGGGAAATTCCATTCGGCATAAATGGGTTCTACAGATGTATCATAGTAGATGAAAGAAAGTAAAACTTTACAAATAATTATTTACTCAATGATGGCTTTTAAATTGGCCATGACATTTATGTAATAGCATTTGTTAATGCATCTATCAACTTTCATAATAAACAATTTGCAATAATCAACTTTGAGAGTTCGTTATTTTACAACGACTATTAAAGTTGTTAATCCTTCGCTAGTTTATCAAGTAATGTACAGATGGACAACATTTGTTTGAACACTATCAACTTATCAACTTTCAACTAGTCATTTTATCAACTATTACCAGCATGATAAATGTATAAACACTATTTTAATATTTCACCACTTAATGTCACATGATCACAGTAGTTTTCAACTTTCGCAAATGGATGGGCGGATGCACTGCCAGTGCAGTCTCTCGACCACTGCCACTAAGTTGGACCAAACCACCATTGCCTTTATAAAGTAAGCTAACAATCTGACAGGTAAATTTTAACATCTGGGTAATTATTAAAAGTATCCAAGGCACCTTGGAATGTGTTCAGGAACAACTCATTTCCAATAAAGGACAGACGGCAAGAATCCTCAAACAGCCCCGAGGGTTTAATATTGAAGTCCGTGTGCTTGATGGCCTAACCACCATTCTGAACAAAAACTCTTATTATTTCCCTGTTGATTCAAGTGCGAATATTTACATTGCTTTAGTATTAATTGAATAACACCACTTTATTCTAGGTAAGTTATTGGACCACATTATACAAATATATGAAAGCGGTGCATGCAAGTAATAAATGACCTTCTTTAAATTGTACCTTAACAAACCTCATTTAACCTCGCGAATTTCATAACCCCCTGCATTAATAATAAGGTATGCAGGAGGTCTGCTTAGATTAGTATTTATTAAACCATTGCATATATTAGACACCTGTATAAATTTCAAGCCAGGATGGCCCAGCCAAATAATGTTGTACCAGTAGTGCTGCAAACCGATGTTGTCTTCCAAAGGCCTGGATTTCACGTGCTGGTATGCCTTGCAAATAAGTGATGAGCCAATGTGGGTTCTGAAAGCTTGGTTAAAATTAGTACACAAATATAGTACAACTTATTAGATTGGCAAGCCATGATCTTGTCTAATCTAATGTATGTCGTAGAGCGAAAAAAAATTACCTGCCCAAGCCGGGAATCGAACCCAGGTCGCTGGATCTACAGTCAAACACTCTACCACGTCGCTGTCAAAGTAATTAGGTTGCAAAGATCAGGAATCGATACAATCAAGTACCACACCTGACCCAGGATACCAATGGGAAAGTGACAAACTCACAGAAGACACCACAAGCGAGAGCCAAGAGGTCAGCCCTTTCCCAGCAGGTGACCACAAAGCACATATAAACAGACGCGCACAAAACATAGCAAACACAAGACAGAACAAAAACATAAAAGATCCACAAAAGAAGTACCGCCTTGGAACGGTCAGTAAAATATTTTACTGGAGGGCTTAAACCGGTTTAACGGCGCCAACCTCACCCTTAATTCAGATGTGGATCAAGACACATAAATATTTGGTTTGCATGAAAGACCCCTAACTTATCAATGCATCATCTCCTAAAACATATAAATCAAGATATAACAAGGAGATAAAGCAAGGATAAGGACTCAACAGTAAATTAAACTGAATACCGGAGCAAAAGAATTCCAACAAGTAAACCCCGGAGGGCCCGACAAACAGCCAAAGCATCAGGCCCCTACCATCTCATCAATAGATAAGTTTTTAAGTCGGAACCATCATAGAGTCTGAAGTCCGACCCATCGGCGTGCAATTAAAGAGGAAACTAAAGTTGCCAACCGTGATTGGGTTGACTACCGGCTTCTACCGCAAGGCAGTAGAAGTGTATCATATACCTATACCCTATGACATACACCCCCTCCAATTTGAAATTCGTCCCTGAATTTCTTGGTACAGGAATCACGTGAAATGAGACCAAGGGAGATATTTATGCACAGAACGGTCATAGGATGGGTTATTTACGGTGGGCGCCATTGTCGTATAGCGAAAATATTTTACCTGTCCCAGCCGGGAATCGAACCCAGGTCGCTGGATCTACAGACAAACACTCTACCACGTCGCTGTCAAAGCCGGCTTCTACCGCAAGGCAGTAGAAGTGTATCCGCACATACCTATACCCTGTGACATGTATCTTTTGTAAGACGAGCTTTATTCAGACCATCAATCCATTTCATTAATAAGTGAATCAGAGACGTTTTAAGAACTTGCCAGTGTCATTGCACCGGTTAAAAATGAATGGCGTTTAACTCTGAAAAGAAATCAAAACCTGAAAATCTAATTACTTTTTGCAGTATTGTAGCAAATTGGTAAAGGTTCAATGGTTCACCATTATAATGGCAAAAGAAAGGGCCTAACTTGCATGTGACGTTTTGATAAAGTAACCGTGCAAATTTGTTTTAATATATATTGTAGTTTTCTGGTATATTGTAGCTTTCTGATATATACAACTCATTTTACTACAAACAAATTAAAGTGTCATTTTTCGGTGACGTTAACATTAGTGTCAATGAGTTATAACATTTTAACGTTTACATTAATTTTTAACGTGTTCTACTTGCAGACATGGGGCGAATTACTTTGGAAAGTAATGCATTGAATTACCATTACTTGGCAAAAATGTGAATTGAATTAGCATTATCATTATTTGATTTTGTAAAAGTAATGCACTGAATTAGCATTATTTAAGAAAGTAATGCATTGACTTTAGCATTACTTTCATCAAGTGAAACAGAATCATACAAAACTGTAAACTCTATGTATTGTTAAACAGTGCATAAAATGTGTGCATAAACATGTAAATTTCACATATAAATATTTCATTATGCTATTTAAATGATATCACATGAACCATTGGTTACAATGTACACATTTTGCACTGAATTTTGTAATCTTGTCAGTAACACTTTTTGAAATTTCATAATTTTTGAAAATTGGAGGATCAGAAATGATTTGTAACTGGAGCAACCTGAGTTCTTTTTTCAAGTGATCATAATTTCATTGAATCTTATATCACTGGAAAGATCTCAATGTTAGCTTTCAAAAACAGTTTTTAAAGAAAATTATAAACAATTGAAGTTTCCTGCCCTATATCTCTTGACTGGATTATCCAATTAACAATGCACTGGCTAATCTCTTACATACATGTCAATTGATTCATGACACCAATAATTTTACCCTGTAGCAAAACTGCTTCAAGAGACACACTGGCAGTGGTTAAATGTCAAAAGGTGTGAACAGGACAGTGGAATGATAATTAACCATTTTCCAATAATTGTATTGTGATCCAAGCATTTTTTCTTTAATATTGGATTATAACAAAATTTACACCATTTTAAAGCTCATTCATAAATAAAAACGTTTGACTTAAGAGGAATGAAATAGCTTTTCAACACTTCCTAGGTACACTTTCACTATTCCAGCACTTATATTGGCTCTTCTGGGGTTGCTAGTACCGTAACACTTTATTTATATATAAAACAACCTTTACTCATAAGTTTCACAGTTCATGTTGCATGTTCATAACAGTCTTTACAAGCAAACTGAACAAAAGGAAATTGTGAATGGAAATAAATGTAAATACAAATCTTTATGCATACAGGAGTATCAATGTTGTCCATCTAGCTCCCAGCTCTCTACTGTACGGTCTGTATCCTAATGGTAAAGTCTCTGTTAGACAGTAATTCAAAGTAATGCAAGTAATACAGTGAATTGTGACAAAAGTAATGCACTGAATTAACATTAAAGTAATGCAAAAAATTGATGAATTAATCATTACCTTGAATAACTGGGGGGAAAAAAGAATGCGTTATTATTGCATTAGCATTAACGATTAATTCACCCCATATGTCTGTCTACTTGACAACCCAAAGTGTAATTATTTTCGTGTTTTATTACATATTGCTATTTCTATTTGATTTCAATCCCTATAAGTTTTGTGAAACAACACTCCATTAACTTTGCCAAAATAATTTTTACAAAAATAAATCTGGAAATGCACTGTTTTAAACGGCGACATCACAAAGAATTTCTAGCGATAAGGTGGGCTATTTCCCTAAATAAATCGTTCGTTTTATTTTGTTGAAATAACGACTGGAGACACTAGGCACACTCAACAAATACATATAGACGAGCCGAGCCGTCTATGTACCCTTCCGTGCTAGTTCGGATATTAAGAACGGGTTTTCCTTATCTACTTCGTTTTGAATGAGAATCTATTTTGATCATCAACTGTGCTCGCTATGCAATAACATGTGTGGGAAATAAACCGTTAAACTAAGGTAAACAATCGTCCTACATTTATCACGATAGAGTATACGAGGGTCAGTCAAAAAATAAATTAGCCCTACCTCAAAACATTTTAGTTTGGTATTGTAGACAACAAATGTGATTATTATCTATGAGTATCATATCACGGCCTCCAATCTCGGCCTCCTTCTCCAAAAAGAGCAGAGCGTAAAGTGAGGCGAAGGCCCTTCCGGGAAGCAGGCAGTGGGCAAAACAATGGAACACGGTAAGTTGTGTTGACACATTTTCAATCATAAGTAAATTTTCAGCGCAAAACTCGAAAATCTAAGAATGCTATGCTTCGGGCAATTGTTCAAGCTATCCATAGAGCATGCTGTTTGCACATTTGAACTTAGTTTGTAAGCGTGAGAGTTTTTCTCCCGTTGCACAGTTGTCCAAGAAACGGTGGTTCCCGCATGGTTTTGCCTTCTAACCAAACGTATAGTAGCGTTTGGACCCTTATTCATACTACCGAGGCCCCTCCACACCCATGTTGTCCCAAATGCAATTTTTCGAGATATTTCAATGATAATTGAGTGATTTAGAGCCAAATTTCTTTAGGAGCAGGAGGCGAAGGGCAGGAGAAGCAGGCTGGGAGAGGAGAAGCAGGCGGCGATGAAATCAAAATTTGCATTGATTTTGCTTATTTTTAATAATATACTTATCCAATCTATATCAAACTTGCATGTATGATACGAATGATTAAACGCTATTGTTAACTGAATTATTCTGATCACAAACATTGCTATATATACCTCTCTTATTATATATATACCTCTAGCAAGCTCATGACATTCTGGGTTAAACAAACAACACAATGGGAGAATAAGCAAAACGCTTTTGTTTCCTTTATAATGCGTGTACGGACATTATCAGATTTGCAATAATTAAGTTAACATCTTTTGAGACTGCTCTTATACACGAGTTGTTATATCAGTTATATGATGTGCAAGGTATTCGTACAGCATGGGTATTTTCAAAAAGTACACTTTTTTATACATTGTAGTATGGCTGATGCTTTTTTCTTTGATCTTTGCTGATGTTTAAATCAGACACCCTAGAATAACGACGAAGGAGGAGCTTAAAACCGTACTCTTACTTCCAATTTTAGTTAAACAGCGATGTAGGCGGTAACTTCCTTAATAGGGACATAGGTAAATGTATATAATTGACAGCTAAGGCCGGATGCTGGGAGGAGCGAATGTAAATTCGATTTATTTAAATGTTTTGAAATATTCATACATGCAAGTTTGATATAGATTGGATAAGTATATTATTAAAAATAAGCAAAATCAATGCAAATTTTGATTTCATCGCCGCCTGCTTCTCCTCTCCCAGCCTGCTTCTTCTGCCCTTCGCCTCCTGCTCCTAAAGAAATTTGGCTCTAAATCACTCAATTATCATTGAAATATCTCGAAAAATTGCATTTGGGACAACATGGGTGTGGAGGGGCCTCGGTAGTATGAATAAGGGTCCAAACGCTACTATACGTTTGGTTAGAAGGCAAAACCATGCGGGAACCACCGTTTCTTGGACAACTGTGCAACGGGAGAAAAACTCTCACGCTTACAAACTAAGTTCAAATGTGCAAACAGCATGCTCTACGGATAGCTTGAACAATTGCCCGAAGCATAGCATTCTTAGATTTTCGAGTTTTGCGCTGAAAATTTACTTATGATTAAAAATGTGTCAACACAACTTACCGTGTTCCATTGTTTTGCCCACTGCCTGCTTCCCGGAAGGGCCTTCGCCTCACTTTACGCTCTGCTCTTTTTGGAGAAGGAGGCCGAGATTGGAGGCCGTGCATATGTCATCGATGTTTTGACCCTGAAGAATTATCCTAGTTGTGGGTCCATTGGTTTCTGTTTTGTGACACTGAATAGGTACATGTTAAAGATATCAGACGACAGTTAATAAAGCCTTGCTTTCACATTACTGTTTCCATAGCAACGCTTAGAATTAGATGTCTCACAGCGTGAACGCACCCCTTTGACAGGTCATATTCTGTTGCCTAGCAACCGTTACAAAAAGCCTACCAACAGAAATAAATGAGGTGATTAAATGGATGACATATACAATGAAATATCCTCTTACTATATGTCCATTTTACTTGATTCAAATGTTATGAGATAGGGCTCAGTTATTTTTGACTAACCCTCGTATACTATATCTATACAGTTGATGTACAATAAAAACGACCATCTTGCAAAGTGGTCTATTTTTGCCAGATGATCGATGTCTTCTTTCGCTTATACAACCCCTCCCCCCCCCCCTAGACCCAAGAAGCCCTTTATACATGTTGTATATTTATATAATGACGTTCAATTGTCCAAAGGGCATCTTGGGTCTAGGGGGGAAAGCATCTAAAAACAAGCCCAAAGACACCAGTTTCAGCTTTTCAATGACAAACATCACAGTTTTAATATTTCGTACGCATGCGCAGAAGGAATACTGCAAAGTTTTGGAAACGAAGGTCATTTATATCCTTAATAATTTAGTAATTTTACTTTTTGAAAACCTATAATGGATTAACTAAAACTCTGGTCTAAACGACACCCAGTATAAAGACGTAAAATAGGGGTGGGATTAGAAAGCGCAAGTTTTCAAGGATTTGTAAATGATGAATCGCCTTGAAACGTATTTTGATGAAAACTATACATATTATACTACCCAAAAAGACGAATTTTAAAATCATTAGGTCTATTTGAAAATTTAGCTTTTGTAATCATGTCAACTAGGGAAAATATACGCCTTATCGCTAGAGCTTCTTGGCGAACAATTATGTTCTATGACTGTACTTAGCATATTGGAACCAAGAGAGCAAACGAGAGTATTCGAATACATTTTCATTTGAAAACTTTAATGTTTAATACTGTAAAAATGTATCATATTTTCCGTATAAATGAAGTTGGGGTTTAGCAGATGTGAATTTAACCGAACTTTAAGCACCAAAGCAAATAGTTCAGCTTCAAACTCTTAGTCTGCCCATTACAAAGTGGCAATGGTAGCAATATCAGACAAATTTATAGAACTAAAGAGAAAATGGTCCTTTGCGATAATACTGACTGTCGCAAACTGGCCCCTAGAACTACCTTCAAGACTGTTTGAATAGTGCGAGCTGTCCAAAGTGTCAAGATTATTGTTTGTTGCAGGCGGTGCAATGCTGCACTGATCACCTAAGAGTTATTGTTTGTTTGATTTGATTCTTTACGTGCCATCGACAATCTTTCAGTTTTATAGGGACGGGTCTTCCTGAGTTGAACCTGTACTAACCTAGGATAAATGTGTCTTGCTCAAGGACCACAACGCAGCGTCGCCGGTGAGGCTCGAACCCGCGGCCCTTCGGCATCGAGTCAAGCGCTCTACCACTGAGCCACTGTGCTCCCATCTAAGTGGTAACTAAAGGAGTTATTAGAATAAGTGGAAATTGCAGATATTTCTGATGTCACACCTTCAGAAACAAGGCAACCTAGCAAAAATGTTTGGATACTTCTTGCATTGGCTGATGTTCAAATTAATGTATAAACTGAAGCTCATATCAAGCAAAATGCTGTGTCCGCTCCAAGTCGGTGATTCCTTTGTTGGTGATTCATTGTTTATTTCTCCTCCCCTTTTGGTCTCGTCGCGAGAAAACCTGTCTTCGGGGGTTTGCGACAAAGCGAAACTCAAACCGGTCTCCTCAGCTACAGAGACTAGCTAGAAAAATGAGATTTCGCTTGTAGTAAGCTTAGATACGGTGCTTTCAAAAAGCATATAACAAAGGCGCTGATCAGACTGCGCGGATGCGCAGGCTGGTCTGCACCTGTGTTGTTAGTAAACCTCCGAAGACAGTTTTTTTCTCGTGACGAAGCCCATTTGTAATGAGTGTTTTTTTTGTATTTGGTCGTTACTTTGAAATGTAATTCTTAGTATCCTTTCTTTATAGTATAGCAATAAAAAGAGCTGGTGGCCGCTTGACTTTCACTCTGTTCATGCTGTCGTGTAGATGTGTGTTCTGTGTCTCTTCCTCGTGGTGCCTTGGGTGATCTGTGATCTGTGATTATGGAATTTTCTGGTCATGCTGACTTATTGGTTTTGATAAAATTTTGAGCCGTTGCATGAGATTTCCAACAATGAGCAATTTGACATGTGTAGACTCGGACGAGCCTCTGCAGTCTCCTGTTTAGCTTAGAAACTCCAAATGGTGTTCAGTCAGTAGATTAACACTCAAGGAATACTCAAGAGACTAGCAAAGGCTCTGATCAGACTGCGCGTATGCCCTGGCTGATCTGAGGCTTTGCTGGTCGCACGTACATTGTTGGAAATCTCATGCACTGGCTCATTAATTATATCATAGGAGCCTCGTCACGACAAAACCTGTCTTCGGTGCTTCCGAGAAAGCGAGTATCAAACCTAGTCGCCTCAGCTACAGAGACAAGCTAGAAAATTGACATTGGCTCGAAGACATTTAGATATTATACTTCCAAAAAAGCCAATAACAAAGGCGCTGAGCAGTCTGTGCGGATGCGCAGGCTGGTCTGGTCCTTTGTTGTTGGCAAATCACTGAAGACAGGTTTTCTTACGTCGGGGCCCAATTATGTTTGACAGGTATGGCATTCTTTTATTTAAGCATTTATCAAAATAAATTAATTTATCACTTAGAGCTTCGAAATGGTCATTATCACCCAATTCAAATAAGTTAACAAGAAACATCTAAAGTCTGCGCCTCTGTTCTTCGCAAATCGCCGAAGACAGATTTTCTCATGCCGAGGCCCATATAATGTTCGACAGGTATGGCATCCTTTCATTTAAGCATTTAGCAAAATTAATTTTTTACTCACTGAGAGCTTCGAAATGGCCATTATCACCCAATTCAAATAAATTAATAATGACGAAGTTTTCAAAATGTGTAAATGAGCATTATTGCTACAGGTGCTCCACGTGCATGGGTGAAAGTTCAAAATTTTCAACTTCCTGGACTTTCGAAATTTCAATCTTAAAACTTGCAGTATGCCCACTAAATATCAACAATTTCAAGATTAAATGACCAATTGTCCTTAGACAGGCTGAAAATAAGTCAAAGAATCAGATATGATCTCCCTAATTCAGCATTTTTCAGCTGATTGTCTGTGGAAACTTTCACCCATGCACGTGGAGAGGCGAAAACAACAGCAAAACACACACACACACACACACACACACACACACACACACACACACACACACACACACACACACACACATGTATGCTTTTGAGTAAAGCTTGTGCTAAAGTGTAGACAAGAGCGATCGTTCACTAGTCTAAAATGTTATCATATAAAGTAACTGAAAACAAGCAACATCTGATGATTTCATAAGCGTTCCTCCGCTGAGACAACCAGGATCAGTGTTTTTAATAAAACCGATTTGACCCCAATGGACTTGCCTTCCCTTATCGATAGCATGAGCACATGTCCAATTTTAAGGGGTGTTAGGTAGTAAGTAGGCTTCAATTTTTGATAGAAAATTCTGTGAACAAACATTCTGTGAACAAACATTGGAGAATCTGATCGATAGAGTCACAAATGAAGAAATTTAAAAAAAAGCCTTCACAAACAGTGGAAATAGTCTGAAATCTATCTAACGTTAGAGACTTTTTTGTTCACGAGTTTTTTTAACTATAACCAGAAAAAAGCCCCCTGCTGGATTTGAGACATTGCAGAAATGATATAAATGGTAACTTTTCATGCGCGGATCCAAAAAATTTTGTCACGGGGGGGGGGGGGGGTCCAACTTTGAAAACGTTTTTGTTCGTTTTGAAATTAAAACAAAACAAACAAAAACGTTGTCACTTTGACAACGTTTTTGTTTGTTTTGTCAAAGTTGGACCCTTCAACATTTTAGTTGATGAGGGGAGAGACGATCGAACAACCACTATAAGTGGACCAACATTGAATGCTGGCTTGGTAGCTTTGTGATTTTTTCAGGAGATCCGGACCAGTATTACTAAGAAACCCAATTTTTTTGTGATTCTTCAGGGGGAGGGGGGTCCGTACCCCTGTCGCCCACCCCTCTGGAGCCGCTCATGCATTTGTAGGCAAATTGGAGATGATGATAAAGGGATATGTGCATTAAGGGGCTAATTTGGTGGTCTCCCTTATGAGGTTGTTTCCTATTGCTTTATTAGAACAAAAGCCCGTGTGTACAAAAGTATGGGTTTTATTCGACTTTTACTGTTGCTATACGCTAACTAAAATGGCCTGCAGAATAGGCTGAAAATAGGAGTGTGACCATTTTTGCACAAATTTGAGACTTTTGATAGAGAAATTAACATACATGTAGAGCACAAGCAAATACCAAAAAGGTATTTTAACAGATGATTAGAATTATCGGGGTATACAACTTATTAAAAACTTTTTTGTATTATTATTTTACTGTACAGATAGCTAATTTCAAAAATCTGTCTCCTAAAGCCTAAAATCTGGTCCAAAATTGGCAATTGGAGATGGGAATACACTATTCCAAGCTTTTCTGCGGCTATGTTCTCTTTCTATAGCAACAGTAAAAGTTCGATAAAATCGACCAGAATTTTACACTTGGATTATTCTTCTAATAAAACAATCAGCAGAAATTTTGAAAAGTAACTCAGTTTTGGGCTTCAGAGGGGGACGTTGGCATACATGTAGCTCTTTTTGCAAACCGTATTTAACAATAATGAGCCGCGACATGTGATTTCCAACAATGTGTCATTTTGACAAGTGTAGACTCAAACTAGCCTATGCAGCCTCTTTTTAAGCTTAGAAACTCCAAATGATATTCCGTCAGTAGCTTAACGCTCATAGAATATTTAAGCGACAAGCAAAGACCCTATTCAAACTGCGTGAATGCGCAGGCTGATCTGAACCTTTGCTGGTCGCATATACCACACTGTTGGAAATCACATGTCAGGGATCAATTGAAAGTTGATTTTTTCCGTTTTATTCTGGAATGAAAGGAAGAAACCTTCATGCATATAATGAAATGACTGGCTCAAGACGCTGTTGTTGCAATTGACGACTTAATAAATAATTGTGCTAATATGAATTAATACGAACACTAACATATATAAACACCTATCCTACTAATATTCCGGATATGTTGATAGTTTGTTGCATTATACCAGTATACATATATTAACTCTATACCTCCTAGTGTCGTCTGCTGATAACTTTTGCAAACAACCATAGTCTCATTGGGTTAAACGCATCTAGAGATTACATGTATAGCGACTTTGGCTTCAATAGTTTTCAAAAAATCAATTTTTCAAAACTTTTCCCATCTAAATGCATTAAACCGCACGATGCTCCTAGCTGAGATATGTTGTAGGGGGTAGTCCTACCTCTTTATGAAGTAAAACCTTTTCTCGCAGAAAAGTATGTGAAACGAATTTTCAAATATTTAGCTCCTTCACTATCGTACAGTCACAAAATTGAAATGGTGCAGCGCAGAGTTAACCATTGGACTCTAAATAGGTATTCATCGTATGACACTGTTACCGAAATTAAGTCATGTTATGGAGATCACAGGACCAGAGGCAGACAGATGTTATACAAAATCATGCAGGGACTGGTTGAAGTACCATTGCCTACAAGCTTCCAGCAGGCCACAACACGGACATGTCATGGCCAGTACCAATCCCTTGTGATATGGTTGGACTTGGACAATATTTTTAGCATTAATAATGTTTATTTTGACAATATGGTAAGTAAAATATACTCTTCAGAGCTCCAACTTAATAAAGCCAATACCTCTGATACCGAAGCCGCATTTTTAGACTTGCATTTGTCAATTTCTAATGATATTGTTTCTACCAAAATTTATGACAAACGTGACAGTAGTAATGGATGTCACTATGGGGACCGGGCCTTTTTTAGCCTGAAAAGAACTTAGAATTTTTCAGGCTAAAAAAAAAGGCCCGGTCCCCATAGATGACTATCCTGGTAGGCTTGAGTGACTAGCTGTGAATAACTTAGTTTATTTTTGGTGAAATTCTGGTTGGGTCTATGATTGTGATAGTTTCCTGGGCTATTGGGAAATAACTTAGTTTATTTTTGGTTGGTCTGTAATAGTTTCCTGGGCTTTTGGGGAATAACTTAGTTTATTTTTGACTGCTTTGTAATAGTTTCTTGGGCTATTGAGAAATAACTTAGTTTATTTTTGAGGTCTATTCTGGCTTGGCCTATAATTGTGATAGTTTCCTGGGCTTTTGGGGAATAACTCAGTTTATTTTTGGGAATATTCTGGCTGGGCCTGTGATTGTGATAGTTTCTTGGGCTATTGAGAAATAACTTAGTTTATTTTTGAGCTCTATTCTGGCTGGGCCTATAATTGTGATAGTTTCTTGGGCTATTGAGAAATAACTTAGTTTATTTTTGAGGTCTCTTCTGGTTTGGGCCTATGATTGTGATAGTTTCCTGGGCTATTGAGAAATAACTTAGTTTATTTTTGACTGCTCTGTAATAGTTTCCTGGGCTATTGAGAAATAACTTAGTTTATTTTTTAGGTCTATTCTGGCTGGGCCTACAATTGTGATAGTTTCTTGGGCTAGTGAGAAATAACTTAGTTTATTTTTGAGGTCTATTCTGGCTGGGCCTATAATTGACCCAAAATGAAAACTTTACACTTTATTTCTTTGAATAACTGTTTTGTTGGTATACATGTTTTTTTTAAGATTTACGCATGCTTATCGAGACTTCGTCGCAAATAACGATTATGCAATTTTTATTCAAATCCCAGGTCTATTCAAGTGTCAACGCCTGAAAAACGTGTTTCATACGCTGCACGTGCTGAGGAACAGGTGGGTCACTAACAGCTTTAAAACCGACAAGAAAACATTTGCAGCTGAGTCCTGGTAATAAAAAATAATTTATTGTTACAAAACGCTTCGATTTAGTGACGCCACGTCTTTCAAAAGATCAAAGAAACCACGTTATTGGCGTGCTCAAGGCGGGGTCTACGGTAAATGGTATCGCGCATCAATTTGGGTGCTCTAGACCGACTATTCATTATCTTATGAACCAGTACAACAGAACTGGGTATGTCAGAGTTCGTGCAAAGACCTGGTCGCGCAAGTGTAGCGACGTTACGTCCTTATCGCGTAAACACGTAAACTCACCAACGTAATCGTTTTAGATGGAAATTAGTATTGCTCGTCTTTACAGGGTTCATGCTCTAAAGATAATAAGTCATTTCGTGCAAAATAACGGCCTGGCATTTTCCAGCATGACAACGCAAGGCCTCACACAACACGTAAATAACCACACAATTCCATGCTAAGAATTACGTCAACCTCTTGCCTTGACCTGCTTCACCCCCGGATAAGAACCCCATAGAACATGTATATGATGCATTGGGTCGAAGGGTCAGGTCCAATCATCAAATGGATGCGTTAAATGACTCCAATATGCACCTTTGTTAGCATTTCATACGTATCCCTAACGTGCCCATACAACGATACGTAAATTCAATGAGGCTACGTTTTCTGCTAAGCATTCGTAAAAAATGAAGGTCACACTGGTTACTGATGATCTTTTTAACATCGCTTAAAGCACGCAGTCAGTAATTTCTTGTTTCCAAAATCTGTGTAACTGGTTTAATTGCTTTTAGAATTTTTCATTTTGACCCCTCTGAACTGAATTATTCATAAAAATGATGCAATTTATGTTTTTCATCCAATATTTTTTTCAGGGACATCGATAAGGCGTTGAAGATTCCATGACCGAAAATATTAACCCCGAAACTTAATTTATCATCAAAATATATACTTTTGAATACTATGTAAAGTTTTCATTTTGGGTCAGTGTAGTTTCCTGGGCTATTGAGAAATAACTTAGTTTATTTTTGACTGCTTTGTAATAGCTTCCTGGGCTATTGAGAATAACTTAGTTTATTTTAGGGGTATTTTGGTTGGGTCTATGATTTTGATAGTTTCGTGGTCGCATCGCTGGAATGCTGTGGATAACTTAGTTTATTTTCGTAAAGATCTGATTGTGATAAATTCCTACCTGCTCTTCTCTCGCTGGAAGGCATATTGTGGTTACTAACTTTACTCGCATCACAAACAACAGGTTTCTAATTTGTATATTGCACAACTAGTACGTTGCAATGGCGAATTATATTTTAAGTAGGGAATTTGGGTTCATGAAGTGCTTTGTATGTTATAGTCTCTTTAGAAAAATAACTTAGATATTCAAGGCTACTTTCTGTAGCTAAGAAATATTTAATTTAGCACAATATTTCGCTTCTCACGACTTTCAATGATAAGTTACGTCATATAAATTATACATGACGTCATTGAAAAGCAAGTAGTATCTTCTAAAAGCGACAACAGGTATATAGATAACTTGGTCATTTTAAGAGTAAAGGTGTGTACTTAGATATGATGTCTGCTTGAAAGTTTCTAAGGATTTTACTTTTTCAAGTTCTTGCATGGAGTCGTATTTGATAGCTAGTATCAATTTTATGATTAAGTTAGAGCTTCTGTTGATATCTTAGATAATCAACATTGGCGTGTAATAGTATTGGGGTTTAATGGTTAGATGTTGATGAAAGTGTCCATATCGCTTGAGACGTGGATGCAATGTGGACCTTCACACGTAAAATGTGGATGCAATGTGGATCCACCACATCTCCACATTTTGAATGTGGATGTAATGTGGAGCAATGTGGATGTATTGTGGAGCAATGTGGATTTCCACATTTCAAATGTGAATAAATGCAGATATATTGTGGGTCAGCATAATGGAAATTTACGTTAATTCTTGGATAAATTCGAAATTAATGTGGACCGCCACACTAAAAATGTGGATCCACCACATCTCCACATCTTGACAATGTGGATCCACCACATCTCCACATTTCCACAATGTGGAGTTTCCACACCTACACATTCGACAATTTGACTTATACCCTCTCTTAATATCAGGTAAACTTCAGCGCTGAGCTGAAAATAGCTATGATTGTGATAATTTTCTGGTCGTATCCACTAGTTATTCTATGATAGTTTCCTGGTCCTGCTGTGGTAATATATGAAATAACTTAGTAAATTTCAGCTTTGAAAATAACTTAGTCATTTTAGAGGGGTAAAGAGTGTGATATGTGTGTAATAGTCAAGGCTACTAAGTTCTGTACGTCTTAAGAGTCTCTTGGTCTATCAAGACCTCAACTCCTAGAGGCATCACTCTGTACCGTTAACTAGTGTATAGCTAGTCGTCTCAAGCTTACTACTAATGATTTTTTTAATAAAAGAACAACAAAGACTGGTGAACATTTCTATAACTTTATTGCCCCGCTAACTATAACTCATTACAATGACAGAGGATTAGGGCCGTCCCTCTATTCATTGTTTACAGTAAGAGAAATTAAAGATTATATTTCATCATACAAAATAGAATTCAATTAGAAGGTTTTAAGCATTGATCCAGGGCCTTTTTGGAAGTTGACTTTGAGTATATCTTGATCCAGAGTTGTTCTGTTGCAGCTGACTTGGTCCATATTTTGATCCTGAACTCTGTTGTAATGAGCCTGATTCATCATCTTCATCTAAGGAATAGGTTGGTGGGTCAAATTCTTCAAGTTTCCCATCCAAGAGGTATCTTCGTTTTTTAATAGCATATCTCAAAGCGTCATCCTCATCAAATTCATCTTTATCTCGAAGTTGTTTTGCTGTATCTGTTATCTTTTTGTGCAAGGGATCTTTCTTCATTGCATTGGATAATTTAAGGAAGGCCTTGTATTGACCAATGGCTTCTGCTCTGTATCTAGGTTCTAGTTTATCGAAAGCCTCCTCCTCTGCCTCTTCTGTGTCAATGTCTGGATTCTTCTTTATTACATGTTGTACACCTTCATTGAATGTGTCTTGTAGGATACTATGAGCTCCATTAACAAAAAATGTCCAAGGATCAAACTTGCTTTTTTTCTAGAATATTGTTGGTCTTCATCATCTTCATCAGTACAGTCTGTATCACTATCGTCGTGAATACCATAATCTTTATCTTCATATTTCCCAAAGATGTCCTCCTTTTGATGACTTCTGGAAGTCTCTGCATCAGATTCTTCAGACATAGTAGAGTCTTCATTATCTGACATTGTTTCTGACTCCATAACTTCACTGCAGATACCACTTGTCAGATGTCGTCTCAAACTGTCTGATCTTGCAAACTGTCGTTCACACTTTGGACACTGATGTTGACCCATTGAAATCGTTTTGGTTAATGAACAGCTTCTCCTTGATTGTATCCTTTTATACTTGTAGTGACATACAAACCCACGGTTTTGTCAATATTTTTCACAAAAAAATGACATTTTCTACTCTGTCTTATTATTTGCATGTACTTCTTTTGCTGCAACACTTGAGAGAGGACTGCATTTTCTTGTTTTGCTGCTCTCTTTTGCAGAAGAAAAATTCTTTCTTTTATCACATCTTTGCTCCATAATATTTCTTCCCTTCATATATTTCTTCTCTAAAGGCATTCTTTCTAGTTGGTTTCCTATCAGTTTACGAAGTTCTCTATGGCACATTCTACAGTACTTTGGTGGTCTTCCTTGCTTGAGTTTACTATCCAACGCTGTACTCAGTCTTTTCATCAGATATCGAATTTGCCCATAGCTCATATGATATTTAGTTGATCTTTTAGATGCAGGTGTTTTCATATCATCATTGCAGCTTGTATTTTTCTGTCTTGCTGAGAGATCCATTCTTCTTCTTGTAGTGTTCGAAGAACAATAAGAAGTGTCAACCAGAACCGTCATATTTATACTGATAGCAAAATGGATCAACTTTTATACGTTTGAAATGTAATTTTACTAAAGTTTTCCCACCAACAAAAGGGACAGACCTGCCAATTTCATCTTTGATATCAATATGAACCTGATCAATATAAGATTTTGCCAAAGGTACATAATGCAAATTCACAAATTCCTGATGCGATTGAGTGCTAGATTTTGACTGTTTATAAGAAACGATTCTAAGTATAGGAGCTGTTATATTTCCAACGTAAGTGTAATCTGCATCATCAGAATAAACAAACATCTGATGGTGAGTCATGTTCAAATCAACAGCATATGTAAGAACCTGATTATCACTCCCAATCAGTTTATTTGAAAGATCAGGATTCAATCCAAGTATTTCTCCAAGAGACTTTGAAAATCTAATTTGGACTCTATTTGGATTTTCAACACGTAAGTTTACACGGTTACCTGATTTCTTATAACTTAATGTGATCATACTGTGGATTTGACGTAGAATTGCTCCACATTTTTCTTCAATTGCAATCTGAATTTGCTCTACTAAGTGCTGAGGCGAATTATAGTTTCCAGCAGGGATAAACAATTTCATTTCAGGACAACTTCCATCTTTCATGCATACAGTATTCATTTTACTTTTCCCCAGTCTTTCCAAAACATTCTCATTGTAGAAGTGAACATAAAAATAATTGCTGCTATGTGAAATGTTATATACTTCCGAAGGAGTCATAATTTCTACCAACGCTACGACCCATTGTTCTTTCTGGACTTGAATAGGATGATTTAGCTTTGTGGTAAATAAGAACTGTTTATTTTTATGGAAAATATCAATAGAACTATCACTTAGTAAGCTCAGATAAAATTCATCCATGATCTCATATGTGAAACAGCCACTACAGTTGATAGAAATATAATGACAATTAGACTTCGCTTAACTTCTTTATATATTTTGGCTACTCTTATAATAATCATATGAAGATAGAATATATAGCATGCAAAGTTGGTATGCTATGCAGATCTGAAATCTACTATGTGGAGATGTATAGTCAGAGTTTTAAGCATACATGCCTGAACTTAGACATATTCATCAAATTGTCAAACGTGTAAATGTGGAAACTTCACAGTGTAAAGAGGTGAAAGCTGTCATAGCGAATGTAGCATGCTACTTTCAACTAGAACTGTATTGATTGAGAGAGGGTATAAGTCAAATTGTCGAATGTGTAGGTGTGGAAACTCCACATTGTGGAAATGTGGAGATGTGGTGGATCCACATTGTCAAGATGTGGAGATGTGGTGGATCCACATTTTTAGTGTGGCGGTCCACATTAATTTCGAATTTATCCAAGAATTAACGTAAATTTCCATTATGCTGACCCACAATATATCTGCATTTATTCACATTTGAAATGTGGAAATCCACATTGCTCCACAATACATCCACATTGCTCCACATTACATCCACATTCAAAATGTGGAGATGTGGTGGATCCACATTGCATCCACATTTTACGTGTGAAGGTCCACATTGCATCCACGTCTCAAGCGATATGGACACTTTCATCAACATCTGATCATTAAACCCCAATACTATTACATGCCAATGATGATTATCTAAGATATCAACAGAAGCTCTAACTTAATCATAAAATTGATACTAGCTATCAAATACGACTCCATGCAAGAACCTGAAAAAGTAAAATCCTTAGAAACTTTCAAGCAGACATCATATCTAAGTACACACCTTTACTCTTAAAATGACCAAGTTATCTATTGTTTCGAAAAGTTATACCTGTTGTCGCTTTTAGAAGATACGTCTTGCTTTTCAATGACGTCATGTATAATTTATATGACGTAACTTATCATTGAAAGTCGTGAGAAGCGAAATATTTGTGCTAAATTAAATATTTCTTAGGTACAGAAAGTAGCCTTGAATATGTAAGTTATTTTTCTAAAGAGACTATAACATACAAAGAACTTCATGAACCCAAATTCCCTACTTAAAATATAATTCGCCATTGCAACGTACTAGTTGTGCAATATGCAAATAAGAAACCCTGTTGTTTGTGATGCGAGTAAAGTTAGTCTTTATAAAAAGATAACCACAATATGCCTTCCAGCGAGAGAAGAGCAGGTACGAATTTATCACAATCAGATCTTAACGAAAATAAACTAAGTTATCCACAGCATTCCAGCGATGCGACCACGAAACTATCAAAATCATAGACCCAACCAAAATACCCCTAAAAATAAACTAAGTTATTCTCAATAGCCCAGGAAGCTATTACAAAGCAGTCAAAAATAAACTAAGTTATTTCTCAATAGCCCAGGAAACTATCACAATTATAGGCCCAGCCAGAATAGACCTCAAAAATAAACTAAGTTATTTCTCAATAGCCCAAGAAACTATCACAATTATAGGCCCAGCCAGAATAGACCTAAAAAATAAACTAAGTTATTTCTCAATAGCCCAGGAAACTATTACAGAGCAGTCAAAAATAAACTAAGTTATTTCTCAGTAGCCCAAGAGACTATCACAATTATAGGCCCAGCCAGAATAGACCTAAAAAATAAACTAAGTTATTTCTCAATAGCCCAGGAAACTATTACAGAGCAGTCAAAAATAAACTAAGTTATTTCTCAATAGCCCAGGAAACTATCACAATTATAGGCCCCAACCAGAAGAGACCTCATAAATAGCCCAAGAAACTATTACAAAGCAGTCAAAAATAAACTAAGTTATTCCCCCAAAGTCCAGGAAACTATTACAGACCAACCAAAAATAAACTAAGTTATTTTCCAATAGCCCAGGAAACTATCACAATCATAAACCCAACCAGAATTTCACCAAAAATAAAAGTTATTCACAGCTAGTCACTCAAGCCTACCAGGATAGTCATCTATGGGGACCGGGCCTTTTTTTTTTAGCCTGAAAAATTCTAAGTTCTTTTCAGGCTAAAAAAGGCCCGGTCCCCATAGTGACATCCATTACTACTCGTGACGACTTAGATTTTGAAATTGCCAATTTCCCATTTTTAGATGATGATGTTCCTCGCTCTACACCCTATGGAGTCTATATCTCTCAACTCATTCGTTTTGCTAGAGCATCTAGCTATGTGACTGACTTCAACACTCGCAATAAATTGTTAACTCAAAAACTTCTTAAACAAGGCTATCGGTATCATAAACTTTGCAAAACCTTTTCTAAATTTTATAGACGATACTATGATTTGATATCTAAATTCCAAACTGAACTTAAATCTCTCTTGCGCCAAGGACTTTCGGAACCTGAATTCTATGGTGACTTGGTGTATAAATTGAAGAAGATTGTTGGCTCTAATAATTTTTCAGCGCAGTTCATTAAAATAATTTCCCATTATAAAAAGATTGGCTATAACATTAATGTATTGCAATAGACTGCATGCTTGGTGGTTAACCCAATCACGGTTGGCAACTTTGCTTTCCTCTTTAATTGCACCCCGGTGGGTCGGACCAGACTCTTTGGCAGTTCCTACTTAAAGACTTATCTATTGATGAGATGGTAAGGGCCTGATGCTTTGGCTGTTTGTCGGGTCCACTGGTGTTTACCTGTTGGATTTCTTTTGCTCCGGTATTCAGTTTTATATACTGTTGAGTCCTTATCTTTGCTTCATCTCCTTGTTATATCTTGATTTATATGTTCTGGGAGATGATGCATAGATCAGTTAGGGGTCTTTCATGCAAACCAAATATCTATGTGTCTTGATCCACATCTGAACTTAGGGTGAGGTTGGTGCACCGTTAAACTGGTTTAAGCCCTCTTGTGAAATATTTTACTGAAAGTTGCGGCTGTGCTTCTTTTGTGGATTTTTGATGTTTTTTTCGGTCTTGTGTTTGCTATGCCTTTGTGAGTGCCTTGTGGTCACCTGCTGGGAAAGGGCTGACCTCTTGGCTATCGTTTATGGTGTCCAACTGTGTGTTTGGCACTTTCCCATTGGTATCCTGGGTCGGGTGTGGTACTTGATTGTATCAATTCCTGATCTTTGCACCCTTACTTACTTTGTACCATTTTTTTTAACATGCATTTTCCCTTTGACAGTCTGGCAATAAAACAGATAACCCCCTAATGGTGTGCTTCTGTCTACACTGATTCTGTTCAGTGTAGATGTCTGGTTTCTTAACCACCAAATGCCATAAACATAAAGGGTGGGGTGAAGGCATTAGTGGAGCTGTAATGATAATCATAAAACTGAAGATATCATATACCTCCCCAAATGACAGTTTTGAATAGAGTTATTCTAATTAATATACATTTCCTTATCATGTGCGGATCCAGAAAGTTTTGTCAGAGGGTATCCAACTTTGACGCTTTATTTATTTTTATTTTTTTGCTTTTTTTAGTTGATTAGGGGAGGGAGGGTCCAAATACCACTATAAGTGGGCCATCATTGTAAAGTGGGTACTGTCGGTTCAAAGATGCACAATATTAGGACTATGTCAATTTTCATAGAAACAGGTAAATAATGGTAAATATATTGTTACAGGTAATGGCGGTATAGGATATATACATGCACTGGTTAATTTTGACCTTAGATGGATTAAAGATTAGACGAGTTTAGGCAGTTATTTCTAAACTGATTATTTACTGTTTGCGTAATCAAAGTTAATCTCATAACAGGTAAGATATAACCAATATTTTACATGCTATACCATGGACTAGTCTAATTATTGATCAGTCTGAGGTCAAATTTTACTAGAACCTGTATAAAAACCAATTACCGAGATTAGTCTGATATGTTTTGTTTACAATGATTGTCATCTACTTGATATTTCTAAACCAAATATCTACTGTTCGTGCTATGGACATTGAACTTAAAGCAGGTATGATACAACAACCCTTCTTGGGACAGGGGGTTGAGGAATATGACCACAGAAATTATTTCATGATCAATCTCCACGAAAGTATGGGACCAGGCTGGGATCAAACTCGCCACCCCTGGATCTGCAGTCGGACTAACTACCGACTGGGCTACAGGGTCCAGTCGTATTATACCGGTATCCAAATCTGTGTTACATGTATAATGAGGTATGTTACAAGTATAATTTAGGCCTCAACAGGAAAACTTGTCTTCAAAGGTTTGCGAACAACAAAAGTGCAGACCAGGATGCACACCCGCACAGAATCATCAGCCCCTTTTTTATTCACTTTTGGCTGAGTATCATATCCAGACTTGCTATAAGCGAAATTTCAGAAAACCCGGAATTTTTCAGAAACCCCGAAGACATGTTTTCTCACGTCGAGGCCCATTTTATAAAGGCATTCTGACCCTTGTCATGCTGAATATTTATATGTTATACACTCATCCTCAATTTTTATCCTGTTAACCTGCAGCATTTCAAGTGCAGGCATTTTTTTTCAATCAGATTGGAAGTGTAGATCCCGATCAGGTGGCTTCATCAGAAGCCACCTGATCTGGATCTACAGTGTTTGCAAAGAAGGATAATTCCAGAAACAGCAGGACAAGGATGAATTAAGAATCTGTAAACGTTTGAAAAGGGACACATTCAAACTCCACATTTTAAGCTCGAGGATTTATGACAACATTTATAACTATAAAAATAGATTTTATTTGGCAAATTCTAAAAAGGCTGACCATGAACACACACAATGTCACACAACACCCCCATCCCCTCACAAACACACTGCATAGATCCAGATAAGGAAATTTTATGAGTGTAAAATTGTAATTATTTTCTTACCCATCAATTTAAACATGTGTTTTGGGTGCTCAAAAGAACCGTCTCATTGAGACGGTTCTTTTGAGTACCCACAACATTATGTTTTGGATGAAAAATAAAGAAAATAGTTTTCCAATACGCACTCTTATCTGGAGGCCTAACACTGGTTACAACGAGAAAGTCACAATAAAAAGTAGCTTCAGATTATAAGAATCTATCATGAGTGTGAGTTGGGGGAGGGGGGGGGGGCGCATCATGAAGATTGCCATTTTGCATCACAAGGCTTGTTGAGGGAGGACAAATGGTGATCCAGAGGGACATATTTTCTATCCCATCCTCACATAAATAATGGATTCTATTTCTTGCTCACCATTTTATTCCGTGAAAGGATCAGAAAAGTTCCGAATACGCTGAGATGCCACGTCACATGATGACGTCACAAGGCACTTATCTCACACAGGTAAATGAGATATATTTTGATGAAACTGGTAAAAAATCAAGAAAACTTTATCTGGTGTGCAAGAATACATGTATGGTCTCTAACTGCCTTATAAAGTGTTCAAGATTATTTAGACCATTTCTGTATTTTCAATATAGCAAGAAGTGAGCAAAGCTCACATACCCCCGGCGGTAGCCATAAGAGATTTTAACTCTTTCAGAGAAAAGACAAAATTGTCAAAGATTTCATTATCCTAACTGAGAAAACTTTGATGAAAAATGTCCATATGTGTTATATAAGAGTGATAGAAGGAAAAATTGAAAATTTGAAAATAGAAGGCAAAACGAGGGTTAGCACTTTAATTTTCATTTACACAATACACTTTGCCTACCTGAAAGTGTCAAAAAAACGTCCATATGTGTTATATATAGGAGTGACAGAAGGAAAAATTGAAAAAGAAGGCTAAATGAGCTTTAGCATCTTTATTTTCATTTACACAATACACTAATCCTACCTGAAGGTGTACACAAAATTTGAAAACACTGGCTCTAATAGGAACCTAGAAATCTGTGACGGAAATTTTCATTGGAGAGAAAGAAAAATGAATAAATAAAGGGACTGATAAGCAATATAAGGCTGTTCTTTTGTTACACAATACAACTAATAACTATCAAGCTTTATACCAAATTTCAGAATCCTAACTCAAGAAGTTGCTGAGAAATCTTTGACAGAAAAAAAATGCCCATATGTATTACATAAGAGTGAAAGAAGGAAAAAATGAAAGATTGAAAAAAGAAGGCGAAATGAGAATTAGCATCTTAATTCCCATTTACACAGTACACTTTGCCTTCCTGAAGGTGTACACAAAATTTGAAAACACTGGCTCCAATAGGAGCTGAGAAATCTGTGACAGAAATTTCCATTGGAGAGAAAGAAAAATGAACAAATAAAGGGACTGATAAGCAATATGTGGCTGTTTGTTTGTTACACAATACAACCCATCACTCTCAAGCTTTGTACCAAATTTCAGAATCCTAACCCAAGTAGTTGCTGAGAAAACTTCGACGGAAAAAAGTTTACAGACAGACAAACAGACAGACAGACAGACAGACAAACAAACAAACATAATTACAGAAAAGGCAAAAACTATATACCCCCTATATACTTCGTACCGGGGGTATAATAAGTAAACACTTTCCGTAAGTCTTAAGTGTTGAAATATCTTCCAAGGGACATGGAAAGTGTAACTGCAATGAATCAAACATGTATGATTCTTATTCTTGCATTTTCCCTAATTTGTACTGATAACACTGCTGAAATATCAAAATATCCATTTTCTTACATAGAATTTCTCTTCAAAATGACATCATGCAAACTATTGAACATCATAATGTTATAACATTTTATTATATACCTATACCTTATACAGAAAGCCGGATCAATGAACTGAGGTTTTCTGATTCCACATCACTATCCTTTAAAACGAGGCTAACGTCCCAGCATTACTTGTTTTTGCGGCAAGGTTACATAAAGTAAATTTTAAGCATGGAACCAGCAACGAAAAACATGATGGCGTGATGTCATGAAATGCGAAGTAATGGCAACCATTCCAGCAATTTTTCTGGATTAAAGACCAAAACTATTTATAAAATCAGAATAATGTCAGAAAAAGGCATATAATAAACATATAATTATGATAGTAACTTGATCTGGCGTACAGTATCACGTCTCGTGGATTAGCCCATATCATCAAATCACCCTCGATGCTTCGCATCTCGTGTGATCCGATGATATGATCTAATCCACTCAATGTGATACAGTACGCCAGATCAAGTTACTATTATAATAATGTATAAATGTCATTGCCAGACATGCTTTTGATAACAAAAGAGTCATGAAAAATGACTTTTGCAGGCTCACACGTGTTCCCATTTAACATAATAAATACAACAAATCTGAGCTTATTTTACATATTGTCAAGTTATATTATAACCCATATTCAAACAGCACGCAAACCTCATGATTTGTTTGTTTGTGTTGATGTCTTATGTCCCTTTCAATAAATTTTCAGTAATCTTAGGGTTACAGGTTAAAAGAAAACTTTCACCGAGATGTCTCTTTAAAGCATCAAGAATATACATGTATGAGCCACGGCATGAGCTTTCCAACAATGTGGAATACGAGACCAGCAAAGCCTCAGATCAGCTTACCTTACGCATATGTGCAGTCTGATCACAGAGCCTTTGCTAGTTGCTTGAATATTTTATGATTGTTAAGCTACTGACCAAACAGCATTTGGAGTGTCTAAGCTTAAAAGGAGGCTGCACAGGCTCATCTGAGTCTACACTTGTCAAAATGGAAATCACAGGTAGCGGATCATATATGCTTGATAGGAAATATTGAGAATACATACTCATTTTTGGGCTCATATATAACTCAACGCATTATCCTACTAATAAATTCTGTCCAAAAATGTCTTCTGCTTCTTACATCTGCTGCATGTGTTCATGTGCACTTGAGACTAGATTTTATCAAGGTAGAAAACACTATGAACCCTGATACGAGGGAGAAAGAGCAGTCTATTCTGGGTCTATATTGTTTGCAATATAGGCCACCAAAGTAAATAAGCTGAAGGGAGAGCAGACGATAATTTTCCTGAAAGGTGGGAAAAGGGTAAATGACTTTTACTTCAAACTACTGATATCAGTCACATGTTCAGATTAACACAATTTTTTGAGCGTAAAATAGTAAATATTTTCTTACCGATCAGTTTTAACATATGTTTTGGGTGCTCAAAAGAACCTTCTCATTGAGACGGTTCTTTTGAGTACCCACAACATATGTTTTGGTTGAGAAATAAGAAAATTATTTTTTTGGTACACTCTCTTAACTGAAGTCCTGATCAGTAAGTAAAAACTTGGTCACTTCCACTTCAAGTTCATAAGATTAGAATGTACTGAAAACCCTCCTTCCAAAGGGCCAGACAAGGTGGCCCCTTTTCTTCTCCATATGTATCACTTCGATTTCATAGTATTTATTGCACTATAGTTTTTCAGCTTGTATCAAGACCAGAACAGTATACTGAATGCCATGGCAACACAACACACTGCTACATAAGGGCTTTTTCTTTCACCTGAAAGGAAGAAAGAGAGTTTAACTCTGCCTACTCATGTGCGGATCCAGAGGGGGGGACAGGGGGTCCGGACCCCCCCACCTGAAAAATCACAAAAATATAGGGTTTCTTTGCAATACTGGTCTGGACCCGTTGAAAAATCACAAAGCTACCAAGCCAGCATTTAATGTTGGGCCATCATGGGCCCGCCAGCGAAATGCCATTTAAATGGCGTTTTGCTGGTGGGTTGATGATGGTCCATTTATTGCGGTATTTCGATCCTCTATCCCCTCATCAACTAAAAAAAAAGTCATCAAATTTGGACCCCCTCTGACAAAGCTTTCTGGATCCGCGCATGCTACTGGGAAATTTTGTATGCTTTTTTGTTGTCTGCTGATTTTTTTTCAAAATCAACTTTTTTCGAAAAATTCTTTCAGGAATACAATCAGAGTGTCTAACAGTTTGGGTCCAGATCAAGTCTGGTCGTTTTTTTTCAGGCCTGATCTGGACCCAAACTGTTTGCAAAAGTTATCACAATACGACACTAGTAGGCAAAGAGTAAGCATTTCATCAGAAAAGGAAGAAAGTTAACTCTTTGCCTACTTGGTAATTTATGCCTTATTGTTGTCTACTGATTTTTTTTTTTCAAAATCAACTATTTCCGAAAAATTCTTTCAGGAATACAATCAGAGTGTCAAACTGTTTAGATCCAGATCATGCCCGATATGTTGTCTGGCTTAATGTGATTCCAAATAGTTTGCAAAAGTTATCACCAGACCGCACTAGTTGGCAAAGAGATGTTAACTCTTTGCTGCTAGAGTCCTAAGTCATCTGCTGATACACTTTTATTAACTCTTTGTCCACTAGTGTTGTCTGCTAATTACCTTTGCAGACAGTTTTGACCCAGATCAGGCTCGAAATCAATGTCTGGCCTTATCTAGATTAAAACTGCTAAACAGTTCAGTACACTGATGATATTCCTGAATTAATTCATTAAAGATATTAATCTTGCAAAAAAATCTGCAGACTACAAAAAAGAATGCAAAATTACCCAGCATGCAAAGGGTTAAAGATACTATATGTACATCCCAAATGACCACTTTCTTTTGCCACTAATAATCAAATAATCATGATATCATAAATATGTTTTTGTTTGTTTGTGTTGATGCTTTATGTCCCAGTCAACAATTTTTCAGTTGGCATTTTTTGTTCATGCTCGGCATCCAGGCTAAAATTATTCATTGGACTATTACAAACAATATAGGGCTGGATACCAAGCGTGATTTTTCGATTTAAGGTCACGGTGAGGTCAAAGGTCAAGTAAGTGCAATCATTCAGAAAAAATGGCATTTAAATATAGTAAATAATTTTTGCAATCACAAAATGCTACCAATATGAACAAAAACACTTGCATGTGAAAATAGAATGGCACAGAGGCTTGCCACAGCCTCCAAATTGACATTTGCAAAAAATACCGTATTTATAATAATAAACATTCAGGCTCAATGCAAATTAAAGAACAATATAGTTCGGGCCAATTAAGCTTACCTTGCACCCCCATGGCATTTTTTTGAGTGCCAAATTGTTCATTTAGACCCTCTAAATGCAAAATAAAGTTCTAAAATGAACATGTCTGGGCTAAGTGAAAATGCATGGTTTCTATGGCAACCCATAATGCTATTCAAGAATGGTGATGTGATTGTGATTAGTACATAAAGGGCTAGATTTATTTATAAGAGGGTCTTCAGGATGTGTGGACAGTTGTGATTCTAGTATATGCCCCCCTTTTCAATGGTGGGGAAATGAAAATAAGATAAAGACTGGAGTCAGTCTATTGATATCCAAAAGCCTCACCTATTCTTGCACATTTCCAGAATATTCCCAGCAATCTGAAAATAAATGAAACAAAATCAGTCAGAGTGAAAAACAATCTGCACACACATCAGCCAATTCCATGGAATCAACCTCTGCCGTACATAGAGGGTCTACTTTTCATGGACATTGATAACGTGACGTTGATGTCACAGAATCCATACCAGCACAATAACAAGTTTGATTGCAGCGAAAAAAAAGGTTGCAACATTCCACAATAAATGTCGTAAAAAAGGAGATGCTATAGTGATCTTTTATGGAAAAAAATAAACTTCATTTATCCTGCTGATAAACTTTTTTGGATAATCAGAATAATCAATTTTAACAGGGCTGAACCCACATGCTACAGAACTTTTTTCAGTCACTGTTCCATTTCCAGCAAACAAAATGGAGCTTTTTAGTACATAGTACTACGCATAAGCATACAGGGTTCATACAGGCAAGATTGTGTAAAATTCAAAGACTTTCCAACTGTTTTCAAGGACTGAAAACTTATGAAAAATACTGATTTACACGTTAGAATTATACTTCTGAAATGCTAGAGTCCATAACTAAAGATATTAGTATAAGACAATAAAGTATAAAATTGCGGTTCCTTTATTTGGTACAGCATATGTTGCACCAAATAAAGGCACCACAATTGAATACTTATTTATGTCTCCAAAAACACTGTTGAATCCTCCTGTAGATGGTAAAATTCAAGGATTTTTCAAGGCCTTTGAGTGTTTTTTCAAGTACTTTTCAAGGCAAATTTTATTTAGACAGTCCTGTAAATTCAACTACTTTTCAAGCCTATGCAAACCCTGATGCTCCTCACATACACATGAGCCATGATTGGATTCTCAAATTTTAGCGGACTTTCCCGAATAAGTGAGAAAGTCACTGGGCTTTTGGTCTTAAGGACATCTATGGTATGTGCTCTAAAATTTTGATCTGTTCTCTAATAAAATGTTGGTTATCAGGGCTGGGAGTCAGAAATTACTTGTATGAATAGCAAACAGGGAAGACCCTGATCTTGAGTACCCACAACATTTGTTTTGGTTGAGAAATAAGAAAGTTAATTTTTGGATACGCACTCGTAAATGCCTGCATTATAGATTCCAATTTTCAAAAATTTAGATACACATGATAAAAAAGTTATGCTGATGATACATATCGTTGGTTCGTTTACAAAACCTTGTACATGCACTTCAGTAAATTTTACGGGAGAGACAAAAAACTTTCTAGATTGCTTGCTTTTTGTTATATTCATGTCAGATTCAGACTGAAAGCATATTTTAATTTTATATAATAGGTACAAGTAATACATTGGCAGAGTTTAATGTTTCAAGCATATTGTGATACTTTTTAAAAAATATACAAGATTTTGTAACCGGATATTGCAGATACGACATTTTGCCATATGCCAATTTTCGAAACTCAATAAAGACAAGTTGCTAGATAAAAAGGTAACCAAAGGTAGTTCTGTTCCTTTTGAGACGTGTAAGCTGCATTTAATGTATCCACATTACCTGTGCTGACATTTCGATTTATAGGGACAAAATCTCATATATTACAACATCCACAAAAAGACAAGTTTAATAATTCTCGCATTTGCAGCATTTTCTTAAAAAATCTGATTGAAGGCAAGAAACAAATTTGCGTGACAAATTTAAGCATGAATTCGGGAGAAAGTGTTCATAGACTCCCTTTGAAACTGTCACTGTAAGTAATAAACCAGATAAAGCTTACCTGTTTTTTGTCTTATCAGATTTATATATACGAGGTTTTAGAACTGGTAATTTTGACTAATTGAGGTACAAGATTTTGGAACGTCACAAAACAACAACTTTTCATTGGCTTTTTCATACGAGGTTTTGTGACCTGGTGCACTGAACTGTCGTTATTTGCGCTATGTTAAAAACAGGGTTTAGTAAAAAAGTGCACATAAGAGGTTTTGTAAATGAACCAATGATATATGAAAACACATTTTAGATACACAGAAAGGGATGTTCATTCAGTAGAACACTCATAGAATATTCAAGCGACTAGCAAAGGCTCTGATCAGACTGCGTGTATGCACAGGCTGATTTGAGGCTTTGCTGGTAGCACTTACCACATTGTTGGAAACCCCCATGCCGAGTGTAGGGCAAAAGCCCACTAGGACAAAAGCCCACTAGGACAAAAGCCCACTGGACAAAAGCCCACTAGGACAAAAGCCCACTGGGACAAAAGCCCACTAGGACAAAAGCCCACTTATACGCATTTAACAGGGACAGGTTTTTGAACTGATGGACAAACCCCAGTGGGGGGGGGGGGTACTCTCATTTTTTCTTCATATGTAGGCTCGGGCCCAGCATCTACCGTTAATCCCCCGAAAAAAATATCAGGAATTTCAAGCACCCCAAATAAATATTTAAAATTTGAGCAACCCAAAAAATATGCTCCAGTCTGTACCTTGACCTTCAGAATAGACCCTAAAATTGATAGAAATGACCTCTAAATATAGTCCAATTTTGTGATGATCCCCCAAAAAATATCCACAAAATCTTCATACCCCAAAAATATTCAGTTTTCTGAAAACCCCTAAAAATATTGAAATTCAAAATTTTGAACCCTAAGAATAGCCCGGGCCAACGTATGTATGAAAATATCAGAGTACACCCCCCCCCCCCTGCTTGGGGGACATACAGCCTGAGATGAATAATGTCCCTTCTTCTCAAAATTTCAAGCATCTCTGTTTGTTTGACACCTCTAATAAAAGTGTGTGCTAATTGTTACTGCCAGATCAAAGGTCATTTGGATTAATTAGACATATGTTTCCCAATTGTAATAGGTTTCAATTGATTTTCTTCAAATATCAATAGCTTTTAACACCCAAATTAAGTTGTTTGTCACAACATACAGGAGAAATAATAATGTCAGTGAAAACACACTGCAGGTGTGATTTACCCTGATGGAGCAGTCTGATCAGGGTTAAAAGTTTCATTAAGGACTCAAACCTATTTTTTTCAAAGAAGTGGGCTTTTGTCCACCCTGCCAAATTAAGCAGTGGGCTTTTGTCCAGTGGGATATTGTCCAGTGGGCTTTTGTCCTAGTGGGCTTTTGTCCCAGTGGGCTTTTGTCCGTTCCCCCCCCCCCCCCCCCCATGCCAGGGCTCAAATTGAAAGTCACATAATTATTGTGATTTTTTTTATATTTCATGCAAATAATCATCAACCATCATCAACTACATTGTATATATATTTAATACAGGCTAGAATTAATCCTCTCTTGAGGGTGAGGCTCTTCTTGAAGACGCCCGCTCCACTCAGAGCCATTTTGAGGGTCTGTTGAACCCATACTGTCACTCTGACATTCTTAACTACATGTACTTCATGTCACGTTTTCTTTTGCCTGAAGGCTCTCTATCGCCCTTGAACAATTTTAAGTGCAAGTAAATATGAGAATAGTTTTGACATTGATATGTGTGAAAACAATATTGAATGGCAATAAATATAAGAATAGTTTTGCAGGCATCTGAATATTAAGAGTGTGTGATTGAAAATTACCTTTTCTTATTTCGCAAACAAAGCATATGTTGTTGGTACTCAAACGAAAGGTCTCAATAAGACTTCAATGTCCTGAGACAGTTCTTTTGAGTACCCAAAACACATGTTTAAATGGATAGATAGGAAAGAAACACAATTTTACACTCATAAATTTTGCTTAAGTGCACCTATGATTTTGACATTCAGGGGACAAAAATATTTCAATATTGCACTTGTCTTGCAGAACGAGTGATGCCAACCTTAAACATATTTTTGTTTCCCCTTACAAGACCCTGTTTTACCGGTATGGGTCGGTCGGAATTTTTTTTACTTCTCAAATTGGATACTCATTAAACTTAATTGTATACAGTAAAACCTGTCTTAAGAGGCCACTCAGAAAAAAGACAAAAAATTGCTTGTTTTTCAAGACCGATATCGCTAAATGCAGGTCAAAACTATTGCAGAATGCTCACAGGGAGCATTCTGCAAAACTTTTGAACTGCATCTGGCGCCCATTTGTCTTAATCATAGTTAATGACCTTTGTTGTGTATATCTTTCAATGGCTGTTTTACTTAGGTTTTACTGTAAAGTCCTACTATAGGCAATAAAATTAAATACACAAACAATTTGCTAAGATAACACTGTTTACATTGGACAATTCTCTAATTTGCAATGAAATTTAAAAAAATATATATTCTTGACTGAAAATTGAAATAATCTTTTTTGAGTAGGGCCTTTTTTTCAGGGTCAGTCGGGTAAGGGGAAACAAATAAAATTTTAATTTATGCCTGACATTTACAATTTTCACTCGTCCTACAAACACATGCACTTGTCCTTTAAAAGGATTTAATATGTAATATGACTCCCTCAAGTAATTCGTCCTACAGGACAAGTGCTTGGGAAGAATTACTAGTCGTTCCTAGATTTCCCTTGTAATTATGAGCGGACAAATGGAATTTTTGTCCCCTGATATTAATATGTATGACAACAATATTATTTACCAAGAAGCTTTTAAACAACAATGTTAAGGAAAAGCATGTTTAACATGTACATAATCCAACATACGATCAGACTTTAAAATCAAGTTAATAATGCAATATGCATTAATTTGTCAGCACTGAAGACCACAGGTTTTGATTAACAAAAATTTTCAGCGTAAAATTGTAAATATTTTCTTACCCATCAATTTTAACATATGTTTTGGTTGAGAAATAAGAAAATTAAATTTTTGTTACACTCTCTTAACTAAAGTCCTGGAAGACCATGCAAAATTTAATTTTCACGGACATGTTTTTTGGTAAAAGGCATCCTAGTTAACCCAGATGAACATTGTAACTCATTTTGTTACACTGCATTCATCATGAGAATTGGTTATGACTGGGTTAACAAGGGTGAGTAAAAGGGTACTTATCAAAAATGCCACCAGTGAAGGCTGAGGCGTTGAGGAATTCATGCTACTGCCTACTGTGCCTCTAAGAGTTAAGTGGACATCGATTTTCTTTTCTAAAATGTCTTAAATAATTAAATTTCGGACTAAAATGTTGAGCATGTTTAAACATTACCGTGTAAACTGGGGGGGGGGGGGGGGGGGGGGGGGGGACATAAATACAGAAAAGGAAAAAACTATATACCCCCTAAATACTTCGTACCGGGGGTATAATCAGGTTGTTATGGACCATAACCATTCGGCCCTAAATATCTGACCCAGAAACAGCAAAAGCCAGAATGAATACTTAACCAATCTCTGCATAATTATATTGGTATTAACATAACTGTGAGTGGGTGAAATATGGAATACATGTAAATTTTATGGTCTCCTTAGCGTGCATACATTGTATATCTAAAAAGTTCCGTCAAGCAAGTGCATGAGATTTCCAACAATATGGCATGTGCTACCAGCAAAGCCTTAGATCAGCCTGCGCATACGCGCAGTCTGATACAATACTGATCTTAAGAAAAGATCAACAATTCGCTGCATATCCCTGTTGATAATCTTTGCAAACAGTCTGGGCCCAGATCAGGCCAAACATTATGTCAGGCCTGAAGAATTTTCAACTTATGATGTATTTCTGTCCCTGAAGATTGAGCACTTTACCTTAGCAAGCAGTGAAGACCCTCATGAAAATTCTGCGGCATTCCATCTGGGTCTTCAATGTTTGCCAAAGTACCTTTCTGAGCGGTTACCGTATACAAAGGGTTGAACAAGTTTATTTACCCTTCTTTGTTCTTATCCAACAATCTCGGAGCTATAGAGCGAATATAGGCACAGGTACATATCAGTAGCAAAACGACTGTCAGCAAACTCTGGAAGTTGAATATGGCTGACTGAAAAGATAAAATAAGACGGTGCATGATAAACCTACAAACTAACTGTAAACTTGAAAATGTTTACGAAGGTTTTATTTTCGAGAAACTTCGCAGCATGCATAATGTACCAGACTTCCATGCATCTCTGAGTTTTTTCAAGATCAATGTAAAATCTTAATAGTTTTAAATCTGCAATAAATCTCCTACAGCAATGATTTTAAAAGTTTTATACTACTTTCTAATTTGTTACATTGTTCTGTGGCAACATGAAGTTTTATACAACTTTCTTATTTGTTACATTGTTCTGTATAGCAATATGAAGTAAATTCCAATTCAAAACATAGCTCTTTCAATATGCAGCACTTTTTCGGCTTTGTTTACATTATCTAAAAAACTTGAATTAAATTTACTGTGTAAAAAGGAATAAACTGGCCTGGAAATAGCGTATGAGTCCTGTCAAACATATTAATGAGGGTCTCGATGGGGTATAATGATTAGTGATTAATGGCCCTTTTGATAATGAATAGTGAATAATGAGCCAAAAAAATAATGAATAGTGAATAATAAGAACCTAAAAAATAATGAATAATCCTATTTTTTTAATGAATTGAAGAAAAAATTAATGAATAGTGAATAATCAGATTTCTTTGCCACCTTTCTTACTTATAATGAATAATTGATCTTATAATAATGAATAACCCAAAATTTTAATAAGATGAATAATGGGCTAAATTTTTAATGAATAGTGAATACCAGACCCCCCATCCAGACCCTCATTAATGTTATTAAGGGTAAATTTTATCATGGTTTCAAATGTTAAATAAGTAATGTAAATTATGCGGGTGCTTTTGCTGTCAAGTATATGTCTACTAGTAACTTCTGCAAAAACGCATATTGAATCATAATTCAGAGCTCTGGATAAGAGGGAGTAAAGGGTATTTCAGCATTTATTTTTTGGAAATCAGCATAGAAAATTAAGTTGAAGGGTAAAAATACCCTTTGCAGTTTGAAGTTTCAGCACTGATATTCAATTTATGTGTTGAAATCTTTTAGGAAGTGGCTACAGGTACGGGCCCGTATCCCTAGACTACGATTCTAGAGGTACGGGACCGTATCTCTAGACTACGAGTCTAGGGATACGGGCCCGTACCTGTAGCCAGTACACTGAGGATTGGCTAGAGGTACGGCTCTAAAATTTCAGCTATATCTGGTAACAGTTATTTTACCGTTTGAGGTAATCTAATCCAACAAAATATTGTGTTGCAAATTCACATCTGTTTGGTCGCCATCTTTGACATTGGAAAGGGAGCCAGCGATCAATTGTAAAGGTAAATTTACAATCATTGTCGGATGACACTTGTGAACAAATGTGAAAACTGCGAATACCAGTTAAATATTTTCTATTAGCGCCCCTAATTGCTTGTCTGCAGTGAATACACAACTATTGTCTTCTTTTATAATCCAAAGAAACGTGGATAACAACGAAAAATGTTCTTTACATGCGTTAGGAAATATTACTGTGTTTATAGTCCATCCATGTATGATGTCGTTAATGCCAGCAAACAAGACGATTACCTGCACAAATACAGGCTTTTTTTTATTATTTAACTGCACTTATTTTTTCTGGGTCCTATGTGCGCTTCATATCTTGTCAGAAACCATGTTATATTGTATTCAAACAATATACTGTAAAGGCTCTGGCGAGAGTGCGCATATGTGCAAGCTCGTCTGAGCCTTCACTGTGAACTGACTTTAGCTTATGATGTACATGTATGACCAATGAAAGAACTGAGTTTTATTCGAACTCCGGTAGGCTATATAGCTCGCGAGGATACAATCTACATCTTTCGGAGAAGGTGTGCTTAATTTTCTAACTTGTATATCCATTACCTTCAGTAAACAAGCAGTAAAGACTCTGGCGAGACCGTGCGTATGCGCATGGGTGGATCAAGAGGGGACGGGGGTACAGACCCCCCCCCCCTGAAAAATCACAACACTATAGGGTTTCCTAGCAATACTGGTCCGGATCCCCAGAAAAATCACAAGGTTACCAGGCCAGCATTCAATGTTGGGTCATCATATGTACGACAGGCGTTTTGTTGGCGGGCTGATGTTGGCCCGCTCATGGTGGTATTTGGATCGTCTCTCCCCTCATCAACTAAGAAAACCCCGTTGGCAAAACTTTCTGGATCTGCGCAAGATGCGCAAACTCGTCTGAGCCTTCACCGTGACCAAATTTATGATGTACGAACGTTATCTATCTTGTAATATAACAAAAGTCTAGCTAGATTCATTAGATGTGTGTAAGCCTATTAGATGAGCGACCTGGTTAATATTTTATCATCTTGTATAAATAAACCAGCAGTAGAGGCTATGACGAGACTGTGCATATATGTTTTATATGATTCTGAGTAATACAAATTAATGTCGCGCTTATTGAAGTTCAAAAACTTCTTTCTAGAAAATGATTAAAGGTGTTAGAATCTGTTAATCGCTAAGATTAAAGGCATGCACATACATCTGTAATGAGCTTGTTTGGTTCTATTACAGAGTCAGTAATATTTAGGTTTCTTGATAAGGGCCCTTGATTATATTATGATGCAAGCGGACCGTGAACACAATTTTAACTGACCAGTTAATTGTCCAGCTGTAACTACGCATGAAAAGGGCCTATGGAGTGTGTGCGTTATTATTATTATTACCATTATTAATTTATTCCATTGCATGCCAAAAACACCCACTAAGAATCATCTTTGCCCACATTTCTAGTAAAATACACCAGGACAAACGTTTCAGTAATCAACTGTTAAAAAAATTACGGTAAAACTGCCACTAACGCAAGTGGCACGGCACGGGCTTTCATACCCCTGACACATGTCAAATCGCCATTTAAATCATTATTTCGGAAAAAACGTATGTATTTTATTATTGGCAAATGTTGATAATACTATTTGTAGATGATAGAGCGAAACAATTATGGACTTACACCTCTTTGTGAATCGGGAAAGGAAAATTTTTAGGCGATCGCTATTGACAGCCGGCTGTCAGCAGCGAATTCGCTATTGACAACCGGCTGTCAGCAGCGAATTCGCTATTGACAGCCAGCAAAATTAATGATACAATATGTCTAATACACTGATAACTTAATGTTTGGCTTTAAAGCACTTACTTTAAATATTTTGTGGATAATATAATTGAGATAGAATTAAAAATGCACAGAAGGTACTTAAGGTTGTGGTATTCTGATATTTTCATATATACGGAGGCGCTGACCATTTTGAGGGGTTTAAAATTTTGAATTTCAATATTTTTTGGGGGTTTCAGAAAAATGATTATTTTTGGGGGTATGAAGAAAAATTGTTGACTGATATGTAAAATATCAATAGAAACAAACCAGGACAGGCTATCTTGTCAACTGGTTTAAAACATCAACATCATTTAATGAGAGCGTGAACATCATTAAATTAATTCTTTGGTTTTCTGCAAATCAAGATACCCCCAAGATAATAAACTTGGAGGCCTCTGGGGCCCTCATTGGAACAAGTTTAAGTAAATAAATGTAGTACTTAATAGATACATGTATAAGAGGCTTTATATGGCCTTTGTGGACCTAGAGAAAGCATTTGATCGTGTCCCTCGGAAGGTTATCTGGTGGGCCCTGAGAAAGCTAGGGGTTGAGGAATGGGTTGTGCGATCAGTCCAGGGAATGTACGCTAATGCGCGAAGCCGGGTTCGTGTTGGCGAGGGTTTCAGCAAAGAGTTTGAGGTGAAGGTCGGAGTCCTCCAGGGATCCGTACTCAGTCCCTTGCTCTTCATCATTGTGCTGGAGGCCTTGTGAGTTTTGGGCTGGTGTTCCCTGGGAGAACCCATATGCGGATGATCTTGTCATCATTGCTGACTCTCTTGAGGAATGTGTCAGGAGGCTCTTGATATGGAAAGAAGCCATGGAGAAGAAGGGGTTGAGGGTAAATGCAGGAAAGACAAAGGTCATGATCTGTGGTACAGGCCTGGACCTCTTGCAGAGTTCAGGCGAATACCCATGCGCTGTCTGTCGTACAGGAGAAGGCAACAATAGCATCTACTGCAATGGCTGCAAACTTTGGGTGCATAAGAAATGCAGTGGGCTACAACGGCTGACATCAAATCCTGATTATAGGTGTGCACTGTGCATGGGAAATGCCCGCCCTATTGATGGTAGGCCACAGAATGAAGTCCAGGTAGGACCTGATAAGCTGGAGGTGGTAGTTTCCTTCTGCTACCTGGGTGACATGCTTTGTGCTGGCGGAGGCTGTGAAATAGCGGTCACTACTCATGTGAAAACAGCCTGGAAGAAGTTCAGGAAGCTACTACCAGTTCTCACATCCCGCCACCTCTCTTACAAGACAGGTGACCATGTATACAGCTCTTGCGTGCCGAGCGCCATGCTCCATGCCAGTGACACTTTGCCACTGACCAAGACGAACCTGCAGCGCTTGCAGCGAAATGATAGGGCCATGATTAGACAGATCTGCAGTATCAAGCCAGAGGATGTGGCCACGGTCAGGTCAAGCCAATTACTGGCAAAGCTTGAGCTTGAGGACCTCGACCTCATTTTGAGAGAGAGAAGGCTTCGCTGGTTTGGGCATGTGGAGCGTTCTAGTGGTGCAATCAGAACAGCATGTAATATACAGATTGATGGCAGGCGGGGGCCAGGGAGGCCCAAGCTAACATGGAAGAAACTGACAGAGAGAGACTGCCGTGAGTGGAAGCTCACGACAGTTGACCCTCAAGAAAGGAGCACCTGGAGATCCGGTATGAGATCTGCTATGCGTGCAGCTAGCCAGTTACCTGGAAAGGGGCCTACTGATGTGGACGATGCCCCTGCACCTGCACATTAATCAAAAATTCGATTATGATATGATGATATAAGAAACAAAAGATTAATATGTATAAGTGCTTTACATGTATCCATTAATATTGCTGGCTGTCAAAAGCTAAACAAGCGAATTCGACAATGAATTGATATCCCCACCTAAAAAAAATCATGAAATTTGATCAATTGCTTACTTAGTTATGGTTGAGGATGGAATAAATAAGATAAATTTAAGCAATCAAAGGTCAATAACTCCTCTGTTACTAAGGATATCCTGACAGACCTTCATATGTATAACCACACCATGGTCATATATACTCAGTATAAGTTTCATGAGATTCCAGCCATTGCTTGCTAAGTTATGGCTAGGGATTGAAAAAAAAATCCTTAAAATATAGGCAATCAAAGAGCAATAACTCCTCTATAACTGATGACACCCTGATAAAACTTGATGTGCATAAATTAAACCACACCATGGTCATATATACATGATACATGTAATTATGTACATGATACATGTATACTGAGAGACTTACAAAACGCACCATTTTACATTCTCTGTCTCTTCCACATGATTGATTTGAGAATGTTTTCTTTATCAGATTTTATCTTTTTGCAAAATGGACCATGATTTACCATCATTTCATTTTGCTCATGCTGTTCATTCTGACGTTATATCGACGTAAGTGATTTTCAACAATTGTCGTTTGACAAATGTGAATTTGATTCAATTTGAAAACAACCACTTTTAGGTGGTGGCCAGATGTCTTAACAAATGGAAAAACACAAAAGTTTTCCAAAAAAATTGTTTTATTACACTCCCACTCTCATGGCCATATATATTCAGTATAAGTTTCATGAAATTCCATCTTAGTTATGGCTGAGGATGGAAAATCAGATGGACTGACGGAAGGTTGGACAACGCCAAACCAATATCCAATATCCCTCGATAAACAGGATGACATGGATTAAAAGCCTACTTTGAGCTAGGAACTTAATGTTTCTTTAATAAGTTTCAATTAAGATGAATGTAAAGCCTGTCTCACACAGAACACACGGCTTATACGGTTGACCATCTGTGTAAACGGTGCATACAACCAAACCAACTGTGGCCATATCCGAGTTACACTCGGGCCATTGGAGTGTATCTGTGAAAGCCGTGTATGATTTTTAAAACTTTTAAAAAACTGACACGGGTGCCATGCCTGTATATAATCGTATTAGCGATCGTACAAGACCGTATGTAAACCCTGTAAATGTCCAGTTAATCCAGTAAAAGTCGTGTTTAATCGCACTAGGCCATTACAGACCTTACTAGGCCGAACTTGGAACCATACAACAATCGTATGAAAATCGTTTTGCAAATCTTGTTCACATCATGACAAACCTTGCTTGATCGAGTATATCAACTCATCCCCAGGCACCGTTTGAGCTCAATACTCGTACCAGTCAACCCGTGTATAACAGAGTATACCGTATTGGAACCGTGTGCCCAACCTTGTTCTGTGTGAGACAGGCTTAAGATACATAAGTAGCTTCTGAATGTTTTCTTTATCAGATTTTATCTTTTTGCAAAATGGACCATGATTTGCCATTATTTCATTTTGCTCATGCTGTTCATTCTGACGTTATATCGACGTAAGTGATTTTCAACAATTGTTGTTTGACAAATGTGAGTTTGATTCAATTTGAAAACAACCACTTTTAGGTGGTGGCCAGATGTCTTAACAAATGGAAAAACACAAAAGTTTTCCAAAAAAATTGTTTTATTACACTCCAACTCTCATGGCCATATATATTCAGTATAAGTTTCATGAAATTCCATCTTAGTTATGGCTGAGGATGGAAAATCAGATGGACTGACGGAAGGTTGGACAACGCCAAACCAATATCCAATATCCCTCGATAAACAGGATGACATGGATTAAAAGCCTACTTTGAGCTAGGAACTTAATGTTTCTTTAATAAGTTTCAATTAAGATGAATGTAAAGCCTGTCTCACACAGAACACACGGCTTATACGGTTGACCATCTGTGTAAACCGTGCATACTACCAAACCAACTGTGGCCATATCCGAGTTACACTCGGGCCATTGGAGTGTATCTGTGAAAGCCGTGTATGATTTTTAAAACTTTTAAAAAACTGACACGGGTGCCATGCCTGTATATAATCGTATTAGCGATCGTACAAGACAGTATGTAAACCCTGTAAATGTCCAGTTAATCGAGTAAAAGTCGTGCTTAATCGTACTAGGCCATTACAGACCGTACTAGGCCGAACTTGGAACCATACAACAATCGTATGAAAATCGTTTTGCAAATCTTGTTCACATCATGACAAACCTTGCTTGATCGAGTATATCAACTCATCCCCAGGCACCGTTTGAGCTCAATACTCGTACCAGTCAACCTGTGTATAACAGAGTATACCGTATTGGAACTGTGTGCCCAACCGTGTTCTGTGTGAGACAGGCTTAAGATACATAAGTAGCTTCTGTATCAGTGCTATACATGTTAAGACCTAGATTATCATCCATAAATTTTACTGGCTGTCAGCAGCGATTTCGCTGGTGACAGCCGGCTGGCAATAGCGAAATCGCTGGTGACAGCCGGCTGTCAATAGCCACTGGATTCCTTGTGACAGCCGGCTGTCAATAGCCACTGCCAAATTTTTATATCTGGTGCGGCAGATTTCGGCACGGCAGCGCAGCACGGCGCGGTCATGGCTTTCATTACCGACTGCAATAATTAGTTTTCTTTACCTCAGTACATCCGTTTTCCCCTAAATGGATTTGAATTAGCATCTAAAGTTATTGTTTGATTATACTTCTCAAACCGTAAAATAAGTTACAACATATACATGTATTGAAATTTTAGAGCCGTATCCCTAGCCTATCCTCAGTGGACTGGCTACAGGTACGGTCCCGTATCCCTAGACTCGTAGTCTAGAGATACGGGACCGTACCTCTAGAATCGTAGTCTAGGGATATGGGCCCGTACCTGTAGCCACTTCCAATCTTTTATCCTATAACAATTAAATAACTTTTTGGGGGATGTTGTAGATCAGTGGGCAGCTAGCAGCCCGTTGGGCCTACAGGGCACTGGTGTCAGCAACATGCTTGGTGGTCTTGGGTGGCTGTCCTTTGAGGGTCACTCAGTCAATCCTCTTTGCTTCTCTTCCACGAGATACATTGTGTGGTGCTGTGTCTGTCCAGGGAGGCATGTGCATGGCCCTTGCTCACTGCTAGGGGGGAGGGTTGCCGAGTACCCAGTGCTTTGGCTACAGGGTTCCCAGTGCTTTGGATACAGGGTGTATTGTGGTGGTTCGTTTTTCCGGGTCGCTGCACAGACTGCGGTGGGCAAATGGTGAGGGAGGGGGGGGGGCTCTCCTAATTTTGTGAATTTGTTTTTTTTTTCTCCACAAAATGATCAGCAAGTGATCGATGACAGCATCATGAAAAATAAATAAAAGATCAAGTTCACTCTCAAAGATTGATATTCGGCTACACCAAACTTCATTTAAAGAGTGACCAGCTAGTTTGTAAACTTTTAGCGAACAATAATCAATCCCACTACCATTTTTGTTACGTGTCCGAAGGGCGATTAGAAAGACGCTTTCTGATTGGGTTGAAAATATATGTGACCCAATGAAAAATTATGTTTCAACTCAACGAAAATCGAGCCGGTGTCGAAGTAAACATCACCCCGGCCAGCTGCGAAAAGGGTAATGACCTGTTAATGCTGTGTAATTTGTTGGTGCAAACTCCGTTGCATTTTCCTTGTTTCGAAAAGTATAGTTTAAAACTCTGTCTTCAATATTCGACCTCTTATTCGTTGTCTGAACATCTCTTTATGGTCTTAAAATCAAAGAACAAAATTATTTCGGCGTTGAAGTACTTTGTCTTCATGTAAATCATCTGGCAATTTATTTCTAATGAAGTAATATTTTATCTTAAATGGTCATATATCATTCCACTTTCATTCATTCATTTCAAATGCTTCATCATCAATAAAATGCCATTATATTCTTAGGGTTTGCGCTAGGATTTTTTTCTACGCTACCATTTTCGCCAATCAGATTTTTTGGGTGCCATTTTCTTGAACTTAGAGCCAGTTTTTTGGCCAGTGTTCGTGCATTTTTTGCAAAAAAAAAAAATCCATCTTTAACACCCTTTATTCTGGTGGGTTATCCTATACACATTGATACAATAGTGAAATGGTCTATTTTGTATTTAAAGCAGTTGACAATCAAAATTTCTTTAAATTGATGTATATTTGTACCTGAAGATTGTTTTTTTTCTTAACAAACAGTGTAGACACTGATGAAATGCCACTTTTTGGGTCTTCCCTGTTTGCTAAAGTACCTGTTGACCAGTATTCAGAATGAAAAGGGTTAATAAATCGAAAATGGTCACACTGTACCTCTTTAAGGTCAAATAAAAAAAAATGTTTCTCAGGCCCTCCCTCATCTGTTCAAATTCCCCTCATCTGTCTTTTTCAGACTTGAATAGAAAAAAAAGTGGTATCATTTATTTTATTCATACAGGGAGCTAGATAAGCTTCATATTTGTGTAAATGACGCAATCAAATACTCAGAATATGCAAAAACTGAAAATTTATTTTGTATCACTTACTATAGTAAATTGAATGAAGCTTACTGGGAAACGGATAGTGAACTGGTGATTGAGGCAGCTGCTATCAAATGGCGTTTTTGACTTCAATGGTTTACTCTTCCTCGCCCAATGGTAGGCACCAATAGTAGGCAACTATTGCAGCAGAAACGTCACATTACCAATTTTTAGACTAGCCACTAGTCTGATGTATTCTTTTCAATAAATGATAATTTCATTTTGAAACAATAATTTCTTTATTCTCTCTCTTTCCTCTATGATATTTGAGAAAAAGTGAGGATATCACTTGATATCTAAGAGAGATAGAAGAGATGAGACTAGCTATATGAAATCAAATTATACTGAATGAAGAATAAAATAAAACTTACAAAAAAGTAATAGCTAATTTGTTTTTTTTATTGACCAAAAATGACATAATTGTGCACTATAACAAATTTCCAAATTTACGGGTTAACTGCGCTACTTTTCCCAATCTGAAAGAATCTGGGTCGTTTCGCCCCAGATCCAGTTCGCCCCCTAGACGTTTCCCAGTGTTTCTGCAAGGCCAGAATTTTTTAGGGGTCATTGATGACCCCTTGTTTGAAAATTTGGGGGTCATTGGCAAATTTAGAGGGTCAGAACTTTTTTAATGTATAATTAATTTTTGTCTGAGCATGCGTCAATATTAAAGGTATTTGAAGAATGTCCCCTTTCGTAAGATAAAAGTTCTCGAAATTCGGTGCATGTTTTACTATCAATAGGCTTGTGATCGACGGCTTTTGTTACATTTTCTGTTTCATGGGAATTATTCAATGTTGTGTTGCTTGTAGTTAAAGCTCTATCCTCCAGAGGACAAGAAATAAAAGCATCTGCCTACCAGTTTCATTACGAGTCAGCCATTGTTGTTTAACAGTTGAGCGCTTTACCCATGCGCAGACTGTCAGTCTAAAAATAGACATGATGCATTGGTTTCATTTCTTTTAAAATCGTTGTCATATATATTTTGGTGTATTGGAGCAAAGAAAACTTTCTTTTCTAGACCACTTTTTTCAAAATATATGCTGCATAATGCCCCAAAATAGCAACGAGAGCGAAACAAGCGCAAATTATTTGGAACGAAACCCCATCTGCGCAAATTGCAAATGACTTTTGACATGCGCAGTCATCGTTTTTGAAATGAATCAGATACGTCATGGAAATACCAAGCAAAGATTTGTGCGCAGGTCTATTTTCCACAGAAACACTATTTATAGAAGCGTTATCATCATGGTAAATTGAAATCCTCAGATCTCAGCACATAAAGAAGATGGAGTTTCATTCTCGCTGCTGTTTTTGTGTGCGTCACGAAAAACGCACAGACAAACTGTCAGTGCATCAGCAGTCAATTTATTGCGTCGAAAACGCAAGAAACGCACTCTCGCGGAAACACTGGTTTCCCCCCAGCGGCGTTTCGCCCCAGGTCGTTTCGCCCCTGGTCGTTTCGCCCCCCCTAGTCGTTTCGCCCCTGGTCGATTCGCCCCAAGAAGAAAATTCAACATATTTTGTTGAAATCTATGTGAATAGTTAGTGCAAATGTATTTGCAATGCTTTACGCGAGTAGTAATGTAGTTTAACAGTTAAAATCTTCAACACTTTTGGCTGGATAAAGATTATGTGCACGTTTTTTTTTCGTATAAAGCTATTGTGCCAGTTCATGAGAATTTAATACTTATCGCATATGCGATATCCTAAAGAAATATCAATAATATTACCTCTCATGACACAGATGTTTTCTGATGATATTCACCTTGGCTATACTATAAAGCTAGGTCTAATTTTTAGCCTAGGTCTCCATCTTAATCCATACGTTTTATGTGATATCAGCATCGGCTCTGCAGATGAGTCTGTGTTATTCGGCAATAAACTTGTATGAAATGCTCATGTTATGGTTAAGTTACAAATTTCTGCCAGGTAGAATTTCCTTGGGTTTTGAAGTCTGAAAATTCTGAAATCTCGTCATGTAGTACCGTTTAGCGCACAATCCGTTTTTCCCATTATAAAGATAATGCAAACATATTTGAAATTCATTACATTCATTTCATCTAACGTCTATGCAACGTAAAGCAATATTATATCTTGCAATTTTGACAAATCATGCTGAAGACATTTGTAGAAACTTACACATGGCAAAAGTGTTTCCATGTCTCTTTCCAATGGGTACAAAACGAATAACCATAATTACACACGAAATGATGACAAGACTTTTCACCAGTTTAATGCACCAATCGCAAACAATCAAACAAACAAACATCACTGACAACAATAAGCCCGTCTTTCTTTTGACCTCCGCTGGTCATTAATTTAGACAAGACTGCAATTTTTTACCGGCGGGCCGATAGTGGCACGAGATTAGATGATGGCTGGGCTAGCCCAATGCCCGCCCACTTCCCAGTAAGCACGTAAAATCGTACCACTATCGGCCATTCGAATGGCGTTTCACCGACAGGGCGATAGTGGCACGAGGTTGGATGCTGGCTGGGTTCCTCATGTTTTCAGCCAATGCGTGGTATATTTTCCGTACCAAACACTTACTGAGATTATAACTTGATGAGCGAAAATTGCAGTCCAAAAAGTTAATTTAACCAAAATTAGAACCCTAACGAAAACTATGATAAGAACATGTACACAAAATGATGTCAACTTCAAAAAACAAATAAGTCTCCACTGTATGCGCATCAGGGTAGATTGCACAAACGGCGGCGACTGATCTGTAACGCTTGATCCCAAAATGCTCGGTAATGGATTCCATAAAAAAGAAGTGACAGACTCGTAAAATGCTTCATAATGTGTATATTGATATGAAACCTGTTTGGAGCTAAGTGGGTTATAAAATTATTTTGTGTTGGTTATGAAATATACAAACAGGAGCTCTGTGGGCAAAGGCTCCGTCCAGTCTGCGCGTGTGCACAGATTGGTCAAAGCCTTTATTGGTCAAGTATGATCAGATAAAAAAAAACACGTATATATTACCGACGAAGTCAAAGCACGTCACCGACATATCGAAGTTTAATTGATCAATCAAGTTTTAATTGAAGCTGATTGATTGGCGTGTGTTTTTGACACCCTAGTCTTAATCCCGTTAATGACTTACAGATTAAAGATTATCTGGCCGCACACTTAAATTAGAGGCAATAAACGCCACTTTAACTGGTTGATCAGTCCCTTTTCTTAATGCAATGAGCAGATCAGCGCCACCCTGCGTATTGGCGCAGGGGTGAAGGAAATATAAAATTAATTTTATGCTATATTTCATTAGCAAATATTCTATAGAGTGTGGATCATGATCAGATGGCTTTTGAAATAAAAAAAGAGATAAATCTGGGTTCCACAAGGCTTAGTTGCTATCTTATTACTGAAGCGTGTCCATCGTTAAATTATTATCATATAATAATGCTTAAAATATCTTTATGAAGTGTATAATAGTTTAAAGGGATTTTAAAAAAAGTGGGTCGAATCGACTAGGGTAAAAAACTGGGGCGAAACGACTAGGGTCTTGGGGCGAAACGACTAGGGTGTAGGGGCGAAACGTCTAGGCATCAAATTTGGGGCGAAACGACTAGGGGCGAACTGGTCTTGGGGCGAAACGACTTGTTACCATCTGAAAGGCCCGAGGGCCCCTTCCCAAAAGTGAAAAAAAATCCCTGGATCTAATTTGTTTCTTGATGAGGCCCATACAAGTATTCCTAAGAACACCCAACATTGAACGCTGGGTGGGTAGCTGTGATTTTCCAGGGCCCAGGGGGGTCCTGATCCCAGCCCCCCCACCTATAGATCCACGCATGCAACAAAGCATCATAGGTCAAAATAAGCAAACATTTATTGAACATAAAGGTGTGGTTATTTTCTTGAAGACCTATCTCATCTTTATTTGAGTACACGTCATGAATAAGAAATACACACTATTTTATATTGATTGCTGCTTGTGCTAATAGTTACTGGATAAGGTGTTTATATGATTTACTCTTTGCATGCTGAGTAAAATGCTTATATGCCATCTGCAGACTTTTTTCAAATTTAACTTTTTCCTAAAAATTCTTTCAGGAACACTATCAGAGTGTCAAACAGGATGGATCCAGATCAGGACTGACAGAATGTCAGTCCTGATCTGGGTCTAAACTGTTTGCATAGGTTATCAGCAGACGATAAAAGTAGCCACTACTTAAGGAAAGAGAAAGGTGTTAATATGAATAATTCTAAGTTGGTATATAAAACCGACAATTTTACCAGCACATGCATGATAATTGGATTTCTACTGCGACCAGAACAGCAAGGAGCCCAGGTTAGACAAATTAATTTATGACTTTTCTTAACAAAAGCAGCTAGTGCATTGCCTGAGAGTAGGGGCTCCTTTTTCAAAAAGTTGCAATATTTTTTCGAAGAAATAATATATTGTGATTACTCATTGGACATCTTGGAAACATTTTGACACAAGTCTAAATAAGATATGGGCCACAGTGCAGGAGATTTTGGTACTAACTTATCGCAAAAATGCGTCCTTTACTCCATAATTGCGCCTTTTGACGCCTTCGAAATATCATGTAATTGAAAAAAAATTAATATTATGGAAAATGGAGCATGTGCTCTTTCGGAGCAAATGCTCCATTTTCCATACTATTTTCAAAAGAATACAATAATTTACTTAAATTTTTCTTGAACTTTTTCAATATTCTCTAAAAATAGAAAATGAAGTCATGATCTAAAAATAACCTTTGGAGTAAAGGGTTAAAAGCCCTCAAAGCTGATGTATCCAGAGGGGCTACAGGTCTAATATTTGGTCTGGGGCTTCCTCTACTTCCATACTTTGTGTATCTGAGCAGCCTAGGCTCTGGTAAGTCTGGGCATATGCCATATGTGTAGACTCACCTAAGTACTGAGATCATGTGTGCTTGCCCATATGTTTACTAATAGAGAAATAAGATAGAGCAATCTAAAGAAAGACTTCTTACGGTAAGTGTTCTAAAACTTTGAACCTTTTCTCTTCCTGTTCACAAATAAAATGTTGCTTTACAGGGCTGGAATCATAAAATGCTTGTCAGAATAGCAAGATCAGACTGCTTCTAAAGAGCCTGAGGCAGTCTGATCAGGGTCTGCCTAGTTTATCTAGGCATTATTGGCGACAAGCTAGTGTTCGAAATTTTAGAAAAGTTTGTTCTGGCACCGTAGATTTTCCTTGCCGCAAGCAGGGACCGAACCTCGGATCTATCGAGGTTATAAAGGGGCTTGATTCATCTGACACCATAAAATCAAATAAATGAGGGTCTTGATGGGGGGTCTGGTATTCACTATTCATTAAAAATTTAGCCCATTATTCATCTCATTAAAATTTTGGGTTATTCATTAAGATGAGACCAATTTTTCATTAAAAGTAAGAAAGGTGGCAAAGAAATCTGACTATTCATTATTCATTAATTTTTTCTTCAATTCATTAAAAAAATAGGATTATTCATTAATTTTTAGGCCCTCATTATTCACTATTCATTATTTTTATGGCTCATTATTCATTATAGAAAAGGGCCATTATTCACTAATCATTATACCCCATCCAGACCCTCATAGATATTTATGACATGATTTATAGTAATTAGACAATTGATGATATAAACAAAAAGAAATCCTTTTTATCCCCAAAAAAGTAAAGACATTAAGTCATATTTATGCTCCCAAAAAAGGCATCATCTAGTCACCGCTTTGTCTGCCCTTCCATCCTGTAATTCTTGTCTGCACAAATTCTCAGCAACTACTGACCTGATTTCAAGGAATCTTTATTTGGAACCTTCAATATCAAGAGTAGATGCCCATATCAGCGGCATGTACATTTATCCTAGCTTAGTACTGGTTTAACCCAGGAAGACCCGTCCCTCCAACTGAAAGATTGTTGATGGGACGTAAAGAATCAAACAAACAAACAAAATATCAGCGGCATGTTATGTTGGGATGATTTTTCTTGGAGTTACTGGTGCACAGGTTTCATATTGTACATTTCATGCCGTTATGCCCCTTTAATTGTTTTGATTGAGGGTGCCTTCAAAGTTGGATGAATAACGGATAATAATTTGTTTTATCACATGATGTCCACTCTGGGAGTGATATAATGACATGCAATAAAATCGATAAACCGCTTGTGGTTTGCAGATTTAGTAACGTTACATATTAATGTCCATTAAGATGACAAAATCTTGACATTTATGCCCAAAATGCAATTTTTAAGTAATTTTATTGTCCTGTGATAAATTCATGCTCCTGTATTATTGAATTTATTAAACTTGTTGCAATTAAGAGATAAAATGCTGGACAAGCCTCACATTTTATCTCTTCCTCAGCTCGTTTAATAAATTGAGTAAAACATGAGCACTCGTGTGAGATCCTCTATTTTGACATGTTTTCTTGCAGTTACTAGATTACAAGTTAACAACATGGAAGGCGGTGAACTTATTCGTATAGTAACCAAAGACGACGAGGAATGTTTTGTGCTAACAAAACTGAAGGCAGCTGGCAAAGAGGGGTTTGATCTGACCGTTTGCCATGATGGAATGGTGTGGACTGGTCAAGGTAGGGCCAACCTAAAATATTTTGTATTCAGGGATAAGACTTAGTGCTTTCTTTAAGAAATGAATTTCATATTTTGGATGTTCATGAATGTATGAACCCCATGAGCTCAGTTTAAATTGACTGTCTAGTTGCACAAGTTTAGATAAAATAATATTTTGAACGCAAAATAGTAAATATTTTCTTACCCATTAGTATAAACATATGTTTTGGGTGCTCAACAGAACCGTCTCAATTGAGATGGTTCTTTTGAGTACCCACAACATATGTTTTGGTTGAGAGATAAGAAAACTAATTTTTTGTTACACAGATTTAGATAAAATAATATTTGAACGTAAAATCGTAAATATTTTCTTACCCATTAGTTTAAACATATATTTTGGGTGATCAAAAGAATCGTCCCATTGAGACAGTTCTTTTGAGTACCTACATCATATGTTTTGGTTGGGAATTAAGAAAACTAATTTTTTGTTACTCTTAACTAATGGCCTGTAGATAACTTTGAACTAATGGCAATCATATTTTCATTAGTGAACCTCAGAAAAACAAAATCTCTAATAAATTTACATTTTTATTATTAGTAAATATCTAATATAGAACTTATTTATACATCAGGACATGTAACAATTTATTCTAACACATCTCGCCTATAGAGCACATGGTTAAAAAACGTGATATTATTCACAGTTTTGAAAACCTGAGGAAAACACACTCTAACTGAAGTCATTTATTACTGCAAAAAGATGTCATCCATGGCGTTAGACAGTGTTACTTCGTATTTACGCTTGAAAGACGTTACAAATACATATAATCATGTGCGACACAGCCCAACTATTGGCCGGAATTATTCAGTGCAATGGCTAAGTTGGAAAAAGCTAAAGACTTCCAATGTGTTTTCGTCGTTAATTGTGTGTTAGAATCAAAATAGATCAGCTCTAGTGCGTGAATTGTTGCGTAACCGTCAGTTGTACGAAGATAAATCACTCATGCTGCACCCTCGTGATTTGATCCTCTTTACAACTGACCCCGAAACAGTGAATAATTACACAACAATTCACGTCTAGTGCTGATCTATTTCTTAAGTATTCAATTGTACACTGCTCAAAATAATTAAAGGGGCACAATCATCACCATGCAAATGCACTCATAGTCAGACCCTTAAGTGAGTGTCAGCTATTAAAGATAATAGCATTTGCCTTGCAATTAGTATGGTTCAGGCCTCCAGATAAGAGGGTGTATTGGAAAATTATTTTCTTTATTTCTCATCCCAAACATATGTTGTGGGTACTCAAAAGAACCGTCTCAATGAGACGGTTCTTTTGAGCACCCAAAACACATGTTTAAATTAATGGGTAAGAAAATAATTAAAATTGTACGCAAATAAAATGTCTTTATCTTGCTCTATGAGTATGTTAACTCGTCAAGGATGATGCTTGTTGATAAGAATGAAGTAATCACTTCCAGTAAATCTCTGTGAAGCGTGAAATTTTGTTCTATTTTTTCAAAATTAAAGAAGACGAATATATCAAACACTAAAAGAGCATTGTTTCTGTATATTCCATACCCTTTTAATGTAGCATAAATCATTAGGTTATGTTATAAATAAATTCCTAAGATTCTACAGATTTCCAGAAAACCTCATCATTTTCAAAAAAATCAAAAATTACAACATTTGAGCCATGGACTTGGGCAGCGTGTTTTACCTAAACTATTTTTGACCTGATACTTTGGGTTTCTTAACAAGCGTAGCAAAAGAAATTGGGGTTCTGCTTCATTGTCTAGTGAGTGTAATTGTTTGGCTATTGGATGGGGGTTACCAGTATGATGCACCTATGGAAAATTATCAGGTGTTCCTTCAAATATTATTAGCAGTGTATTTTTAGTGTATTGTATTGTCGCGATTTTATTAACATGACACAGGTGCATAATTTCACGGTTAGTGCACAGGATATTTTACCTTCCGTCGACTTTCGGTATTTACCGTAAGTTTTACAAGAATTTTGCAAGTTCTAATGCAGATAATGAAACGTTTTGCAATGTACCACTGACTAGTCAAGTGGTTTTGGTACAGAGTTTACAACCAAAAGGTCCTGAGTTCGAGTCCACGTAAATTCTTTTTTTTATGTATTCTACCTCTTTATTTGATTTGTTTAACTTCATTATTATAGATGTATCACGACCTCTGAGTATGTCTTTTGGATCATTATATTCAAAAGGTTGATGCGTAACGCATACACTGAGCCAGTCTGTCTGGAACATCTACTTGCTTCAAAATAGAATAGTATACGTAATAAAACGCCTGAAACCCCTCTTTCTAGATCCGTATTTTCAATTTTGTAAATATAGTCACACGTTTATCTATACTTGGATTTGTTATTATTTTTGTTTGGACCCTCACCGAGAACGTTAACCATACGCTCGATATGTAAAGCTGAATCTCTGTGCTTTTGACATATTTTTAAAGAAATTGAAGATATTCAAAATAAACCTGTTTTGCCTTAGTGCAAAGACTTGCTGCATACTTTTCTTCAGACATTTTCCCACTGAACTTAAGTTCAAACAACTTGTATAGTGAATACATTTTAACCATATGTTTTGGCTATAATATGGAACAATATTTTCCAATAATCTCTGAAGATGTTTTGGACAGATTGGCTCATTTTACGCATTACGCATCAACCTTTTGAAATAGAATGATCCAAAATTTCATTCCTCAGAGGTCGTGGTACATCTATAATAAATGAAATTAAACGAATCGATTAAAGTAAAAAAAAAAACCACACACACACACATGGACTCGAACTCACGACCTTTTGGTTGTAAACTCTGTATCATAACCACTTGACTAGTCAGTAGGACGGTACAAAACGTTTCATTATCTGCATAAGTTATTGCAAAATTCCTGTAAAATTTACGGTAAATACCGAAAGTCGACGGAAGGTAAAAATATCTTGTGCACTAACCGTGAAATTATGCACCTGTGTCAGGTTAATGAAATCGGACAATAAAATGGAACAAAGTAAGCAAGGGTGCGAAGATCAGGAATCAATATAATCAAGTACCACACCTGACCGAGGATACCAATGGGAAAATGACAAACTCACAGTTATACACCACAAACGAAAGCCAAGAGGTCAGCCCTTTCCCAGCAGGTGACCACAAGGCACATATAAAAGGACCATCCAATGTGATTTTGGACAGTAGAGGCCTGTTTTGCACATGCATGTAATCCAGGCACAGCTTGCCATCAATCACAACAACATTGTCACTTCTACCGAATGAATTGGCCATAAACATATTTCATGTACATGTCTGCTTTGTCACATGCAGCTGTCAGTTGTATTTCTGTTGTTCAAGGAGTTTTGAATGGTTGTGAAAATCCAAATTCAATATAGGCTTGCTTTGAAATATTAATTGAGCCAGTGCATGAGATTTCCAACATTTTGACAAGTGTAGACTCAGACCAGCCTGTGCAGACTCCTTTTAAGCTTAGAAACTCCAAATGGGTTCAGTCAGTAACTTAACAATCATAGAATACTGGAGCGACTAGCAAAGGCCAGCGCCCTAGATAAGCTTTTGGGTCAATTGGGTATTTACGCAACCTGGTTATCCTCAATTGCGTACTTGCAAAAACAATTGCATATTTTCATATTTTTTTACGCCACTTTTTTTTCTGTGATTACACATTTTCTTATTGCATGAAGCCATCGAGAATGTACTTGCAAAGTCTGCCTTTCTAAAGTATCAAACTAGCGGATTTTATTGTACCTGAGACAAATCTCATCCCCTTGTTGACATTCAAGCGTGTACACTTTGCAAAGTCTCACTTTCATCATAGTTTTTTTCCGCGAAATACTTGACTCCGGCTGGGCACCGATATTTTATTCATAAAGTGGAGTTATTTTGCGCTCTCGCTAGTTGAAAAAAATCAATACCCGACTGGCATTTGTTTATTACCCAAATGGAAATGAAATGGAGCAAATGGTACGCAATGACATCGCATGTAATTGCATACCCATCGTTTGAATTGCTTTCAGTACGCACACATTTCATTTTAATTGCTTTTTTGAGGATTTTAATTGCGTATTTATGCAAATACGCTGCTTATCTAGGGTGCTGAAAGGCTCTGATCAGACTGTGCTGATCAGACTGCGCATATGCCCAGGCTGATCTGAGGCTTTGCTGGTCGCACATACCACATTGTTGGAAATCTCATGCATTGGCTCAATTGATAAAACAAGTTTTTTACCAAATCATAGGTCCAGATAAGCAAATGAGTTTTTGTAAATTTGTGATTATCATCTTTTCCATCAGTCTAAACGTAAGCTCTGGGTGCATGTAAGAACCGTCTTGTTGAGAGGGTTCTTTTGAGTAACCCCAACATTGTTTTGTTTGAGAAATAAGTAAAATAATGAATGGAGGAGGGTGATACATGTAGCTCAGTGGTAGAGTGTTAGACTTGAGCTTGAAGGGTTGCTGGCTGCTCAAGACTCACTGGAGGCATTACAGTGTGCCATTGAGCAAGACAATTATTCCTCTGCTTCATACTGGGTCAACTTAGGAAGACAAGAAATTGTCCTGGAATGACTGAAAAATTGTTGACTGGAAGGTAAAGCATCAACACAAACAAAAATAATTTATGATAATATGGGCCTTGTCGCGAGAAAACCTGTCTTCGGGAATTTCCGATGAAGCAAGACTCAAACCAATCTCCTCAGCTACAGAGACCAGCTAGAAAATTGAGAATTCACGTGTAGTAAGCTTAGATATGGTGCTTTTCAAAAAGCGAATAAGAAAGGCGCTGATCAGACTGCGCGGAGGCTGGTCTGCGCCTTTGTTGTTCGCAAACCTCCGAAGACAGGTTTTTCGCGACGAGGCCCATATTGTAATATGTATTTTGCACACCTGCATTTGTTTTTTAACCCGTGCTTCTTAAAGTGTCTGAAGAGGATCTGGACACCCTGGCTACACATATGAAAATGGATTTCAACCCCTATGTAGCTCAGACAGTCGAGGCACTAACTACCATGAAGGACTCTCAAGATGTGTACCAGTATAATTTGAAGAGGCAAAAAGACTCAGTTGAATTAGTCTGGAAAAAGCATGTGCCCATGGAAGATATTACTGTAAGAATCATTAGTTTTATTTTGTGCTGAAGATATGATAAGACAAAATTTTTGAGCATAAAATTGTAAATATACTGAGGGAAAAAAGTTTAGCAATTATTTATAATGGGGTTTCCCATAGATGATCTCTGAAGCATTAGATCTTTTTAATTGGCAGGTTCGCAAACATGTCAGTTGTTTGAAAATGATCTAATGGCCACCCGCAAGTGGTCAAAAGAAACAAAATCCGACTTCATATTGAGGATTTGATCTGCTGAGCATTTTAATCTCAAGCATTATTCAATTGAAAGGGAGGTAATTTGGAGAAATACGATTTTCAACTAAAAACTGTTCGAAATGGGTGAACAAAACATTCAGTTTTAAACCGTTTTTCACTTTCTTGCTTTCGGATCTAAACATTGGACAGAAAAAGGAAACTTTTAGCCGAAAACTATTCACACTATTGCCAGATAAGCTGTTTTAGCGAGGGGGCATAAAATCAGACTTTACATTATGTGAAATGTCAAACTGTTAATGTCATCATACACGTGAACGTTTGTAAACATATATTTTTGACACTATGTAATTTAAAGTCCTATTTCTTCTAAACTGTGAATCCTCAAAGTATATTGCTAAACTTTTTTCCCTCAGTATATTTTCTTACCCATCAGATTTAACATATGTTTTGGGTGCTCAACTGAACCATCTCCTTGAGACGGTTCTTTTGAGTACCCACAACCTATGTTTTTTTAGAAATAAGAAAATTATTATTTTGGTTTACACTCTTAACTAAAGTCCTGGGGTTTTGTAAGTGGAGCTTGTTAGCATTTGTTCTGTCAAATATCTAGACAGTCTTTCAATCTGTCTTACATCTTTTTTGGTGTCAATGATAGGTCATCCCAGCCTGTCAAGCTGCACCCATGGTAACAATTATTATGATAAGGGTTTTGTTAAAGAAGCTTGTTAGTATTTGTTCTGTCCATTTATCCATCTGTCTGTCTTTCAATCTGTCTTGCATCTTTTGTGGTCACAATGATAGGTCATCCCAAGCTGCACCCATGGTAACAATAACTAAGTAACTTGTTACATGATTAGTTCCAAGATTAAAAAAGCATGTATTCAACAAAATGGGCCTTGACACTAGCAAGCCTGTCTTCTGGGTTTGCAAACAACAAAAGTGCAGACCAGCCTGTGTATTCCAATAGTCTGATCAGCGCCTTTGTTATTTGCTTCCTACAAAGTATGATATTCTAACTTGCTTCATGTATAATTTTAACATTCTAGGTACTGTTTGTCTATGTAGCTGAGCAGACTGGTTTGAACATGACCTGATCAGAAATCTCGAAGACAGGTTTTCTTGCGATGAGGCCCAAATAGATCATTTCTCACATCATGGCAAATAAATTTGTCAATAAGAATGGGATAAAGGAATTAAGAGCTCATTTAAGAAATGAATTCAATTTTTGGAATGTTCATGGAGTCATCAATACTTCGGGTCTCTTGCAAAGTAAGTGAAGCCCAAAGGGCTTCACGTTAACTTTGCAAGAGACCCGAAGTATTCATGATTCCATGAACATTCCAAAAATTGAATTTATTGCTTATATTTACATTTTGTTATAAATATCTAAAATATAAAAAAAAATTGATTTAGGAATTAAAACAGTTTTGTATTATTATAATCCTATTAACGGTTTAGTCAGAGTGTAAAATGGAAAAGCAGAACAGCCAGCTTGAACACGGACAGCCAATGGAACAAACAAGAGGCTTGTTTTGCATGTGCGACTCAGGTGGGGCTCGCTGTCAATTACAACACCAGTGTCACATCTGGCGAATGATATCGACGTTCGAAGTGAGTTGCATGGGCAAGTGAGCTTGGCAGCTGTCAATCTTTTGAATTGACAGAAAATGCGGTAAATTGTGCTTTAGTTTAACTTCTCTATCTGACTGGCATTGCTCCCTAATTTTCCTGGAGGGAGAACTTCTCCCTACCGTCAGGGCCCAGCTTGAGCCCTGAAGTTTCATCCATGTACATTTTAGGCCTTCTAGTTTTCATTTGATTGGTCTCAAAAAATTTGTCAAACTGTTAAAGAGGAAACATGGGTTTAATTTTCTTCTATTTTTAAAGCAGGGATGAATTATCAGTTTCTGCCTTGATTATCAAGTACTGCTTTGTTACCTGCGTCGCTTTAGCGAAAGCAGGTCTAGTAGTGGGTCCACTCCGTCCGTCCGTCCGTCTGTCCGTCCGTTCGTCCGTTCGTCTGTCCGCAACAATTTTGGGGTGCCTAGTTTGTGTAATCTGTAACTTTAACAGTTTTCATTCCTATATATTCCAACTTTGCCAAATGATTGTCCATACATTGAAGATGTGCACCTCCTATTTTGTGCAGATTTGATAAATATTTTCTCATTTTTTAAGGGTGTTGAACTTAGGCAATTTTTCCTTCAGAAAAGCATAGGGGGTGTCAGGTTTGTGTAATTTGTAACTCATAAAGTTTTCATTCCTTTATATTCAAACTTTGCACTATGATTGTTCACACATTGAAGATGTGCACCTCTTACTTTGTGCACATTTGATAAATATTTTCTCATATTTTAAGGGTGTTGAACTTAGGACAATTGTCCTTCCGAAAAGCATAGGGGGTGTCAGGTTTGTGTAATCTGCAACTCAAATAGTTTTCATTCCTTTATATTCAAACTTTGTATAATGATTGTTAACACATCAAAGATGTGCACCTCCTATTTTGTGCACATTTGAAAAATAATTTCAAATTTTTTAGGGGTGTTGAACTTAAACATTTTTTCCATCCGAAATACTTGGGGGGTGTCTGGTTTGTGTAATCTGTAACTCCAACAGTTTTCATTCCTTTATATTCAAACTTTGCACAATGATTGTTCATACATTGAAGATGTGCACCTCCTATTTTGTATACATTTCATTAATAGTTAATTCATTTTGGGGAGTCTTGAACATAGACATTTTTTCTCTGTAAAATGCTAAGAGGCTGTCTGGTTTGTATAATCTTAACTCCAAAAGTTTTCATTCCTTAATATTTAAACTTTGCATAATAATTATTCATACAGTGAACATGTGCACCTCCTATTTTGTGCACATTTGATTAATATTTGCTCATTTCTTCTTGAATATTTTATCCATCAGAAATGCTTAGGGGGTGTCTGTGACTCCAGCAGTTTTCATTCCTTCATGTTCAAACTTAATATGATATGATTGCTCACACATTGAACATGTGTGCACCATATATTTTGTGCATATTTGATAATATTTTTGGGATTGTTGAACTTAGACATTATTAAGTCTTCACCACCGTTGGAGTGCTTACATTGTTTATTTGTGTAATCTGTAATTCAAACAGTTTCATTCCTTTATATTCAAACTTTGCATAATGATTGTTCACACACTGAAGATGTGCACCGGCGACGCAGGTCCAGAGCAGAGTTTGGTCTTGTTTATTAACAGTTTAAGCCTTTATGATTTACACACGACCGCTGAAGGAAGTACATTATGATTCACCCTTTAAACTCCACAACCCCTAAACCTTTAACCCGCAAGTAATTTTGTCCTGAAAATGTCTGATTGTTACGTCTCTTGCATATATTCGGGTTAACTTCAGAGTAGATTTGATCATGGATGAACACAAACACTCTGATCAGATCTGGTTCCATATTGTTTGCAATATAGGCTACCTAAGCACACCAGCAGACAAGAGAGTAGACACAAAAGTGACTGGTGGGAAAAGGGGTAATTTTAAGCTGACAAAATATTCTAAATTTGTCTTGAGCTATCGGACATACAACTTCTTAAAGAATTTTTGTGATAATTTTGGGCCTTTAGTTAAGAGTGCATACAAAAAAATTAGTTTCCTTATTTCTCAACCAAAATATATGTTGTGGGTGCTCAAAAGAACCGTCTCGGTCAGACGGTTCTTTTGAGCACCCAAAACTTCTGTTAAAAATGATCGATAAGGAAATATTTACAACTTTACGCTCCAAAATTTTGTTTATCTAAACCTATGAACGTACCATGTCCTATTCTGTTGAGGCTTTTAATGCCAATATTTAGAAAATATCCTGCTGCTGAAGTTTCAAAAATCACACACATCGTATTCATAATGACACTTAATTCGAACATATAGAGACATAACATCCATAGGGTCAGTTAAACAATTTTTTTAGCGTAAAATTGTGATTATTTTCTTACCCATCAGTATAATTATATGTTTTGTGTGCGCAAAAGAACAGTTTCATCGAGATGGTTCTTTTGAGTATCCACAACATATGTTTTGGTTGAGAAATAAGAAAAATAATTTTCTGGTACGCACTCTTATCTGCAGACCTGAACATCTAAGTTAGACATCTCTAAGAGAACTTTTTTTTTGCATTATTATCAAATTTTTGGGGGTCAAACTGTTCAAAAAGTGCAAAGTACACCAGATGAACATAGCACATATTACGAAAAGATGTATCAGGCTCTGAGGTTACAGTACCTTACTTAATTTTTTGACCAATTGGGTATGTTGCTCACTTCTTTTACATTCATTTGGGTATTTCAAATTTTTATTGGGTATTCAAAAATTCTAAGAAATGCTTGTTTGCATATTTTTCTTTTTTCAATCGGGTATTTTCGTAGGTATTAAAACTTTCCATGATTTTACAGTTTGTTTTAGACATATTCACTCCCAAATCGAAGCTACTTTCAGTTTCGATTTCAAGGATGTCTATCATTGTTGAAACTTTAGGATATAATTCTGAATCTTGGTCAGACACACTTATAAAGCAGTTCAATAACGGTATCAACAATACCTTAACGAAGAGAGACTTAAATAACCCTTATTCTGTTGCTTTGCTGAACAAAATTTTTCGCCCTCCCTTCGACTTGGCAGCCATTTTGGGCAAAACACATTTTTTTTCCAATACTGGTTCTCTGCTATCATTCAATTATTGTATAATTATAGAATACATGCTGAAAACCAGTCAGTTGACTGTGTTTTTTTAGCCACTCTGAACTAAAACCGAACCGCAAACGGTGCAACCTCAAGAAAAGTGTCAAACATCCTTCCAGTCTATCTTTTCCCAGAAAATTGGGGAGTTACGGACGGCAAAGTGATAAAAGATGGTAAACACGGCTATTTATTTGCATTGCGTATTCAGAATTTCTCTTGCGTTTTGCTACGCTACCGATTCAGTTCTAATTGCTTTTTTTTATAATTATCCAATACCCTTACTATAAATTAAGGTACTGGGTTATAAAACATTTTTCATGCTCAACTCATCTGGACATAAATTTCAACTGCTCATAAAAACTAAAATGCTTTTTTATTGCTTTCAAACTTTCCCAAAATAAATGTTAAAACTAATGGATAAGAAAATATTTACAATTTTCTCTGAAAAGTTATTGCCTAAATGGACTTATTTCGAAACTGTATCTGAATTTACATTCGATGAGGCAATGTTTTATTGCTCTCAAACTCTCAGATATTGTATTTATCATGCTGATAAATATTAAAATGCCAACAATTGTCTGATTGGCCAACAATTTACAATTATAAGCATGTTAAATTTTATGCTTAGTTAAGTTGTGCACGGAAAAAGGGCCAGATCTATTATTGCAGGTGTTTTTATGTCAAAAAAGGTGAACAATGTAGTATGGTAACTGTGGTCTAACCAAATGTATACTTAAGGCTCCTATATGACTGTGTACTTTGGCAAACAGTGAAACCCAGATAAAAAATGCATCCAGAAATTAAACAAACAACATGGGTGGGGTTGAATCAGTGTGGAAAACACAGACTGACTAAGGCCTTTAGTTAGGAATACATAACAGAAAAAATATTTTCTTATTTCTCAACCAAAACATATGTTGTGGGTACTCAAAAGAACTGTCTCAATGAGACGGTTCTTTTGAGCACCCAAAGCATCATCTTGATGAGACGGTTCTTTCGAGCACCTAAAACATATGTGAAAAATTATGGGTAAGAAAATATTTACAATTTTACGCAGAAAAAATCTGTTTATCTAAAGCTATGCTGACTCATGCCCTAGCTGTTCACAGTCATGAAATAAAGGATTTCTGCAAACACCAGACATACATCACAAATCTCAGCAAGTTAGGCATGCGGCTTGTACTTTCGTCTGTCACAAAAAATTACTCAACAACGGCTAAGCTCTTTGCACTATCCTATAAGTGTCCCTCAAGAAATGAAAATCGATAATCATGAAAAGACCTCCAAGATGCAAGAACCTAATGATCTATGACCCATCAAGTTCAAGAAGTCAATTTTTGTCCAAATTCAAAATAATTTCATGGAAATGTTCCCAATGATGTATTATACCAAAATTGCACAAATGGTTTTGCTCTGCTCAACAAAAGGCAGCCAGAGCTCTAGATAAGAAATATCTTTATACAGCATTTCCTCCTGAACCGCTGGTCCAAATTCAAAATAATTTAACAGAAATGTTCCTCATAAGACCATGTAGCATAATTTCACAATTGGTTCCTTGACTGAACAAAAGGGTTGCCAGACCTCTAGATAAGAAATATCTTTAAATGGCATCTCCTCCTGAACAACGGGTTCAAATTCAAATAATATCACAGAAATGTTCCTCATAATGCCCTCTACCAAAATTGCACAAATTTTTCCACTGCACCTGAACAAAAGGGCTGCCAGAGATGTAGATAAGAAATATCTTTAAACAACATCTCCAAATTCAAAATATTTTCACAGAAATGTTCCTCGTGAGCCCTCTACTTAAATTGCTCTGAATGTTCAGCTCGGCTGAACAAAGTGGCCACAAGTGCTAAAAATAGAGCTACATCTTAAACATCATCATGTATGAGCCAGAATTCAGGTGAGCCAGGGTCCTAGCCTCAGGGCCCTCTTGTAACTGCAGCATAACTTTTTAGCACAAATTGTTCAGTATTAACATGGGTGAAAGTTTTCAGGATTAATCCTGAATTCAGGATTTTGAGGCTGACTTTCTTTGGAAAGTCAGCCTCAAAATGCTGAATTAAGGAGATTATAATAGCTTCTGTGATTAGTTTTCAGATTATCTAAACACAATTAATTATTTTAACTTTAAATTATCCAATTTTGTAGACATCATAAAATTTGAATTTCTAAAGTTCAGGATTTTGGAAATTTTGAACTTTCATCCTTGTATTAAGCATGTGCATGTCTCTGTGATAAGCCAGTCACGTGGATGGATTAAGGAAATGGCACGTGATGTTTTGCCTATGAAACTGCGATAAGTGGATCATTAGCAAGTACATGTACATTCAGTTCACAGGTGTGCGGTAAATGGCAAACTGTGAAAGCCTCAAGAGCAAACTGCAGCATGTGCATGTCACTGTGATAAGCCAGTCACGTGGATGGAATAGGAAAATGGCATGTGGTGTTTTGCCTATAACACTGCGAAAAGTGGGTCATTAGCAAGTACATGTACATTCAGTTCACAGGTGTACGGCATAATTGAAAATTAAGAAAGCCTGATCAGACTGCTTCAAGAGCAAACTGCAGTCTACTGGTACTCTGATTCAGACTGACTGATCAAGCATGTGTGTTGGTTATTCAATGTTAATACATAGGTGAAAGTTTACAGAATCCTGCCTAAATTCAGGAGGGGAATATAGGATTAAGGAATGCTGCAGCCAAGCAGCCAAGCAGAGAGGAGATTATAGGAATGCCCTTCATCTGTCCATCCATCCGCACCAAAGAAGTACACTTCAATATAGGTTATGGATACTTTTAGTATATTTAACCCTTAATGCGCCAATCGCAACAAAAGTCGTCTGCTTTTCTCGTCTGCTGAAATGTTAAAGATGCCTCTATGGCAAACAGTGTGGACCCAGATCAGAGTGCTCCTATAGGAGCAGTCTGTTCTGGGTCCATGCTGTTTGCTTCTATATTTAATTCGTCAGTAATGTTTGGCAATTATTTGCAGCAGACGACTTTAGCACATGACATTTTCAGATGCATTTTTTCTTGGCGCTTTAAGGCTTAAATAAGAAGGATGTTCATTAAACTTTGGTCAAATGTTTATCTCAGTAAGACAGTGTACAGAACCCATGTCTCAGCTGCACAGACTAAAAGTCAAGGTAACAATTGAAGGTCATGAGATTTAGTCTTGAATTTCATGTTAGCTCTATAATTTGATCTGTTAAAACATTTGGCCCCCAGGGAATGTGGCTTATCGCGATAAGGCAAACTTTAAAAATCTCCTCTCAAACCAGTGATCAGAATTCAAAATAATTTGGTAAGAAATGTTCACTGGATGACCTTCAACAAAGCTAAAACAAATTTGATCCTTCAAAAAAAATATGGCCACCAGGGGGCATAGCCAGTTCCCCTTAATTAAGTTCCCATATTTCGGATAAATATATCTTGGTTATTTATTATTTTATTCTACAGTTTCAGTTAGGATCGGCTAAATTGAAAAAGCGCACAGACTCAGCAGAATTCATCACTCGACTCTTCAACCACTGTATATCGAGCATGAAGGAGCTGGGAGAACAGATACAACTTCTAGAGACGGACAATGAAAGACTCTCTCAAGAAAGGATTAATGCTCTTAAGGTAAAGGACAATCTTAATCGGTTAACTCTTTACTGCATAGGCTATTTTTAGATCATGACATCATTTTCTATTTTTAGACAACATTGAAAAAATTCAAGTGAAATTTAAGTTATGTTTGAATGGATTTTTTTTAAAATATTATGGAAAATGGAGCGTTTGCTCCAAAAGAGCAATGCTCCATTTTCCAAAATATTTTCAAATACATGATATTTCAAAGGCGTTATAATGGAGTAATAAGGGTTAAAAGACTTACCACAAATGACCTACCACAAAAGACTTCTCTCAAGTAATTATTAATGCTATGGGTCAAAATTAACGAAATGGTTTCTGCTAGAGACTCAGACATCGAAAGGTTCACTCAAGGAAGGATTATTTCTAAGAAGGCTTTTCAATGAATCTTTTGAGTTTATAAATCAAAATTTGAGCCAGTGCATGAGATTTCCAACAATGTGGTATGTGCCACCAGCAAAGCCTCAGATCAGCCTGCACATATGCTCTGATCAGAGCCTTGGCTAGTCGCTTGAGTATTCTATGATTGTTAAGCTACTGGGTGAACACCATTTGGAGTTTCTAAGCTTATAAGGAGGCTGCACAGGCTCATCTGAGTCTACACATTTAAAAAATGCCACATTGTTGGAAGTCTCATGCACTGTCTCAAATCGTTATAAAATACTGGTTCTGATATGTCCTGTTGCAGAAATATTTCTAAACCAACATTACGTTTGACAATGGACTCTGTGTGCCCAGGATGGTTTAAGTTTAATTCCATATTTCAATAATCTTGTATTAGTAAGAAATCAAATTTTGGATAAAACTGTAAGAATATTTAGAATAACCACCATATACGGTAAATGTTCTAAAATTTCAAAATACGAGGTGCCTGCCCAAAAGGCATATACAAACAGCACAGACCCAGATCAGACTGCTTCTGAAGAAGCAGTCTGATCCGGGTCTTCCCTATTCGAAATTTTTGCATAATACAGTAAAACCTGTGTAAAACGGCCACTCTCAGAAAGACAGAAAATTGGTTTTCAAGACCAATTATGGCTTAATGCAGGTCATAAGTATTGCAGAATGCTCGAAGGGGGGCATTCTGCAATACTTTCCACCTTCATTAAGCTACCATTTGTCATTAAGATCTTTGTTTTGTCTATTTTTGAGTGGCCGTCATTTTACTTTCAGAGGTTAGAGAAATGTGTAGTAGCAAAAGAAGAAATTGAACAAGATCTTTACTCAAAGGTAACTGACACTAACTGCATGACTAAAATTTACTCCAGAAATTTTGTCCCAGCTGACCTAATCTTATTGGGACATTTGGAAATTGCCTTAGAACCTAGGAAATGGTCCAGCAAAAGAATGTTGACCCTGAAAATGACACTTCATTCTTAACCTTCACCTTGCAGAAGCTGGATATATCCTGTTTTTCACTCAGCATTCTCATTAATGGAAAATTGTTTTGGGCAAATTTTCCTTACACAGTCTGTGACAGAAATTCTGTTTCTATGGCAAACGTACTCAAATCTCGAACACAAAAAAAATAATCATTATTTACAGTGTTTGTAAATTTAGAAATTAAGTTTCAGGAAAAGTGTGACTTGTAATTTTAGGAAGTGGTCTTTACCATGAGCAGAAACGATATATATGCAAGTCAAAATGCGGTTAGTATGTGTTGAAAAAATGGCAATATGATTCTGCACATGGTTGTTAGTCAGCTACCGATGTCAGGTCATCATCGGACCACTAGCGAGGCGCCATTTATATGATGTTTCGCTGGCGGGCCAATGGTGGCCCGTTTTGGTTACTGGGTATAGGTTTTCTTAGGAACACAGGTACAGATCCCCTTTCCCCATTTAAAAAATAAAATATATAAAAATTAACGTCAAAACTTTGGACCTGGACTAAGTTCAGGATTTTGGAAATTTTGAACTTTCAGCCATATTGTTACAATATTACTCATATGAGCCTCGACGCGAGAAAACCTGTCTTCAGGGGGTTGCGAACAACAAAGATGCAGACCAGCCTGCACATCCCCACAGTCTGATCAGCGCCTTTGTTATTCGCTTTTTCGAAAGTATCATACCTAGACTTGCTACTAGCGAAATTTCAAGTTTCTAGCTAGTCTCAGTAGCTGAGGAGGCTGGTTTGAATTTCACTTTGTCGGAAACTCTGAAGACAGGTTTTCTCGCATCGAGGCCCATATTGTGTAAACCCTAATTTTGTTTTCTTTTACATTTCAGTTTACGTTTGTGCTAAATAGCAAGAAAGAAAAGATTAGACAACTTAAAAGACATAGTAAATTGCACTTATTATACCCTTAACTGTTGAATCCCTCTTGTAGCTAGTAGATATAAAGATTGATACTAACCCTTTACTTGCCATTCACAGCAATTAATGTAGATTCGGAAATTTTCACGAGAATTTTATATTCGCGAATTGCTTTAAAAGACATATTAGTGATGTGATAACTTAGCAATTAAGGCAAGATTTACCTATATCAATAAAAGACAGAGTGATTTTGTCATTTCAGGAGGGTTTTATTTTCAAGAAACTTCGCACGTGCAAAGATAAAGTCCTCGCAAAAATTTCCGAATTTACAGTGATGTCTGCTTGCTCTTCTACTGATGTACTTTGGTAGTCTATATAACATAAAGCGGGCAGCCCAGTGGCTCAGTGGTAGAGTGCTTGTCTCGAGACCGAGAGGCCACAGGTTTGAGCCTCATGGGTGTCACTGCGTTGTGTCCTTGAGCAAGACACATTAATCCTAGCTTAGTACTAGTTCAACCCAGGAAGACCCATCCCTATAAAATTGAAAAATTGTTGATGGGACAAAAAGAATCGAATCAATCAAAATGACACAGTAGCTCAGTCGGCAGTGCTTGACTCAAGATCAAGAGGTCCTTGGCTCTAGCCTCACTTGAGACACTGTGTCATTTCCTTAAGCAAGACTCTGTATTCTGGCTGCTTAATACTAATCCAATCCTGGAAAATGTCCAGACATCATGAGACATGTCTGAAAAATTGTTGACTGGGACATTAAGTACTTAATCAGCACAATAAACAAAATGGATCTCATGTAGTATACATGGAGTGCCTCAGACTTGTGAATGCATCCATAATGATTCAAAGCATTTGTAATGGGTGTGAAACCTATATGTTCCCTATAAATGTAACACACATCCACCCAAGCTTATAGAAAAAATGTTATGGTAAATGTTCTAAAATTTCAAACACTTTTCCCTTTCTGTACTCAAATAAAATTATGGTTTTAAAGACTGGAATTCACAAACTGCTTGTCAGAATAGCAAACAGGGAAGACCCTGATCAGACTGCTTCTTCAGAAGCAGTCTTATCTGGGACTGCACTGTTTGTCTAGGCCTTTTTGGCAGGCAGCTAGTGTTCGAAATTTTAGAACATTTACAGTGGGAATGCACAAAACTATATCTGAGCAGAAAAGCGCAGCAGCAAACAGTGACTTGCTCACAGGAAACTCAATTTTCAAGTCTCTAACACTTATTTCTATAATTGTTTTCAGACTTTTTTTTCAAACTCACCTTCAGTATTTTTCAGTTGTCTAACTGTCAAAGTTTTTAAAGTTTTACCTGCCAGATGGATGAGTTGAAGTATCGGATAAGAACTAGCCATTTTCTTTTCATTGAATTTTGTGTTGAAAAGTTGGAGCCTTTTTTGGATAGGGAAAGAGTTCCAAAACTCACTTTTCCAGAAATATGCAATGTTGAAGGCCTCCCTTTACAGGTCTCCAAATAAAAGTGCATAATTGAAAAAAATCTTATTTCTTACCCAAAACATATGTTGTGTGTACTCAAAAGAACCATTTCAATGAGGTGGTTCTTTAGAGTTCCCAATTGTTTGAATTGATTTGTTTGATAGTATTATGACTTTTTAACACTATAAGATTTCTTACCTGGCCCTATGCCTTATACATGTAAGTACTCACATCCTGTTGTTGTTGTTTATTGTGTGTGTGTTTTTTTAGAAAATATGGTTAAATTCCTTATACAATGGCTAATGGACTTGAAATTACGATGTGTTAACCCATATTTATAGTATGCACAGGGAGGGTTATACTGTTTTTACATTCATTTGTCCATACATCCCTCTTCATGTATGTATGTCTGCCAATGACATTTTGGTATTTTCCTAATAGCATGAATCACCCGGGTCTGATTTGGAAAACATAACACACATGTCCAGCTGAAAGAGAGGACCTCATAGCAAAGGTTTTAGACACTCTGTCATAGCCAGGGGTCAAAGTTCACATGTACTGAACTTGTTTCCACTTTTTATCTTCTTAACCTTATGGCTTATTATTAACATGCATGTCCACCACTGGTAGACAATGTGCAGACCCGAGGTTTCAGACACCCTGTGTCAAGGTCGTAGGTCACATGTACAGAATTTGTGCCTGCCTTTCTTCAAAACACCTTGTTTGATGCTCTAAGTATTTCACAAACACATGACCACCTCAATAGTGACGGTTTTAGATGCCCTGATTCATGATCAAGGTCATTGTGAGTGATCAAAGATCACATGTACAGATTTTGTGTCTCTTCCATACCTCATGAACCCCTGCTCTGATTTAAAAAAAAAAAACAGGTTTAGATTAATAAGATTTCAGCGTAAAAATGTAAATATTTTCTTATAATAACCCATCAGTTTTAACATATGTTTTTGGTGCTCAAAAGAACCGTCTCATTGAGACGATTCTTTTGAGTACCAACAACATATGTTTTGGTTGAGAAATAAGAAAATTAAAATTTCGTTACACTCTCTTAACTAAAGTTCTGAAAAATCATACACATGTGACGTCCAGTTCAATGAGACACCTTGCAGAGGAATACTTACAGTTATCCTGCTACTAGGTCTTATTCATAGGCAGAGTTTTGCCTTACCCTTGATAATACTTTTCCTTTATTGACAATTACTGAGCAGGGGATATATAATATACTTTTTCATTCAAATTAAGATGCCAATGATGGGGCTTCTGGTTTGTTGAACCTCTATCTTTTTTCATTTACCCAAAGATGTATGTTCTTAAAAAGGTTATCCTTTGGAAGCAAAGAATGCACCAAAGAACTGAAACTAGAGTGTGCAAATTTTCTGGGCCAGACTAGATAGTTTCGGCCATTTATGCCTCATCAGTGACCCTCTTATAGTTTCAAAGTTCCACAATGAAACCCATAATCCAAAAGAACTGAAACTAGAGTGTGCAAATTTTCTGGGCCAGACTAGATAGTTTCGGCCGTTTATGCCTCATCAGTGACCCTCTAATAGTTTCAAAGTTCCACAATGAAACCCATAATCCAAAAGAACTGAAACTAGAGTGTGCAAATTTTCTGGGCCAGACTAGGTAGTTTCGGCCGTTTATGCCTCATCAGTGACCCTCTAATAGTTTCAAAGTTCCACAATGAAACCCATAATCCCAAAGAACTGAAACTAGAGTGTGCAAATTTTCTGGGCCAGACTAGATAGTTTCGGCCGTTTATGCCTCATCAGTGACCCTCTTATAGTTTCAAAGTTCCACAATGAAACCCATGATCCCACAGGACAAGAAAATGATGTCTGGGATATTTTAAACGTTATGTTTCATCTTTCAGTGGAAGGAGGTGTAGTAGATGAGGAAAGTGCCAATGAAACTCAAGCAGGTAAAACAGGGGCAGTTAAACCCTTAAAGGGTCAATCACAACAAAAGTTGTCTGCTTTTGTTGTCTGCTGACATGTTTTAGAAGCCTTTTGGTCAAGCAGCGTAGACCTAGATCAGACTGCTCCTATAGGAGCAGTCTGATCTGTGTCCACACTGTTTGCCTCCACAATTACATAAGTCGTTGATGTCAGCAAAAAGATTCAGCAGACAAGTTGAGCAAACAACATTTTCAGATGCATTTAGCTGGCCCTTTAACCCTTAAAGCGCCAATCACAACTACAGCAGATGACAAATTTTGGGACATCTTTTCTAATTTTCAAAAAAAATATCATATGTTATTTTTAACATTTAAATATCATGGCTTATTTGTTATTTTTGAAAAAGTAGCAAAATTTATAAATTGCGTCTGCTGCAAATTATAGGCAGTGCTTTAAGGGTTAAAGGTTAAAAGAGGCAAATATTGCTCAAAATATTGACAAAATATAATGAAAGGAACTTTGCAAATGACGGCACTTGTGATGAAACTTAGTTTTATTATCTTGAACCTGTTGAGAAGGTAAGCTTTAAACTCTGGGCCACCAAGAACAGCAAGTGCTAGACTGGCTCCAGTCCTTAAAACAATTTTTCATCGATGTGTCTATCATATGCTTGTAGCCAGTCTAACTCTGATGGCCCTGTTTTAGACTGGCTCAGGTCCTTAAAACAATTTTTCATCAATGTGTCATATCATTTACTTGAAGCCAGTCTAACTCTGATGGCTCTGTTTTAGACTGGCTCCAGTTCTTAAAACAATTTTTTATCAATGTGTCATATCATATACTTGTAGCCAGTCTAACTCTGATGGCTCTGTTTTATATTGGCTCCAGTCCTTAAAACAATTTTCATCAATGTATTATATATCAAATACTTGTAGCCAGTCTAACTCTGATGACTCTGTTTTAGACTGGCTCCAGTTCTTAAAACAATTTTTTATCAATGTGTCATATCATATACTTGTAGCCAGTCTAACTCTGATGGCTCTGTTTTATACTGGCTCCAGTAGTTAAAACAATTTTAATCAATGTATTATATATCATATACTTGTAGCCAGTCTAACTCTGATGACTCCATCAGAGTTAGACTGGCTACAAGTATATGCTATGACACATTGATGAAAAATTGTTTTAAGGACTGGAGCCAGTCTAAGCAAGTGCTAAATGCATGTTATATACAAAGAAAAGTTTTGTATGCAATGTTCTGTGATGAGGTTGTTGCAATATATTCTTAGGGCAAAAGGGGTTTTAACATTTGAACTTCTAAATTTCAGGAATTTTGAATTTTACCACTCGATGCAAACTTTGAACTTTCCTGATTTGGGTGCATTTTTAGAACTACTCTAACCCATACTCATCTTTTTCTCCATTTAGGAACTTTCATAAAGCAGAATTTAGTGGATCTCTTCAGTAGATATTTGTTATGCCCCCGCCATTTATAATGGGGGGGGGGGGGGCATATAGCATCACCCTTGTCCGTACATACGTACATCCCGTACGTACGAAAAATTGTTTCCGGGCAATACCTTTTGAATACATCGGTGTATTGGATTCATATTTCATACACAGGTATATAATCATAAAATACAGGTCAAGTTCGATTAGGGACAAAATCCACCAATTATTATCAGAGTTATGGCCCTTGAACTCGGTACGAAAAATGGTTTCCGGGCGATATCTTTTGAATACATTGGTGAATTGGATTCATATTTCATACAAAGGTATATAATCATAAAATACAGGTCAAGTTTGATTACAGATAAAATCCACCAATTATTATCAGAGTTATGGCCCTTGATCTCTGTATGATAAATGGTTTCCGGCCGATATCTTTTGAATACATTGGTGTATTGGATTCATATTTCATACACAGGTATATAATCATAAAATACAGGTCTAGTTCGATTATGGATAAAATCCACCTATTATTATCAGAGGTATGGCCCTTATGAAATGTCAATGCCCTATTTATGCGAATTTGGCAATAGCGGGGGCATCCATGTCCCATGGACACATTTCTAGTTTTTTTTACAACAGCCTATCTTAGTTCTCCTTTTTTGGCAACACTTTTATCAACCAATTTTATAGGGGCTTGGTGGTATAGTGCTTGACTCAAGATTGAGGAGTTGTGGGTTCGAGTCTCAAAGTGGGCGCTATATTGTGTCCTTGAGCAAGACACTTTATCCTCTGCTAATACTGGTTCTGCCCAGGAAGACCCGTCCCGGCATGAATAAAAAATTGTTGACTGGGATGTAAAGAATCAAACCAAACAACAAAAATCAACCACTTTTACTGCAGTAGTAAAAGAAGACTGCATTTAAATGACAATTTATCTGTCCTTGAATTTACCCCCATTGCACAGACTGAGTGCAATAGAGTTAATAGATTCATTTAAGAAATGAATTCAATTTTTGGAATGTTCATGGAATCGTGAATACTTCGGGTCTCTTTCAAAGTAAGCGAAGCCCAAAGGGGGCTTCACTTTAACTTTGCAAGAGACCCGAAGTATTCATGATTCCATGAACATTCCAAAAATTGAATTTATTGCTTAAATTTACATTTTTAATATAAATGTCTAAACTATTTTTTATTTAGGAAAACACAGTTTTGTATTCAAAATATAATCATATCAACGGTTTAGTCCGAGTGTAAAATGGAAAAGCCAGCTTGAACATGGACAGCCAATGGAGTTAACAAGAAGCTTGTTTTGCACGTGCGCTCGGTTGTGGCTCGCTGTCAATCACAACACCAGTGTCACTTCTGGCGAATAAGTTTGATATTCGAAGCGTGTTGCACGGGCAAGTGAGCTGGACAGCTGTCAATCAAAGTTGTGTAATTCATGAGGCTATGAATGGTTGCAAAAATCTTAAGATTCAGTAAAGGATTGCTTCGAAAATGTAAATATAAGCACATATATGTAACATTAGATAGCAGGTTACTGTATTAAAGATATGTATTTCCATGTGGATATCTAGTAATGATGCGCAGTGGCTCAGTGGTAGAACGCTTGACTCGAGACCGAGGGGCCGCAGGTACAAGCCTCACCAGCGTCACTGCGTTGTGGTCCTTGTAGTGTTTCCCACAAAGAGGAATAGCAGGGAGGAGCACCCTGCTGCCCTAAAGCTCCCCCCTCCTGCCCTAAAGCTCCCCCTCCTGCCCTTATTTTCATTTTAATATAAAAAATAATCATATTTTAATTTTTACTGTATAAAATAACTTTTTTTGTTATCCCAATGAATCCTATGCTCTACTAGAAGCTATTCTAACCTTTTAACAGATATAAAATCCTTTATCTAACTCACATTTGAAAAGTCTGTTCTAACAAAAGTGCCCTTTTGGGTGAATTGCATGCATCAAAAGTGCCCTTTTTCTGGCCAGCACCCTGCCCTTTTTTCAGGCTGTGGGAAACACTATCCTTGAGCAAGACAAATTTATCCTAGCTTAGTACTGGTTCAACCCAGGAAGACCAGTCCCTGTTTAACTGAAAGATTGTTGATAGGCCGTAAAGAATCAAATCAAACAAACAAACAAACAATCAATCTAGTAATGACCCAATAAACATTTCTTAACACCCCTCTTAAATATAAATATTTTTCAGAGGCTAAACCTAGTGCTTCAGCACCAAGAGAAAAATCGTACAGAAAATTTGAGGACATGAAGCAAACAAGCAGGTAATTAGACCTTTTCCCTCCATGTACAACAATTACGGTAAATGTTTGAACACTTGTTGGCTGCTTAAAAGGCCTGGACAAACAGGGCAGACCCAGATCAGACTGCTTCTGAAGAAGCAGTTTGATCCGAGCCTTCCTTGTTTGCTATTCTGACAAGCATTTTGTGATTTCCAGCCCTGATAACCAACATTTTTTAACAAGGGAAAGAGAAAAGTGTTCGAAATTTTAGCCATTTTACCGCATGGTCTGCTTTGTCATTTGATGATCTGCATTGGTATTCTTTATTTCAATTTACAAAGAATATGGACTCAGATCAGACAGGCAGTCTGATCACTGTTCAAACTGATTGCTTACATGCTAAAAGTAGTCTGGAGTACATTAGAATATATGCAGCAGATGTAATAAGCAGATGACATTTCTGATAAATAAATACAACATGACCTTGGCATTTTCAAGAAATAAGTGATGACTGAATAGCTCAGCCCCTAACATTGCGCACTAGCCCAAGTGACTATGTCAAATTAAATGAGATCAAATCTTTTTTGTTATTTGATATCGGGTTGCTTTTGGAAAGAGAAAAACAGGAAAATGTTTTCACTTGATGCATTCACTGCTGAGCAGGGGTGGATTTTGGCAAAAATTAGAAAATGTTGTTAAAACTTTCTGACCGTAATTTCAAATGGCATAGGCTTCAAATTATTTACTTTGAATCAAGCTATTGATGACCTAAATTGTTGAGAGCAACCTGGTGTTACTTTCCCTTGTATAGTTTGTAAAAGTAATTCATCAAAGAGAAATTATTGAACATTTTGCAGAATGTGCACAATGTTAGGTGACTACTTTTGTTATCCTCAAACTAGGGTTGTGCCCTTCAAATCAAAGTTGCTAGTGATTAAGAAAATATTTTTCCTTTTGAACTTTGTTTAAATAAAGTATAATGATTACTTGATTTAGCTGTGAAATTTTTTCAAGCTTGTTTGTTTCTTATTTATGTCTCCCCCCTTAAGTGTTGGGAGACATATTGTTTTTCCCCGGGCGTCCGTCTGTCTGTCCGTCTGTCTGTCTGTCACAAATCGTGTCCGCTCTATAACTTGAAAACCGCTTAAGCTATATTCACGAAACTTTATACAAATATCAATCAACATGAGATGACGTGCAGAGTGCAAGAATGGTAACCCTGCCTTTTATACTTTTTGAGTTATTTTCCTTGAAACTTTGTGCATCACAAAAACCGTGTCCGCTCTATAACTTGAAAACCACTTAAGCTATATTCACGAAACTTTATACAAATATCAATCAGCATGAGATGACGTGCAGAGTGCAAGAATGGTAACTCTGCCTTTTATACTTTTGAGTTATTTCCCTTGGAACTTTGTGCATCACAAAAATCGAGTCCGCTCTATAACTTGAAAACCGCTTAAGCTATATTCACGAAACTTTATACAATTATCAATCAGCGCTAGATGACGTGCAGAGTGCAAGAACAGTAACTCTGTCACTTATACTCTATGAGGTTTTTCCCTTGGAACTTTGTCAATCACAAAAAACAATTATCTATGACTATTTTATACCAGGTTATGATTGTGCAAGACTAAGACTAAGTTAACTACATTGACAGATATCTTTACTAGATACGAGCTGATTGTCTGCATGAATGACTAGAATTGCCATTAGAAATTGTATTTAATGTTTCTGTTTGAAATTATATTTAATGACTCATGCTTTTGACATCAAAAGGGGGGAGACATCTGTTTTTTCGTAGAAAAACAATTCTAGTTATCATATGATGTTGCATCTGGGAGTGAAATAACGCATGCAATAAAACCTATAAACCACTAGTGGTTTACAGATTTTTGGGAAACGTTATGACGTCCATAGCAAAGTTGCGTTCGTGACAAAATGATACTGTTTTACAGCAGAAATGAGATTTCAAAGTAATCTTAATGTCATATAATAAATAGAATCTAACATTCATGCTCTTGTATTATTGAGCACTCATGTAAAATCCTCTATATATCCAACGGAGGTTAAAATGCTTAAGTGTGCAATGTTAGGGGCCTTCACTGTACTCACTTGTTAGGTCCTGGCCATTAGATATATAGAGGATCTTACATGAGTGCTCATCTTTTAATGAATTTATTACATGAGTTGAGGAAAAGGGATAAAATGTGAGGCTAGCCGAGCATTTTATCTCTTTCGCAATCAGTTTAATAAATTCAATAATACAAGAGCACGAATGTTAGATTCTATCAATCATATGACATTAAGATTACTTTGAAATCTCATTTCTGGTGTAAAAAAGTTATATATGCATCATTATGTACGCAACATTGTTACGGACATCATAACGTTTCCCGTAAATCTATAAACCACTAGTGGTTTCCCAGACGCAACGTCATATGATAAGAATAATAAAAAAAATCTTATTTATCAACCTAAGCATATGTTGTGGGTACTCAAAAGAACCCTCTCAATCAGGACCCAAAACAAATGTTTAAACTGATAAGAAAATATCTTCCTATTTCAGTGAATCTGATCGTGATACAGACGAAGACACTGTGAGTATTAGCAAGCAAATAAATGGGCAGTGCCCGAGATTTCAGTAATTATTGCATATACAAGTAGCAAGGGGTTCAGGCAAGTCTGTGCATATTTGCAGAATAGCCTGGGTCTTCACTGCTGATATACAAAGTACATGTAGTGTAGTACAAGTAGTGATGTAGATGAAAGCACTGGCAAAAATTCAGAACTAGCTTTGCTGGATATGTCAGCATGGGCCTTTGTGAGAGAAATTTGTGAATATTATACCTCAAGTGAATTTCCCATACAAAACTTCCATAGACGAACGACTGATATTTTCGACTATCACTCGCTGCTATAGCGATGGCGACCACTGTCACTTGTTTGCCATAGTAGCGGGTGATGGTCGAAAATATCAGTCATTTGTCTGATTTGCAATGCTGATGGCACAACGCTGCTGCACATATTAGATCTCACGAAATGAAATTTTAAGCCAGTTAAGTTGTTGCCCCAACTTTGATGCTTGTTTCCCTTGCAGCCCAAGCCCAAGAAACAGAAACAAAGTCAAGTGCGGTCTAGTCAGGCTAAAAATGCCAAGGGAGATGACTCTTTAATATTAGAGGAAGATGAAGAGAAGACAACTGTTGTTGCTAGGTAAGAGAAGCCAATTTTTTATGCTTGGTAAGTGGTGTTAACTGTTGCTAGGTAGCAGAATACAACTGTTGCTGCGATGCATGAGATCACAACTTTTGGTGCTAGCTGAGAGAAGATAACAGTGTCTGCTAGGTAAGAAAAGACAACTTTTCATGCTGTGTAAAAAAAAAACACAACTGTTTCTGCTAGGTACAGTGCAGTCAGTTTATAATGTTATGTTTGGAGTCAAAGGAATGGATTGTATTATAAGTGAACAGTGTAATTAAGGGTTGATTTAACATAGGAATTATAGGAAAATCACTTTATGGTCATTTTCCTATAATTCATGGTAAAAATATTTGGGAGCCACAGCACCGTCGTGTTATATCCATCCAAATCCTTGTTATAATGAGGTGTGTTATAAAGGAACCATTCAATAAGGAGACAACTTTTGAAGTTAGCTGAGAGAAGACAACAGTTACTGTTCTTGCTAGTTAGGAAAAGACAAGCATTTTTAGTAGGTAAGTGAAGACATCTTTTGATGCTGAGAAAAGACAAGTGCTGCTGCTACATGTAGGTAGGGAAGGCAACTTGCCAGACAAGGAAATTAAGACTTTCATTCCTGATTTTCAAGGTTGGAACTCTTTTCATCTTTGAATTTGGTCCAAACCAAACCATAGTTGCATATAGGCCTCATCATGAGAAAACAAACTTTTTTCATGCTCAACTCAACTGAGCACAAAATTTCAACTGCTCATAAAAACTAAAAAACTGACAAATGAAGAAGTTTCTTGCTTCAAGTCTCTCAAATGTTGTATATCATGCTCATAAATGTCAACAGGCATTTTAACATTTATGAGCAGGAGAAATTTTGTGCTCAGCTGAGTTGAGCATGGAAAAAGTTTTATAACCTCTGGGCTTGTATTCGGAGTTTCCGACCAGGTTGTGCTCAAACCAGCCTACTCAGCTACAGAGACTAGCTGGAATCTTGAAATTTTACATGTAGTAGGTTCAGCTATCATACCTTCCAGAGAGTGAATAGGTGCTGATCAGAATGCTCAGATGCACAGGCTGGTCTGTGCTTTTGATGTTTTTTGCATGCAACGAAGTCAGGTGTTTTAGTGGTGAGGCCCAAACAGATCTAGACATGATTGTGTAACATGACAAGAATTTCAAGCTACATAATCCTCATATATCATCGGGCCGCGTAGCGCAGTCGGTAACGTGTCTGGCAACAGATGCGAGTCTGACTGCAGATCCAGGGGTCACCAATTCGATCCTGGCCTGGTCCCATACTTTCTTGGAGATAGATCATGAAATTGTTTCTACGGTCATTCTCCTCCCTTCTGCTGAATCATTCAAGAAGGGTTGTTGTCAGTTATAAGTGAAAGTATGTGCACAAAGTACTGGTTAACTGCTTGTTCAAGCTTGCCCAGGAAAAAGTGTGGTTAGGTGAATTGACTGTCCAGCCATGACCATAGCTGTTGACTTGGGACGTAAAGGAACGAAACAAACAAAAATAATCCTCATATGCCGGCTCCCCAAGCTAACCCATTAAAGCCGAATGGAATTTCCCATTATTATCAATTGGACCAGTTTATTTCCGTTTAAAGGGGGGTTATTCTAATAGTACTTTCTGTAAGCAAACAGCAGAGACCCTGATCAGACACCACCTTCTGTGGAGTCTGATCTTGGTCTGCACTGTTTGTATTTGTCCCACAAAAAGAACGCTAGGTTTATATGAGTTAATTACTATGTTCAACTGATTTGATATACTGTAGTTTTATTTCATGGATTTATCTCTTAGTATAGGGAGCGCAGTGGCTCAGTGGTAGAGTGCTTGACTCTAGACCGAAGGGCCGCGGGTTGGAGCCTCACCGGCGTCACTGCGTTGTGGTCCTTGAGCAAGACACATTTATCCTAGCTTAGTACTGGTTCAACCCAGGAAGACTTGTCCCTATATAACTGAAAGATTGTTGATGGGACGTAAAGAATTAAATCAAATAAATAAATAAATCATCTCTTAGTATGACACTTTATCCTCTGCTTAGTACTGGTTCAATCCAGAAAATGTCCCGTCATGACTGAAAAATTGTTAATATGGATGTCAAGCTTGAGCATAATCAAAACAATCATTTTGTGTTTTTAACCCTGAAAGTGCCAATCACAACAAAAACGTCTGCTTTTGTCATCTGCTGAAATCTTTTAGAAGCCACTTGGTCAAACAGTAAAGACACAGGTCAGACTGCTCTTATAGAAGCAGTCTCATCTGGGTCTGAGGTCATATGATATATTTAGTTATCAAGATTAGAATCATTTGAGGTTCAGGGAGCACAGTGGCTCAGTGCTAGAGTGCTTGACTCGAGACCCAGGGGCGGCGGGTTCGAGGCTCACCCACACATTTATCCTAGCTTAGTACTGCTTCAACCTAGGAAAACCTGTCCCTGTTTAAATGAAAGATTGTTGATGGGACGTAAAGAATCAAATCAAACAAACAAAATTTGAGGTTCACTTCGAGGTGTATTATTGTTGTTTCAGACCAAGAAGACAGAGAGGCCGGCCACAGAAACAAACACCCTCCAAGCCTGTCCTACCTAAAGTAGGCTCTAATGAATCTGATCCTGGGTATGCTTGCCTTCTATCATTAACCCTTTAGAGACCCGAAACCCTTCATTGGCGTTGCACTCAATACGCAGGCTACGCATGTGCACAATAAAAAATTGTAACATTCAAGGGAGGTCACTTAATGTGATAAAAGTGATTTTCCATACTATAAGGAACTGCTCATAAAGGAAAGAATTTGCTCCCTCTGGAAGCAAATTCTTTCCTTTAAGAGAAGTTCCCATTTTGAATAGGGACGCAATTGAAGAGAATCATTGCTTGATCCAGTAGTCTCCCTTTGATGTGCGTAACTTTTTCAGCGTTCTGGCTACGCCATTGCCCTTAAACGGGTACTTTGGCACTCAGTGAAGACCTAGATGTAATGCCTCTTAATGTGGCATTACATCAGCGTCTGCACTGTTTGCTTTGACAAAATTGATTGTAAGAGAACTCAATACAATACTGTTTGGAAATTTGAACCTATGACCCCTCAATATATACAATGGACCATCCTGAATGTAATATATGTAGCTTTATGGAAAATTCCATTGGTCTCAAATGGGTTAATCTGAAAATACAGATCCCTCTAAAAATAGAATGAACCTACAAAGTTGGAAAACAAGTAACTGTTTTTTTTATTGCCCTTTTTCAATTATGTAGGGCCCTATGTCAGAGTCAGACAGTTCTAGTTTACATTATTTTCTATATGTTCATATTTGAGTCTTACAGTCATAAGGTATTGTGCATTCATCACAACAATCATCATTTTGTCAATATAAAATGTCATTATTTTCTTAAAATTCAAAGAAATGAAAAACAATGCTTTTTTATTTTCAGAAGTGAGAGAAAAACTCGACTGAAGAAAACGCCATCTAATAGATCTAATACTTCGTCAGACAACATTGATGCCGACGATCTTCTGGGGGCTCTTTAGATTCCTCCCAGCTCCCAACATAGAACAGAACATCTTGAAGCTGTAAACAGATCTGCCATATTTTTAGCAATACATACCCTCGCTCTGATGCCCATCTTGTTTTTTCAGGAATCTGAATATGTATGAGTATTATATAGCTAGGAATATCAAATGCTAAAACATTTGCAATTGACAAGTGTCCAGTGGCGGATCCAGAGGTGGTTCAGGGGGTTCGATCAAATCACCCTTCTGTCATCTGTTTTTAAATATCCTATGAAAATGAAATAATTTGGTCTCATTGAGACCAAATTATTTCATTTTCATGGGATATTTAAGAAAAATGAGATAAAATCCGCAAAACGAGCCCCTACCCCTTTATACATATGAACCCCCTTTCCAGAAATCCTGGATCAGCCCCTAGTGTCCATCCATCTCTATAGGTTATATTGAATAAACAATACTACCATATTTACCCTAATACGTGCACAGTGTCCATTTCTTTTTCAACATTAAATATCCTCTTTGTAAAACAGTGTAGATCCTGATCAGCTGGCTTCATCAGAATTATAAAACAGTGTGGATCCTGATCAGCTGGCTTTATCAGAATTGTAAAACAGTGTAGATCCTGATCAGCTGGCTTCATCAGAATTGTAAAACAGTGTAGATCCCGATTAGCTGGCTTCATCAGAATTGTAAAACAGTGTAGATCCTGATCAAGCCAGCTGACCAAGATCCACACTGTTTTCAACCACACAATGAATTCATATCACTGGATTTCTGAAGTTGATAAATTATTCACAACTCAGTGTTTCCTTAGAGGAGCATGTACACTCATTAGGTAAAATATGGTATATATTAATTAAAAGGGCTATCACACTGGATATCTTTGATATTGCCTCTCTTTGCAGTCATCTGAGACTGATATCTTTGATATTGCCCCTCTCTGCAGTCATCTGAGACTGATCTTTGATATTGCCCCTGATATGTTTGATACTGCCCCTCTTTGCAGTCATCTGAAACTGATATCTTTGATATTGCCCCTCTTTGCAGTCATCTGAAACTGATATCTTTGATATTGCCCCTCTTTGCAGTCATCTGAGACTGATATCTTTGATATTGCCCCTCTTTGCAGTCATCTGAGACTGATCTTTGATATTGCCCCTGATATGTTTGATACTGCCCCTCTTTGCAGTCATATGAAACTGATATCTTTGATATTGCCCCTCTTTGCAGTCATATGAAACTGATATCTTTGATATTGCCCCTCTTTGCAGTCATCTGAAACTGATATCTTTGATATTGCCCCTCTTTGCAGTCATCTGAGACTGATATCTTTGATATTGCCCCTCTTTGCAGTCATCTGAGACTGATAGCTTTGATATTGCCCCTCTCTGCAGTCATATGAAACTGATATCTTTGATATTGCCCCTCTTTGCAGTCATCTGAGACTGATATCTTTGATATTGCCCCTCTTTGCAGTCATCTTAGACTGATATCTTTGATATTGCCCCTGATATCTTTGATATTGCCCCTCTTTGCAGTCATATGAAACTGATATCTTTGATATTGCCTCTCTTTGCAGTCATATGAAACTGATATCTTTGATATTGCCCCTCTTTGCAGTCATCTGAGACTGATATCTTTGATATTGCCCCTCTTTGCAGTCATCTGAGACTGATATCTTTGATATTGCCCCTCTTTGCAGTCATATGAAACTGATATCTTTGATATTGCCACTCTTTGCAGTCATCTGAGACTGATATCTTTGATATTGCCCCTCTTTGCAGTCATCTGAGACTGATAACTTTAATATTGCCTCTCTTTGCAGCCATCTGAGATTGATAACTTTGATATTGCCCCTCTTAGCAGTCATCTTAGACTGATATCTTTGCTCGCATCATCTGATATATTAGCATCATCCAATATCTATGGATGGCAGCGGCTCAATGAAAGAGTGTTAGACTTGGGATTGATTGTGTTTTGTCCTGGAGCAAGACACTTTATCCTCTGCTTAGTACTGGTTAAAACCCAGGAAGTGAGGAAAATGTCCTGCATGACTGAAAAATTGTTGACTGGGATGTGAGGCTTTGATTGTGTTATGTCCTTGAACAAGGCCTTATGACCATAACATGGTTTCTCGAACGTTAAGCAATCACTTGAACAAATCATTCAAAATCACAAGTTTTGTATATATACAATAATGGCTGAAATCAGTGCTCTAATCATGTACATTGCAATCTCTTTATAAGGTATCTTGCTATAGCACAGATTTGGTTATAGCATTGTCTTGATGTGGTCCATGTAATTGTACAAATGAATTTTAGGAAAATGACCATAAAATGGTCATTTTCCTATAATTTCTTTGTAGAATTTCCCTATATAACATGATCCGCTTATAACACAACTCATTCCTATGGACCCCAAACATAGCAATATAAAGTGTCTGCACTGTATTAGTAGAATAGATTATTCTCATTTTGATAAAAGGCATTAGCAAACTATAAAGGATCAGTCCTATCTTATTGACCTGCCATCTTTCAATTATGAAAAAGCAATGGTTCAAGGTTTTTTATGATTGTTTAAGAAGGGGAAATCCCTTTCTTATGGTTGATAAATTATGTCGCTATTTTTTGTGGATTTATAATGGATAGGGAGAGTGAGAGCACATTCTATACTATGTGTATTCCTGCTTGGCATTTGTCATTTTGTCAGTTTTACAATTGTATATTCATTTTATATAGCTTGATGTTCAATGTTGTGATACACATTAGCAAAAGGTTCTACGCTTACAAACTCAATAGCTAGCCAGTAACTTGACAGGCATACTGTATATTCGGAAATTTTAGCGAGAATTTTGTCGCGAAAAGTGTTAAAAGATATATTTGCCATGGTAAAAGATCCCCACTAAGGCATGATTTACCTACATCAGTAAACGACAGAGTTTTTCTCCATTTTCCGAGGGTATTATTTTCAAGAAACTTCGCATATGCGAAATAAAATCCTCGCGAAAATTTCCGAATTTACAGTATGGTCTTGGTGATAAGTATATCTGCTTTTGTTGCATGCCATCAACAAAGGCACAGATCAGTCTGTGAATTAGGGCAGTCTGGTCAGCACCCTTGTCATTCTCTTAATAGAAAGGATATTAGATTAACTTGCTACATGCTACATTTCAATATTCTAGCAAGACTCTATAGATGAGCAGATTGAATTGAGTATTACCTGAACATAAGCCCAATAGAAAGGTCTTTTAGGACAAGGCCAAAATAAGCTAGCTTGTATAAAAATGCACAGGCCCTGAGGTTATAAAACTTTTTTTGTGCTCAACTCAATTTCAGCTTCTCATAAAAACTAAAATACCGACAAGTAAAGAAGTTTCTTGCTTTAAGTCTCTCAGATGTTGTATTTATCATGCCAATAAATGTTAAAATGCCAACATTAGTTTGCATTTTAACATTTATGAGCAGGATAAAGTTCGTGCTCAGCTGAGTGAAAATGAAAATATGAAAAAAGTTTTATAACCTCGGGGGCTAGGTTTAGATAAACAAAGTTTTGAGCATAAAATTGTAAATATTTTCTTACCTACCAGTTTTAACTTATGTTTTGGGTGCTCATTGAGACGGTTCTTCTGAGTACCCACAATATATGTTTTGTTTGAGAAATAAGAAAAATAAGTTTCTGTTACACTAAAGGCCTGAAACGATACTTATTTTGTGATTTACTTTTCTCTAAAATATCCAATTGTTAAGGGATAGAAAATTGTCAATTTTTCCTAGTTTGTTTTCAGTTTATCAAAAGACAATTGACCATTTAAACTTCAAATTGTTAATATTATGTAGGCATAATACAAATTTTAAGATTTGAATTTTTAAAGTTCAGGATTTTTTTTTTTATAAATTTTGACCTTTCACCCATGTGTTAGGAGTATTAGATACTTTAACACTTTACCTCATCGATACATCTTTTAGCACTTTTGCAAACAGAGCAGACCCTGACCAGGCAGCTCTTACAAGAGCTGCCTGATCAGGGTCTACTCTTATTGCTTATTCAAAAATATGATTAGATATGATCCTAAACTAGTGGGTCTGACAAGTAAATTCTTTGTTCTATGTACAAATGTGAAAGTAAATATATATAATTATTCAAAGTGGGTGGAGCTTTGCATGAATATTCATGAAGGAAATCATCAAGGGTTAAACCCTTGTCTTGCTGAGTAAATCAATTTGTTAAGCTTCTTTGTGATTTCCAACCAGTTCAGTTGTACATTTTATTTATGAGCATGATCTCACTCTGAATATGAGTAAAACAGTGTAGAACCTGATCAGCTGACTTCTTCCAGAAGCCAGCTAATCAGGATCTACACTGTTTTTAAGAAAGGATTATACAGATTCAGCAGGGCAAGGGTTAACTTTAGAATCTGAGCCGTGACGTGATTTCCAACAATGTGGCATTTTGACAAGTGTAGACTCAGACAAGCCTCTGCAGCCTCCTTTTAAGCTTAGAAACTCCAAATGGTGTTCAGTCAGTAGCTTAACAATCATAGAATACTCAAGCGACTAGCAAAGGCTCTGATCAGACTGTGCGTATGTGCAGGCTGATCTGAGGCTTTGCTGGTCGCACATACCACATTGTTGGAAATCTCATGCACTGGCTCATATTAGATCAAGTTACAAGTTTAAAGAACTCAATATTGAAATTGAGTGAATTTGGACTGCATGCCCTTTTTAAACCATACAATCTGCCACAAGCCAGATCAAAATCGAATTAAAAATAAGAAATTTGGAAGATATTTATATAGTAGAGAGTGGAAAGAGATGAGCGATAACAGCCATATTTAGCCTTAATTAATTATGCATAAACAGAATAACTAATTGCCTGCCACTCATTCAAGCTTTTCTTGCAATTTTATTGATTCTTCTGTTGAAAATAGCTGATTTTCAAAAATATCAGTGCAGTTTGCAGTGAAGTTATAAATTCTATAGAACTAATAAAATCTACAAGAAGTTGATTTAAATATTCAAAATGGTGGCCTTGACTGGCTACTGAAACCTCATAAATCATCATAATCGGATTTTTGATTAACGTGCAGGTGCAGGGGCATCATCCACATCAGTGGGCCCCTTTCCAGGTAACTGGCTAGCTGCACGCATAGCAGATCTCACACCTGATCTCCAGGTGCTCCTTTCTTGAGGGTCAACTGTGGTGAGCTTCCACTCACGGCAGTCTTTCTCTGTCAGTTTCTTCCATGTTTGCTTGGGCCTCCCTGCCCCCCCCCCCCCCCCCCCCCCGCTTGCCGTCAATCTGCAAATCATATGCTGTTCTGATTGCACCACTCGAATGCGCCACATGCCCAAACCAGCGAAGCCTTCTCTGTCTCAAAATATAAGATATAAGATTTTTAATTTGCTTTAAGTTTCTTGTTTTCCTTGAGATTTTGATCAAATTTGGTAGAGCCTTACCTTGTATGTTTATTGTTAAGAAATCTTGGGGGCCATTTAATGAAAATAAACAGAAAACGGTCATTTTTTTTCATTTATACATTTTCCTGGAGTTTCAATATGCCATTTACCACCCATTATCAGATCAATGTTTTTATTTGGAATAATAAGTTAATATTGTCGTTTTATTATGAGAAGTTAGGAAAGGAGGTCATGCCCTGAGCTTATAAAACTTTTTTTCATGCTCAACTCAATGAACATTAAATTTATCATGCCAAAAAATGTTAAAATGCCAACAATTGTTATAGGAGCCGCTGTGGTGTAGTGGATAAACCGCTTGCCTTGTAAACCAGGGGTCCCAGGTTCGATTCCCGGCTTCACCAGTCTGTCGGATGAGACTTTAAGCTGTGGCCCCGTCTCCATATGACCTTAGCTGTTGGTGGGAAGTTAAACACAAAACACAACATTTATGGGCATGATAAATACAACATCTGAGAGTTTTAAAGCATGAACAATCTTTATTTTTCAGCAATTTTGAAGAGTCAAAATTACATGCTCAGCTAAATTGAGCATAAAAAAAAAATATTACCTCGGGGCAATGATTCACATTTTATTATCCATCTCCATTTTCTTTGGAAACAGTGCCTATTTGTTGTATGCTTATTGTATGCAAGCTGTTGTTATAGTGTAATAAAATATTTTGGGAGACCATGGCTTAGAATAACAATTCTTGCTCACCAGAAAAGGAAATCTGAGATTTTGCAAAGATAAGAAAAGAATTTCTATCCCAGGCAAAAAGGTCATGTATTCTTATCTATTGTGCAGGTAATTATTAACTTACCCATGTTATCTTTCCCAGGATGTCAAAAAAAGTGTTCTGTATATTGTATGTGACGTACATGGTTGTTGAGTTTGCAAGAAAAAGAATTCATATTGGGTGTCAGGATGGACAGAAAAAATTGTCTCTTGGAATCACTGCTTGACATCATGAGGCACTGCTTGTCATCATGAGGCACTTTTCAACTTCATGAGACACTGTTTGACATCATGAGGCACTGTTTGACATCATGAGGCACTGTTTGTAATCATGAGGCACTGTTTGTAATTATGAGGCAATATTTGTAATTATGAGGCAATTATGAAGCAATGTTTGTGATCATGAGGCACTGTTTGAAATGATGATGCACTGTTTGACATCATGAGGCATTGTTAGTCATTGAGAGGCACTGTTTGACATGAGGTTTTCCAATGATTCCAAAGGGACAGGTTATTCTTCCTTGACAAATTCTTATCATCTAAATCATGTTGTCCTACCAAAGGGTAGAAAAAATATCATATATGGTCAGTTGCAATGTTTGTTTGAAGTCTGTGCAGTTAGGTTTCCATAGATTTAGAAGATGGAGCAATTATCTTCTGTGATGAATGGCTAAAGTGCAGGCTAAAATGCAGTTGCTTATTGGAAGAAATAATTACCTTCTTAACTCTGTTAAGCCTAGCATTTTTTTATATGGGACATAGGCAAACAGTGTAAACCCAGATCAGACACTGCATAATGTGGTATCTGATCAGGATCTGCACTCTTTGCTTATATAATATTCTATCAAAATTTGGAGAAAAAAAAACACCTAACACCACTGAAATTGGAAATGGACTTGTTCTACTTATAAGGGTAGGCAAGTCCTTTCAGCTAAAATGGGCTAACCCTTAATGCGCCAATCGCAACAAAAGTCGTCTGCTTTTCTTGTCAGCTGAAATGTTTAAGAAGCCTCTATGGCAAAGAGTGTGGACCCAGATCAGACTGCTCCTATAGGAGCAGTCTTTTCTGGGTCCTCGCTGTTTGCTTCTATACTTAATTGGTCAGTAATGTTAGGCAATTATTTGCAGCAGACGACTTCAGCAGACGACGTTTTCAGATGCATTTTTTCTTGGCGCTTTAAGGGTTAAAACACAGTAGTATATTAGAAGAAATTATTTGCTTCTGTGACGATTGCCTAAAGAAGTCTGTGAGAGAAAAGATTTCAACTGTGATGATTGGTAGGATATAGTAGTATGTTAGAAGAAACATTTTTCTCTCTGATGTTTGGTAAAATGTAGTAGTATGTTATAAGACCTCGATTTTCCTCTGTGATGTTCAGCTAAGATATTGTGAAACATTATAAGTAAATATGTTCTTCTGTGGAGATTGACTTAAATGCAGTAGTATGTTGGAAGAACCAATTTTCTTCTGTGATGATCAGCTAAAATATTGTGAAACATTAGAGGTAAATATTTTCTTCTGTGGAGATTGACTAAAGTGCAGTAGTATGTTAGAAGAACCAATTTTCTTCTGTGATGATTGGCTAAAATATTGTAAAAGGTTTGAAGAAATATTTTTCTTCTGTTATGACTGTTACTATTCTGAAGAATCTGAGTGATTGAAATGTAGATATTGTTGTGCATTTTTACACATACACACAGTTAACTTTTAAGTGCCTGCTTCGGTCAATGTTGTTAACATATTTGTGTAGTTAGTACTTCAATCTATTTCTGACTCATATGAGCTACCATAAGAATCCCTTTAAGCATTTATTGACAACTACCATATGTCTAGTTAAACAAACTTTTGCGCGTAAAATTGTAATTATTTTCTTACCCATCAATTTAAACATATGATTTGGGTACTCGAAAGAATCTTTTTAATGAGAAGATTCTTTTGAGTACCCACAACAATTGTTTCAGTTGTTGTGGGTACTCAAAAGAATTGTCTCAATGAGACAATTCTTTTGAGTACTCACAATATGTTTCAGTTGAGAAATGAAAATAATAATTTTTAATCTGGAGCCTTTATTACCATATTTAGATATCTGAACCCTTGTCCTGCTGAAATGGGATTTATCCTTTTTTTTAAAACACTGTAGATCCAGATCAGCTGGCTTCTAGCTACCACTATGATTGAATAATTATGCTTACAACTGGAATGTTTCAGGTTAACAGGATTCTATTCTTTTGGTGTTAACAAATGGTTAAAGGGAATCTTTTCTTGTGTAAAAGCTCATATATTCTAGAGAGTCACCTCAAACATAGACTCGCATCATATTGAATTTTACCCAGTTAAATAAGTTTAAGTGTAACTGTACACTAGGGTGATATTTACTGTACCCTAGGGTAATAATTTTGAGCTTTACCTGCTTAGGGTTAGTTTAGTTTTAACTACCCATAGAGTGATTGTTTAACCACCTTATTTAGGTAAACCCAACGGATAGAATGATTGCATAACTATCATATTGAGTTGCACCGGATTGAGTTATAGTGTAACTGTACCCATAGAGTGATTTGAATGTGTTGAGTTTTATCCATTTTCATTGGCTTTAAAAAAAAACTGTTCCGATAACAATCACCCTATGGATACAAGGACACCTGATATATTGTTTTTATCCAATTTTGGGAAGGTAAATTTATTTAACATCATTCGAAGAACACCTAAATTTACCATAATATCATAACACTATAAATATATGCTAGGCAATATTTCCATGAAAATGGTAACTTAAGCAAATAAAAGTTTATCTGGTTGTTAAAGAAAAAGAAAATCTAAGGGTACAGTGATGCCTAAAATATTGAGTTATTGTCAAAAAAGTAAGTCAAAGATTAATCTTTACTCATCAGACGATTATTTAACAACCACCTGATGGGTACAGTGACACCTGAAAATACGTTAGATTGGTAAAGCTCAATACTAGGTGAGTCCCTTTGACCTGAAAGGTTTTAACAAGGAAAGTGTTACGGAGGCATACCACCAGAAAGGGGTATTAATTTCATGGCACATATGAACAAAGGATTGGCACGTCCAAAAGAATCCAGATGTATGTGAGATTGCTTCTCATCACTCTTTCATTGAAGAGGCCTAAATCCACCTACAGTAAAATCTGTGGCCACTCATTTTCAATAGACAAAACAAAGGTCTTAAAGACAAATGGTAGCTTAATGAAGGTCTCCTGGAGCATTCTGCAATATTTTTGGCCTGCATTATGCGATAATTGGTCTTGAAAACCAAGTTTTGGTCTTCTTTTTGAGTGGCCTTAAGACAGGTTTTACTGTATCAGAAAACCATCCCTGCTTTAACTCTTTGTTCACGAGTGTAGTTCGCTGATAACCTTTGCAAACAGTTTAGACCCAGATCAGGCCCGACAAAATCTCGGGCCTGATCTGGATCAAAACTGTTTGACCCTCGTATAGAATTCCTAAAATATTTTTAGAAAAATAAGTTTTTGAAAAACAGCAGATGACTAAATGCATGAAAAATTAGCCAATGCGCAGAGTTAAATCCTCTAACTGTAGAGTAAACCTCATATTAATGGTGGGAGATTGATTAATTGGGCTACGTCACATGCTAAGTTGTCGTTGCATTGGTCAGTTATACACTATCACATGGATTTTAAGAGGCATTCTCTGAGTGGTTCAGAAACATCTTTTGTCCATGTATGCAGTAAGTGCCCCTTTCTAGTGATATGTTTCATTTGTTGAGCTATGGCTAATATATGCCACCATGAAAAATTACATTTCTATTTTTACTAGACTTGTTAAAGAGCTGTTACTGTAGCCGATTGTGAAAGTGATTTTAGAGATATAGTTTCTTACAATACAGTGTCATTGGTAAAATAAACTGGTGTTAAACTGACAGATTTCAATCTTCTGTTATTCATTGTTTCCAGGCAAGATCACATAATTGAGCCGTGACATGAGATTTCCAACAATGTGGTATGTGCGACCAGCAAAGCCTCAGATCAGCCTGCGCATACACGCAGTCTGATCAGAGCCTTTGCTAGTGGCCTGAACATTCTATGAGTGTTAAGCTACTGACTGAACATCATTTGGAGTTTCTTAGCATAAAAGGTGGCTGCACAGGCTCGTCGTAGTCTGCACTTGTCAAAATACCACATTGTTGGAAATGACATGTTGCTGCTCAATTATTTTGTAGTAAATGAATACCCCTGTAACACCCCATGACTTCTTGATGAGTTTCAGAATCAAATTACTCATGTGCAAACAAAGTAGTCCCAGAACAGACTGCTCTAATTGGGAACTATTTGTTTCCTTTCTTTAGCAAAAAACTTATTGTTAAATGTTCCCTTGCTGGCAGCAAATTTTGTCATCTGCTGATACCGTTTGCAATCAGTTTGGACCCAGATCAGGACTGACAGAACATCGGTCCTGATCTGGACAGAACATTGGTCTTGATCTGTATCCAAACAGTTTGACACTTTGATAGTGTTCCTTAAAGAATTGTTTCGAAAAGTTAATTTTGCAAAAAGTACAAAAGCATAAAAATATTACCCAGCATGCAAAGATTTAACTAGAATTGATTAGTCCAGTTAATCATCTGGAATCTTCTATTTTAGAAATTCAGCCGACAAAGAGTCAATCTATCATAAGACAAGAATTGCCAGTCTGTACCCTGCATATACCCATAAGTCCAGTTAAGGAATTCTTTTGAGCAAAATTGTAATTATTTTCTTACCCATCAACTTAACTATGTGTTTTCGAGACAGTTCTTCTGAGCGCTCACAACATATATTTTGGTTGAGAAATATTAAAAAAATCCATCACAATCTTATCTGGAGGCCTGATACCCGTTTCATAGAAAATGAACCCTTTACCAGCCATATATACCCAGCATTCACACAAGGCTCTGCTTCCAAGATAATCAATCAGTTCACAAATTTGCATTAGGATCTGGGGCTTGATACGGTCATTGTAGTGGTTTTGGTTTTATATCTCGGCAACATCAAATATTGCCACCATAACTGTTCAATATGATTGCCATGTACATAATTACACCGGGTAGGCAGCAATCGAAAACACTATCGACGAATGTGGATAAAAAATTCATAGCAGGTGTGTTTTCTATTGCCATTTGTCGCCAGTGGAGCGACAAATGGCAATCGAAAACTCTGTTTCTAACGATTTTTTATCTGCGTTCATCGATAGTATTGGCGTTTTCGATTGCCACCTACCCGGTATGATAATGTCTTGATAAAAGAAGCGCAGTTTCAGCATACATTCTCCAAACAAACAAGAAACGCACACGGTATAACTTATCCAGGGGCGGATCCAGGATTTCTGGGTAGAGGGGTTCATATGTTTAAAGGTGTGGGGGTTTGCTTTGCTGATTTTATCTATTTTATTTCTTAAATACAATGTATCCCATTAAAATGAAATAAATTGATTCCTCATACATAGGATATTTAAAAAACGCCGAGGTCCATTGGGCTGCTGTCCTCCGAGCTTTCTCTACTCGACTAATCTGAAGTTTTGTGTAAGTGCTCCAAAAGGGTGCTGCATACTCTAGTTTAGGCTGAACTAAAGTTTTGTATGCAACTCTCTTAGTACTCTTAGGTGCAAAAGCCAAGTTCCTGCAAAGGAAACCAAGAGTCTAAGTTGCTTTGGAAGAGATTTCTGAAATGTGTAGACCCCAATATATAGCATCAGAGACAGTTATACCAAGGTATTTTGCTGACTAAATGTACGTTTTCTAAAATTTGGTTGTGTAGGAAATAGTAGTACTGTAAATTCAGAAATTTTCTCGAGGATTTTGTTTTCGCGAACAGCGTTAAAAGATGTTTGCAACGTTAAAACTTGGCGACTGGGGCATGATTTGTCTATATATCAGTAATCGACAGAGTGATTTCGCCCTTTCGTGAAAATAAAGCCCTCGTGAAAAGTACCAAATTTACTGTACTTGTTTGTGAGTCACTCTCATAGAGAGACATTTGGCCGCATTGAATTTCATGTCCTGAGCTAGTGAGGTCTTCTTGCAGGGTCAAACAGTTCTGACGTGAATATATGTTCCTATGTGGGACACACACGAACAGAAGTCCTGATGTTATCGGCAAATCATTTATAAGGAACAGGATCGGACCTAAGACCGACGCCTGGGGCACACCAGATAATACTTGGACCGGTTCTGAGGCTTGGTCATCTAATACTACTTGTTGAGTGCGCACAGAGAGCCATGAGTTGATCTACTTGTGGATGGACCCTCTTAAACCAAAGTAATCTAAGGAGCTCTAGCGATAAGTCGTATATTTTCCCTAGTTGACATGATTACAAATACAAAAATTTCAAATTGCTCTTCTGTTTTTAAAATTGGTGTTGTTCGGCAGCAAAATATGCATAGTAAGCCTCCAAATACATTTTAAAGCAATTCACCATTTGCAAAGCAGTGAAATCTTGTGCTATCTACTCCCACCCCTCAGTTAACGTCTTTATTTTGCTTGCCGTTTAGACCAGACCTTGCGAATATGTAATGCTAGTTTTCAAAAAAAATAATAGTGCTAAGCTGTTAAGGATAGAAGTGCTCTTCATTTCCAAAACTTTACGGTATTCCTTCTGCACATGCGTACGAAATATACTGAAAATTGTGACGTTTGTCATTGGAAAGGTGAAACTGGTGTCTATCAGTTTGTTTTTAGATGCCCCCCCCTAGACCCGCAATGACATGTCGCTATAAACGTATACAATATATACAAACGGCTTCTTGTGTCTAGGGGGGGGGGGGGTTGCACAACCCAAATAATACATCAAACCACGGATGTATATACGTCCGTGCAAGGGTGCATAAACGGCTGGTCAATATGTAACTGTTGAATGTGCCTAGTGTCTCCAGTCCTTATTTCAACAAAATAAAACGAACGTCTCATTTAGGGAAATAGCACGCCTTATCGTTAGAAATCCTTTGTGTAATAGCCTTTTGTGTGGAATCTTTGCAGATGCCTTTGCAAAATCCATCCTGTTTGTGTCCATTTTCACAGCCCAATCCAGGTGGTGGCTGATGATATCTTGCACAAACTGGACCAACTCCACCGACTCCGTTCAGCAAGTATGCTATCAAAGTAAGAAAGAGGGCAAAGACCAGGAATCGATAGTAACAAACTCACAAATAGACCTCACAAGCGAGAGCCAAGAGGTCAGCCCTTTCCCACAAGGCATCAATAAACAGACGCCCACGAAAGCATAACAAACACAATACAGAAAACATGAATGGTCCACAAAAGAAGTACCGCCTGTTGTCTTAAGAATTCAGTTTTCTCTGAGTGAGGCGATCCCAAACGCTTCTTTTTAAAGTGATTTGACAACATGCGCATTTTTCACAAACTGTGAAATATTGGATTGAAACACGTGACGTATTGTATGAAATACGTGACGTATTGGTACCGATTTTTCACGCGCTGAGAGATATTGGTACCATTTTTTCACGGTGTGAAATTTGTGAAGTGTGAAATTTGCAGTTCGACAAAGCCATCTGGTTGCATAAACGGCAGGAAGGCTGCATGCAATGCAATTTAACTAGCCAGCGTTAAAGGATAATTGACCGTATAACTCGGATCCAGTAATACATGTTATATTGGGTCCGAGCTTATAAAGAGCAAAAATGAGAAAACATGTAAAATGTGAAACACGAAAGTCACTGTGTGCTTTCACATTGCACTGGTTTCATGTAAGCCACGACTTGTGGTTTCCAACAATGTGGCATTTTGACAAGTGTAGACTCAGACCAGCCTGTGCAGCCTCCTTTTAGGCTTAGAAACTCCAATGATGTTCAGTCAGTAACTTAACACTCATAGAATATCCAAGCGACAAGCAAAGGCTCTGGTCAGACTGCGCTTATGCGCAGGCTGATCTGAGGCTTTGCTGGTCGCACATACCACATTGTTGGAAATCACATGTCACGGCTCAAATTTTATTGTCATGTTAGATTGTCCTCATTTTACCAAGCGCGTACGCAGACATTTGGATAGGGTGTGGGATTTGAAGGCTTTTACAAATGGTTAGAGGTGAGACTGGTGAGTCTTGTGAACATTAAAGGGGGCGGCAAAATTGAAAGCAAGTAAAGCCGTTACCTGCCGCAAAGCCGATTAAAATTGGATAAGAAATAAGAAAATTATAGCAACTTTCTCACTTCTACAGTAATTTAACATGTCTTAAGCAGCCACTGAAAAAGAAGACCAAAAATTGGATTTCAGGACCGATTATCACTTAATGCAGGTCAAAAGTATTGCAGAATCTGCAATACTTTCGGCCTTAATTAAGCTTCTATTTGTCGTTAAGACCTTTGTTTTGTCTATTTTTGAGTGGCCGTTTTACACAGGTTTTACTGTATTGAGCCAATAGAGGTTGCAATTTTGAACATTGAAGACAGCGGCCCGCTGGACCTGCAAGAGATGGCGAAACACGAGTATTGTCGGCGAAATGTTAGATAAGCTTGAATGACCATCTCTTGAGGCCCGTAGGGATCAGTCCTGCCTGCTTCTCTTTCACAAGATTCTTTATGGAGCAGTGTACAAGTATATGACCCCTGCTCACAGTTCAAAAACTACAAGGTCATCACATAGTGATCAAAGTTGCAGATACCATACATACAGTGATTCCCTGAATAATCCCCCCCTTACTATTCCACATTGGAATTGTCTGTCTCCTTCTAGAGGAGTTTAGAGCACTCCTAATTTAGTCAACAACAGCTAAAGATTGTTTGTTTTCCTCAAAATTCGCACTCCCTGTCATACTGTTCAAAATTGAGCGAGCCAGTACAGACAGACGGGCAGGCAGGCAGGCAGGCAGGCAGGCAGATGGATGGATGGATGGATGGATGGATGGATGGATAGATAGATAGATAGATAGATAGATAGATAGATAGATAGATAGATAGATAGATAGATAGATAGATAGATAGATAGATAGATAGATAGATAGATGGATGGATGGATGGATGGATAGATAGATAGATATTTTTCAAAATCACTTACTCTCAACAAAATAATCAATAAAAGTGCAAATAAACAATTAACAGCAGAAAACTTAGTTATTCTATTTATGCATATTCAATTATGGCTGTGTGACGTACATGTAACATAACTTAAAATGGCAGCCCAGCCTCCATTGTTTTCAATTATCTACTATACAAACATCTGTAACTTATATATATATTGGTACGTTACTCCGTCACAGTTTGACTATTATTCAACGGGTTGACTTCTATTGGTTACGCATAAAAGATGAAATAAAAGAGAATAAAGACAGGCAGAAGAAATATATAATAATACACAAGATATAAAATAAAATTGAAAGGAGAAAAAAGAAGGAAAAATGTATAAAATCTATAAGCACAGGGATAAAGCATTGAAAGGGTAGAAGGAAGAAAGTTTTGCCAGTGGCCTTTTACTTACCAGGCAGGGACCAAACTGCCTTCCTTGGAGGTACCAGGGCACATACGTCCCCGACTTAGCAAGCTACTAAACCACTGGGCCCTAACCTAAATTTAGAATGAGATGGTAGAAAGCCCCTCTTTGGAAGATACCAAAGAAGGGGCCTCAGCTGTAACAGCTGGAAGAGGGTTCCACAAACTAAACTTGAAGCAGTCTGTGGAAGGGGAGAACTGACTGAACTTCTTAGTATGCGATGATCTGGTTCTTGCTGTGGACGGAGTCAAGTATGATGATGCGGGTATGTAAACTAGGTCATGGACCACTTTATAAAAAAGGGTTAGTTGGATCTTGCATCTCCTAGCTTCTAGTGACTCCCACTGAAAATGGTCACTGCTGATATTTCTGTACCTGTTCGTGGTAAACCTTGCTGTCCGTCTCTGAACCATTTCCACCTTGTGAACTTGATCTTTATGATGTGGGTTCCATAGTGGTGTGCAATACTCCAGATTTGATCTGACCATGGTAAAATAGGCGTTGGCTTTGGTAACTTTCTTTCCATGCCCTTAAATTGCGTCGCAGGAACCCCAGCATACTGTTAGCCTTCTTGGAGATCCTGTCAATATGTTTTTTCCATGACAATGACGACTGCAAGTCCACACCAAGGTATTTTGTGCTGTCTTGTCGTGTCAGGATGTACCTTTTAGTTGATAGTTGAATCTGATGGGGTGCATGATCTTGTTACGCTTAGCACGCTGCACTTTTGCGGGTGGAATGCCATTCCCCATTTGGTCTCCCATTCAGCTAGCATATTGAGGTCTTTTTGATATGCTTCACAGTCTGAGATGCCTTGGATTTGCCTATACACAATGCAATTATCAGCGAAGAGTCTTGAGTTAGATGCGATCTTATCCAGTAGGTCATTGATGAACAGAAGGAAGAGCATGGGCCCTAGTACTGATCCCTGGGGTACATTACTAACTACAGGCACTCTATCGGATGAACTTCTTTCTACAACCACACTCTTGATTCGACCAGACAGAAATGATGCAATCCAGCTATTTACGGTGCCTCGGACTACAAAATGTTCGAGTTTCCGAAGGAGACGTTGGTGTGGAACTCTGTCAAAGGCTTTGGAGAAATACATCACCAGCATGTCGTTTGGATCCCCTTGTCCAATGATGAGCTTAAGTCATGGTACAGGGTCACTAGCTGGGTCTCCGCGGCAACTTCTTGCGCGGAAGCCATGCTGACAGTCGGTGAGTATCTTTTAGCAGTCCAGACAATACAATACAATACAATACAAAATTTATTTATATAGTCTGAGATACAAACAGTATAACATTAGCTATGAATAGCTATTTACCGACTTACAAATTAAGACAAGTATACATACATACAAGCACAACACATATATAATAAGTTAAGATAGGAGCATGCTTAAAACAGCACAATTTACTTACTTTATCACAGCTTTTAAAATACCTTAAATCTTAAAACAATTGATTCGCAAGTCGGTACTTGGTACTTGCGAATCAGTGTTTCAAATCTAAAGTATTGATAGAATTGTCTTCCATAAAATGTTTTAGTAGAACCAGCTACATTTAAACCTGCAGGTTAAAACAAAGCATATTAATTATAAATAAAAATGAAAATAAAGTATAAAACAAGCATGAAGCATAAAACAAGCATAAACAAGCAATATTTAAACGTCTGAACAAAACGAACACACACAGGCCTCTCCGCTCCATGAATTAACCTGGTTTTTGAAAACATTGTAACTTGTAATGTCTCTGAAATGTTGTGGGAGGTTGTTCCACATTTTAGCAGCAGTGGAGCGGAAAGACCTAGTGCCGTATCTGTTTGTTCTCACCTTGGGGATTTCTACAGTCTGTGTATACCTAAAAGAATAAGAAAGATTTTTAAAAGTTAATAGGTCATTTAAATAGACTGGGGTTAAATTGTTTAAAATCTTAAATGCTTCTAATGCAATTGCCCGCAGACGCCTGACCTTTAAGGAAGGTAACTGAGATTTTAAGAGCAATGATTCATAGCTAGAGTCATAATCTCTATCGATAAACCGAAGGGGCCTTTCTTGTATTTTCTCAATCTTTTTTGTATTTTTTTCACCACAAAAATGCCAGGTTAGAGGGCAATAATTAAAATTTGACATAATAAAAGAATATTATACATTAAGTTTTCCCAGTTTACATAAGTGACCACCTTTTTTCTTTAAAACATTTAGTTGACGTGAAGCTTTTTTACATACATTTGAAATATGCTCATCAAAATCTAGTTTAAAATCAATTGTTACACCAAGTAATTTTACACTGTCTTCACAATTAACAATATTCTCACCAAGATGTTTTAAGACATTGCTGAGGATAACTTGTTCTAATATCGTGCAACAAAGGCACGTTAGAGAAACAGGGTGGTAGTTCGCAGGGTAATGACGCTGTCCTTTCTTGAATGTTGCTGACACATTTGCGGTTTTCAAGTCATCGGACACAGTTCCTGTCTGTAGGGATTTATTGAAGATGATGGTCAATATTGGTGACAACTCTTCAGAGCACTCCTTCAAAAATCTTGCTGGTACTATATCAGGGCCAGAGGCTTCAAATACGTGAGTTACTCTTTTATAGCAATTTCCTTTCTCCTTTATCTGTCACTGTAAGTGAAAACTCACTAAATTAAATTATTTGCCCAGCCAGGTGAGCTGATCTTAGCACCTCACTCAGTCACACAGTTAGTTACTCACTCACTCAATCAATTACTTACTAACTAGATTTAAAAAAATAGCACTCCCCCGCATAATGATCACAAGTGATCAATCCAGAAACAAGAGACAGGACATGTGCTGATCCAGGAATTTTCGGTAAAGGGTCCAGGTCCAACTGACATAGACATAGACATAGACATAGAAGATTTATTTTACGTCGAATATACATATAACAAGTAACATAAGCCCTGTAGGGCTTTTACTTCGACAAACAAATTTAAAGAGAACAAACATAGAATATATCACAGAGCATGCAAAGTAATATTATAAACATATATATACATTGTAAGACTGAAAATAAACTTGTGTTAAAAAAAACAAAATTATTTAAAAGTTATATCTCTATAAAAAGGTTAAATAGGGGGTTAAGAGACTAGTATACTAGAGTAAAGCAAGTAGCTCTAAAAGCAAGTAGCACTCAAAGGGTAAAATAAATTCTTCTCTTAAAGACTCAAGGGAAGAAAGACAGTGCGGCAGAGTTTAAGTTGCAAAGTAAGCACACATCCTGTTGACATGTAGGGGCCCTAAAAACGAAAAAGGCAAAAAATAAAAGCAAGACTTTACTCAATGAGGTAGTCTTGACTGCGAAAATTTCTAAGGCTCAAATGTACAAAGGATGGGATAATGGAATCTAGAGCCGTGGCATGTGACCTCCAACAATGTGGCATCCCGACACGCGCAGACCCAGACGAGCCCGCACAGCCCCCCCCCCCGACTCAGAACCCAAACGACACCCAGGCAGCAGCCCAATAGTCACATAACACTCGCACATACCCCACCGTCGGAAATCCCATGCACAGGCTCAGATTACATTTATTGTAAAAAGCAAAAAGCAAATAACAGCAAAGCGAAGCAAAGCAAAGCAAAGCAAATCTAAAGCAGAAAGCAAAAAATAAAACTAGGCACAACACAGAGGGCATCCACATCCAAGACCATCCCATCTCCGGAGCAGCCCTCGGAACTGCGGGTATGACTCTGCCACCCGCAAGTTGTTTGGAAGACTGTTCCAGATCCGGGGAGCCTCGGACCTGAATGACCTCAGACCATACCTTGTGGTGTTTGCTCTTGGAATGTCAGCCTTTCTCTCACCTCTGAAATTATAAGTGGAGGTCTTAATACTAATCATGTCTTGGATGTATTCAGGTGAGAGTTTATTTACTATTTTGAACACCTCACATGCCATCAGCTTTAGCCTTTTGACATGGAGGGGCTCAGTTTTAGTTTGGCTGAGTAATTTCTTGAGAGATGAGGAGTAGTCATTATTTATAAATCTCAATGCTCTCTCTTGAACCTTCTCGAGTTTGTTTGTACTGGCAATACTACAAAAGTGCCAAGCTAAGGGGCAATAACTAAAATTTGATGATATAAAAGAGTTATATATGACCAATTTCCCCTGTTTAGTTAAAAATCTACCAAGTCTTTTTAAAACAGCTAATTGTTCTGAAGCCTTTTTACAAATTTCAGTTACATGGTCATCAAATTTCAACATAAAATCAATGTTTATACCCAGCAAACTAACATTATTCTCACATTTAATGTCAGTTTCGCCAATCCTGAAAGTTTCAATATTGTCGTAAGTTTTCTTTCCAATACATATAGCTTGAAACTTGTCAGGATTGGCCTTCATGGAATTTTCTTCAAACCAGGAAATTAGGTTCAGACTATCTGATTCTAAGACAGATTTTAAAAAAGTTAAAATCTTTATGAATAAAAGAGACTGTATTGTCATCAGCATAGTTGTAAATGGTTGACCTTAAAACAAAGTAAAATATATCATTTAAGAAAATGTTAAAAAGTAAGGGGCCTAAAATGGATTCCTGGGGTACTCCTTTGAATAGTTTCTCCCAGGTACTGGTGAAAGTGCTTAGTCTAACCTGCTGAGACCTATCACTGAGGTAACTCTCAAGTAGCTCGACCGCCTCCTCTGATAATCCATAGGCTCTTAGTTTTGCAATCAAGAGCCCATGGGGGAGGCAGTCGAACGCCTTGGAGAGATCCATCAGAATTGCGGCAACACATTCATGATTGTCCAGTGCTTTTCGCCAATCTTCTAAAAGTCTCAGCAGGGTGGACTGACATCCAAACCCTTTCCTAAAAGCAGCAAGAAAAGGATTAAAATAATTATCCATGAATGAAGATAACTGGTCGTGCATGCTGCGCTCAAATATTTTAGAAATTGTTGGTAACACGCTAACAGGCCTGTAGTTCTCCTTATTCAAGGGATCTTTTTTCTTGTATAAAGGTAGAACTTGAGCTTTTTTCATAAAATTTGGAAATTTGCATGTTTCAAAAGATTTGTTCACAAGATTAGCTATAGAACTGCTTATAGAAGACGAACAAGATTTGAGTATTTTTGCCGATATATTGTCAGTACCTGTCGCCTTTTTCACATTAAAGTTTGATATGATCTTATGGACATATTTCTCACCTACTGGCTTAAAAGTAAATTTCTGATCAGACTCACTCTGGGGAGTATTTTCCAAAATTTTGGTTATACTGGGGTGATCAGAAAAATCATCCTTGTAATGGTCAGAAGATTTGCCAATATCTTTGGCCACATTGACAAAATGATCATTGAAAAGTTCGCAGACCTCCGGCTGCTCTGAGACAATTTTATCTTTTTCGCAAAGAATGACTTCGTTCCCACCACCACAAGCCTTCTTAGATAAGAAGGGTTTGATGGTGGGCCAAAAGTCCTTCGACTTCGGTCCTCCTGCACAACGTTCATAAAAATATACTCTCATAGACTGTTTTTTGAGTTTTGTAACATTATTCCTTTGTTTCCTATAATTGTCCCAGTCAGCCGCAGATCTGCTATTTTTATATTTGTTAAAGAGCATTCTCTTTTTGTAGACTGCTCGGCGGAGATCACCATTCATAAAAGCTGGTCTCCTTGATTTTAAGACTCTCTCCTTCACCGGTGCATTTTTGTCTATTATGTCGGTGAGTAGCCTTTCATGCGCCCAGTAAATGTCATCGATATCATCGAAAACATAGGCCGCATGAAAAGGTACCTGACCGACATCTTCATTAAATTCGTTTTGATCAAAATTTTTAAAACTGCGGTATTTAGTTTTTTGTGTTTGTTCTCTGATTGCGGCACCCCTGACTGCCACCCCGATCATGTTGTGCCAGTCACTGATGCCACATCCAAAGTTCAAAGCGCCAAAACATAGCCGGGACTGATTTGTAAGTATTACATCCACCAAAGAATGTTGACAGTTTTTCATGAAGCAAGTTGCGGTTTTGATAATATTTTTAAAATCAAAAATGTCACATAGATCCAACAATGTACCGCCCCTAGTACGGTTCTAAACAGTCATAGTTTAGATCGCCCAGAGTCAGCACATTGTCAAATTTTGTGGAAATTAGGTCCATGCCTCTTGTAAATAAATCTGTAAAGATTTTGTTGTACATAGATGGTGGTCGATAAACACCCACAATTGCCCACTTGCGGTTATTTATCGAAACATCCAGGACTATTGACTCAAGGGGCATGGCAAATTCAAGTTCATGTCTGCGTCTAGCAGGCAGGTTTGATCGAACATACGCAATAAGCCCCCCGCCTGAAGAGTTTCTGTCATGCCTAAAAGCTTTGTAGCCTGGCACATTAAAGCTGGATTGATTAAATGTATCATCTAATTTTGTTTCTGAGAAGAAACAAATATCTGACAGCTTATCATAAAGTATCTCACCTAGCTCCATAAACTTGTAGCGTAGGCTATTCACGTTCAAGTGAGTAACTATCACGTTATCACGATTTTTAAGTCGTAAGTTTTTCAGTTCTTCAAAAGCGCCATGTGGTTCGCCATCTTGATCATTGTTGAAAGAATGTTTTTGACGTTTTATGTTCCTCAACTTATTTACAGAGGGGGTACAATGGTTTGGACGTTTACTGGATGTCCCCTGTGCAGGGAAAGTCACCCCTTGTGCAAGAACCCAACAGTAATTTAGATATGGTTACTTGTAAGTTTTCATCCTGCAACCCGGGATGTACAAAGTACCTGCCGATAATACTCGCAAGTGAGGGTCAGGCAGTATATAGAGACAGAAAGAACGAAAGTTTATTTCAAGGAAATCTACATAATTTTCAAAGGTTCCAGGGGAGTCTAACAGTTTCCAGGGGTGGCCAACTTTTACCAGGTGGGGTGTCCAATTGCTATTTCCCATGGAAACATATATAGTTTGTGATTTTCCAGGGGTCCGGACCCCCAACACCCACCTGGATCCACGCATGGTATACCCATATACGCCGTCATGTTATCTGTTCTATTCTAAATGATCCGTAAGCGGTGACGGAGATTTCCGAAAGATAACTAGAAATATTTATTACCTCCCATGAAAGATGGCGGCAAATTCTGTCAACAACGTAAAAGTTTGTGTTTTTAATTGTTTTTAAGCCAATCTACTTTAGATTATAAATAGATTGGATGTTTCTTGAAAGCACGTAATATTGTATTTTCTAATTATAGCGCATTAATGACAGATAATTCGCAGCATATCCTTTAAGTTGAATTTTTTTCTGTCACTAGTTTGCACAATTTTTATTTTATCGTCCTTGAAAGTAAACAATGTCCTTGATAACCCTTTTCATACATAAAGCCCATGTAAATAGAATGCTAATAATCGTTGTTAGAGCTCTTATCGTTTCAAAAGAAGTTTCTATTCGTTTTTCCTCTGGGAGACAGCCATGACCGGGCAATAAACCATGTTATGGAAGGGCTGACTAAATGTCTGTACTGTACCCGACCGGGTAAAATACAGTACCATATTAGCCGACAAGTATTGGAAAATAACGGAGAAAATCGATTATTGGCGGGCCGTTTTGTGAAACTGGGTCCGAGTATCTACCAACCAAGTATTAGCCTCGTGTTTTTTTTTTTTTTTTTTAAACTTAAAGCCACTGGGGGAAAAGGAGAATCATTTTTAAAGTTTCAAAGTCTCACGTTCTTGACAGTGCAGACCCAGATCAGACATGGCAGAACTGCTATACTGTTTATGTTGAATGTGAATAGAAAAGAACTAATATTTTTACTCGAATTGCGGACTGTTGTAATGAAGTACCCAGGTTCCCTGTTAACCAACGGAGAATACTCTGTTCTATTCCCAAAACTGAAAGTAGTCAGCTGTCGAACGTGTTTATTGATAAATTGTATAAGCTGTTATTGGTTAGTAAATTGAATATTCTCTCGTTGTTTAAATGATGTATATTATTTCCTATCATTTGACCAAACGTCCCATCTATTACGAGCATCAGGAACCAGATTAAAATGCCTGAAAGTAGCTTTTGATACGATGATCATATAGACGCTTGTCTGCACTTCTCTATGATAAAATATCATGATTTATTAATGGGACCAGCTTGCATTGCGGCATAGCACTTTTAACGGTAAGCAACTGGGAACCAGACACGGTTTCAGTGACTATATAAGCGTGAGATCTCTATCTTTGATTAGTCTGTGTTTTGACTCTGAGCAGTGCACATCGCTAAGAGAGGTCACATGTTGTACTTTTATTAAAAAATATTGTTGGTCTACAACTTTGTGCTGAATTTGTCTCGAGCTAGGTATCCGGGTTCTCGTACAAGCCCAGCTAGTACAAGAGGATTCCAAGCAGTAGACAATAGTGAACGGGTTGTGGCCAGCAGGATTTCTTGGACATTAAGCTGAACAGTATCATTTGAACATACTGTTGAACCATTGGGCAGCTGGTAGCAGAACAGCTGGATGCGGTTGAGCATTAAAGAGCTGAACAGTATTAGTTGATCATACTGTACTGTTGAAACATTTAAGTTGAACTCTAGCTAGCGTAGCTGGTAGCGTCTGAGCGCTATAGACGATCATTAAGGCATAGTGCTGAAACATTGTAACTTGCTAAGCATCTGATTTTTAAGTGTTGTACTTTGTTACTATACCAATCAGCGATTTCTAACTTGATTATTTGCTTGTACCAATCATTTGTAACCAATCAGTTGGCAAGGTAGCCAAGAGGAAAATTATTATATATGTACATGTATATACTTTCATTGAACTGATAAGGCTAGAACCCAAGTTAACCCCTTCATAGCTAACCCGCTTGGCCACGCGCTACACTGTGAACCACCTCAAATGAAGCAATTAGTTTCATTAAGTGCAGTTCTTAACAGTATCCTCAATCCATATTTGAGGAAAAATATAAACCAACCCCAAAATATATCACACTGTTTGATCTGTCTTTACAGTGGTATCAGTTTCATCGTGGCAAAATAAGGTTGTTATACCATTTAAGGATTCAAGTTATGTTATCATTTTCACTTGATACCCTCAGTTGATACCCTGCACCCTAAAGGCATGAATTCCAAATTAGTATACGATTTTTCGTAGTAGTTTGGCAGCTATTGTTTGTTCCTATTATTAATTTTATAGGATTTGTTGCATCATATACGATCCAATAGTGACCGGTTTTGTAAATCAAACTTTTGCCAAGCTACTACTTTTAACAATTTGCCTGCTTCGAAAATACATTAACTTTTTTCTGTGTGTTTATTATGCAGTGTAGACCCTAGTCAGACTGATCCTAGAGGAGCAGTCTGATCCGGCTCTATATGCTGTGTAATCGGCTGTATGCATATGCACATGGTATACTTTTTCTGCGTGTTTTAGGCAATGTGGACCCTGGTCCGACTGATCCTAGAGGAGCAGTCTGATCCGGTTCTGCACTGTTTATTTTCTCATATGCGATCGGCTGTATGCATATGCTTACGTGGACATGAACTATTTTCAGCGTGTTAATTGGATAGTACGGACCCTGATCAGACTGAATCTATAGAGGAACAGTCTGATCTGGTTCTACACTGTTTGCTATAATTATATGCCTTTTTAAAAATCAGCGGACTACATGCAGCTTAAGACGTTTAATAGCATTTAGCAGCCGTAGAGTTCATCGCTGGGCTTATGACGGGCTTTTAAAACGCATCACTAGGATAGCAGATAGATGTGTGTCTCAAAAAGAATGCAAAGCAATCAATTTGATTGTATATTAAAGAGTGTGCATTTATGAGTAACAAATAAAAAAACTTGTCCACTCCAAATTAGTTTAAATCATTGAAAATGTAAACTCTTTGAGATAGGGGTCAACTCTTTCACTTGACAAAATATTATCAGTGAAAAATCCCCTACTTCTTTAATTCAAGAAACACGAGAAGCATCATGAACTGTGTTAGTCATCGAGGAATGGCAGGTCTGCGATACAGCAGGTCTGCTTTTTTTGTTTTGACGTCAATCTGTGTGTACCCGTTCATTCGATGACTTAAAAAAATCTGTTTCAATATATAACTAAAACTTTACGAAGCAATAACGTTGTCGAGTTAAGTTGTACAATTAAAACTCCAGTCTCACCCAGAGACAGGGACCCCAGAATCTGGAGAAGCCACTTCATGATGACATCATCGAAGCCCAAAAAAAAATATTTACATTCAACTGACTTTTGTTAGATATAAACTTTGCAATTTGATGGAAACTCCGCTTTTTAAGATTGCTTTTCTAAACAATCAAAACACACTTGAGATAAGTCCTTCACATTTCGGGTTGTCACATGTCTAGACTACCATTATGTGCAGTCAGATCTCGTAGGTAGTGGATTTCTAGACTATGTGAGATTTCTGTTCAAAGTTGCAACCTGAAAAATTGGATCCTGTCACATTTAAATGGCTTTCATGTGTTTTCTCGTGACAACATCCGTATAACTTTTACTGTTATGCATAACCCAGTCTTTGAACATTACGATACACTTCCATCTACATTCTTGGCTTGCATAATTTTGTATATAGATGGCAAACAATCAGGTGTGCATAGCGTTTTCACTTTTGTTCAGTATATAATTGTTTGCTTTATTTAAACATCAGGGGCAGACCCAGGATTTCTGAAAGGGGGGTTCGGTTGTATAAAGGTGTGTAGGTTCGCTTTGCTGATTTATCTCATTTCTTTAAATATCCCATGAAAATGAAATAATTTGGTCTCAGTGAGGCCACAAACGATTTTTAAAAGGGGGGCGGGGAGGGGGTTCGAGCGAGGGAGTTCGAGCGAACCCCCTGAACCCCCTCTGGATCCGCCACTGAACATGTTTATATTTTGATATTGTACTGTAAACCTAAATATTCTTCTGTTACACTAATTGTATAAAATAAAGTTTAAAATATAATGCACCACACTAATCTGTTTCCCTCGGGTGCACGACAATTCGTCAAAACATTTTGTCGATAGGACTTTCAACCCCATATAAATCTATCAGATATTGAAATGTTGCAGAAATAGTTTCAGTATTATCAGATTTAGGTATTAAGAATCGCATCGGTGACCTACGAAGTCTCAGACGGACTTTTTCGTCAAACCTTAACAAAAATATTGTAGGAGATGAGATGAAGGCTCAGACCGAATATAAGCAGAGTTCCACCCTGATTTATATAAAGTTAAATAATGCCTGATACAATGGTCCAGGGCCTATGAATTACCCTTGAAAAAAATGCAAAAGTTAATGTATAACGTTCGAGTGTATCTACGTCAATCTCACTTTAATAGCGTTATTCAAAGTAAAGAAAAAAGTTCTAATTAATTGTGCATTATCAAACTGTTTTCTTCCCTTAGCAATGTTGCATTTTGACTTTGCCGAATCCGCCAATTATCGATTTTCTCTGTTACTTTCCGTTACTCGTCAGCTGGTACGGTAATGTATTTTACCCGGTCTGGTACAGTACAGTACAGACATTTAGTCACAGCCTTATGGAAGTGGGAAATCAGACAGATTCCAGTTTAGTGATCTTCAGTCTCAGAACTTCAGAAGTTCATTCTTTGTGCATATTCTACCGCTATTTTGTTTTCATACACTAAGGAGTCTATCAAGACTCATACTTCCAATGTAAAAAAATATTTAAAAATGTAAATCTAGTCCAGCATCTTGATCTTGAGTTTTTCTTCCATTACAAGACCCAGGATCCTGTCGGAACATTTTAGGCTCTGCGAGACTGCAACATGGTAACTGACACGAAAGCTCTCCAAATAACTATTTACAGTAAAATGTTTAAAACTTTTTGCAGAAGTTAATTGTGGTTGGAATTAAATGGTGGTGGGTCTGGCTTGCTGGCTCCGGGGTCCGGAATTTTTCCAGGGATTCCGCTGCTGTGACCTTGTGTTGGAGCTTGTTCTAGTTGACTATGGTTCTGGGTAAGGAGTTCCTGTAAACCTCACTGGTGGTTCTCTCTTGGTAGAACTTGTGTCCACCACTGTGTTCTACTGTCTCAACTTTGTAGGTAATTCTCCTTCTTCACATCCACTAACTGATGGTCCATCTTGTATAGCATGGAGAATATACTGTCACACCATCTGTTCTGCAGTGTGTCCCATCCCAGATCTTCTTGCAAAGGAGTCTGTGAAGATTCACACAGCCAGGAGTCCTCGTTGTTTAATCATTCATTACGAACCTGTAGTCCTCTTCTGGATTTGTTCCAGGGTTTGTATGTTGGATCGAGTGGGGGATTGGGCGGTCCAAACCAGAGGCTGTTTTAACCAGCAGTTTTAACTGCCCCGGTCAATACTCCAGATGTGGTCAATACTAGTCGATTGAGTTTTTTTAGTGGTCATTTGAAAAATGGGAATGTCTTTTTGGTTTTCACTTTAATGAAATTCATTAAAATGTAATAGTTGATCTGAGTATTGGGTAAATAAGCAAATACGCATACTACGGTAATTAAGGTGCTGTGGCTACACTGTACCTTGAGCATTAAAATAGCTGATGACAGTGATCTATACTACTACAGAAACAAACCACAAAACTTTTAATAAAGATATGTAGGCTTGAAATAAATCTAGAAACCCTCCTGGAGAGGCAGGTGATAATGCCTTCTTGTACAGTAATATAGAAATACCCCATATGGTAGCTTAGGCCAGAATTTTTTTATTAGTTGATTTACGGGAATTTTTTTCAGATCCAGGGTGGGGGGACGAAAAAAATAAATAAAAAAGCATTTTCAGAGCTTGTTTTTTTTTTAGTTTTTTTTTATATATCTCCAGAAGAAAAAACCCCAATAAACTAGTAAGGTACAGGTAAACCAACAGTCTGTATTAAATCTTTAAACTTTTCATCATTTTCCTAAAAATCTGGACAGGACAATCACTTTTGACAGTGTCACTTTAAGAACCTCAAAAATGTATTTTTTTTTTTCAACGAAACAAATAATATTTAGAGTCGGCGGACAAAATATAAAAATAATTTTAGAATTTTTTTTTTCTTCTACTTTCCGGAAAATTACAGTAGGAGAGTTCGTAAATCAACTAATACAAAAAAATCTGGCCTTAGTAACAAACAGTCTGATATACCTCCCTAGTTTGTTAATAAGCTCAAGGTTGGGGGCTATTTACCAGTTATCAGATCAGATGGATTTATAGGCATGGAATAAACTGAGAAACCCTCCTGGAGAGGCAAATGATAATGCACAGAAATATAGAAATACCCCACATGGTAACTTAGTAACAAACAGTCTGATAGACCTCCTTTGTTTGTTATTAGGCTCAAGGTTGAGGGATAGTACCAGCTTATCAGATCAGATAGATTTTCTGATAAATGAGGGGATTTGTTTGAGAATGCAAATATATGTTGGTATTTGGGTACTTGTGAGCATGATGGATTTCATGCCTGGCAAGGGTGAACATGAAACAGGTATTTTTTGCCACTTTTACGGGAAAAGTGGTGCGACGTCGTGGCGTTACGTTCATGTCGACGTGATGTCACATCACACATCAATAGAAACAAGTACAAAATGGTGGAACAGAGACTATGTAGTTGATATTGAAGTGCATGTTTTTTTCTTGATAAAGGCCTTTGGCCGAAATATTGAATTAAGAGTAAAATTATTATAAGTGTTGAACATAATGTTCCCCATGGAGTATAAATGAATATTATCAGATAGATTTGTAGGTGTGAAATAAACCAAGATTGAGCCCTCCTGGAGAGGCAAGTGATAACCCCTGCGAAATGGTCTACAACCATTCTAGAAGAGTTCTAGAATTTTCTAGAACTATGTTCTAGATATGTTCTAGAACGTTTATGGGACAGATGTAGAACGTTAAATGGGACAATTTTTTGTTCTACAAATGTTCTAGCCAAGGTCAAAAGATTTGTTCTAGAAAAGTTCCAGAAAATTCTAAAAGTTTTTCCTAGAACAGTTTTAGAACAAATCAAGTTTGTTCTAGAACAGTTCCAGAACAAATCTTTAGAACTTTTATGGAACAATTGTAGAACACCCCTCATAAAATGTCCCATTTAACGTTCTATAAATGTCTCAGAATAGTTCTAGAACATCTTTAGATGGTTCCAGAACTATTCCAGAAATGTTCTAGTGGTTGGTTCTAGAACTGTTCTAGAATTAACCTTGGTTTGTTCTAGAACTGATCTAGAACAAACCTTTAGAATTTTTCTGGAACAACTGTAGAACAACCCTAGAAAATGTCCCATTTAACGTTCTATAAATGTCTCGGAATAGTTCTAGAACATCTGTAGAATGGTTCCAGAACTATTCCAGAAATGTTCTAATGGTTTGTTCTAGAACTGTTCTAGAATTAACCTTGGTTTGTTCTAGAACTGATCTAGAACAAACCTTTAGAATTTTTCTGGAACAATTGTAGAACACCCCTAAAAATGTCTCATTTAACGTTCTATAAATGTCTGAATCATTCAAGAACATTTTTAGAATGGTTCCAGAACAATTCCAGAAATGTTCTAATGGTTTGTTCTAGAACTGTTCTAGAATAAACCTTGGCTTCTTCTAGAACTGATCCAGAACAAACCTTTAGAAATTTTTCTGGAAAAACTGTAGACAACTCTTCAAAAATCATGTCATAAAAACATTCTATTTATGCCCCTGAATTTATTCAGAGCATTTTGGAATAGTTTAAGAACAATTTCAGGAATGTTCTAGTGGTTTGTTCTGCAAATGTTCTAATACAACTGAACTTTTTTAAAACAGTTGTTGAACACCTCCCCAAAAATGTCCCATATCGGGTTTCGAAATAAGATTCCATCGAATGCTACCTTTATATATCTGGAAAACTGTTGACATTGGTTTAAAGCCCCAATAAGTAATCACACAATAAATAAATAAACATCAACTGGAGGAGAATTATTATAGAGGCCCTTAGTTGGCCTAAATGTTGTTAGTTATTGCCACCCTGTTACCCCACCCATTTCAAAACATTGTGATGCATTTGATCATGGAAAAACAGCAACAACAGCAACAATTAACATTAAAACTTAAGAAATTGTGTCTCAAGCCTACTCACTGTCCCAGACAATAATACTGTCAATTTGCTATCTAGAAACTGCCACAAGTGCTTTTTGGGCTCAGCCTTCATAATCCCTCCAATTATGGCAGCCATGTTTTTCCCAACATCAATCTGGTTAAATTAATGATAATGACATGCTTGTTCTAGAACTGTTCTAAAAATGTTCTAGAACATTTTTTAACTTTTGTAGAACTTGCTGGTTCAGTAAATTTCAGTAAAATATTTCTCCCGAATTATCAGTGAATTGAAAAATAAATAACATTTATTGCAAAACTGTAACATTGTAGTTTTTGGAAAACTTATTGGATGTTAACTGCTCAACCTCTGTTTATAGTAATTAAGCCATGATCATCTTCTCATTGTGGTTACATGCCACCCTGTATTACCCCACCCATTTCAAAACATGGTCTTGCATTTGCTAAAAAAAGCTTACAAACAACAACCCCACCATTAATCAACATTTAAAACCTTAGAGAAACTGTTTCTCAGGTCTACTCACTTTCTCAGGAAAAACTACTATCATGTTTGCCATCTAGAAATTCCAAAACAAATGTTTTTTAAGAGCCTCCACATTTCCCTCCAATTCTTGCAGCCATTTTTTCCCCATCATCCATCTGGTTATGACATGTTTCCTCTTTAAATGTTCTAAAAATGTTCTAGAACTTTTTAGAACATTTCTAGAACTTGCTGGTTCTATAAAAGTACTAAATGAGTTCTAAAACTTAATTCGATTTTTCTTTTACTTGATTTGCCCTTTTTTTTCTTTCTTTCTCTATATACTGCCAGACCCTTGCTTGCGAGTATTATTGGCAAGTGTACTTTGTACACTCCAGGTTGCACAAGTAATTAACCATATCTAAATTACCGTAGGGATCTTTAACCTGCTCAAGGGGTGACCTTCCCTTCAAAGGGGACATCCAGTTAACGTACGATCCAAAGGACCATGCACTTATCTAGTGTCATCCCTGCAAATGACACCAGAGAAAGCGTGTTCGGACACAGAAAGTTTCCTCACCACAAGCAGGGATTGAACCTGGGACCTCTAGAACCAGAGGCAAGTGCCCAATCACTGAGCTACCTGATGCTTTCTGCTCTTGAGAAGTTCCAAAAATGTTCTAGAATTTATTAGTATATTTGTAGAATTAACTAGTTCTAAAAAGTAAGACAAAAGTTCTAGAACTTCATTTGAAACATTTTTTAGAAGTTTCTGTCAACTTATTTTGTTCTTGAAAAGTTCTAAAAATGTTCTAGAATATTATTAGAACATTTGTAGAACTAACTGGTTCTTGATTTGTTCTAAAAATGTTCTAGAATATTTCAAGAACACTTATAGAATGGAAATCAGTTCTAGAATGTGTTTGATTTGTTCTATAACAATGTTCTAGAACAGTTGTAGAACATGAGTTCTAGAACGAACATATTTACTTGTTTAGAACAGTTCTAGAACAGTTCTAAATGTTCTAGAACAGTTCTAGAACACCTCCAATTTGTAGAACAAAATTTCGCAGGGGAATGCCTTCTAATAAAGAAATACCCCATATTGTACATCTAATTAACTCTTTGCTTACTAGTTACCAGTGTCGTCTGCTGATAACCTTTGCAAACAGTTTGGACCCAGATCAGGCCCAACAAAATGTCGGGCCTGGTCTGGATCGAAACTGTTTGATACTATGAAGGAAAATTTTATGTAAAAAGAATCAGCAGACGACAAAAAGAGCATGAAAAATTACTTAGTTGGCAAAGAGTTAAGAAACAGCCTGATAGACTTTCCTGTTTCCTTGTTTATTTATAGACTATTTACGGAAGTGAATAAGATTTATAAACCCTTCACATTGTCTTGTTGGACGCAGATGTATCCCCTTTAAATCGCAACAAAAGCCATCTGCTTTTCTTGTCTGCTGAAATGTTTAAGAAGCCTCTGGCAAACAGTGTGGACCCAGATCAGACTGCTCCTATAGAAGCAGTCTGTTCTGGGTCCACGCTGTTTGCTTCTATACTTAATTTGTCAGTAATGTTAGGCAATTATTTGCAGCAGACGACTTCAGCAGACGACATTTTCAGATGCATTTTTTCCTTGGCGTTTTAAGGGTTAAAAATAATGCAGATGCAGATCAGCTGGCGTCTGACAAGCCTGTTTGATCATGATCCACACTGTTGGCAATGAATGTTTTCCATGCAGCCTTAAATCATGCAGCTGAACTGACTCAATGTACAGTGAAAACTCTTTATATTGACACTCTTTATAACAGCAAAATTCTTTACAACGCCAGTAGTATTCGCACAAATGTACCAGTTTAGCTTGAATTTGAATTCATTACAACAGAAATTAAGTTTAATTCTCAGGTACATTTATCTGGGGGCCTGCTCATTCAAGCTAATATGAAGCGGTTAGCCCATTGTGCACATATTTTTTTTCTTCAAAATTTGATGCCACCAATTAAAGCAATGTAGCTACTGAACAGCTGGCTTCAGATGAAGCCAGCTGTTCAGGATCTGCACTGTTTTGTTTGTTAATGGTATGAAGTGCTATATCATTTGTAAAAGACGGTGGATAACCTGGCTCAGAGTTTGTAGAAGCCAACATTTTAGTCAAATAGAAAAAGTTGGAGCCAAATTAAATTGACTTTGTCAAAGATTTAGCCAACAAATCGTTCTGAATTTAAATTCAGCTCATGCATTGCTTGAGTGTGAAGAAATAATTAAACAAAGTACGGACTGCCTGACATGAATGAAATTTTTTTGACTGGGATGTACTTGTAAGGCATTAACTTAAACAAAATTATGAGCTGACTTCTGATGAAACTAGCTGTGTGTTGTCTGCACTCCTTTTTTCTTGTTTTTTCAGCGTTAATTTTGGCATTAATTGTGTATAACAGTGTGTGGCTTGATATAACAGTTTTTTTCACCGGTCCTTTTGAATCACGTTATTTGCCATGCTTTACTGTTGACCATATTTAACCTAATAAGTACACTCTCTGTGTGAATAACTTTTTCCCAAATGATGTCTCACCCGTCAGGAGACATTGTTTTCCCCAGTGCATCCGTCTGTCCTTCTGACTGTTTCTCACAATATCTTATGAACGCAACTGCTCCGACAGTTTTAGCCGGATCTTATTGAAACTTTGTGGGTGTTTATGTCAAGCTCTGAAATTGTGCATGCCATTTGGCAGTAATCCTCAGATTAATTTTTGTAACTTTTTTCGCAGTACGAACTTAGTCATTTTTGGGCTTAAAGCATTTAGGCACTGGGTTTCTTGTGAACGCAACTGTTCCTATAGTTTTAACCAGATCTTTTTGAAACTTTGCAGGTGTTTTTGTCAAGGCCTGAAGATGTGCATGATATTTGGCTGTAAGCCTCAAATTAAGTTTTGTCACATTTTTAGCTCTTTTGAATTTAATCAGTTTTGGCTCAACTTCTACCAAAGCATATAGGTACTGCCACGACTGCCTGGGTATCATGTGAATGCAACTCGTACAATTTTACCCATATCTTTTTTAATCTTTGCACCTTTTTTGACTACATCTGAGACTTCTGAAGATGTGCATGTGATTTGGATGTAACATGGATTTTCTATGATGATGGAAATAATATACATATGATCATTAACTTTTTCCCAAATGATGGTTGTGCAATAGTATATTGCATTTATTTAGCTAGATACATTGCATCTTTGCTGGATATGTAATCATTTCTTTACTAAAAAAATCACCATTATTTGAGTTTAAAATTGCATTTAGTGACATTTCGATCTTTCTGACAACAAAAGGGGAGTGAGAATCTGTTTTTGTAAGAAAAATTATGGTTCCTCATTGCTTTTCTCGTTTTATTTCCTGCTTTATTAAACTTAGATTATTTTTGGCATTGTATATTGAACAGTGTGTGGACCAAATATTTTGAATCTTTGTAAAATAGAACTTTTTGCTCTCAAAAGGTGGTAACTTAAATAGTCATATCTGGGTGTGATTCAGCTATTTCATCTGCTTAACAAGGGAAATCAGGTTCTATTTATAATTTGGTGAAGAATTAATAAGTTGTTTGGGCGGCACATGTGTGCATTTCATGAAAATCCTAACTGTATACACACTGAACTCATATGTATTAACCCTTAAAGCGCATTATCACAAAATGTATGTTTTTGTTGTCCACTAAAATATTTGAAGCCTCATTGACAAACAGTGTGGACCCAGTTCAGACTGCTCCTAAAGGAGCAGTCTGATCTGGGTCCACAATGTTTGCCTCTTTGCTTATGTTAAACAGACATTTTCAGATGCAGTTATTTTGCTGCCGTTTTAAGGAATAAATAATGTGTTTTGCGTCTATACTGAGGTAATGGCGTAAGATAATGCAGTTACTTTTGAATAAAACCACGTCCCATTTTCAGCTTTTACCTATGTCTTAGGTTGACCAGTCCTAATTACGCATTCATGAGGTTCCGCCTTTACAGTAACCAAAAAGTCATATAATAGATATTTACTCTAAGGTCTGAGGATGTGCACTTGGTTTTTTATAACAGTTTACCATATTGTTTTTCACGTTTTTCAGCGTTATTAACTTAAAGGACTATTTTTGGCATTGTGTACATGTACATCAGTGTGTGGCTTGTTATTACAGTTTTCTCATTCACGTTATTTGCCATGCTTTACTGTTCACCATATTTAACCTAATATTAAGTGCACCCACTGTGAGCATACAGGATTGGCACAGGCTTGGAAAGTACTTGAATATACAGGACTGTTTTGAAAAGTCCTTGAAAATTAAATCTGCCTTGAAAAATACTGGAAAATCACTCAAAAGACATGAAAAGTCCTTGAATTCTACTATTTTCTGTAGGACTAAATAGCACAGTTGATAGAGATCTAAATCAGTATAAAATGGTTATGCCTTTATTTGGTGCAGCATATGCTGCAGTAAATAAAGGCACAACGATTTTATACCAATTCTCTAGTATTAATTTCTCCATAGAATTTTTACACTTAAATCAGGATTTTTAATAAACTTTTAGTCCTTGAAAACTGTAGGATAGTCTTGAGAAGTCCTTGAAAAGTCCTTAAATTTTACTCAAACTTGCCTGTATGAACCCTGGTAGAACTTTTTCAAAGTTCTATACCCTCTTTTTAAAACTGTTTAGATCCAGATCAGCTGGCTTCAGATGAAGCCAGCTGATCAGGATCCATACGGTTTTCTATCCACATGGTGAATCAATAGTAAAAGTGAAATTACACTGCTGAATTAACTTGAAGTCTTGAAATGAAAAGTTCATATTTAGAGTAAACAACCCTTAAGTAGTGCTTAAATGTTGTCGTTAAATGTCCCATTCAACAGCTATGGTCATGTTGAGACATTAGTGAACCTACTGACACTTTTCCTGGGCAAGCTTGGACTAAGTGCCAGTAAGTGGTCAACCAGTACTGTACTCTGTGCACATACTTTCGCTTGTAAATGCCAACAGCCCTTCTTGAATCAGTGGAAGGAGGAGAATGACCTTAGGAAATATTTCATGATCAATCCCCACAAAAGTATGGGGCTGGGTTGGGATCGAACTCACGACCCCTGGATCAGCTATCCAGGGTTCACCCTTCCATTAGCCATTGTACATAGCCAGTTGCTACAAATAATGTAGACTCACTGTTGCTACAAATATAAGCCATTGGCTAAAGGTACACTCTAGCCTCTAAGGTGGTTCAAAAATAACTGTATTTAGGAAAAATTGTATTTGATCAGCTTTTGGATTTTCAAATTTTGGTATGTGAGTGTTGCAAGACATTATTATGGCATTTATTATTCCTTCACACTTCAGTAATCTGCCATAATTAAATGCAGAACAATTTGTTGATGCTACTTTCTGGCAAAAACATTGGTTAAAGTCAACTTCATTTGGCTCCATTTTCTTCCATTTGGCTAAAGTGTTGGCAACATAAAATTCTAAGCCAGGGTTAGCCCTGCCATCAGACTCGCTACCGATTTTGCTACAGTGCCTGGTGACTGTTTGTTCATAGGAGCTTGTGCACTTATCCGGTCAAAAACTGTACTTCATTTGTATTATCTTCTGATGGACCGGAAGCTTGCCTAGAATCTGCTAAATAAGATTCTCGGCCAAATCTAGTTTTATTTATAGAGTAAAACCTGTCTTAAGTGACCACTCAAAAAAAGGCAAAACAAAGGTCTTAATGGCAAAGGGTAGCTTAATGCAGGTCGAAAGTATTGCAGAATGCTCCCATTGGAGCATTCTGCAATACTTTTGACCTGCATTAAGTGATAATCGGTCTTGAAACCTTGTTTTTTATCTCTTTTTTGAGTAGCCGCTTAAGACAGGTTTTACTGTATTCCTACAACAGTGTGAGAAGCAATTTTGCATTATTTCACATTAATCGTACAGTTTTATGACAGGAAGCAGTTGACTTATTGTTGTTTTTTGTCCTAAATAAGACAAATAATTAAACACAATTCTTAAACAGAGGAGGGCAATGGATCATCATTGGTAGAGTGTAGACTATAGATAGAACTGGTTTAACCCAGGATTGACCAAAAATTGTCCGACATGACTACTGGTATGTGAAGCATCAACATAAACAAACAAACAAACAATCCTTAAAGACAGGTCCATGGACTAAAACAAAGCAAAATAAGCATCTTTGTTAAGGGAACAGGGCAAGTGATGATAAGAGGATAAAACATACTTTTCTGTGTATTAACATTAGCCAAGCCCAAGTGTGATAATGTGTTGCAGCCTGAACCGCGAAGCAATGAGGGCTGCAACACATTATCACATGAGGGATTGGCAAACGTTAATACAGATAAGAATGTTATATCATCATTGTTATATTATTATCCTTTCCAGCACACCAGTCTTAAATGGCAATGAAGCCCTCTGCTGCTGTGTATTAATGGGAATATAGCCCACGGACAGTGATTGGTCAACAATCAGCCGCATTGTAACACATTAAATTTAGATGAAATTTACAACTGTCAGCGATTAAACATGTCAAGTTTCTATAGTAAACTCTTTTTAGGTATATAACAATACCATTTATTAAGGGGGAATAGACTTCTATCTGACTGTGTGAGCAAAAATAACTTTGCACCCCTGAGCAGACCATGAAAACTTGCAAAACCACTAATCATGCAAGGGAGAGCAGTGGCTCAGTGGTAGAGTGCTTTACTCGAGACCGAGGGGTCGCGGGTTTGAACCTCACCAGCGTCACAGCGTTGTGTTCATTGAGCAAGACACATTTATCCTAGCTCAACCCAGGAAGACCCGTCCCTGTTTAACTGAAATATTGTTGATGGGATGTCAAAAATCAAATCAAACAAAAACCAATCATGCATAACAGTTGAATTGACATTGAATTGAACAGTTGAATTAATTTCTATTTCCAGATTCTCTCCACATTTCTGAGAACTTGTGTACGGCATACGAAGTGTAAACGATACTCAACTGCAGCAGCGACTACTTTCAAGGTATATATTCATTTTTATCAGTCACCTCTCATATTGACTGCATTGTCACACGTTGCCTGATAAATGTTGTGTATATCAGGGCATGTGCCTTTATCAGGTCATGATGACGGTGCAGTTTTTGAATGATGTCATTAATGACGCTGAATCAACACAAAAATCGAAAATCATGTCATAATCGCTAGTTTGAAGAGAGAAACAATAGGTAAACTGATAAATAGAATACCAGTTTCTTTTGATATCAAGTTTACCAGGCTCAGCTTTGAGAACGCATGTTGAATTGCTCCGCAAGCCTCGCGATGTCAACAAGCGTTCTCAAAGCCTTCCTTGCCTGGTAAACTTGATATCTAAAGACACTCACCTAGTTTTCTCTATATCCAAAGGGTCTTTTTAACCCAAATGGTGGTGGGGGTTGGGGGTTGATCAACTATTTTTCTTGCTAGCGGCAACTTTTATCAGCTTCTGATAACCTTTGCAAACAGTTTGGACCCAGATCAGGACCAACAGAACATCAGTCCTGATCTGAATCCAAACCGTTTGACACTCTGATAGTGCTTTTGAAAGATTTTTTTTTAAAAGGTTTATTTTGAAAATAGTCAGCAGATGACAATTAAAGGATTGAAATTTACTAACCCAGCCTGCAAAGAGCAGGACTTTAGTTAAGAAAGTGTAACAGAAAAATAATTTCTTATTTCTCAACCAAAACATAAGTTGGGGGTACTCAAAAGAACCGTCTCAATGAGACGACTCTTTTGAGCACCCAAAACATATGCGGAAAATTATGGGTAAGAAAATATTTACAATTTTAAGCTGTAAATTTTTGTTTATCTAAACCTGTGAAAGAGTCAACAACCTTATTGCCAATTGAATTTTTCCTGGCTAGCAGTTATCAAAATGTATGGGATAATCCATCAGAATGAAAAGGGTTAATTACTTGTTTCATTTCAATGGATAAAAAAATGTTTTATATGTGCAGTTTAATAAAAAAAATACTACACTCACCACATTCAATAGATTTAGCAGCACCCTAGATAAGCAGCGTATTTGCGTAAATACGCAATAAAAATCATGAAAAAAGCAATTGAAATGAAATGTGTGCGTACCGAAAAGCAATTCTAACGATCGGTATGCAATTACATGCGATGTCATTGCGTACCATTTGGTCCATTTCTTTTCCATTCCGCTCGGGTATACTAGCAAATGCCAGTCGGGTATTGATTTTATTTTTACTAGCGAGCGCGCAATATACTCCACTTTTATGAAAATATCGGTGCCCAGTCAAGTATTTCGCGGAAAAACAAAGTGAAAGTGATGAGAAGTAATCACCTCGAATGTCAACTTTGCTTCAGGAACAATAGATACTTTAGAAAGGCAGACGATGGGAGTGAATGAATATGCAAGCACATTTCCGATGGCTTCATGCAATAAGGAAAGGTGTAATCACAGAAAAAAAATGTGGCATGAAAAAATATGAAAATACGCAATTGTTTTTGCAAGTACGCAATTGAAGATAACCAGGTTGCGTAAGTACCCAATTGACCCAAAAGCTTATCTAGGGCGCTGTTTAGGCCAAAAAAAATTAATCATTAGATTCTCAAGCACTTTTTGAAAAAACAGATGCGGGAGGCAGGTTTTTTATTTTATTTTTTATTTCGTCAAAAACAGATGAGGGAGGCAAGTTTGTCTTTTTATTTTCTCAAAATCCGACGAGGCATGTATTTACATGTCAGCGCTGTTATACTCTCCGACAATGTTCCATGGGATGTGTCCTACATGTACGGCCCCTGGTGATATTTCGACCGATACAAGAGTCATGCTGGACATTAAATCAGGCAATTTTCTTGAAAAACAGCCCTTCACAACTTCACGACGGAAGACGCCATTATAAAGAAAGATGCGACGCTTGTATACCACACCAAACCACATAAAAATCAATACCAAGCGCCTACTCGATTTTCAGAAGATCGGGTAAATGTATTAGAAGTATTAAATATTGGACGAACATGGACGAAACGAAATAACGAATTTTTTTAATGCGGAATTTTTCTTTTTTTCTTTTTTGGGGGTTTAAAAAATCGGTGATGCGGGGACTTTGAGGATAATGCGGCGGTGCTTGAGAATCAAATATATTTTTTTATTTGGCCTTAATTATGATGTTCAAACTTTTACATGAGGCAGTTTTAATTTATCCTTAGCCCACCATTCACAACTTCTGTCATCTGCTCCTCTCATCTGCTTATGTTCTTATATTGCAAACAATATGGACACTGATGGGGTTGCTCTCTTGGGAGCAGTATGACCAGGGTTCATATTGTTTGCTCCATGAGAGTGCACTTGAATATACAGGTATGCAGCAGACGTAAAAGCAGACGACATTTTCAGGACAAAAAATAGCGGTGGGGTAAAGGTTGTGATTAGCTTCTCTTGTGATACCGGTAGGTTATCCACAGGAGCTTATATCACTTCTATAGCCTCAAACCGAAAGCTCACAATGTTGGGTATAGCTATACATATAACTAATCTTCTTTACAGGTTTTAAACCTTTGTATACGAATGGATTCTTCCTTCTGGTTTGATGCAATAAACTTGGGAAAGTCATTTGTGCGTATCTTGGGATGGCAGATCATGATTTTAATTTTTTTTTTTGTTGTTTGAAGATCTTTATACCTTAATAACAAGCAGTGTAGCCCTTGATGAAATGTCGCATTATGCGGCATTTCATCTGGGTCTTCACTGTTTGTTAAAGTACTCATTTAGGGTTTTCCCATATACAATAGGTTAAAGACCAAACTTTAGGTGCCTGATGGTTATCATGCTTTTATCACATGACATTGCATGTGGGAGTGATATAACAGTAATAACACCATGTAATAAAATCAATAAATCACTAGTGGCTCACAGATACATAAGGATGTTCATTATAACATTGCATAAAAGATGGCAAAATCTTGACATTTTCATTTCCAAAATTGTGATTGTAAGTAATTAAATGTCCTGTGATAAATACAATCTAACATTCGTGCTCCTCTATTATTGAATTTATTAAGCTTGTTGTGAAAAAGAGATAAAATGCTCAGCAAACCTCGCATTTTATCTCTTTTCCTCAACTCGTTTAATAAATTCAATAAAACGTAAGGGCTCTATTTATTTTTACAGAGCGAAGATGTTCAAATTTACCTGACAAAGAACCCTGGGAAAAAGCCAGAAAATCCTGCCGTCTTGAAATTCGGACACCAGTTTACAGATCATATGTTGGAGATTCCCTGGTCTCAGGAGAAGGGCTGGGGCAGTCCTGTCATATCACCAGTGCATGATTTACAGATCCATCCTGGGGCTAAAGTTCTTCACTATGCTACAGAGGTAGGGTCAACCTTGAAAATAATTTTGGTCCCCTTAGCCTGACTATATTCGTTTTACCTGATCATATGATATCAGTGATGGGTGGTATGGTATTTTACCTGCGTCACTTTTAGGGGAAGCAGGCTAGTGAATGTGTCCACTCCGTCTGTCCATCCATCCATCCGCAACACTTTTGGGGTGCCTAGTTTGTGTAAACTGTAATTCCAAAAGTTTTATTCCTTTTTATTCAAAATTTTGCATAATGATTGTTCACATATTGAAGATGTGCACCAACTATTTTGCGCACATTTCATGGATGTTTTCTCATTTTTGAGGGGGTTGAACTTAGACATTTTCCCATACAAAATGCTCAGATGTTATCTGGTTTGTGTAATCTGTAACTCCAACATTTTTCATTTCTTTATATTTAAACTTTGCATGAATTGGAGATGTGCACCAGCGACGCAGGTCCAGAGCAGAGTATGGTCTTGTTTTTATTGAAGACAGCAATTTACATATGGGCCTCGAGCTTGTCACGACAAAACCTGTCTTTGGGGTTTCTGACAAAACAAGACTCATACCAGTCTCCTCAGCTACAGAGATTAGCTAGGAAATTGAAATTTCGGTGGTAGCAAGTTTAGATATACTGACGGACTTTAATTACGCAACACTAACTTCTCCTTATATCTTCCAAAAGACTGTTGAATGTAAACTTCCTTTGCTTCGATAATGTCACCATGAGTTGGCTTCTTCAGCAAACACTTTAGTTTTGATTGTACAACTAAACTGGACGACGTTATTTGTTCCATATGAAGTTAGCCATTTAAACATTTCTTAAATAGAGGAGATTTTAAGCTATTGAATGAAAAGGTACACCCAGATAAACGTCATATACGCAAATATGCTGTATCGCAGACCTGTCAATCAATATGAGAGTGATTTCTAGATGACTAACAAAGTCCATGATACAAATTCGATGCTTCTAGTGTTTCTTGATTTAAAGAAGTAGGGAATCTTTCATTCATAACATTTGATCACATGAAACAGTTGACCCCTATCTCAACACATTTACATTTTAAAGCATTAGATGCATCTTAGTTGGACAAGTTTTCCATGTTTTACTTAAAAATGAATGCTCTTTAACATACACTCAAAATTTTTCTTCTGCCTTCTTTTTCTAGATATAAATTAAAGCTGTTATCCAAGTGTTGCGTTTTTAAAGTCCGTCAGTATATGATACTTTCCAATAGCTGAATAACAGATGTGCTGATCAGACTGTGCAGATGCACAGTCTGGTCTGTGCCTTTGCTGTTTGCAAACACTGAAGATAGGTTTTCTCTCGTGGAGGTCCATATATAATAACCAGGCCATAAGGTTCTAAAACTTTTTTCATGTTCTTGAACCTGAGCAGAGGACAAAAATTCCACTAGTCCACTCGTAATTATGAGTGAAATCTAGAAAGGACTAGTAATTCTTCCCAAAGCACTCATCCTGTAGGACGAGTGCTTTGGGAAGAATTGATCGAGGAGGTCGTATTATATATAACACCCTCATGTTCTTTATTGCATAGGCTTTTAAAGGACAAGTGCATGTTTGCGCAGGACGAGTGAAAATTGTAAGTCACTCGTCCTGCAGGACAAGTACATTATTGAAATATTTTTGTCCCCTGCTGATCATGAAATTTTTGCTGTTCATAAATGTTAAAATGCCCATTAACATTTATTAGCAGGATAAATATGACATCTGAGATTTTTAATTTCAACCTTATTTAATAAGAGTACACTGACGCAGGTTTTGCACAGGCTTGAAAAGTACTTGAATATACAGGACTGTCTTGAAAAGTCCTGAAAATTAGATTTGCCTTGAAAAGTACTTGAAAAACACTCAAAGGCCTTGAAAAGGCCTTGAATTTTACCATTTACAGGAGGATTCAACACTGTCTTTGGAAACCCTAATCAGTATAAACTTGTGTGCCTTTATTTGGTGCAGCATATGCTGCACCAAATAAAGGCATCACAATTTTATACTAACTTTCTATCTCTAATATCTTTAGAAATGCAGTCTAGCATTTCCTAAGTAGAATTTTAATGTGCAAATCAGTATTTTTCATAAGTTTTTAGTCCTTGAAAACAGTAGGAAAGTCTTTAAGAAGTCCTTGAAAAGTCCTTAAATTTTAACATGAACTTGCCTGTATGAACCTTGTGACTTCTTTTTAAGTTTGGAATGCTATATCACTTTCTGATTTCCAGCCAGTCCATTGGTGTAATTTCAATATTAATAAAGATTCATTATATGGCTGATCACCTGGCCTCAAGGGTATAAAACTTTTTTCATGCTCAATTTGACTGAGCATGAAATTTCTATCTCTCATAAATACTAAAATGCCGATAAGTCAAGATTTTCCTGCTTTAAAACTCTCAAATGTATTTATACTTCTAATAAATGATTAATTATTTATACTGCTAATAAATGATAAAATGCCAACACTTGTTGGCATTTTAACATATATGAGCAGGATAAATTTCATGCTCAGTTGAACATGAAAAAAAGATTGATAACCTTGATGCTTGGCCTCGAGGTTATAGAACTTGAGTTCATTCTCAGACTCAAAATAAAGCGCAATGATTGGCTGCTTGTGGACACATGTTCGCAAGCAGCCAATCATTGCGCTTTATTTTGAGTCTGAGACTGTACTCAAGTTGTATAACCTTGAGGCCAGGCCTCATCAGAAAGCAGCTGATCTGGAGATACAAAATTTCGAAAAAGTTATGCACAGTGTATCTGTTTGGTCAAATACTGTATGTGATTAATCTATTTCAGTTATTCGAGGGCATGAAGGCATTCCGTGGGGATGATGACAAGATCAGATTATTTCGACCCATGGAGAATATGAAGAGAATGAACCGGACCAGTGAGCGTACATGCTTACCAGTAAGTACTCTTTCTTATCAGAGACTCTCTTAGCTTTGTATGGGATTTTTAAAGTAAATGGTGATGCATCTCTTATCTCTCGCCTGATAAAACAGGGTAAACCTTGATCAGACTGCTAGTAACAGGGTTTCTTTTGACCCACTCTGACGACCGTTACTGGGTCATGTTCCCAATGGCTAAAAGTATGGGTTTTTTTCAATTTCTAGCAGAAAATTCCCAATTCAAGGAACAAAAAGAAATTATCACCATTTTGTGACATCTTAACTGCACTGTGTCACAGCAAATGTATTTTTGCATTCCAGATTTTGAAAAGGTGCTTATTAGTGAATCAAATGTTTGCTCTTTTCCTTTATTTGATTATATTTTACAGAGAGTTTTTCCCAATTTGTATAAAACAAAGCAAAAAGAAAATCCCGATTCAGGGGATTGGGTCATGTTCCTAAAATGGGGAGAAAAAACCAGAGTTAAAGAGCAGTCTGATCAAGGTTTACCTTGTTTGCTAGTCCAACACTTCCTTTAAAACACCTTATCTGGTAATCCAATGGACCTACTCAAATTGTAGGATATTAAAATGTCCAGAAAAGTTGTATAAGCTGTAAGCAGATTTTTTTTACTTAGCCCTTGACTTGTCCTTCTGAATTCGGATTTATCCTTTAGTTCAAAACACTGTCGATACAGATCAGCTGGCTTCTGACGAAGCCATCTGATCAGGATCAACATTATTTTCCTGTCTAATTGAAAAGACATGCTAACAACTGACAACTTGAATGCTGCAGGTCAACAGCATAAAACTTGGAAGGAGTGTAGTACACAAAAATATTCAGCATGTCAAGGGTTAACTGGAGCTATCAAATACAGTAAATGTTCACAAATTTTAACCTCTTATTGCCTGCCAAGAAGACTAGACAAACAGAGCAGTCTGATCAGGGTCTTCCCTGTTTGCTATTCAGACCAGCACTTTGTGAATTCCAGCCCTGAAAACCAACATTTTATTTGAGAACAGAAAGAGAAAAGTGTTCAAATTTTAGAACATTAACCGATTGTATCTTTTTCATACATTTGATGGGAGAGTACTTGTGAAACTAATAAAGAAGTTGATCTCTATTGAGTTTAAGCAATTTTGGACATGTTTTGTTTGCAAAAAGGGCCAAAACAAACAGTGCAGCCTGATCAGGGTCTTCCCAGTTTGCTAACCTGACCAGCATTTTGTGAGTTCCAGCCCTGAAAAACAACATTTTGTTTGAGAACAGAAAGAGAAAAGTGTTATAAATTTTAGCACACTTACCGTATGTATTTTTTTCCAGACATTTGATGGGAGAGAACTTGTGAAACTAATTAAGAAGTTGATCTCTATTGATGCGGACTGGGTACCAAGAGCCACGCCTGACAGTCCGTCTTCACTGTATATAAGACCAACATCTATTGGCACAGAGGTAAGTCATACTACCTGGTACCAGTACAGTAGAACTTCAATCATAGGTCCAGGTAAGGAAAGAAAATTTTATTTGGGTAAAATTTTAATTATTTTCTAACCGATTAATTTAAACATGAGTTTTGGGTGCTCAAAAGAAACGTCTCATGGAGACAGTTCTTTTGAGTACCCACAACATACAGTCGAACTTCGATGGCTCAAACTCGTCGGGACCGTTGGTGCGAGTTTGACCCATCCATGTGTTCGAGCGATACCTAGCCTGACAATTTTCAAGGTGGTTCATGTATACTTTATGTCAACACGGACACCACGTTTTTTATCGACCAAAGTTACGCACGTGACACCTGCCACTGATCAATAACCCTTTGCATGATAAGCTGCATGTGTTAGCATTTGAACCTGTTGAAAGTAAATACATTTATCAGCATACGCATATGCGCAGGCTGATCAATGCATTTGCTATCGATTAAGGTGTACTGTTTTTCTTCTAGTGGGTGAATGTTCCTGTTAATGTGTCGCTACAGTTTATGTTCGGTTGTTTATCGTTTACTTTAGAACAATAAAGGAAAAAGAAAACAAATTTGTTTCTTATTATTTATTCCCAACATGCAAGTTTCAATGAATAACAACTAATAAAAACATAAAAAATGACAAATTCCCCAGGATGTTTACAACAAAGATGCGGATCAGACTGTACGGCCGCAAAATCTGATGCCTGTCTTTATCCAACCAGGCATGTTTTACTCATTTTGACACGCAAATTATTGATTACAAAACATCTCATTAATTGTCTTTAATCATTTTCGGCCATGCGACTAAGTGGTGATCAAGTGAGAACTTACTCAAGTCTTTGATCTGATAAATTTCACACGTTCCGCTCGTCAGTTAGGTAACCCAAGGATGAAATCATCATTGTCACGGAGCGCTTATGAAAATAATAATGCACTTAAATCAAGCGTGTGACTGATTCATGTAAAGAAATATTTGGTTCGAGTCATCATAGCGTTTTTACATGAAAAATCGCCCTGCGGACCATGCTTTGAATTCGAGAGTTAGAGCCATTGCTGTTCGAGCCTGGGGTGTATTTTAACATTAAGTTTATAGGGAAATTGCCGGGACCGACGAACGAGTTCGAGCGATCCCTGGTGTTCGAGACAGGCGAGTTCGAGCGACCAAAGTTTGACTGTATGTTTTGGATGAGAAATAAAGAAAATAATTTTCCACTACTCACTCTTATCTGGAGGCCTGTTCAGTGGCTCCAACTCTGATGGCTCATTCCCCGGGCCCATTCACCCTGGCTGGCTAGGACTATCATCATGGTCCCTACAGAACATTTTATGCATAAGCCACCCTGGATAGCTGGAACTACCCTTGGCTAGAACTATTTTTCATGGTCACAAGCCTGTTTGAGCCATTGAAGTTCTACTGTACATAGTTTATACAAACTTTCATCAGTAACTGACAACTGCCAAAGGAATCATATCATAATGGTCAGTAATTCATTCACACTGTTTCTGGGCAGATGCTTCTAAGCAGTTTACTTATTTATACAATTGGGAAACTGTCTTAGGCCTCCAGATAAGAGAGCATATTGGAAAACTATTTTCTTTATTTCTCATCCAAAACATATGTTGTGGGTACTCAAAAGAACCGTCTCAATTAGACAGTTCTTTTGAACACCCAAAACACATGTTTAAATTGATGGGTAAGAAAATAATTACAATTTTACGCTCATAAAATTTCCTTATCTGGATCTATGTGTCTTCAGTAACTGGCAACTGCCATGGGGTTTGTATGATCTTATAAAAAGCATTGGTAGGACTTGTGTTCAAAATTCAAACCAACTTGCAGCCCAAAGAATTTTGTTTGAGTTTTTAGAGCAAAATATTTTCAGCCATGTCTGGACAATTTTCTGAGTTACACCTGTAATAAGCAATGATGATAAAGTGCCGCCCATCAGATTTGAACCTGCAACCTCTTTGTCACAAGTATGCCTCTCTACCAACTACATCAGGGCTTACCCTGGATCAGAATTTGTTGTAGCCAATACTTTAGCCAAATGGAAAAAGTTGGAGCCAATTGAAATTAACTTTAGCCAAGGTTTTAGCCAGAAGTAGTATCAACAAGTATCAACTCTTTACCCGCTAGGGGCGACTTTTGTTGTCTGCTGATAACCTTTTGCAAACAGTTTGGACCGAGATCAGGCCCGATAAAATGTCGGGCCTGATCTGGATCCAAACTGTTTGACACCTGATGGTAATGAAAAAATCAAGCATCCAAAGAGTAAAATGTGGCAAAATAATAAAGTGTGAAGGGATAATAAAACACAAAAGCTGATCAAAATACACTTTTTCACAAATATGTAATTTTTGAACCACCTAGAGTGTACTTTTAGCCAATGACTAATATTTGTAGCCACTCTACATTCTTAGTAGCAAATGGCTACACTGGCTAATGGCAGGGTGAGCCCTGTTACTGAGCTAAGGTGGATTTAAATTATTAATTAATGTATCTACATATACCTAAGCGCAAAGTACAAAAAGGAGGCTGTTATCTATTTTCTTCACACTGTCTTTTATTGTAGTTTTACAATTAAAGTATCGGAAATCTCTCAAGTAATTATACCCTCCCCCCCCCCCCCCCCCCCCCCCCCACACACACACACACACTCAATTTATTAGTTTTGCTTGACCCATGATTTACTTTTTTGTTTTCTTGGTAGCCTACACTTGGTGTGATCAGAAGCACAGATGCCCTGCTGTATGTATTACTGGGCCCAGTTGGCCCCTACTACCCTACAGGTATGGCTCCGGTTAAGTTGTTGGCTGATCCCAAGTTTGCTAGAGCTTGGCCTGGTGGATCTGGAAATTATAAGATGGGGAGGTATGTAGTAAATGTTCAAAAATTTCCAACACTTTTCTCTTTCTGCTCTCAAATAAAATGTAGGTTTTCAGGGTCAGTATTAACAAATGGCTAGACAGAATAGCAAACAGGGAAGACCCTGATCAGACTGCTTCTCAAGAAGCAGTCTGATCTGGGTCTGCAATGTTTGTCTAGACATTTTTGACAGGAAACGAGTGTTTGAAATTTTAGAACATTTACCAAAGACTGAATTTTTAGACAGCATTTATTTCAGAAGTTGAAAGAAGGACCTCTATGGGAGAAAACCAATCTTTGGGATCTGTGACCAGATGAGGCTCAAACTAGTCTGCTCATCTACAGAGACTAGCTTTTATGTTGAACATAAATTTTGCATGTAGTCAGGCAGGGCTTTATCTGCCATACCTGTGGGGCTGAATTTCGGCCCCATTCCCAATGGAAAATAGCCACCTTTTTTCCCAATTGCATGTCTATTTTCCCAATTAAGAAAGTAAAAAAAAAAATTCTTTTTACAGACCACAACAACTTATGAGAATCAATGACCCATATCAGAATGTTACTTTAACACTTGTGCTTGGCATAAACTAATCTTAAATAGCACTTGATTTATAGGATAAATTTTGCTCCCGTAATTATGCTCTATGTCGATCATTTTTCCCAAATTTGACATTAAGGTGATAATTTTTTCCAAATTTGGCCAAAGGCCTTTTCCCAAAATTGTTAAGCTATTATACCTGCCAGAGAATGGAGGCTGGTCTGCTTTGCTCTTCACATGCAACAAAATCAGGTTTTCTCAGGGAGAGGCCCACCTGTCAGAATTCCGTGCTATCCCTTTATAACAGTTGATAGTTAAAAACTAGTGAATATGATCAGGCCCCGAGGTTATAAAACTTTTTCCATGCTCAACTCAGCTGAGCACGAAATTAACCCATAGGTCCAGATAATGATAGTTTTTGCACCTAAAATTGCATTTATTTTCTTACCCATCAATTTAAACATGAGTTTTGGTGCTCAAAAGAAACGTCTCGTTGAGACATCGTTGAGACAGTTCTTTTCAGTACTCACAGCATATGCTTTGGTTGAGAAATAAGGAAATTATTTTTTTCAGTACGCACTCTTATCTGGATGCCTGTTATCCTGCTCATAAATGGAAAAATGCCAACAGTTGTTGGCATTTTAACATTTATTATTATTAGCATGATAACTACATCATCTGTGAGACTCAAAGCAAGAAACTTCTTCTGTTGTCGGTATTTTAGTTTTTATGAGCAGTTGAAATTTCGTGCTCAATTGAGTTGAGAATGAAAAAAGTTTTATAACCTCAGGGCCCGGAAATGCCACAATCACAGGCCAACCCATGGCAAAATGGCTGCCATACCCGAAATGACTACATAACAAAACCACAACCTAAGGTATTATTTGCAACAATGGGAGCTACAAAAACACAAATAAATTGCAACAACAGAATCACCACCTTTTTTGTTTGATTCTTACGTGCCAGTCAGCATTTTTTCAGTCATATCGGGACCTGTCTTCCTGGGTTGAACCAGTACTGAACAGAGGATAAAGCGTCTTGCTCAAGGAAACAATGCAGTGCCTCCAGTGAGGCTCCAACCCGCAACCACTCGATCTCGAGTGAATTACTCTACTACTGAACCACCTCGCTCCTCGAATCGCTACCCTTTGAATGGACAGCAGCTGTAGCCACCAGGCAACTTAGATGTATTTCACTGAACAAATCTTTGCCCTAGATTCTATTATTTTTTCAAACACAAACAGTTAAACCTGTCTTAAGCAGCCACTCAAAAATAGACAAAACAAAAGTCTTAAAGACAGGTGGTAGCTTAGTGCAGGTAGAAAGTATTGCAGAATGCTCCACTGGAGCATTCTGCAATACTTTTGGCCTGCATTAAGTAATTATCGGTCTTGTTATGGGGTCTTCTTTTGAGTGACCCCTTAAGACAGGTTTTACTGTAATTTGTTCGGCTCTCATAGATTCAATCTATCATCATAGAGAAAAAGCCAATCATATATCTATATCATTAAAACAGCTTTATAACAGAAGTGTCTGGTTTCCAGTTTTCAGAGTAAACACATCTAAACTAAGTCGGTAAATAGCTATTCATAGCTAATGTTATACTGTTTTGTATTTCCGACTGTATAAATAAAATTTGTATTGTATTGTAACCCTAAACCTCATAGAGAGGCCTTTCAACGCTTTTGCAAACAGAGCAGACCCAGATCAGGCATCTCTTGAAAGAGCTGCCTGATTAGGGTCTGCTCTGTTTGCTTATGGAAATATGATAAATCTTATCCCACACAAGTAATTTCTTTTTTCTATGTACCAACATGAAAGTTTATTTATATAATTATTCATAGTGGGTGGAGCCTAGTATGAATATTCATTTAGGAAAGGGTTAAAAGGGTCAAGTTTTAAAGGAACAGTTTTAACCTTTTAAGTTGAGCCCCTAAGAGAATAAAAACTTATCTTTAAGGTCCTTAAATAAAGAAAGTGTCAATATTAACTTACACCCATATGTCAGTCATTTAAAATCACTAAAGGGGAGGTCTCATATGCGCCCAAGCATGGATTTTCATCTAGTTTTACATGGTGAATACCTATGACCTATCAACTGTAAAAATGCTTTTATTTATTTCAATAGTGCATTTTAGGTCTCAGGAGAACACCTTGCGTTACTCCATTTTTTCAATGACACCTGTCTAATATTTTGTCAATTTTTAAACATCATTTTTATAGGATCTCACCCAATTTAAAGCTGGAATAGTGAAAGGACTCAATATGGATTGTTTTGATACTATTTTGGCTTATACAAACATGCACACAATCTTTTTAAAAAATCTTAAAGTAAAAAATTTCCAAAAAATATAATTGAAATTCATGTGTATGCCAAATTGCGTCTACATTTTCTATATGTTCCTGTCTTTGTCAACCTATGATACTGCCTATAAAATTTGCCTCACATGTCTTCTGTATACTGAGAAAGTTTTGAGATTTTTTAAAACCGGTAACAGTGCAGGAAAACACATTATATACATGTAGGTCTTTTTTGACATTTATCATAATTTAATGTTTGAGGCTAGTTTTGTTCTGGAACCTTGTAATTTCGCAATTTTATTATTAAAAATATTATAAACATCGATAATAAAAAGCTTTGCGTGTACAAATGCATATTAAAGTTGACATTGAAACAAATCTGAGACTTGTGTAGCTTTAACAATCAGTTAGAGTAACACACAAAAAGTCTGCAACATTCAAACTTCTCAAAATCAAGTTGAAACACATCAATTAATGGATTGAGTGCTATGATCTCTTCACCAAATGCGTCTAAAATGTATTTTGAATTGTATTTGCATACCAATGTTTTAATTGACGGTTCAGTCTCAAATAGTGCTAGACAAGGCAAGGCATTTGAACGCTGACTTCTTTTATTTTGTCCCTTTGTAAACTTATATGTGATGTCATATATGTAACTGACATTCATTTTACCTACAATGGCATGCGTCTCTAACCTTTTTAGTTATTCTTGTATTATCCTTGTTTAATATGATTTTAAGTTGTTATGCATGATTTTCCCCTAAAATGTCAATGTGTTCGGAATAACCTAGGGTGTAGCTTTCTATTTTAATACCAGGTACTTGTTGGCTGACTGCTGCACAGGCATTTAATATCTGACAAATGTTATGACTGTTTTGAATTCATCATTTTGTCAGTTCATTGAATACCAAGATGCACATGCAAACTAATTGACTGAAAGCACTGACTTTATTAAAAACTATGTTTGCAATTTTACTACTTTTTTGAAAGAGTTTCACACATGTTCTACTTTCCTAGTGTGCTCCTAGTATTATATATATTTGTAGTTTTAGTCTTGGGTTGAATATTGGCTTCAAGTTTCAATTGATTGCCAACTCTGTTGTAAGGGCAAGACTTTGGTCAGATTACCTCAGTTCCCGATCATTATAACTTCTTCTTATACCGTCAGACCCTTTTTGCAATTTCACTTGTTTATATATTCAATAAGTTCTGTATTTGTAGTATTATGCTTAACACTATCTGGGGTTTTAATGAAGTATTTTCAAAACTGGTTCCTCAGTCAAGTAAATGGCAATTTAATCAGGGAATCAGTTATCCTTTGAGAAATCTGATTGTACTAGATGAAACTTTAAGAAGATAGTGTGGACATTAATTTTCTATCCCATTTGATTCTTTGACTTTCTACAGGATTTGGAATATGGTTGTAGGCATCTATGATTGTAGAGTTTGGTACATGTATTCTTTAAACATTTCAGCGTTTTATGGTAGAAAATAGTAAAGCAATAGATCCCACAACTACATAAAATGGGCGAATACTGTATTTTGGCATTATATTAAAGTGAATAACAAAATAAAACCATATTGTGAAGATTAATGAAATTAACTACTTCAAGGGGAGATCAACAGGGTGAAATTCTCTCTATGTGGTCAGTATTGGATTAAGGATGACAGCTTTGAAACATTAAATATTCTGTCTTGCTCATGCAGGAAAGGATGCAACATGTTTTAAAGTATGAAAGTGTGCAGAATGTGGTATATGATTATATAAAGTTGTAATATTTATTAAATATTTATTTTATCATGTCGGTGATCAAGAAATGATGAAACAAATTATTCCCTGACACAAATGAAATGAATGAATTATGGAGAATGACTTTCTATTAGAGTGAATCTGGTATTGAAACCGTATTATGATAGATTATCAAAGTTTACTGTTCTATGAGGAGTTGGGCAAGGTGAAGTATTCACTAAGTGATCAGTATTTTTGTTATTATAATAGTTTTAACAATATTGGATATTCCATCTTTTTTATTGAAGAAAGCAAAAACAAAAAAACTTGCTTTTAAACTAACCGAACACTTATTCATTAACTACAATCAGTTTTTTTACATTTCTAAGAACTTGGATTTGTAACATTCAATGATCTAGGACAACATGTTACCGGTCTTCAATTTTCTTGAAAATTTTAGCATTACATCTATATATGTATAGCCTAATTTGAGAGTAAATTCATAGGTTGACAAGAACTGGAACATGCCTAAATTTTAAAACATAATTGTTAAAAAAGTATTATGAAGCTGAAATTTGGGCATGATTCCGAACAAAATCATATTTTTCTAAATTTAACTTTACAGAAACTGATTTTTGTTTTATGCATATCTAATCAGTGATGACCTTAGATAGTTTTAAAGGTATTAAGAACACAATATATGAAATAATAAGAGCTATGGGCGGCTTAAACTGAAGGTACCCCATAAGCAGATGCCTGATTACATAATATGTCATTTTTTGACCATTTAAATAGGTAAGTGGGAAACTATATCACAAATAGAATAGTTATATGTGAGGCAATCATTATGCATAATATTATAAAAATCCATGCGTGGGCAGAACCCTATGTAAATTTCCTATAGGGTGAGACCTCCCCTTTTGAGGCCATTTATCTTAGGTATTGAAGTTTGAACCAGTGGACATTCATTCAATGAGACAGCTGTAAGTATTGTCAGAATAATGTTAATTAAAGAGGGATCATTTATTAGAATACTATGCTATTTTAGTAATTATGCCCCAACAATGGCTATTCAGGCCATTGCCAATGGTCTAGGTTGTCAGCAGGTGCTCTGGTTGTTTGGTGAAGATCATCAGTTGACGGAAGTTGGAGTAATGAATCTATTCATTCATTAGAATATTTATGATATTTCAGTAATTATACCCCAACAATGGCTATTCAGGCTATTGCCAATGGTCTAGGTTGTCAGCAGGTGCTCTGGTTGTTTGGTGAAGATCATCAGTTGACAGAAGTCTGGGCAATTAATCTCTTCACTCATTAGAATATTTATGATATTTCAGTAATTATACCCCAACAATGGCTATTCAGGCTATTGCCAATGGTCTAGGTTGTCAGCAGGTGCTCTGGTTGTTTGGTGAAGATCATCAGTTGACAGAAGTCTCGGCAATTAATCTCTTCACTCATTAGAATATTTATGATATTTCAGTAATTATGCCCCAACAATGGCTATTCAGGCCATTGCCAATGGTCTAGATTGTCAGCAGGTGCTCTGGTTGTTTGGTGAAGATCATCAGTTGACAGAAGTCTGGGCAATTAATCTCTTCACTCATTAGAATATTTATGATATTTCAGTAATTATGCCCCAACAATGGCTATTCAGGCTATTGCCAATGGTCTAGGTTGTCAGCAGGTGCTCTGGTTGTTTGGTGAAGATCATCAGTTGACAGAAGTCTGGGCAATTAATCTCTTCACTCATTAGAATATTTATGATATTTCAGTAATTATGCCCCAACAATGGCTATTCAGGCCATTGCCAATGGTCTAGATTGTCAGCAGGTGCTCTGGTTGTTTGGTGAAGATCATCAGTTAACAGAAGTCGGGGCAATTAATCTCTTCACTCATTAGAATATTTATGATATTTCAGTAATTATGCCCCAACAATGGCTATTCAGGCCATTGCCAATGGTCTAGGTTGTCAGCAGGTGCTCTGGTTGTTTGGTGAAGATCATCAGTTGACAGAAGCTGGGGCAATTAATCTCTTCACTCATTAGAATATTTATGATATTTCAGTAATTATGCCCCAACAATGGCTATTCAGGCCATTGCTAATGGTCTAGGTTGTCAGCAGGTGCTCTGGTTGTTTGGTGACGATCATCAGTTGACGGAAGTTGGAGCAATGAATCTCTTCACTCTCTGGATTAATGAGCATGGTGGTAAGACTAAATGAGCATTAAAAAATAAAACATTTTTTAAGGCTTTATCTACTAGTGTCATCTGCTGATAACTTTTTTTTACAAACAATATGTACCCAAATCAGGCCTGACTGTTTGACACTCTGATTGTATTACTGAAATAATTTTTCGAAAAAGTTGATTTTGAAAAAAATCAGCAGCGACAAAAAAGCAGGGGAAAATTACCAAAACCCAGGGGGCGAAGAGCAAATAAAAGAATGAATTTGAGGTTTGATATGGAATGTGAGAATTGCAAAGGCATCAGTATAATATTATATTTGCACATCAATTTATGGATGCAATATCAAGTCCAAATGCTGAAATGTCACTTGGAAGAAAAGTGTGTTTATAAATTGTGGTTTTTAAAAGTATCTTCTCAAAGCCACAAAAATCTGACTAAATATGCAGGGACATGACAATGTATTGGCATATTTTCCATGTAGGATGGTATATTGTCTTTTGTGCTTTAGCTAAAAGTTGGCCTTGCCTTATTTGAAAAATCTTGTGTTTTATATCAGCACAACAACGAGCCGCATAGCCCAGTCGGTAAAGTGTCTGACTGCAGATCCAGCGTTGGCTAGTTTGATCCAGTCCCGGTCCCATACTTTCTTAGAGATTGATCATAATTTCTATTCTCCTCCCTTCCACTGCTTCAATAAGGGTTGTTGTCAGTTACAAACGATAGTATGTGCAAGAAGTACTGGTTAAATGCATGTTAAATACCTAAGAAAAAAGTGTGGTTAAGTGGACTGATCTTCCCGACATGACCATAGCTGTTGACTGGGACGTTTAGCATCAAACCAAACCGAAACCTAAATATATCAGACCCTTAAGCTTGTTAACTCTGAGCCACTGTGTTAATATACTGCACATTTGAAAGTTTCAAAATATTGATTCTCTGAACGTTTTACAAAAAAAACAGTGAAAAAGAAGAATTTATATCAAGCTACAAGCTTTGGTTCTAACCCTTAGAAATTTTCTAACTTGTAAATGTTTAAATGTGTCGCGTATCAAGGTAAAATAGATATAAATAACCTAGATTAAAGTAATGCCCAGAGTGGGTTTATTAGATCAAAGATGATGTTGTTGAATATGATAATCTCTCCATTTCAGAGAAGGAGTTGGTTACTGCACCCTTGAATGGTCTGGTTTTGCCCGGCATCACAAGGAAAAGTTTGATTGAGTTAGGGAACCAGTGGGTAAGACACAATCTTCACATTGACACTTTGCCTACTAGTGTTGTCTGCTGATAACCTTTGCAAACAGTTTGGATCCAGACCAGGCCCGACCAAATGTCGGGCCTGATCTGGGTCTAAACTGTTTGACTGTCAATGTGTTCCTAAAAGAATTTTTTGAAAAGTTGAATTTGAAAAAAAAAATCAGCAGACGACAAAAGAGCTTGCAAAATCACCCAGTAGGCAAAGAGTTAAACCAACTCACTGCTCTTAGGCTTCAATGAATATTTTTTCAGCCAAAAATGACATGATATCTCTAAACTCTTTTCCCAGCTGGTGGCGACTTTTGTCGTCTGCTGATCACCTTTAGAAACAGTTTAGACCCATATCAGGCCCGACAAAGTGTTGGGTCTGATCTGGACCAAAAATGTTTGACACTGATGGTATTTTGAAAGAAATTTTTGAAAATATTGATTTTGAAAAAAAATCAGCAGACGACAAAACAACATGTTGAGTTAGCAACCATGCAAAGAGTTAATTTTCCATAAAACATCTGTTGTAGTATTCATAAAAGGCTCATCCGGCCATGAGCCATTGTAGCCATTTGGCACTAAAAATGTAGAGTGGCTACAAATATAAGTCATTGGCTAAAAGAACAGATAAAGTGTATTTTGGTCAGCTTTTGGATTTTCAAATATTGCTTTTATTATTCCTTCACACTTTATTTTTGTGCCATATTTGACTCTTTTGATACTCGACTTCCTGGTGTCAGACAGTTTGGACCCAGTTCAGGCCCGACATTTTGTCGGGCCTGATCTGGGTACAAACTGTTTACAAAGGTTATCAGCAGACAAGAAAAGTCGCCCCTAGCTGGCAATGAGTTAAATACAAAACATCTTGTTGGTACTAATTTCTAGCTAAAACCCTTGGCTAAAGTTAATTTGGCTCCAACTTTGTCCGTTTGGCTAAAGTGTCGGCTACAACAAATTCTGAGCCAGGGTAAGCCCTGTCATAGAACCCTAATACTCTAATGAGTACACATGTTTTTTTTATGAAAATAAGGGGAAAAAACAATCTGAATACTCTTTCTGTAGGTCTGTGCCCAATACGCTATACAAATTGATTAAAAGAGTGATAAAATAATAGTCACCATCTTATGCTCAATTTATTTTGCATATCTTGTCTTTTTATCTATTATTATGTTTATCATATGACGTCGCGTCTGGGAGTGAAATAACGCCATGCAATAAAATCGATCTAGTGGTTTACAGATTCACGGGAAACGTTTTGACGTCCATAACAATGTTTCGTACATGATGACAAAATCATAACGTTTTTATGCCAGAAATGAGATTTCAAAGTATTTGTCATATGATAAATAGAATCCAACATTCGTGCTCTTGTATTATTGAATTTATTAAACTTGTTGCGAAAAAGTGATAAAATGCGAGGCAAGCCTCGCATTTTATCTCTTTTCCCAACTCAATTAATAAATTCAATCAAACATGAGCACTCATGTAAGATCCTCTATTTGCTCTTGCTTCAGGGTGAATTTAAAGTCACAGAACGAGAATACACGATGAAAGAAGTAACTAAAGCTCTCAATGAAAACAGAGTAAGTAATGTTTTAATTTTTTTATAGAATTGATGTGCAGTGATTGACTTATTAAATGGGCTTTGTGGTGAGAAAACCCTTCTTCGGGGTTTGCAAGATGGTAAGACTCAATCAAGCAAGACTGCCTAATCAGCTACAGAGACTAGCTAGAATTTGGGAATTTTGCATGTATAAAATTTAGCTATTATACTTAGCAGACAGCAAATAACAAAGGTGCTGATCAGACTGGATGGATGCGCAGCCTGGTCTGCATCTTTGTTGTTCGCATGCAACAAAGTCAGGTTTTCTCACAGCGAGGCCCGAATGTTAATGAACAAAAGTTTTCATTGTGGATTTGCATAGGTTTGTTACGATTTATTATCAACTTTTCTGCTTTGTAAACATAGTCTTTTCATACATGTTTTGGATCTTGTGAGCCAATAGTCTCTAGATACCTGCGTGCAGTTTGAATATGATCCAATATACATATTTTGTGACTTTTTTGCTATACATTTAGCTTAGTATTTTATAGGACAATTATGAACTTTACAGCATTCAATCTTTATTTATCTATTTATTTATACCTTTAGTGCAGATGTTTTAGTTAAGTTAGATTTGAAGACTTGCTTTTTTTATATATAATTTTCATTGTTAAAGCTACCCTATTTATGTTTCACTAGTTCTCTTTATAGAAATCTCAACATAGATTTGCAGTAGACACTTTTGACAGAAATGATGTAACAAATTAAGGAGCTCATTACAATACTGGTGTAGTCCAAATGTTTTTACTGTGGAATTTTACAAAGGAATTATAGGAATATGACCATTAAATGGTCATTTTCCTATAATTCCTTTGTAAAATTGTCCATTATAACAGGATTCACTAATTGCACTGTCCATTCCTATGGACCCCAAACATAGTTATAAATGGACTGGTGCACTGTTAACATCACATGCTAATATTTTTGGGGATTTTTTCATTATCAATATGGAGTCAGTGTGCCGATGATAAGTGTGGATTCCTTGCAGCTGACTTTAGAATCAAGCTTATCTAGATCTACACTGTTAGCAAAAGAGGATATGATATTTTGAAAAAGTTATATACACAGTGTGTTCATTAGGTCCAATACAGTACCTGAATCACTTAAGAAATAGATTCTTGGTTCTAGTGATTTGTTACTCAATAGGTCACTGGTTGGAGACCAGCCATCTAGTTGATATATCATGAGCACAAAACTAGATATGACTGCCTGGCACCAGTGATCTATTAAGCAATAAATCACTAGTACTAAGAATGAATGACACCAATGATCTGTTGAGCAACAAATCACACTAACTCAGAATGCCTGACACCAGTGGCAGGCTTTCAAGCGGGCCCTACTTTTCCTACTTTTCCCTACTTTTTTGATTTGCTCCTGCTTTTTCATGAAAATGCCCTACTATTCCTACTTTTTCACTCTAAAATGTCACTTACGCGTTAAATTTCAGAAATTTTTCCTCGCTTGGTTTTATAAATTAACTTATGTTTATTCAGGGGGGCACGCCGCTAAACACCTCAAAATTTGATTTTTAACCCCAAAAGTCTCCCATGTTTAGCCAGTGCTATTGCCACAGCTATTATCCTACTCATTTATTGTGAAATTTCTTATTCCAAACAACTCATTGTAATGAATTTTGTACTTGGAAAAGCCCTACTATCCCTACTTTTTTACACCGATAATCCCTACTTTTTCCAAATTTTTATCCCTACTTTTACCCTACTTTTCTGTACTTGCAAGCCTGCAGTGATCTATTAAGCAGCAGATTACTGGATCAAAAGATGATTGATACCAGTGATCTATTGAGCAGCACATCACTGGAACTAAGAATGACTGACATCAGTATCTATTGAGCAGCAAATCACTGGAACTGGGAATGACTGACACCAGTGCTCTATTGAGCAACAAATAAATGGACAAAAGAATGTCTGACACCAATGATCTGTTGAATAACAAATCACTGGAACTAAGAATGACTGACACCAGTGATCTATTGAGCAACAAATCTATGGAACTAAGAAGGACTGACACCAGTGATCTTTTGAGCAACAAATCACTGAAACTAAGAATGGCTGACATCAGTGATCTATTGAGCAGTAAATCACTGGAACTAAGAATCTGTTTTTATTCTTACACTTTAAAACTGATAGCTGATCATGTTTCTAGTGATAAGTCAATAAATCACACAATTTAATGATTGACTATATAGGTATTCAGTGTTTGAATGCATGTATCATTTTTACATTCTTTTTCAGTGACATGTTTTCTTAGGGTTTTAGTCTCTGAACTAAAAATAAGTCAAGAAAGGGAAGTTAGTAGTATTATGCAGACAATCAATTTTAAGATTAATAAACAGCAAGAATTTTCATGGTTTACTAATTGGAAAATTCTAATTTTAGTAACTCTTTTTCCAGGAATAAACTCTACTGTTAGAAATGAAGGAAAAAGAGTATAATATTTTTCACTAATTGATAGCTTTGCATTAACTCTTTTCATGTTGAGGGCTGAGATTGTTGTCTTCTGATAACCATTGCAAACAGTTTGGACCCAGATAAGGCCTGACAAATGTCAGGCCTGATCTGGATCCAAACTGTATGACACGGATGGTATTCCTGAAAGATCTTTTTGGAAAAAGTTGATTTTAAAACAAAACATGCAGATGACAAATGAGCATGGAAAATTACCAAGCATGCATAGAGTTAATAATATCAATAAATTTTATAAAGAAATTTGAAAAAAAAAATGGACCAGGGATAGGACTAAATAAGAAACTCACAACAGATATCATATCTGATATCAGATATCATATGGTGTTTGTTAGTAAAATAAGGAAGATAATAAAATGAACTACATGTATTTGAATCATTGATTGGGTTCACAAAACTAAAGATTAGCTGTTATATTTTGGGTTTTTTTGGCCGCCAATAGCAATTAGTATTGTGCTCATGTGTGAAAGTTTTCAGGATTATTCCTGAATTCAGGATTTTGAGGTTGACTTTGGAGACGAAACAAAGATTTTTAATGGTAAAGTAGAGCAGAAGTGCATTAGAATGCAGATAACCATATTCAAAATGTTCATCATGCGGCACTGTAAAAATGTAGCTGATGATATACCTTCCAAAATGAAAATTTTGAATATAGTCATCCCCTATGTATTTGACATCTAAACTAAAGAGAGGAGAAAAACAGGCTATTAAAAATGTAAGATGGACAACTGCATCAATACTCCCTTATTGAAACTTTATATTCTGTTAAACATATTTATCATATGACGTCCCGTCTGGGAGTGAAATAACGCCATGCAATAAAGTCTGTAAACCACTAGTGGTTTATCGATTTTCGGGAAAGGTTATGACGTCCATAACAACGTTGCGTACGACAAAATTATAACGTTTTTGCGGCAAAAATGAGATTTCAAAGTAATCTTAATGCAGACATGTTAAGATAAACGGATCTCCCGTGTCACTTACGGAAAACTCTGCCGTTTTCCGCAAAACAAATTTAAAAAAAAAAATCACGGATTTTTAAAAATCCGCTCATAGTCTTACCGTTTTTTTGTTAAAAGCCATTTCTTGTGATAATTTGGCGGAAGTCGCCGAGAAAAATCAATATCATTGTCGCAAACAGGCAGCACCCTAGCACGTGGTATCGTCAGGTCTCGCGAGAATGAAATCAATATTGATATTGTAAGGAAGCTTGGTAGTTTCGAATAGCTGTCAGGTAAAGCATCTCAAAGTCACTGAAAAATCGATATCAATTAAGGGCTTGAATGTTAACCGAATAATACAGGTACAAATAATCCACGCGGCTGTATAACTTGATAAACCCAACAAAGATGACGAAACGCGAGTCATCGCCAGGGATTAGCCCAGCAAAAAAACGAATACTGTATAGAAGCGGGTCAAATTTTAATGCAGAATATACAAGAACGTTTTACTGGGTTATGGCCAGCGACCGGGGCAAGCTGCAGGCGTACTGCAAGGTTTGCAGTAAGCATTTCAGCGTCTCTCACGGCGGGATTGACGACGTTCGTAGACATGGGGAAGGCAAAAAGCATTTAGAACTTCAAAACGGATTTTTAAAAAAAAATCACGGATTTTCCGCGCGTTGTCCCGCATTTTTTTCAGAAACTTAATATGTCTGCTTAATGTCATATGATAAATAATATCTAACATTCGTGCCCTTGTATTATTGAATTTATTAAACTCGTTGCGAAAAAGAGATAAAATGCTCGGGAGCCTGGCATTTTATCTCTTTTCCCCAACTCGTTTAATAAATTCAATAAAACATGAGCACTCATGTAAGATCCTCTATATATTTTGTGGATATTTTATTTGGTGCTATTGGCCGTAAAAACTTAAACTGCCAAAATATGAAACACAAAATACAGTTTTGATTTCAGTTACACAATAAGCAATTAGTGGACACATATCCTTCGTGTGTTGGTATCTGTATCGATAAACAAACTTTTGAACAGTAGATTGATGAAACCACATCTTCAAAGGGACTACTATTAAAAGAAAGAATATGCTTCCCATAGGGAGCATATTCTTTTCTTTGAGAGTAGCCCCTATGAGAATAGAAAATAATTTTAAAGGAGCTTTACATTGAAAAAAACAAATGCCAAAATTAAACTACCCCAAAATGTCTGCCTTAGAATCGCTTAATTTTGATGCCGCTTATATGAAGAGTTTTACAGTAGTATGTATGGAGTCGAAAGGTTTTATCTTTACGTGAACAGCATCAGAAAAGGATGATTTTATAATGAAATAATTTGAAAATGAAAGTTAATTTCCCTTATTTTATATAGTAGGTAATTTTACAATTTCTTTGTAGGGAATTTCCAATTGTATATAACTAGGGTTAGAAAAAGAATTTGATTTGTTACTTTTGTGAGAAATGAAGCAAATATCTTAATTTAAGAGTAGCTGCCCTTACATGTGTATCCACTCTCCTCAATACATGTACACCACTTCACTTGTAAGTGATCAGATGACAAGGTTAATACAGTATAACCTTTGTCATATGATCTTAAAAATTCTTTTCTATAACCATTATAGGAAAGAATTTGATTTATTCTCAGAGAAATGAAACATATATATTTATACAAGAGTAGCTGCCCTTACATGTATCCTCTCTCCTCAATACATGCACACCACTTTACTTGTAAGTGATCATATGACAATTGTTAAAGGAAAAAAACCCTGATTTATTCTCAAAGAAAGGAAATATAATATATATATTTATGCAAGAGTAGCTGTCCAAAACATGTGTATCTTCGCTCTTTAACTCAACATCTAACAATAAAAAATACAACTTGAAAAAGTTGAGGGGGCATATTGCATTTGACTTGTCCATTTTTCCGTCTGTCATTCTGTGTGTATGTAAAAGAGTAAAAAGGAGATTAATTCTTGGTAATAAAAGAAAAATTACAGGGTGAGGGCTCTTGACATGTCTAGACATACTTTAAAACTCATTTCAATTTTTTGTGAAAATGGGAGTCACAACAGAGTGAGAAGCCCATGTTATAACCATATCAGCATTATATGAGCCTCGTCGCGACAAAACCTGTCTTTGGGGTTTCCGACAAAGCGGAACTCAAACTAATCTCATCAGCTGCAGAGACTAGCTAGAAAATTGAAATTTCGGCCGTAGCAAGTCTAGATATGATACTTTTCAATTAGCAAATAACAAAGGCGCTGATCAGACTGCGCAGATGCGCAGGCTGGTCTGCGCCTGTGTTGCCAAACCTCAGAAGTTCTCTCGCGTCTGGGCCCATATGAGCCTTGTCGAGAGAAACCCTGATTTTGTTGCATGCAAATTGCATGTGTGACTTTGATCAGCGCCATTGTTATTCTCCATCTAAAAAGAATGTTAGCTTAACTTGCATAGGGCCAGTTAAGCAAAAAATTTAAGCATAAAATTGTAAATAATTTCTTATCCGTCAGTTTAAACATATGTTTTGGGTGCTCAAAAGAATCGTCTCATCATGACGGTTCTTTTGAGTACCCACAGCATATGTTTTGGTTGAGAAATAAGAAATATATTTTTCAGTTACGCACTCTTATCTGTGGGCCTGAACTTGCCTAATGCAAAAGTTCAATACTCTAGCTAGTCTATGTAGCAGAGCAGTCTGACTGATCCCAAACTTCCAAAACAAATTTTCTCGTGACAAAAGGCCCATATCTGACCACATTATAGCGTTGTTCCAGTTTATGTCCCAAAACTTTTAAAAGTATAGAGCTTGTTAGTACAGTAAAAACTGTAAAACCGCCACTCTCAAAATTACCGAAAAATTGGTTTTCATGACCAATTATCGCTTAATGCAGGTCAAAAGTATTGCAGAATGCTCCAAGGGGAGCATTCTGCAAATGCTTAATGTAGGTCAAAAGTGTTGCAGAATGCTCCAAGGGGAGCATTCTGCAATACTTTTGACCTTCATTAAGCTACCATTTGTAATTAAGATCCTTGTTCTGTCTATTTTTGAGTGGGTGTTTTACACATGTAATATAAGTATAGATGTATTTGAGAATGTGGGTTCAGTCCACATTTTACTTATTTTATTTGATTCATTATTTTCAGCTTGTTCATTCAGTAGGATTTCCAAGTTAAAGGGTATGGAATGCCGTAAAATACTAAATATTGGGACAAACAGGCTTGTTCAAACATCATACAGTCAAAGCAAACTGATGGGAGCGCAGTGGCTTAGTGGTTGAGTGCTTGACTCGAGACTGAGAGGCTGCAGGTTCGAGCCTCACTGGTGTCACTGCAATCAGTCCTTGAGCAAAAAACATTAATCCCAGCTTAGTTCTGTTTAAACTCAGGAAGACCTGTCCCTACATAACTGAAAGATTGCTGATGGGACGTAAAGAATCAAATCAAACGGAATCAAAGCAAACTGAATAGGTTCTGCACTCTGCAGTATATTCATGGGTGAAATTTTTCAGGATTGTTCCTGAATTCAGGATTTCGAGGCTGAGTTTTCATAGAAAATCACGCAGCCTTAGAATACTGAATTAGGCCAATTATAACAGCTTCTCTTCTTAACTATTCAATTGATCATTTAAACTTGAAATTTTTAATATTTTACGTTTATATAAACTTCCAAGTTTTAAGATTGAATTTCTTAAGTTAAGGATTATAAGAATTTTGAACTTTTACATATGCATATTACTTGTGCACCTTTTGGCTGTGTTATTACCTCAAAACTGACTTTTGTGTCATGGCTGCATTGCCTAGTCTGAATCAAGTCGGGTAGTCTGACCAAGTAAATGTTTTAAAAATACAAACTCTAGTTGTGTGCCAAAAAAGGCCTAGACAAACAGCACATACCCTGAAGAAGCAGTCTGATAAGGGTCTGTCCTGTTTGCTATTCTGTCAAGGATTTTGTGAATTCCAGTGCTGATAACCAACACTTTATTTAAGAATGGATGGAAAAAAGTTCCTCGAAATTTTAGAACATTTACAGAGTTCAATGACTTCATGCATACATGTGATAAGTATCATTACCCCTTCAAGCACCAATCATGATTGCAGCAGATGACAAATTTTCAGTAAGGCTTGATATGACATCTGAATCATCTGCCAGTAAGGCTTGGTATTTCATCTGAATCATCTGCTGGCAGATGATTCAGATGAAATATCAAGTCAGCAAATGATTCGCTTGAAATTACAAGTCTTATTTTTTCATAAAAAAAAAGCGAAATTTGAAAATATTGTCTGTGGCAAGTGTAGATGATGCTTTAAGGGTTTAAAGAATGACTCTATAGAGGCCAATTAGCTCTAGCTTTATTACAGGGTTCAAGTATATAAATAGATAATGCCACTGTGTCCCAATTTTTGTTGAATATTTACAGCATTTCTTTATGGACCTGGTACATAAAAATTGGTGACATTGTTGAACTTTTACTTCAACATCTGTGTGTGAAACCCTTTTCCTGTCAATATTTGTGTTAAATATCATCTGCCTGTTACGTCTGCTGCATATGTTCAAATGCCTTTACATTAAGCTTTTTTTTTCGGCGTTAAATTGCGATTAATTACTTATCCATCAGTTCAAACATGTGTTTTGGGTGCTCAAAAGAATCGTCTCATCGAGACGGTTCTTTTGAGTACCCACAACAAATGTTTTGGATAAGAAATGAAAAAATAATTTTCAGTTGCGCATTCTTTTCTGGGGGCCTGCTTACTTTTATGGGAGTGCAGTGGCTCAGTGGTGGAGTGCTTGACTCAAGACTGAGGGGTTGGGGTTTGAGCCTAATCGGCGTCATTGCGTTGTGTCCTTGAACAAGACACAATAACCCTAGCTTAGTACTGTTTCAACCCAAGACGTAAAGAATCATATCAAACAATCAAATACATACTTTTATCATGGAAGCAAGCACTGTCTGCAGTCTGATTTGGGTACATAATTTTTGCAGTATATGCTCATAAACTACAGAAGCAGATGAGAGAGAGCAGTCCTGAATGGAAGGAGAAGGGTCATAATAGCTGTAAATAAATTGATTAAAGGGGACGGCAACTTTAAAAGCAGATGACTTTGACACGCAAGTTCTTATTAAACCATTAATTCTGCCACAAACCCCATCAAAATCGGACATAAAATAAGTAAGATATAGCAATCTGAAAATCAAAATTCTAACTTCTAATAAGCCAATGTCGGCTGCCACTTTGAATATATAATAAATTTCCTGTAAATAAAAGCCAATAAAATTTCACAATTTCATCGCAAACTGTACAGATTTTTTTGAAAATCATGTATTTTCAACTGAATAGCAAATGAAATCATATCATATCATAATCGGATTTTTGATTTACGTGCAGGTGCAGGGGCATCATCCACATCAGTGGGCCCCTTTCCAGGTAACTGGCTAGCTGCACGCATAGCAGATCTCACACCTGATCTCCAGGTGCTCCTTTCTTGAGGGTCAACTGTGGTGAGCTTCCACTCACGGCAGTCTTTCTCTGTCAGTTTCTTCCATGTTTGCTTGGGCCTCCCTGCCCCCCGCTTGCCGTCAATCTGCATATCATATGCTGTTCTGATTGCACCACTCGAACGCTCCACATGCCCAAACCAGCGAAGCCTTCTCTCTCTCAAAATGAGGTCGAGGTCCTCAAGCTGAAGCTTTGCCAGTAGCTCGCTTGACCTTACCCTGGCCACATCCTCTGGCTTGATACTGCAGATCTGTCTGATCATGGCCCTATCATTGCGTTGCAAGCGCTGCAGGTTTGTCTTGGTAAGTGGCCAAGTTTCACTGGCATGGAGCATGGCGCTACGCACGCAAGAGCTGTACACATGGCCACGGGTCTTGTAAGAGAGGTGGCGGGATGTGAGAACTGGTAGTAGCTCCCTGAACTTCTTCCAGGCGATTTTCACACGAGTAGTGACCGCCATTTCACAGCCTCCACCAGCAGAAAGCATGTCCCCTAGGTAGCAGAAGGAAGCTACCACCTCAAGCTTATCAGGTCCGACCTGGACTTCACTCTGTGGTCTGCCGTCAATAGGGCGAGCATTTCCCATGCACCGTGCACACCTATAATCAGGATTTGGTGTCAGTCGTTGTAGCCCACTGCATTTCTTATGCACCCAAAGTTTGCAGCCATTGCAGTAGATGCTGTTGTTGCCTACACCTGTACGACAGACAGCGCATGGGTATTCCCCTGAACTCTGCAAGAGGTCCAGGCCTGTACCACAGATCATGACCTTTGTCTTTCCTGCATTTACCCTCAATCCCTTCTTCTCCATGGCTTCTTTCCATATCAAGAGCCTCCTGACACATTCCTCTAGGGAGTCAGCAATGATGACTAGATCATCTGCATATAGGTCCTCCCAGGGAACACCAGCCCGAAACTCACGTGACAAGGCCTCCAGCACAATGATGAAGAGCAAGGGACTGAGTACGGATCCCTGATGGACCCCGACCTTCACCTCAAACTCTTTGCTGAAACCCTCACCAACACGAACCCGGCTTCGTGCATTAGCGTACATTCCCTGGACTAACCGCACAATCCATTCCTCAACGCCTAGCTTTCTCAGGGCCCACCAGATAACCTTCCGAGGGACACGGTCAAATGCTTTCTCTAGGTCCACGAAGGCCATATAAAGCCTCTTGTTCACTGCTAGGTATTTCTCCTGCAGTTGCCGGACCACAAAGATTGCATCTGTAGTGCCTCTTCCTGGGACAAAGCCAAACTGGGAGTCGTCAATAGACACCACCTGTCTTATGAGACCATCGACAATCCTCTCTAGGATCTTCATGGCCTGCTCAGTCAGCTTGAGGCCTCGATAGTTGCCTCTATCCAAAGCATCACCTTTGCCCTTGTAAAGGCAGACAATGAAACTTTCCTCCCAGTCAGTTGGGACCTTGCCATCACGGATAATCGCAGTAGCAAGATCTCGGATCATGGTGGCACCTGTATCACCTGCTGCCTTGATCATCTCCACCACTATGCCTGATGGACCTGCAGCTTTGCCCGACTTCATCTTTGAGATGGCCTTCTTCACCATGTCAATGGTGATTGGGATAGGCGGGCCTTCTAACGGAGGTTCGTTGGACAGGTGATCAGGGTCCCAGTCAAACTCAACGTTGAGAAGCCTTTCATAATGTTCAGCCCACGCATTCTGCTTTGCCTCCTCGCTCATTGACATTTCCCCAGTGTCATTCTTCACTGGCTTGTCGCCTACAACATCAACATTCTCTTTCCTCATCTGGTTGGCGAGGCGGAAGATATCAGACGACTTGTGGTCAATGCCCTCGTAGACCACCTTGTCTGCTTCGTGGCGTGCATGGTGCACCACACGTCTGGAGATGCGCTTGGCAGTGTTATATGATGCTTGCGTGCATTTGCCAGCCTTCCATGCTTTGAAAGCTTGGCGCTTGGCTGTGATGGCATCATCTACTTCCTTATTCCACCACCAAGTTTCACGTCGCCATCGGTGGGGCTTTGTTGTGCCGCACACCTCCTCTGTTGTCTTCAGCAAACCTGTCTTGAGTTTCGCCCAGATTTCCTCAGTAGTAGTAGCCGCTTCAGTTTCTACAGCGGGCACATGTGCCTTGAAGACTTCCTGGAATCGGCTACATGTTTGAGGATCTCTGAGCTTCCACACTTTTGGACGTGGGGTGAATTTGCGCTTGATTTGGGGCGGCATATCAATCATCATGTCGCACACAAGGATCTGATGCTGCAGAGCAACCTCCTCTCCAGGAATCACCTTCACATCCTTAACAAGTTTGCGCAGGCTCTTACGAAATAACATGAAGTCTATCTGGGTTGCTGTATTACCAGATCTGTATGTGATGAGGTGACTGTCACGTTTCTTAAAACATGTGTTACCGAGGAACAGGTCATATGCTAGTGCATATTCCAGGATCCTCTCACCCTCACTATCAGGGTCTGGCTTGCCATACCCATAGCCTCCATGAACTTCTTTGTAACCGGAGCCTGTACTGCCTACATGGCCATTCCAATCACCACATGGGATGAGGCATTCCGATGCTGGGATCATTGCAGTCACGGCCCTAAGTTGGTCGTAGAATAGATCCTTTACAGAATCACTGAGACCACACTGTGGGGCATAGACAGACAGAAGACAAAGCACCCGCTGACCGACTATGATCTTCACCAGGATGATCCGGTCGGAGACTCGCTTGACCTCAAATACCTTCTCTATCCACTTCTCCGCCACAAACACTCCAACACCAGCAGTACCCTTGCTGTTTCCAGACCAGAACAGCTTGTACCTTGAGTCTTTGCCCGTTATTATACGGCAATGACCACCCCGGTATCTGGTCTCTTGGACACAACAAAGGTCTACTTTTCTACGAGATAGTGTTTCCACCACCTCGCAGACCCTCCCTTTTAGAGTGTTCACATTAAGAGTGCCCACCCTGAAATTTCTCAGATGCTTGCTGGATTTGCCGCAATGGCCCGACCCTGCCCCCCACACCTGAGAGGGGGCCAAGCCGGAGACGCCACTGTCAGAAATCTGGTTTCTGCCAGCATGGTCTAACGTGACTTCATTTGTTGATTCTGCCATGATTGTTTTTTGGAACAAAAGGTTTTTGTGGGATCGCCTGTCCTAGCTGACATCCCAACTCAGATCTTTGACGGCCTCTGAGATTCCGCCGTTCCCGCACTCGGGCTGTGTGCCTTGCCGTTGTTCTTATACAGAGTCGTCCGCCAAGCCACAATAGCTAGGATGCCAAACCATCGTTGTGTAGATGGCTGCCATCTAGCTCTGCCACCCAGGCTGTGGCAGCCTCTTAAACCCAGAGAAGGGGGATGCAGTTTAACGTCATACCCAGGACTATGCAAACAAAGTTAAAATGATTAGCAGGAGACTTGTTAATCTGTTTATGCATATTCATTTAGGACTGTGTGACATGAATCAGCTTAAAAATGGCTGCCCTCCATAGCTTTTAATTTTCTTTTATACAACATTTGTAACTATAATTTTCATCCGATTTTGATCGGGTTTGTGGCAGATTGCATGGATTAACAAGTAATTACATTTCAATGTTGCTGTCGCGTTGAAATATAGCAGTATCATAGTTCAACCATGTCATCATAGTCAACAAAACACACCGGAATGCTTTAGTGCACCACTGCTTGGGGAAAACCAGAAAAAAAACAAAGTACAGCTTATGCCAGATATAGCTTGGGGGAAAACTGGAAAGATAAAATATCTAAATTTAGAATATTGTGATTCTAGTTATCTCAAACCATACTGTTTCAACAATAGACCTGCTCAGACACCGGATATATACTCTTTAATCCTTTACTACACAGTAGCGCCTTTTGATGCCTTTGAAATATTCGTGAATTTGAAAATATTATGGAAAATGGAGCATTTGCTCTTTTGGAGCAAATGCTCCATTTTCCATAATATTTTCAAAAGTATTCAAAACTTAACTCAAATTTTTCTTGAATTCTTTTAATGTTTTCTAAAATTGAAAATGGTGTCATGATCTACAAATAGCCTTTTGAGTAAAGGGTTGAAAATTCAGCTGGATTTTGATGAAGCAATCTTACTGAGATGCTTCCAATGATTACCACAGCAAATGTTTACATACACAGATTAGTTGAACCCTTTACTCCATAGGCTATTTTTAGATTATGACATCATTTCTAATTTTAGATAATCTGGAAAAAAATTAAGTAAAGTTTTGAATACTTTTGAAAATATTATGGAAAAGGGAACATTTGCTCCAAATGAGCAAATGCTCCATTTTCTATAATATTTTCAAATACATGATATTTCAAAGGTGTCAAAAGGTGTTATTATGGAGTAAAGAATTAAAAGAAAGCTATTTCTTTGTAAAAAGTATCTAATTTTTCATCTAAACTAATTTAACTTTATTTTTCCGAAATTAATATCAAAATAGGTAGCAGGCAATCACAAGCAAACAATTTTATATTTAAAACGTTCTTGATTGCAGATATATTTTAGATTGCCATAATGATAAGCTATGAGGGCAAATTTTTAATGTTTTAATGTTGCCAATTGCATAAGTATACACTTATTGGTAGTTAAAAGCATTTTCAGTATTGGGATGCAAAATCTTGTTTAAAATTCAATAAAACCTGTATTAAGCGGCCACTCAAAAAGAAGACAAAAAATTGGTTTCAAGACGGATTATCGATTAATGCAGATCATGCTTCAAGGGGAGCATTCTGAAATACTTTTGGCCTTCATTAAGCTACCATTTATCATTAAGATCTTTGTTTTGTCTATATTTGAGTGGCTGCTGAAGACAGGTTTTACTGTAGTTAATTTGGGATTGCCGCCTACCCATTGTGAATATATTGTTATGCTTGTTTCTTATATAACATAGGTACCTTGGATTTTGAGACAACATGAATTCACTGCATATGCTAGTATTTTAGCCACACCATGTGATAGGACATTTTATAAGTACATTAAAACCTTTATGCCAGCTGAGAAGGCCCTGGGCTTCTTAAAGCTGGGGACCAGTCTTAGTTTACATAGTTTTATACCATAATCAACTCATTGCAGGCTGGGTAATTTGGCATGCCTTTTTGTTGTCTGCTGATTTTTTCAAAGCTAACTTTTTCAGAAAAATCATCAAGAGTGTCAAACAGTTTGGATCAAGATAAAGCCTGACATTTAATTGAGTCTGATCTAGATACAAACTGTTTGCAAAGGTTTACAGCACACAGCAAAAGGCTTCCCAAGCGGGTAAAGAGTTAAACAACTGCCCAATCTTTTTGACTACAGTAGGTAATATTTGTATAGCTATACTGTCCCATTTGTATCTTCCATATGCCAAATGTATTAGCTAGATACCATGCTTTAACCCTTTGCCTGCTGGGTAATTTTTCATGTTCTTTTGTCGTCTGCTGATTTTTTTCAAAATCAACTTTTTCAAAAAATTCTTTCAGGAATACCGTCAGTGTCAAACAGTTTGGATCCAGATCAGGCATGATATTTTGTCATGCCTGATCAGGGTCCAGACTGTTATCAGCAGATGGCAAAATTCTCTGCTGGAAGGCGAAGATTCAATGTATTTCAGCAATGCATTTCCTTTAACCATTTGTATACTGGTAACCCCTAAACAGGTATTTTGGCAAACAGTGTAGACTCTGATGAAATGCCGCATCATGCGGCATTTCATCAGGGTCTACACTGTTTGCTAAGACTAAAATGATCTTCAGAGATAGAAATTCAACTTCAGTTGGAAATTATAACCTGTGACCCCTCAATATATACAATGAACCATCCCAAGTTTATTATATCATATTTAGGTGGAAGAGCTCATCAGAATACAAAGGGTTAAGATAAGAATTTTTTCAATTATCAGATATACAAGCTTTGGATCAGGTATTGTTGCGTATATATATTATATTTATCAGGGCCCGGAATTACAATGCCTCCTTAGAGTTAAGGAAGACTTAAGTTAAAGCTGCATACTCTGTAACTATGAACATTTTTCGAAAAAAAATATTTTCTTTTTAAATCATTTGTAAAAGTAGAATAAAGTTATGTTGTCACAATAAATCTAATTTCTACAGCTGAAAACTGCATGGAAAAGTGAATTATCTTATAAAAACAGGTGTATTTTCTCTTGTTTGTAATTATTTGCGTCCCTCCAATAATTCTAGACAGTTAATTTGTAACATAAATGCTGTTGTTTTGGCACTAATAATTTGTTAATAATTTCGAAAAAGGTAAAATGTATACCTGAATTTTAGTATTTTTACTTTTTTCTTGAAAAATAGAAACATTATTTTTAAAATGAAAATATCAAAAGTTACAGATTATGCAGATTTAAGTATTGATTTTTCAGGATGCAAAAAATAACGCTTAAAACTGATTAAAGTCAAAATAGTATAAATTTTCTGAAGATCACAATGATATCTTTGACCACAAATACCAAATCGATTTAGGCAATTTATTTAGCATTTAATATAGCAAGTTGAAATATCAATACTTAACTTAAGTCTTGCTTAACTTTAAGGAGGCATTGTAATTCCGGGCCTGGATGTGTTTTTTTCAATTTAAATGAATACAATCACAAAAATGGTAATTTAATTGTAATTTAAATGAATTAATCCAGGCAACTGATTGGTTGTGAGTAACAAACAGATAATTGAATATAATCAAATTGTGTTACATTTTAATGACAAGGGAAAATTCAGAGTTGTTATGCTAAATTTTGAGTCGACCTGAAGTTTTCCTTATTCACTCATTATAGTATCCCCTAGCCTCAAACTGAAACTTTTAAGAAAATCTCAATAAAAAGCAGCTGTATTGAATATTTCAGTTATTAGAAATGTTTGGTGCGGGAACAGCATGTGTGGTGTCTCCAGTGGAAGGGATTCTCTACCAGGGAGCGATGTTGAACATACCCACCATGAAGAACCCAGAAGTCACTAACAGGTGTATGAAAGAACTGCTGGACATACAGGTAAGAAGATGATAGGGGAGTTAATTCTTTTCCTACTAGTGTGGTCTGCTAATAACCTCCACAAACAGTTTGGACCCAGATCAGGCCTGACAAAATGTCGGGCCTGATCTGGATCCAAACTGTTTGACACTCTAGTGGTATTCCTGAAAGAGTTTTTCGAAAAAGTTGATTTTGAAAATAAATCAGCAGACGAAAAAATTACCCAGAAGTCACTAACAGGTGTATGAAAGAGCTACTGGTAAGAAGATCAACGGGAGCTGACCCTTTGCTTACTAGTGTCCTCAGCTGAAAACCTTTGCAAAAAGTCTGGACCCAGGCCCGGCAGTGTCAGGTCTGATCTGGATCCAAACTGTTTGATGCTCTGATCACAGGCCATTGACAATATGCTACAGCTGTAAAAATTCCAATTTATTTACCTAAGATATACTTCTTGTCAACAAAGTTGACTGGTCGACTTCGTCGACTAGAAAAGGAGATCAGGTAATTACGAGCAGTTTATGGGATTTTTACGGTTTATACAGGGAAAGTCAAAGGCCTGTGCTCTGATGGTATTCTTGAAAGAATTTTTCGAAAAGTTGATTTTGAAAAAAATCAGCAGACGTAAAAAAAGCAAGGAAAATTACCACATAGGCAAATATTTAACTGCTACAGACAACATACGAGGACCCATCAATAATTTTGTGAACTAATTTAACTGCATCACAACCATTTTACATAGCGAAATGAAATTTTGTATGGTTAAAGACCAATCATTTTCCTATCAGTTCAGAATGGACGGACATTGATAGCGCCACTATTTATGACATAATGTCAATATTCTGATGTCATATCAACAGCATTTGTTATAAAAATGGCATTGTTAAGTGTAAATGAGCAACGTATTCTGATAAAGTTTTACACATTACTCGAAAATTCATTCTCTGAAATTGGGGAAGATTTGCATGCTGTCTATGGGGACTCTTGTTTATCGAATAATGCTATTTCAAAGTGGATGGATTGCTTTAAGGACAATAGGAAAACAACTGAAGATGACAAGTATACAGGCTGACGAAAGCGTTGATTTTCATGTCTGCTGGTAAAGTAATGACCATTATTTTTTGTGATAATACAATAAAACAATAGTAATTTTAAATAATTTTGTTCCTCCAAAAACTACTGTTGCTGGAAACTATTACACAACTGTAATAAAATCTGAGCTGTCGTCAGCTTTTAAAAGTGGCCACAGCTTCAGAAGTCTGAAAGTCTGCCACTCCATGATAATGCGCAATATATCCTTCACCGTGTCCAACACAACGTGGCTGCTATGTCTTGGCGCATTATCATGGTGCGGCATGACTTTCAGGCAAAAATGGCTAGCTGTATATGTTGATTGTTTATTTATTGTAGTATGGTCGTACTCCCAGCCAATGGACAGAAGTGATAGACGAGGAACCGGAAGCTGTCTCTCAAGCTGCTACTAACTAGATCACCACTGTCAATGGACCAAGTTACCTTTCAGAGTGCGGGAACCAATGTATTTAAAGATCAAACATCACTGTACCATTTACTGGTCTGTATATTCACTCCGGGTTGGCAACAATCGAAAACGTTAATACCATCGTTGAAGGTAGATAAAAAATCATTAGAAACAGAGTTTTTGATTGTCATTTGTCGCGACAAATGGCAATCGAAAACAGTGTTTCTAGCGATTTTTGATCCACATTCGTCGATTGTAAAGAGCTTTTTTGATTGCCGCCTACCAGGTGTGATATCTGTACAGACAGTTGGTACTCTATCCAGGTTGACAAAGGGTAGCCTGCAGGAGCCATGTCATGGGAAGTTTGTACCCAATGTCATCTGTTGAGTCATTTTAATATTCATGTGCAGCTACTTAGTGGGGCTAGATGTTAAGTTTCGATTTGAAATTTCATCAACTACATTTCTGTATCACACTACACTGAACTACAGTTAAAACCAGAAAATTCAAACGCTGATTTTTCAAAATACTGGCTTATTCGAAATAAAGTTGGGCACACTGGATTCAGATAAGAAGACATATTTATGAATTATATGAATAATTGTCTATAAATCATATGATTTTGGGTGCATAAAAGAAACATCACCTTGAGACCTTTCTTTTAAGCTTCCAAAATGTGTTTGATAGGGGAAAAATGATAATAATCATTTTGGGGTTTATATATTTTTTATGTCTGCCTGCCTATTATTTGAATTTTTCGATGCTTCGAAATAAGACTTAGTCTGCAGGACTTAGAATTTACGAGATTGGACTGTTTGTGAGTGCCGAATGCAAAAGCTTTGCCAAGTCTGTCAGGCCTCCCAATAACAGTTTGTAATTTTAAAAAATCCTGTTTTTTTTTTTCTCATCTGAAACACATGTTTAAATTGATGGGTAAGAAAATAATAACAGTTTTATGCTCAAAAAGTTTTCTTATCTGGACCTATGTAAATTAGTATAGTGAGTGCTAACAGCAAAGATTTTGCCAAATCTGTGCCGTTGCACAGGAATATTTCTGAAGCTGCACATTGAGGCTATTTAGAAAGTTTATATGATTTGGCTGACTATGTTTCTTATATTATGACCTTGAAGCGATTCACAAGGTCATTGAGCCCTTATGCCATTCATGATAACTGTATTTTGCTGTGTCTACTGCGCTATTGTGCATTAATGTGGACCCTCTCTTTTCATGATCAGCCAATTGTTGAGTGACAACTGTTTTTAGTGAAGAATTGTTATTTTTGTATAGAATTCAAACTTGTCTTGGCTAGAATTTTTTTAAGCCATTGAAGTTCTTCTATGTAAGCTTCCTAGGTGAGACGGGTATTCAACCAGTATTACAATTGTTATGAAAGCCATTTTGATTTTACCAAAGAAAGGATAAAAGAAATACCAGAAATTTGAATCTCCAGGAAAATGAGATTTTGGCCATCCCGTGAGATTTTTGGACTTATCTGTTATGGGTAGTCAATTTTTAACCCTGAACTCCATAATAACTCCTTATGACGCCTTTGAAATACAACGTATTTGAAAATATTATGGAAAATAAAGCAAACACTCCATTTTTTTATAATATTTTCAAAAGTGTTCAAAAATTTACTTTCAAAAATTTACTTAAATTTTCTTGATTTTTTTTTTCAATGGTGCCTATATATAGAGAATGATGTCATGATCTAAAAATAGCTATGGTGTAAATGCACAGCTGTCTCATAGAGCTTGAACTTTCCAAAATATTATCAAAAGCATTCAAAATTTTACTTAGACTTGAATTTTTTTCAATGTCTAAAAATAGAAAATGATGTCATAATCTAAAAATAGCTATGGAGTAAACGCACTGCTGGAAGTCAAATTGTTAGTGTTCGCCTTCCCCTTCTTTCTTATCATGTGTGTGCGAGCAGCAAAGGCTCTGACCAGACTGCCTATTTGTGTAAGCTTGTCTGAACTTTCTCTGCTCAGCTATGCCTTAAGCGCCCCAAACTAGGCTATTTTTAGATAATGACATCATTTTTTTAAATTTTTTGACAACATTGAAAAAAAATCAAGAAAATTTAAGTAAAGTTTTGAACACTTGAAAATATTATGAAAAATGGAGCATTTGCTCTTTCTTTTTGAAATATTATGGAAAATGGAGCATTTGCTCCAAGGAGCAAATGTTCCATTTTCCATAATATTTTCAAATACATTGTATTTCAAAGGCTATCAAAAGGTGTTATCATGGAGTTAAGGGTTAAAGTAAAATCTATCTTTGAATCTCCCATATTAGTTTGATATTGATTTTATACTCTACCGTTATAAAAAATTATTTAGAGTTCAGTTATTAACCCATTTAGGCCTAGAGTCTTTTTTATTGGACATTGGCAAACAGTGCAGACCAGATCAGATGCTGCAGAATGCCGCTTCTGATCAGGGCTCTCACTGTTTGCTTGCAGAATGTTCCTTCAGAAGTTGAATAAGAATGAGAAATACCACCTAACAGCCCTTAATGAAATGGACTGGTCCAATTGATAAGAGTGGGAAATTCCATTAGGCATAAATGGGTTTAGATGACCAACTTTGATACTTAAAACCTACATTTTTAGAATCTCCAACTATATGAGAATGTTTAAAATATTAAGAGAATCTCCAACTATATTAGAATATTTAGAAAGTTAATTTGTAGAGTAAAATGTGTCTTTGAATCTCCTTTTAAAAAATATTGATTTTTTTAGAAGAAAACTTTTGATATAATTGATTATAATGCTCATACTTAATAATGATAATTATCTGAATAATTTTGCCAAGATAACAAAATTTGATATTGAACAATATTTATGGAATCTCTACTTATTGTTAGAATGTTTAGAAAATGATATTTGTAAAGAATAATGTGCTTAGAATTTCCCATTATAATTTTACAAGGAAATGTTTGAAAGTGGTTTTAACACTGAAACTTTTAACCCTTAGCCCATCAGTCACGACTTTTGTCGTCTGCTCCTCTTGTCTTATGCTTTCAGGTAGCCTACATTGCAAGCAATATGGACCCAGATCAGACTGTTCCTTGGGAGCAGTCTGATCAGGGTTCATATTGTTTGCTTCCATGAAAAAAATCTAGTCTGCAGTGGAATGAAGCCAAAACATTTCATGTACAGACGATTCACATAGAATATAGAGCCTTATCAGTTATATGATTTCCAACTGAAGCAACACATTTGAAAATGTTGTCTGCTGCTAATAACAACTGTATACGGACATTTTTTTGGTTTTAACCATTAACCTGCCAATATTTTTTTGTCCTGAGGATGTTGCCTGCTCTTTATGTCTGCTGCTTATAGTCAAGTGCACTTCAAGCTAGATTTTATCATGGAAGCAAACACTATGAACCCTGATCAGACTGGTCCCTTGGAGCAGTCTGATATGGATTCATATTGTTTGCAGTATAGGCTATCATGTTAACCCTTAAGACACCAGCAAAAAAATGATTTTAAAATTCCATCTGCATTTGTCTTCTGTGGCAAATTTTTACTAACATTATTTAACAAAGTAAAGTATAGAGACAAACAGTGTGGACCCAGATCCGACTGCTCCTATAGGAGCAGTCTGATCTGAGTCTACACTGTTTGTTGGAAAGGCTTCTAAAACATTTCAGCAGGCGACAAAAGCAGACAAATTTTGTTGTGATTGGCGCTTTAAGGGTTAAGACTCAGAAGCAGATGAGAGAGCAGACGACAAAAATCATGACTGACGGGAAACAGTTAAGAAATGTTCAGTTTATTGCTACTATTACATGCTAGATGTTTTGTTTACATGTACATACATGCGACAGCGTGCTAACTTCCTTTGATAACTGCTTTCATAAAAATTATAGTCAGTGAATTTCAACCACAGTGTCAGTTAACAAAGCCATGGTCATCATGGATGCTACTTACACATGTAGTTGAAAAAGTTGTTTGAATATCCTGAAGAAGGCCCATGGCCGAAAATTTGATAAAGAGTGGAGGAAATTCATTGACTTTATAGTTTATTATTCCCGTTGGAATTATCATTTGGAATTATTCATGCTTCCATATATAAGTTAACTTGTTTAATAATACTTTTTTTATAAACACCCATTTAGAGGGTGCAGATTTTTTTTCTCCTTTTTGTGGGCAATGTTTTTAAAATTTTCTATTAAAAATTACAGTGTATATGAAAGAAGGCAGACTTTCTCTATTTTGTTTTTACTGTCAACTGTTTTTGGAATGTGCCTGTCTTCTTCCATATAATGTTGAATTTTAGGAAACAGTTCAGTTAAAGCTGGCCCTTTGATGAACTGAAGAGCAATCATGCAGACCTCTTTTTTTACACTTGGTGATTTCACTTCTGATTTACCTCAAGATCTATTTGTTTAAATGTCTCTGGATGCTGTTTATGTTAATTAATGGGTTCCATAGTTAACCTAGTCAGCACACATCCTCCTTCAAGCACACACTGATACTTTATAGGTTGTTTACACTGCAGTTAAACCTGTGTAAAACAGCCACTCAAAAATTGACAAAACAAAGATCTTAATGACAAGTAGTAGCTTAATGAAGGTTGAAAGTATTGCAGAATGCTCCAAGGGAAGCATTCTGCAATACTTTTGACCTGCATTAAGCAATAATTGATCTTGAAAACCTACTTTCGGTCTTGCTGAGAGTGGCCGTTTTACACAGGTTTTACTGTATATGAATTTCTAATCCATTGGTATAATTTCATTAGTAACATAGATTCATTATGTAGCTTGAAAACAGTGTGGATCCTGATCAGCTGGCTTCATTAGAAGCCAGTTGTTCTGGATCTACATTTTTTGACCCTGATCAGCTGGAACAGAAGCCAGCTGTTCTGGATCTACACTGTTTTCAAAAAAAAAGTTATGAAATTTCGAATGTACACCAAAGGACTTTAAAAACGCAAAAAATGAAAATTATTGTTTTTTTTTGCACCCAGAACATTTTAGTCTTTTTTAACTATCTAACTCGACTGGGAAAGAAACTCTGCCACTATCTTAACCTAATACCGGTGTTTTTATAGACACTGTTCACCATCCGGATACGCATCGCTGGTTTAATATGTTCTGCACGTGGCGTCCCCATGAAATAATGAATCAAAATGTTTTATCGTTTCATGTGTTGCTTGTAAATATACATGTATAAAAAAACACAGCAGCGTTAGTTTTATAGCTTTATTATTCATGTCACTATGTCTGAACATAAACAATCAGGTGCATTTGAAATGTTAAAAACTGGGGTGCCTGTTTCTGACGTCACCAGATATTATAATTGCAATCAGTCAACTATACAGCTCCTAATAGATTGTTACAAGGCTACTGGGACAATTAAAGATCGACGCAGGTCTGGTCAACCAAGAATGGCGACCAACGTTAAGATGGCAACTTATGTCAATTGTATCGGCGATGTTTACATTAACAATATCCGTTCCGGCTGGCTACCTTCAGTACCAGACGAATAGTAGGGTTCCAAGAGTAATTCATTTCAGATTTTTAATAAAAAAATATTTTATCACAATAAATTTAAATCATGTCCAATTCCTAGACAAATTTCAAATCGCAACTTAAGAATCTAAGGGTATTGCTTTTTAATAGGCTGTTGCTCTTACATTATTAATCATTTTGATATAAAATTTAAATCATGATTTGCTGACATATTGACGTTTATTTTCGCCAAATCTCAATAAAATTGATACTTTAAAAAGTAGTAAATTTTATTAATTTCGATTTTTTGCGTTTTTAAAGTCCTTTAGTGTATGCAGTGTGCTAATTATGGGGACATATACAGTATTTAAGGAAATGCATCAATAAAGTAACCGTGGGATCTACCTAGGATTGACCCAAGTTAACCTAGCCTAGTAGGTCAAATGGAGCACAGTGACTCAGTGGTAGAGAGCATTACTTGAAATCAAGGGGTCGCAGGTCCGAGCCTCACCGGAGGCACTGCATTGTGTCCTTGAGCAAGACACTTTATCCTCAGCTTTGCGCTGGATCAACCCAGGAAGACCTGTCTCAACATGACTGAAAAAATGTTGACTGGGATGTAAAGAATCAAGTCAAACAAAATCTTTTATTCTGGCCCATTTCTTTCCAAAAACACTCTAGTGAGTAAATTTTGTTGGGTATACAAGATAAATGTCTCTTGTCTGATGTGTCTCTTTGTTGCTGTTAGAATTGTCTGTGTTTATTATATTTACTAACCCCTACTTTTGTATACAGATCTTTGTCTCCTAGACCAGACTCATTCTACTTTGTGGAATGGCTATATATTAAAGAAGAAGATATAAGAATATATTGTATTAAAGGCAACAGTCATGATAAACAGAACTCAGGTTGTAGGCTCTCTGTACATAATAGTTATTCACTCATCCAGTTTATTTGTTTTTCAAGTATTGACTCTTTGCATGCTAGGTAGTCCTGTCAGTCCTTATCTGGAACCAAACTGTTTGTAAAGGTTATCAGCAGATGACAAAAGTTGCCAAGTATGGAAAGAATTCAAGGCTACAGTCATGATAAACAGAATTGGGGTTGTAGGTTCTTGCATAATAATTATTTATTCATTCAGTTTATTTGTTTTTCAAGTACATGTATCAAATTTTTGTGTGCCAGAGCCAAATTTCACAGAGAATAAAAACATGTGCGAACAAAATAGTCCTAGATTGGCTTGCTCTTAGAGCAGCAGTGGGCTGGTCTTGGTTTGCACTATTTGCTTGTCCCTGTTGGTATAATTGTGGATAAATATGGAAACCATTGATATTAGACAGAAATTGGGTTGTAGTTTCTAGTTGTGGTAATTGTTATCCTAGAAAAAAAAAGTTGTTTAATCCTTTACTGCATAGGCTATTTTTAGATTGTGACATCATTTTCTATTTTTAGACACCATTTAAAACCATTCAAGAAAAGTTTAAGTTAAGTTTTGAATACTTTTGAAAATATTATGGAAATTGAGCATTTGCTCCAATAGAGCAAATGCTCAATTTTTCCATGATATTTTCAAATTCATGTACATAGTATTTCAAAGGCGTCAAAGGGCGCTATCATGGGGTAAAGGAGTTAAACTAAGGATTTTTTTGGCTGAATCGATACATCTATATTAAATGTACTTAGTTTGTATTTGATCTGGTGTCCAACAAAAGTACAAGTTGGCATGTGCACCCATCGAAGATTCAGTTCAGCATGCGCATCCGTGCAGTCTGATCAGTCTTTGATGGTCACTCTATTGGTAGCCATGAGTCCAACGTTTCTTTAAGATATGATTGAGCTACAACATGTCATTTCTGACAATGTGGTATTTTCACAAGTGTAGACTCTGATGAGCCTCCTTTAAGCTTGGAAACTCCAAATGATGTTGGATCTGTAGCTTGGCAATCATAGAATATTCAAGCGACTAGGAAAAGCTCTGATCAGACTGCCCGTAAGGGCAGGCTGATCTGAGTCTTCCTGGTCGCACATACATTGTTGGAAATCTCATGTCACGGCTCATATTTGCAACCTTAAAAATTCGCTTCTGGAGCATGGTTTACCTTAATGAGTGAAAGGAAGTGGGATTTCACCTTTTCACAAGGGTTTTATTAGGCCCTCGCAATTTTCTTTTTAATTAACAGTATCTGAACATTGTGACCTTGAAAGTGTTCCAAGATCTAAAAGAATTTCAAGGTCAACTGTAGATGTTAATGCATTTTTTCTTTTTAATTATCATTCTTTCTGTGTGTTTTCTTTATGTACAATGAAAACTAAAGATTACCTTTGCATTTATTGTTAATGAGTTTGCTAAAAGATAATGAATTCCCATAATGGTTTCATTCTAGCAATAAAATATGCTGTTGCATTCATAGGCTAAATATTTATATATGCTTCGCAACCAGCTTTACTTTTGTACATATTTTAAAAAGAGCTACGTGCATTAATGGGCTTTTTTGCCCCCCCTATGAGGCTAAAATATAAAAATTGTTTTTCACCAATTTGTTCTTATTTCATAGTTAATTAGAACAATAACAAAGTGTAAAAGTCTCATATTACTTTGACTTTTACCGTTGCTATAGTAACAAAAATGGCCGCCAAAATAGGCTGTAACAAGAAATGTCACAAACACGTGACGAATGCCCCCAAAGGAATTGGTCTAGCACAAGACACATTTGAGGAAAGATAGCTATAATATAGCAAGAAAAACCTAGAAATGAAGCCAGAAGTCAATGTCAAGGTCAAAATGACTCAAAATTGTATGCACCACTCCGCCATCCCAAGAGGAATCGCCACCCCAATTTTGGGATTCCTACATCAAATAATATAGGAGATATGCTCTGGACACAATAATTCTTGAAAACTAGGTCAGAGGTCAAGGTCACAGTGACCCAAAAATGGTTTGTGACACTCAGGCATCCCAAGATGCATTTACATACCAAATTTGGAATTCCTATTTCAAAGAATATAGGAGATATGCACCAGTTTCTAGAAACTAGGTCAGAGGTCAAGTTCAAAGTCACAGTGACTAAATTATGGTAAGTGACACTTCGTCATCCCAAGATGCATCCACACACCAAATTTGAGATTCCTACCTCAAATAATATAAGAGATACGCTCTGGACATGATTATTCTAAAAACTAGGTCAGAGGTCAAGGTCACAGTGACCCGAAAATGGTACATGACACTCCCCTATTCCAAGATGCATCCATACACCAAAATTGGAATTCCTAACTCAAGGAATATATGAGATATGCTCCGAACACAATAATTCTTAAAACTAGGTCAGAGGTCAAGGTCACAGTGACCCAAAAATGGTATGTGACACCCTGTCATCCCAAAATGTATTTACACACCAAAATTGGAGTTCCTATCTCAAAGAATATAGGAGATATGCACCAGACTCAATGTAGTTTCTAGAAACTAGGTCAGAGGTCAAGTTCAAGGTCACAGTGACCCAATTATGGTACCCGACACTTCGTCATCCCAAGATGCATCCACACACTAAATTTGAGATTCCTACCTCAAATAATATAAGAGATATGCTATGGACAAGATTATTCTAAAAACTAGGTCAGAGGTCAAGGTCACAGTGACCCGAAAATGGTACATGACACTCCGCTATCCCAAGATGCATCCACACACCAAATTTGGAATTCCTAACTCAAAGAATATAAGAGATATGCTCTGGACACAATTCTTAAAACTAGGTCAGAGGTCAAGGTCACAGTGACCCAAAAATGGCATGTGACACCCCGTCATCCAAAGATGCATTTACACACCATATTTGGAATTCCTATCTCAAAGAATATAGGAGATAACCACCAGACTCAATGCAGTTTTCAAGAAACTAGGTCAGAGGTCAAGTTCAAGGTCACATTGACCCAATTATGGTACGGGACACTTCGTCATCCCAAGATGCATCCACACACCAAATTTGAGATTCCTACCTCAAATAATATAAGAGATATGCTCCGGACACGATTATTCTAAAAACTAGGTCAGAGGTCAAGGTCAAGGTCACAGTGACCCGAAAATGGTACGCGACACTCCGCCATCCCAAGATGTATTCACACACCAAATTTGGAATTCCTACCTCAAAGAATATAGGAGATATGGACCGGACACGAAAGCGGGACGGACGGACTGACGGACGGACTGACGGACTGACGGACGGACGGACAGTGCGATTACTATAGGAAATTGACCATTTTGGAGCAAAATTGAGTGGTTTGACAGAGAAATTAACATAGAGCACAAGCAAATGATGTAGCTGAGGAGGCTGACTCTAGTCTGGATTTGTCGAAAACCCCGTAGACAGCTGCAGGTTTTGCCGCATTGAGGCCTGTATCAAAATGGTGCAGTGTAGTCCCTTTATGATGCTTTATTTGAGATCCATAGGAATAGACTGTGTTATAAGCGAATCATATTATTTACATTTTCGAAGCAATCCTTTAATGAACCTTTAGATTTTTGCAACCGTTCATAACCTCATGAATTACACAAGTTTGATTGATAGCTGCCAAGTTCACTTTCCCATGCAATACGCCTTGAACATGAAATACATTTGCCAGAAGTGACACTGGTGCTGTGATTTACAGCGAGCCACACCTGAGTCGCATGTGCAAAACAAGCTTCTTGTTTGCTCCATTGGCTGTCCGTGTTCACGCTGGCTGTTCCGCTTTTCCGTTTTACACACCAACAAACCGTTAATACAATTACATATTAAATACGAAACTGTTTTTTTTTCCCTAATTATTTTTTTTTATATTTTAGATATCTATAATAAAATGTAAATATAAGCATTAATTTCAATTTTTGGAATGTTCATGGAATCATGAATACTTCGGGTCTCTTGAAAAGTTAACGTGAAGCCCGAGTCCTTTGGGCCTTACTTACTTTACAAGAGATCGGAAGTATTCATGATTCCATGTTCATTCCAAAAATTGAATTCATTTCTTAATTTGGTCAATTTTACCAAGGAATTATAGGTTATTTTCCTAAAATTCTTTTGTAAAATTCCATGGTAAAAAAACTGTGTTAATTCCCAGGTCCTTTGTTTTAATGAGGTGTGTTCTAAATGGACTGCTCTGTATAAAGTTTCTAATAGTCAAGATGACTTTAATATGGGCCTCGACGCGACAAAACCTGTCTTCGGAGTTTCCGACAAGGCGAGACTCAAACCAGTCTCCTCAGCTATAGAGACTAAACTCCAGCTGTTAAGTTTTTAGAACTAATTTTTCGCAATAACTTTTTAATGCGTCATTTATGGAAAAACTTATCTGAATAAAAAGTATTCAGGAACATCTCCACCAACTTCTCCAAACAGTTCCAACATCCAAGATGCTGCAGGTTCCTCTGTGCGAAGATGCACTCTTTGAACATTTTAAGCAAAGCGCAAATAAACCAAGTCTTAAGATGTCAGTCAAAAAGTTACATTGCACCGCCCTAATTCAATTACTAAAACGATGGATGGCTTGTTCAAATATAATGGAAATTGCGCCTGAGTGGCTCGTGGGTTAAGCTAACGGGGTCATCTCAAAACCTTTCATTTCATAGCACGTGCATAAGAGATGAATAGCATGTCATGCGAAAACCTAACCTTTGTTCCTACAAATGAGCCTGCTCAAAGTTGATTCGGCATATGCATGGTTAATTCTGAGTATGCAAATGGCATTTTTATGTTGTGCACAACCTTTGAATAACGGGATATGCACCTCTTACGAATATTTTTTGAGACTACCCCTTTCTGTCACGCCTATACGAATTTTATCTGTCAATAAAATACTTAGAAATTTAGGATGAGTTAAATTTATTGCAAAATTTCATCTATATACATAAAAATCTCTTGGCCCCACAAGTACCAGACCTTTTGGAGAAGTTGGCGGAAAGTCTCCTCTACAACTTTCATCGCGAACACATTTTGCTAAAATTGAAGATAAAAATGTCATATGATTGCGAAAAATTAGTTCTAAAAACTTATAACCTGTTGTTTAGCTAGAAAATTGAAATTTAGCTCGTAGCAAGTCCAGATATGATGCTTTCCAATAAGCGAATAACAAAGGCACTGATCACAGACTGTGGATATGCAGGCTGGTCTGCACCTTTGTTGTTCGCCAAGCCCCGAAAACAGGTTTTCTCGCATCATGGCCCATATATTTGGAGTTTTTTTTAACTTCTTGCCCATCCTGGGGCACATGATTTTTGTTTGTTATTCTTTTATGTTTTTGATCATTTGATAATTTTTATTGCAGTGTCAGCGCACAATATGTACAGGAAGTTTTAACATATTCTTTAAAACTCTTTTTGCCATCTTCTTATATAATTGTTTTTGTTATTCTCTGATGTTCTTGATTAGGTTCATTATTGTTATTGTGGTGTCAGCGCACAATTTGTACATAATTTTATGATTTTATTTGTTTGACAACTCACCACTTAGTTGTCTTGTAAACAAATTCATGCTATAATATTTTGTATTCTAACTGGTCTAAGCTGTATCATGCATTCGCAGCAATCACACTTTCTTTCTTGCATTTCCAAACACCAATCCACACTTTTTGTGCATTTCTAGACACCAATTCACATTGCACTTTCAAACACCAATTCAGGCTATATTTCTCATTCTTTAAGACTCCAATCATCTAGGCTTTTGCCAAGCTTAGATTTATAGACTTCAATATACCTTTTTTTTGCTTTTTCTGACTTTATTCTTCACTAATAAATAGGCCTTGACGTTATAAAACTTGTTTTATGGGTTTCTGACATAGTGAGACTCAAGCTAGTCTCCTGAGCTCTAGAAAATTGAAATTTGGCTGGTAGCAAGCTTAGATATTATACTGCACAAAATAGCCAATAACAAAGGCGCTGATCAGTCTGCGCGGATCTGCAGGCTGATCTGCGCCTTTGTTGTTAGAAAACCCTGAAGACAGGTTTTTTCACATCAAGGCCCAAATTATTTCTTGCTTATTTACTTGCATTTCAATCCACACTTTGGTTTAAACAGTATTTATTTGATCAGTAACTATTACATGTACACAAGTACAATCTGTAAAAATCCTCTCTTTATTTGAGCCGCGACATGTGATTTCCAACATTGTGGTATTTTGACATTAATAGACTCAGACGAGCCTGTGCAGCCTCCTTTTAAGCTTAGAAACTCCAAATAATGTTCAGTCAGTAGCTTAACATTCCTAGAATATTCAAGCGACTAGCAAAGGCTCTGATCAGACTGCACGTATGCGCAGGCTGGTCTGAGCCTTTGCTGGTCGCACATACAACACTGTTGGAAATCTCATGTCACGGCTCATTTCTTGCACTAAACTTAATTCAACTCTTATTTCTTGACCTTTGAGACTGTATTACCATAATTAGATTGGGCTTGGAGGCGACTAGCCTGCCATCAGTGCCGTCTGATTAGCGCCTTTGTATTTGCTGTTTGGAAAGTATGATATCTATCACTTGTTAAAAGCAAAAATATATTTGTCTAGCTAGTCTCTGTAGCTGAGCAGGATGGTTTGGGTATTATGACCTGGTCTGAAACCTGAAAGACAGGTTTTCTCATTTTGAGGCCCTTTAGTTTTTAATAGTATTGCTAGTTTTAGTTTTAATATTCTTTATTAACTCATGCATTTAGTTGTTATGGTAGGATATAAATCTCAATGTTATGCTTTCATTAATTTTGATATTTTACACTTTTACTTGTCTGTTACACTTTATATAGTTAATCAACAAATTCTTGCTTCTACCTCATTCTAGCTCATATAGAGGTTTGTTAAATATATCGTCTCATATGAAATTTACCATAATAAGCTGATAAGTACATACTCATACATAAAGGGAGAGCAGTGGCTCAGTGGTAGAGTGCTTGACACGAGACCGTGGGGCGGCGGGTTCGAGCCTCACCGGCGTCACTGCGTTTGTGGTCCTTGAGCAAGACACATTTATCCTAGTTTAGCGCTGGTTCAACCCAGGAAGACCCGTCCCTGTTTAACTGAAAGATTGTTGATGGGACGTAAAGAATCAAATCAAACAAAAACATACTCATACTGAAGTTTGACGTCAGACTTGAGCAATTCCGCTTCTAAGACGCAGACTGTTTGGTGTTGGGGGAATCCAGTGCAGTTGTCGGCTTTCTGCCAGGAAATACCCTGTGAAAGCATCACGACCTGGAAGGTGACAGTCAAACCATTGATATATACCACTGCAGGAACTATTTTGATTATTCTTTCACTCATTTATATTTTTGCTAGCGAGAATCGAATTTGCATGGCAGAGGTATCTAGCTAGTCAGATCTAAACACGCTACCGACTGAGCTATCAGGGCGCCCCAAATACATATACATACAGTAAAACCTGTGTAAAAACGACCACTCTAAAAAAGACCACAAATTGGTTTTCATGACCAAATTGGGGGAGCATTCTGCAGTACTTTTGACCATTAAGCAACCATTTGTCATTGACTTTGTCTTTTTTTGAGGAGACGTTTTACACAGGTTTTACTGAGTCTGAGTAAACTGCAGTCCCTGCATAATGCAATGTTTGGGGTCCATAGGAATGGACTGCGTTATATGTGAATTGTGTTGTACAGGGACAAGTAAACAAAGGAATTATAGGACCATGGTCATTTCCTATAATTCCTTTGTAAATTGAATGGTAAAACATTTTTGGAGCCACATAACCGTGATATAATTTGTTTTTATAAAAGGTGTGTTAGAAAGAACGTCACTGTAACACAGATCGAAACACTAAAGCAGTTGTAAAAAGTTGCCTCCTGCAGATTTTTTGGTGGCACTTTTTCAATGCTTGTCCTGCTAAGCCTGTATTTATCCTGTTTTCACACTGGATAGGCAGCAATCAAAAACGTTAATACTATCAATGAACGTAGATAAAAAATCATTAGAAACAGAGCTATCGATTGCCGTTTGTCACCCAAAGTGCGACAAATGGCAATCAAAAACTCTGTTTCAAGCAATTTTTTAACAGCATTTGTCTAATGTTGAGAGCATTTTTGATTGCCGCCTATCCAGTGTGGTTTTGGAAAAAACTGTTGATTTAGATAAGTAGGCTTCAGACAATCTTCTCATTTCTGGATGCTCAAAAGAGACTCAATGAAACGGTTCTTTTGAGTACCACAAGAAATGTTAAAACAGATTAATAAAAAAAATTGTGAAAAAAAAAATAGAGTGTGTAAGTAAAAAATAATTGTCATATTTCTCAACTAAAACATATTTTGTGGGTACTCAAAAGAACCATCTCAATTAGATGGTTCTTTTGAGTACCCACAACAAAAGTTAGAATTGATAAATTAAAATAAAAATCAATTTTTACCCTCAAAATTATTGTTTATAATAAGCCTGAACCTATGTTTATAAGAATGAAAGTCTATCATTATTGTTAAGTGTGAGGTGTTGGATAGAATTATATTCCTTTAGCATGGGTGAAAGTTCAAAATTTCCAAAATCCTGAACTTTGAAATTTCAATCTTAAAACTTGCAGTATGCCCACTAAATATCCACAATTTCTATTTTAAATGGTCAGTTGTCCTCAGACACAGGGATGAGAACAGTCAGCCATTCTCAATCAGGAAAATTTGTCGGTTGACTCCAAAATGGAGAAAAGCAATTTTTAATTCATTTATCAAAGGTTTAAAATCACAAAATATCAATAGAAACCAGTCTGTTTATGCTTAATTTATATCTAAAATTGAGTTTAACTTCATTCAAAAATAAATTTCAGCAAAACCAAGTGGCATTTTATAAATCATATGCCAGTGCTCAATCAGGAAATCCGGATCAATCCTGAACTTACTCATGCCTGCAGACAGACTGAAAATAAAACAGAGAAGCTATTACAATCTCCTAAATTCAGCATTTTGAGGATGACTTTCCACAGAAAGTCATCCTCAAAATCCTGAATTCAGGAATAATCCTGAAAACTTTCACCCATGCTTTAGGATAATTGTTTGTCAGCACTATACTAGCCTTAGAATGCCAAAGATAGATTTTTGTTAATGCCTCACACACCTTTGGTAGTCCTATAATCTAACCACACTTTCACAGGTAGGAAACTTCATAAAAAGAGACGCTGGCTCTGAAAAGAAAATCTTATGAGGGTCTTCTCGGTTCTGTATATGGAGGCTGAAACAAATCTCCTAAAATCTGTAAGTTTTCCATTTGGTGCATTAATGGGGTAAATTAGCAAAAAAGGAGAATGTAGTGCTCCGTTCTGGTCTTTAAACTTCTAAACTGATGCCAGCTGCAAACTGTGTATGTTTTAGTCTGAATCCTTTGCTTTGAGGTACATGTAAATGAAGGTTGTTTACCTCATGACAAAAACGATCCAGATAAAACAGTTCATATGCAGCTAACATCAGCTTGGATTAGAAGTTGAATGACCAGAGCGAGTACTACATTCTCCTTTTTCGCTATTTTACATGATAAAAGAAATATATTTAGTTTTTAGTAGATTTTTTGCAGCCTTCATATACAGAACCGATGGCTCTGTTTATGAAGTGTTCTACCTGTGACTTACTCCCATTTAAGATACTGTCAGATGAATTTAGCTGTTTGAATCATTATTTCCTTGTGCCATCTATATTTACTCAATCTCAAGTTTTTCGGTGATGTGTCTAGTTTTGGATAATCAGACTTTTTTCCTTCTTCCTATATCTGCTAGTATTTAATTTTTATGTAACATAAACTTTTGCTTTAGTTTGTTCTTTTGTTTTACCTTTTTGCTAAGATTGATTTGTATATATTGTCATGCACAGAGAAATTTGATCCTTTAGAAAATTATGGGATTAATTTTTGTCCAGAAAATGTTATCTGTTTATTAGGGTCTATGACGAAACATAGAACGACAAAACATAGAAAAGCAAAAATATAGAAAAGACATAATATAGAAAGATAAAACATAGAAAAAAGAATCAATAAGATAAAATTTCGAAATAACATCGAAAAAGGTCAGAAATATCAAAAATTTTATTCCATACACGAATATCCGTTATTGGTTATTAACTCAAACTGGATCTAGTGAATTGTCGATGCCAGCCTTCCAGGAAATGTGTGGTCCTAGGCTTGCTCCCTAAGGTTTGCTCATAAACAGACCAAATAGATAGCGGAAATGGTGGTTCTCTCCAAGTAAGAGGCATAACAATCTCCGTCAAATAATTCTCATTTTTCACACTTATTGTTCTATTATTGATCCATCTATTTAATGTCATGTCTTTGTTTCGACTCCTCTATTAAATGTCGCTTCTCTCTTTTGTTTTTCTATGTTTTGTCGTACACCGGTTTTTAGGCCTGCTGCATATCTTTGAATGCACTCCAAAGTACTTTTATCATGAAAGCAAACTTTATGAACCCTGATCAGACTGCTCCTTTTGGAGCAGTCTGATCTGGGTCCATATTGTTTGCAATAAAGGATACCAAGTACATAATCAGATTACAAAGTAGATGACATATGTCTGAAAAAGGGTTATCCCTTATACTACTGAATAAAAAGTGTCTTGTGGCCAGAAAACCTGATTTTGTTTCAATGCAAGAGCTTAACAAAGGTGCCAATCAACGTGTGCAGTCTGACAGGCCCCTAGATAGGACTAAAGGGATCACACATGTTTTTTCATGCATTAATATTTGCTGGGTCCGGAGGAAGGTGTTTGAACACGAGACCGATACACTGAGTGCTCAAACATCCCCCAAGGGACCCAGCAAGTGTTAATACAATGAAACAAACATGTGTGATCGTTATTCTTGCATATTTTACCTTATTCCAACCAAATTTGCATTGAAAACGCTATTAAAACATTAAAATATTCCTTTTCTTACACTGAATTTCTCTAAACAAAATGGCCTCGACGATAAATTTTTGAACATCATAACATTGTCATGGCCATGCGCAACATTTTCACAAACAAAAGCATCAGCAAAATGATCAGTCTGGTCCGCAGCGCTTTCTGCATATAACCTCATGTAAATAACTCGGGGCTTATTTAAAGTTCAAACCCATGTTCAAACAGCATGTGAATCTCCTGATTTGGACATGGATTTTCGTTCATTTGACAATGGGTTAAAACAGCTATACCAATAGGTTTCTATGCAAGAATGCGTAATCAAAAAGATTTTTTTTTTATTTCTCAATCAAAACATATGTTGTGGGTACTCAAAACGCATGTTAAAATTGATGAAAAAGAAAATATTCACATTTTTACGCTCAAAAATTGTGTATATCTCAACATATGGTTTGATCAGTGCCTTTGTTGTTCAATGTTTCTAAAGTATAATTGCTGGTCTTTCTTAATACTCAATTTCAGTATTCTAGCTATTGAATCACACAGGTTTTGTTATGATACACTGCACAGATAAAATGGAGTACTCTTTATATGGGCCTAGAGAAACCCTGTCTTCGGGGGTTTGTGAACAACACAGGGGCAGATTAGCCTGCGCATCTGCGCAGACTGATCAGCGCCTTTGTTATTCACTTTATGGAAAGTGTCATATGTAAACTTAATACAGGTGAAGTTTCAATTTTCTAGCTAGTCTCAGTAGCTGAGGAGAAAGGTTTCACACTCGCTTTGTCAGAAACCCCGAAGACAGGTTTTCTCGCGACGAGGCCCAAATAATTTGGAACAAATAGAGCAAGAATGTGGTACATAGGTCGATAAATATGATTGCCTAAATTGAAAAAAAGCAGTTTACTTATGGAAGGAATTCAATTGTGCGTGTAGTGTATTATCACAAAAATCATATGGGCCTCGATACAAGAAAACCTGTCTTGGTGGGTTTGCGAACAACAATGGTGCTGACAAGCTGGCACATTCCTCAGAAGAAGTCTGATCTGGGTATGCGCTGTTTGTCAATGCAGTTTTGGCAGGCAACTAGTGTTCGACATTTTAGAACCTTTACTGATTAGAAGACCTATTTATGAAGTGATCATGTTTTAACTCGGCAGGATCAATTGTTTGGTGTATCGGACAAATCTTTATTTAACATTTACAGTGAGGTTCTTTTATAGTGCTATGTTTTGGGTCCATTGGAATGGAATGGAATTATAATAGAATGGTGTTACAAAATGACAATTTTACAAAAGAATTATAGCAAAATGATCATTTCATGGTCATTTGACATAATTCCTTTATAAATTGATGGTAATTCCTTTGTAAAATTCTATGGTAAAAACATTTGGGAGCTATATGACCATGTAATATCCAATGATAAAACAAGGTGTTTATAAAGAGACTGTACCGTATATGTAAAATAAAAGGTTTTAGGTGTTGTTTGCTGTGTAATAAAGCAATAAAATAAGAAAAGAAATATTTTGTTATATATCAGGCCCCCAGATAAGAGTGCGTATTTGTAAATTATTTTTCTTATTTCTGAAGCAAAACGTATGTTGTGGGTACTCAAAAGAACTCGATGAGACAGCTCTTTTGAGCACCCAAAACACGTGTTAAAACTGATTGGTAAGGAAATATTCTCAATTGTATGCTGAATTTTTTTTGCTTATCTGGACCTATGCTTGTTCTCACAGAGACTGGGACTGTAATGTGACCGCCTTGTGACTAATTTCGTATTTGACAAAATTAAGACCTCTACGACCACTGCAACTATTTGTCATTTACAGCTATGATTGCTGATAAATCACTGTACCATTTGCGATAGTTTATGTATGTAGTCAGCAACCTTTCTTCAACTGCTTGCCAAAGAATTGTGATGGATTTATGATTAGTTCAGAGTAGTCAGTGACCAATATCTGACTCAACAATGATTTTGGCCGTTGTTCTGTGATTAAATTGCATTTTTGGAGTGTGTTTTTTTCATAAATTTTTTCAAGAATTCTTAAACTTTCTCCCACCTTTGCCTATGTAAGATAGAATGACAGCTCATGTAAATAATTTCTTTCTAACATGGCCAAGTGACACCTTTCATACATGGGCGGAGTAAATACCATACACGTGATAACCCGATGATGGCCATGAGGGAGATTTGATGTTCAGATGAGGGAGATCAGGGTCTCAATGAGGGAGATTTTTCGAAGTTACAGAAAAGGTGTACTTAAACGACTTATTCAAGTCTTTAACCCCGTTCATCCTATACACAATGATATAATAAGTATAGAATAGTCCATTTTGTACTTTAAGTTGTTTTGACAGGCAAAATTTATTTATAAGATGTATATTTTTCCTATCTTAATAAACAGTGCAGACACTGATGAAATGCCACTGTTTGGGTCTTCACTGTTTGCCAAAGTACCTGTTTACTACTATTGTTTACCAGTACCTAGACTGAAACCCTTAAACAACTAAAATTAACCAAAGTAATACAGGCTTGTGTTTATTGTTGTGTTTTGCACATAAAATGTTTTAACAGGTCTGATAATGATCGGACTTAGGTGTATTTTTGTTCCAATCTGGTAGGTAGTCATGGAACACCTCCATTCTGTAGAAGAACCCTAACATGAGAAGGGTATTTTTTCTGCATTCACTTGGCCGCTTTTGTTTGTTTGTTTTTGTTGCTTTACGTCCCATGTCAACAGCTATGGTCATTGCGGGACGGTCAGTTCACTTAACCACATTTTTCCTGGGCAGGCTTGAGCAAGCGGTTAACCAGTAATTTGTGCACATACTTTTAGACTTCGAGCTAAAAAAGGTCCTGCTCCCACCCCTAGGGAATTTTGCAGACATATCCTATCTTGAAGAAAATTTCAAGCCGCATCTTTTAAGAGATGTTTGCACTCTGTGCTCCGGGGCATTAGTCTCTGACAGCCTGTTACATATGTTACTGTAACAAACTAATGAAAAAATCAAAATGAAAGTTTGAGCTACAGATAGAAGACATTAAACCATCTAATTATTCAAATTTTTATATGTAGTTTGCAAGCTGGATGCCTAAGCTACATAAAAGCAGCATTTTAAACAAAATTACAGCCTTCAATGGTGTTATATGCGTTACATAGATTAAATTTCCCTTTGAAAGTTGAAATTGTGACTAACATCATTCATTTTACAGACAATTTGTGCATTTTTACAAGTGTTTTTAATCTTAGCTTACTAAAATACTCATTTGACTAATAGAAAAAACAAAGTTTGCCTTTCTATCTCAAATACATTGTTTTATATGAGCTATTAAACAACCCTACCCCCAATTTTAAGTACCCAATTTTGGTATCTATTATTGAAGAAAAATATATGAAAATATTTGATGCTTGTGGATATCTTACATTTTTGGCACTGTCTTGCTAATGCAATAAAGAATCATACATTTGCAAGTTTGACAACAGGATCAGAGCACTTATTAAAGTATGTAACGTATGTTACATGGCATAATGAATGAGCTAGGAAATTTTCTTGGAAGTAAGAGATGGTATTTCAGAAAAATACCATTTTTCACATGTTTTCCTATTAATCTCTAGCCTATGGTGCCTTAGTCTTAGTAATTACAGTCATTGCTGATAACAAGCCCATGGAATTGTGTTACCTATGTTATATATAACCTTTTTAATCACATATTTCCTTATGCCTATAATATTAAAATATATAGACATATAGATAGAAAATAATAGTTCTCATTTAAATGACACAATTTAATAAATATTCCTATTAAATAAAATTATTCAAAAACAATCTTTATTCAAGTCATCCTCACAATGTCTATCATTGTGTCTGCTTCTATGGCATAATAATCACCCATTTCATCACAACTAGTAGAATCATGGCATTGTATTAGGACTGCAAACTGAGTACAATCCTGTTCCTCTCCACCCCTTTGGGAATTGTGCAGACATATCCTACCTTAAAGAACAATTCAAGCTGCATCAAATAAGAGATGTTTGCACTCTATTAACTAGGGGTTTAGCCTGTAATGGTATGATACGTATGTTACCATATCAATTTAAGAATAAATGAATTGAAAGTCTGAGAAACAGAAAGTAGACATAAAACTATCTATTTATTTGAATTATTCATGTAGTTTGCATGCTGAATACCTTTAATACATAAGAAAAGATTTTTTTTTAACAAATATACAGCTTCCTCTGGTGTTATATGTGTTACATTAATTAAGATAACTTTTTAAAATTGGAAATTGTGACAAACATCACTTATAAGCATTTCGTGTGATCCTCCTCTTTTGCCATCAAAAGACTTAATTTTCTTTGTATGTGTGGCCAGTGCCAGTGTCAAACAACTTGACTCAGCCAAACTTGAATCCTTAGCATTCTTCAAAAGCAGAAACAGCATGTCAGTGTCATGGGATCAAACACCTGATTAAATATGGGTTTAATGCCATTTCACATATATGCATACACATATATGCATACACTTCTGTGAAGTGGCAAGAGCAATCTAACTGCAGCTGCATCTGCATCCATGCTAGTCAAATGATAACTTTGCTCTGATTTTGCAAAATCTATGTCTCTACCGTGTACCTCTAAGAATACTTTAAGATTTCTGCAATTGGTCAAACAGAAATTTGATAGGCTACTTTTTTGCATCATTTGCCATGGAACCTATCGAGTCTTTTGGTGCTTAAGTCCTCAGGTCTTAGATCAATTGTATTTTGCTGCGCCCAAAGAACTTTATAAGTTTTCTTTAGTTACAATGTTGACTCTTGATGGTTTTGGCAGACCGTCTGAAACAATTTCTGTTACACCTTGAAAGTTATCTGGTATAAGAGAAAGAATATGAAGTTGGACATTGCCATCAATTATGTTTGCAGTAGGTTGTTTTTTGATGTCAGTACATTGAAGCATGTCTTAAAAAATAATGTAAAACCTATGATTTCTCAGTTTTTGCAGCCATATCATTAGCTGTTGCATTCAAAAGAAGGAAAGTGGACTATAGGTAGAATGGGATAACCAGTAGTTCTATATTATGCTCTATGGAAGATTTATACAGAGTAAACAAGTTGATAAGGTGCCTCATTTCATGATCCATTGAAAACACTGAAATTGAAAAGACTTGCCTCTGACTGTGTATTAAATCAAAAAGGATGTCACGACAATGCCCTTGCTCATTTATTATGACTAGTTATATACGTTACATCCTTTAATAAGGGCTCTTATCTTAGAAACTTAGTGAATCATTGAATTGAAAGGGTCTATTTGCGCTCTGTTCATCCTGCATTTCATTGCTATACCTGCTGTGATACATCTAGTTCATTTATCTGAAGGGAAAGAGTTACCTCGGTTTCAGCACTTCAGAAGTAGTAAGACTTCAAATAAGTTTTTGAATACTTGGGGAAAGATAATAAGTGCAGAGACATTATTAGATGAAAATATGTGGGTTGCATGTATGGAAAGGCTACATTTATAAAAGTTAACCAGCTAAGATATGATTCTTTATCACAGAAATATCAAGGTACATCAGTCCAGGACTCCAGGTACTTATTGCTTTTAATGGCATAGTTTTCCTCCTTGTAAAGCTCCAGTCTTTCTCCTACTTGCAGAGTATCACTTGAAACACATACTCAAAGAGCCAACTATAAAGAATTCATATCAGTTTCCGAACGTTCCAAGCCATTAATGGCAAAAATGGCTAATCAATTTTGAGTGGACTGGTGGTAAAACTGTATAACAGTAAATGATTGAAATATTGTGTGATGATTTTACTAGTTGCAAGGAGGCGTGTGATAATAATGATTACCATAGAAGCAGACAACCAAAAACGTTTAACATGAGTGTGAAATCGATGAGAAATAGTTTGGACCATTTCAATTATTGTATTTTCTTGTAAAAATGTTAAACTATCTTTTCTATTTGTGGCTCTATATTTAGCATTATATGCACAGTATTATGAAATGTGTCCAAAAGAACATTTATAACATCTGTAAAAACAGTCCATGGGCTTGATAATCAGAAATGAATATAATTTCTAGTGTTTTAGCACCAAAGACTTATAAGTACACATTAAGTGTCCTGATCTTAAACTTAATGACATCTTGCATATTATGAGCAAGACAGACTAAGAAAATGAAAAATATCCACATGCTGTAATCGCTTTCATGTGTTTTACTTAAACGGTAATAACAAAATTCGCTTCTCTGTAAAACTGGGAGTAGGGCTGTGTATTAGCTCCTATAAGACAATATATTTAAGATAGAAAAGCAAACTTGGTTTTTCCTATTCATCAATTGAGTAAATGTTTGTAAAATCTAATAAAACAGTTTAAAACCAAGTCGTTGAAGATGTTTGACTAAATGACGATAGCCACAATTACAGCTTTTAAATTATAATTAGGTTCATGTAACGCACATAACACCACAGTTAGCCGTATTGATGTTAAACAGCTTCCATATGTAGTAAACACATCCAGTATAAAGACTATAAGAATGTCAATTTATTAGATAATTTTAATGTCTTCTTTTAGTAGCTCACACATTCAAATTTCTTATTCTCAAATTGATATAGTAACATATGTAACAAGCTGTTACAGGCTAACGCCCCAACTTACAGAGTGCAAACATTTCTTATTAAATGCACCTTGAATGGTTACATAAGATGTAATTTGTCTGCAGAATTCCAAAGAGGATTAGGATGGAGCAAGCCCTTACTCAGCTTGATGTCAAAATACTGTTTGATGATTTTACTTATCAAGCTAACATATGTAACACTCTCTGATCTTTAAAACTTGGTGACAACTAGCAGATATATAAGTCTTTATCATAGGAGCCAGTTTAAAATCCCTAAACAATGTAAGATATTCAACAGCTGCAAGTTTTTTCACAATTTTAGCTCAAACTTTCAAACTACATTTCCTTTATTTGATATAGTAACACATGTAACACGCTGTTTCAGACTAACGCGACAACATAGAGAGTGCAAACATCCTTTATTCGATGCAGCTTGAGTTGTACTATAAGAAGGAATATGTCTGCAAAATTCCCTCGAGGAGATTAAAACATTTTTAGGCATATCTTACGTAAAGACAATGAGCTTGCCCATTTATTACATCAGGTAACATATGTTACAGCCTCTGATATTAAAAATTTTGCAACAAACTTGCAGATTTGTGAGGCTTTTTATATGAGCAAATAAATCCCAAACAATGAAACACATTCATCAACTACAAATATTTTTTAACTATTTTTACTTTAGTTTTAATACCAAACATTTCACCTTAAAACTGGGTAGGGGTAGGGTTGTTTAATTGCTTATTCCAGAAAAAATATTCAAGCTAGGGAAACAAACTTTAATTTTTCTGTTAGCCAATTGCAAAGGCTAGTCAGACATGGTTAAAACATTTTGTAAAACACACAGAGAGATTGTGAATGTAAATGATGTTAGCCACACTTGCAAATTTTAATGGGTTATCTGATTTATGTAACGCATATGACACCTTAGGAAGTCGCAATTTTGTTCAAATGGCTTTCATATGTAGTTAAGATATCCAGTATGCAGACTTTATGAATAATTTTTAAAAATAAATATTTTAATGTCTTTAATTTGTAGCCCAAACTTTCAATTTACTTTTTCTTAGTTTGATTAAGTAACGTATGTTACAGGCTCTAACAGACTAACGCCCCGGAGCACAGAGTGCAAACATCTCTTAAAAGACTCGGCTTTCAATTCTCTATAAGATAGGATATGTCTGCAAAATTCCCTAGGGGGGGGGGGGGAGCAAACCCATTCTCAGCCATCCGTCTATTTCGCTTTTAACTGACAACAACCCTTCTTGAATAAATCAGCGGAAGGGAGGAGAATGACCGTAGAAATTATTTCATGATCAATCTCCACGAGAGTATGGTACGGGGCCGAGATAGTATTTATAACGCCAATTTTTAAATTATAATAGCTTTTTACTTACGAGTTTTAATGCTAGTTTTATAGTGATTAAAAACTTGCAGTCAATGTCATCCTCGGTAGAATATATAATTATAAAATACTTTAATTAAAAATGTTGAAATTTGGAAAATATATATTAAAATAAGTCAACAATCGCCTTGAAATTTAAGAATTTGCTAAAACTTATTGAAACAAGGGAGCTAAAAACTTATTGAAACAAGGGAGCTAACTCAAAAACGTCATTGCATAGTTACCTTGAAAAATGCTTCCTATCGGAGAAAATGGGTAAGTTACGGATATTTTTTTTTTCTGACAAAATAAACTTCAGTGAGCCATCACATCATAAAAATACCTTATAAATAAAATGTTTCTGTTTAAAAATGACAGATTCAGATGTCTGAGAATGCAGAGAAAGGCACATCAGCGTGCATCACTCTGTTTGGAGAGAGAAGCAGGCTTTGTCTTGCGTCTCATGCGCGGATCCTTTCTCATGCCTGTAATGTCTGGTGAGTGATGCTGAAAGACGAATTGCACTCTGCCCCTTTCTCACTAGCCTAGGCTTGATGGAAAGTCAGCTTGAAAGGGAGACTTGTATTTTTTCTTCTTTGCGGACGGCAATGTAGCGGTCTTTCAAAATGTTCTGAGTCGCAAAGACGTCATGGTGATAAGTGTGCCATACGAGTGCCCTACTTGAGAGGTTATTGTGTTTAGGCCTATTTCATGCACAGTATGACACCATGTATATAATGATTATCTGACCGTTACCAGTAGCGTTCAATTGCCGACAGCTGTTAAAAGTGCATGACGATCACGGTAAAAATGGTTGCTTGAGAAAATATAATTATAGCAAAATTCAAAATGCGGGAGATTGCGTTGCCCGCACGGGAGTGCGGGAGATAGGGTCCAAATTCGGGAGCCTCCCGCATGATCCGGGAGGTATCACATGTATGAAATACTCTTTTTTTCTCAAAAAAAACCTATACCAATATGTAGCACCTAAGTAATCTAAAGACTAGTTTCACCAAGTAAGTATATATCTGATCAGCATTCTTCAAAGTTTTAATAAAAACCAGCTAGTTAACTAGAGAGAGCACGTAGGTAGGCCTGTAAATATGTGGATTGACACTAGGGGGGCCCGGTTCTGAGATGTCACAATCATCTCAAGGTCTTGACTGTTTTCAAATACAAGGCTACCTAGTGGGGCTATTACCTAAATTAAGGCATGCACCTTCATCTACATTCCTTTTTGTGTATGTCGGCAATTATCAGTTATGGCATTGGCGATTTTCTGCGGATGCGCAGGCTCATCTGAGCCTTCAATGCTTACATATGCGAAAGGTACCAAAATCCCATGAACTGGGTCATTTCATGAAAATACCAATGAAAATACTAAATACATCATGATGCAGAATTGTGCTCCAAACAATTTATTATCTACTATGTAATGAAATATTGATTAAATATAATGCATATATTTCACAGCAGTGAAAATTTAAAAACTTGTATTTTCACAGCAATGAAAATACAAGATTTGATATTTTCACGGGAGAGAAACCGTAAGATTGGAACTACTTTTTTTGTATTTTCTCAATATGGTCTAAGGGAAGCAACTCTTTATGGCATATCCGTTTCTTTTCTAAGGGAAACGACTATTGTTGTTTCATGTAAACAAAAAGTCAGAGTCGCTTAGAAGCTTAATAAAAGAAAGAGCTTTTATAAATTTGTCTGCTACAACTAGAAAATCAAAACAAAAGCTAATGTTAAGTAAAATTCGCTTCTCTTTACCTTAAAAGATTATGGGAAATCTGTAGATAATAAAAAGAAAATTCAAATGTTTTTTGTTAAATATGTCTTTTATTTCACTCGTGAAGTTGACAATAATTATATTTCATTTGTGGCTTCGCCACTCATGATATATAAGTATTGTCCACTTCACTTGTGAAATAAAAGACATATTTCACATAAATCATTTGAATATCCTCTATGTATTTCTTGCTATGTGCATCTCTCTGTAATGCAGCACTCTTAGGACCTTCCATATGCGTTTCCATGAAGCTGCGATCGACTCAACAGTTTGTTAAAATGTTCCATATTTTGAGGTATTTGATTTTTGAGTCAGTCGATACGATAGGAAAAGCCATTATTACATGTACTTAGAAAACCACGGAACTCGTATGAAATATTTTAAACACAACGTACGTACAAACGTCTAAAATTTTATTTGGCCCAAGTCTTCATCCACTTCAAACGTTATGATAGTGAGCAGCAAGACCCTGACGAGATTGGGCAAACCCACATGCTCTCCTGAGCCTTTGCTGATCACATCTGTCATATGAACGAGCATGGCCTGGTATCAGCTCATATGGGGCTCAGCTCAAGTTGATTTCATGCTCGGGTCCATCAGCTGTGTTCAAGAAAGAGCACAAACAGCACATGCCCTCCGTGTTGCACCCGGCTTGGGTGTAATATGACACAGAAACTAAATTACAGTCTATTCTAAGGTCATGTGACTTCGCCCACATACTGCAGTGTATTAGCAGACGATTTGATCGCATTGAGGACATAGGCTCTGCTTGACGTTCATTGAACCTAGCGTTTTCAGAAAAAAAAAATCTGAATGTAATTTACATGCGACGTCAATCGTTGAGTTACATTAGCGGGCAGGTGAAAAGATATGTTTGGCGTACTCACACAAAAGTTAACACAAAGGTATTGTACCCAGCAGCACTGATTAAAAACAGGCACCAATGAAGGAAAAAACGTTGTGTACGAACTAATAAAAATCACAGATCAGAAAAATGACCACTGTACAAACTAATACATGACATTTTGAGCTGACCAGTCGTGAATAATTTATGGTGTACAAACTATTCGAGTGTAGGAACTAATACAAGATTTACTGTATGTTGTTCTCTTGTTATATTTTATTCTATGTACAAAGTATACAAATAAAATAGATTTAACCCAATCACTGATGAGCCATCAATCAGTCAGAACCATGGCCATTATTTTAACAAATTTGGTAGAGGAACACTAGGTGATGCTATATAGAGAATACTAGGTGAGTGTCTTTTGATATCAAGTCTAAAAGGCACGGCTTTGAGAAAGCTTGTTGACATCCCAAGGCTTGCTGAGATATAGAGAATACTAGGTGAGTGTCTTTTGATATCAAGTTTACCAGGTAAGGCTTTGAGAACGCTTGTTGACATTGCAAGGCTTGCCGAGTGATTCAACATGCTTTCTCGAAGCTGGGCCTGGTAAACTTGACATCAAAGACACGAACCTGGTATTCTATTTATCAGTTTTCCCATTGTTGAACACTCTTCAAACTAAGGATTATGATGTAATTTTCGATTTTTGTGTTGATTCAGCGTCATTAGCGACGTCATTCAAAAAATGCAACGTCATCATGACCGGATTAAGGGACATACCGTGAGATAGACAAAATATAGCTGAGGCAACAATGCAGTTAATATGAGTGGTAACTGATAAATACCAATACCAAGGCTTTAGGCCTTGTACAAGTAGATCTTCACTGGGCTGTGTAGCGCAAAGTGTCCGACTGCAGATATGTGTCAAACTGCAGATCCAGGGTCTGGAGTTCTATCCCGGTCCGGTCCCATACTTTCGTGGAGATGGATCATGAAATAATTTTCTACAGCCATTCTCTTCCCAAGATGGGTTGTTGTCAGTTACAAGCGAAATTATTTGCATGAAGCACTGGTTAACCGCTTAGTCAAGCTTGTCCAGGAAAAAAGTGGTAGGGTGAACTGACGTCCAAAAGTCAAGTCAAGCTTGTCCAGGAAAAAAGTGGTAAGGTGAACTGACGGTCCCGACATGACCATAGCTGTTGACTGGGATTGGGACGTTAAGCATCATTCAAACTTAAAAATAAACAAGAGGGCCAAGTGGCCCTAAAGCGCTCACATGAGTTGTGTTTAAAGCTTACATATAGGTATCTGTAGAAAGCTGACCATGTCCCTGGCACGGGGCCATTTTGGCCCCAGGGGCATAATTTGAACAAACTTGGTAGAGGTCCACTAGGTGATGCTGTAAACCAAATATCAAGGCTCGAAGCCTTATGGTTTCAGACAAGAAGATTTTTCAATGTTTTTCCCTATATAAGCCAATGTAAAATATGTGACCCCCGGGGCAGTGCCATTTTTGGCCCCAGGGCTATAACTGGAACAAACTTGGTAAAGGTCCACTAGATCACACTACATACCAAATATCAAGGCTTTAGGCCTTGAGGTTTCAGACAAGAAGATTTTTTCATGCTGCTCCTTATATAAGCCTATGTAAAAAAATGACCCGGGGGGGGGGGGGGGGGGGGGCATTTTTGGCCCCAGGGCTATAATTTGAACAAACTTGGTAGAAGTCCACTAAGTGATGCTACATACCAAATATCAAAGCTCTAGGCTTTGTGGTTTCAGAGAAGATTTTTTCATGTTGCTCCCTATATAAGCCTATGTAAAACATGTTACCCCCGGGGCGGGGCCATTTTTGGCCCAAGGGCTATAACTGGAACAAACTTGGTAGAGGTACACTAGGTGATGCTACATACCAAATATCAAAGCTCTAGGCCTTGTGGTTTCAAAGAAGAAGATTTTTTCATGTTGCTCCCTATATAAGCCTATGTAAAACGTGACCCCCGGGGTGGGGCCATTTTTGGCCCCAGGGCTATTATTTGAGCAAACTTGGTAGAGGTCCACTAGGTGATGCTACATACCAAATGTCAAAGCTCTAGGCCTTGTGGTTTTAGAGAAGAAGATTTTTGAAAATCTATTTTTAGCCTGTGTGACCTAGATATGCAATGGACCGGAACCATTTGAACAATTTTAAAAGAGGGTCATATAAGGATAATTCCTACCAAGTTTGGTCAAAATCCAGCCAGTAGGTAGGAGGAGATGTCGCTTGAAGCAATTGTTGACGGCGGACGACACACAACGGACATTCAATGATCACAATAGCTCACCCTGAGCCAATGGCTCAGGTGAGCTACAAATAGATTTTCAAAGATGTACTCTATATATATGCAAAGCATGTTATCCTTGGAGTGGAACAATCTTAATTCCCTGAGCCATAATTTGAACAAACTTTGTAGAGGTCCGTTATGTGGTGTTGCTCTGGACTTGTTTCAGACTAGAAGATTTGTTAATGTTTTTGCTGACACTTTTCCCTGTTTAAGCCTATGTAAAATAGGGGCAAGGCTGTAACTTGGAACAGGGCAAGGCTGTAACTTGGAACAATCTAGGTTTGGACCACTGCGTAATACTACATAACAAATATCAAGGCCCTAGTCCTTGTGGTTTCAGAGAAGATAAAAGTTTTCATTTCTAAAATCCATTTTAGCTCATTTGACCTAGGTAGGCAATGGACTGGAACCACATGAACAATTATTGAAGAGGGCCATGTAAGGATCATTCCCTTCAAGCTTGATTAAAATACAGCCAGAAGCTTAGGTCTTTTGTTTGTTTGATTTGATTCTTTATGTCCCATCAACAATCTTTCAGTTAAATAGGGACGGGTCTTCCTGGGTCGAACCAGTACTAAGCTAGGATAAATGTGTCTCTCTCAAGGACCACAACGCAGTGACGCCGGTGAGGCTCGAACCCGCGGCCCCTCGGTCTCGAGTCAAGCACTGAGCCACTGCACACCCTTAGGTTTTTTGAAACAATTATTGATGACGCATGACGGACATCCAACCATCATAAAAGCACCCCTGAGCATGTTGTGCGCAGGCGAGATAAAAAATCAAGAACAAATAATTTTGTTAAAGTTACTAGTTTTATTTTATATAGTATGTAAGAAACTGTAAATAAATATATCACAAAGACTCAGAAAATGAATATTTTTAAGACCTACACTAAGTCACTACCGGTGTAGTTCCTTTACACCTCATTATAATGCGGATTTGTATATATTACAGTCATGTTGAAGCTCCCAAATGTTTTTGTACCATGCCGGAATTTTACAAAGGAATTATAGGAAAATGACCATGAAATGGTGATTTCCTATAATTACTTTGTAAAATTGTCCCTTTATAACACAGTTCACTTGCATCACAGTTCATTCCTATGGACCCCTAACATAGTGTTGTAAAGGGACTTCACTGTATGTGTCCATGAGATTAAGGTTACTGTTACAGTAACTTATGGCATATACAAGCAGTCAGTAGTAAAGGCTCAGAGCAGTCTTGCCAGAGCCTTTACTGGTGGCACACCCAAATAAGTGATGTAAATTAAGGCTCAGTTCAAAGTTTAGGTATCTATTCCCACTAGATAGCCGTGTATGCATGTTTAAATATTGACCAAATAATGTCCTGAAATCTTAATCCTTATCCTTCCAGTGTTTTTTTTTTCTGAAAATGGATTCCGGTCATTATGCCTGCTGCATATATTCAAACACCAGATTACTTTTATCATAACCCTGATCAAACTGGGTCTATATATCTTTTGCATTATAGGCTACCAAAGTACTTGCATAAGGCGATGGTAATTTTCTTGAAAGGTAGGAAAAGGATTAATTTGGATAAAGGTTACAGTATATAGCACACACTCATCCTTAAAACTGATGAGATACCACACTACAGACAAGAGCATTTGTATCAGCTCTTTCTGATTCTTAACTAAAATCTACAAAAACACTAAACACAACCCCCTGAAGAGATAGTAGACCCTTGGATTTAACTCTCTTTCAAGGGACCCCTAAAATTGTGATAAACAATCAATGGACAAATTCCTGTCATTGAAATTAGTTTTCAATTCTAAAGAAATGGCAAATGCACCTCTGCTTGCTTAAAATAGATGCTTAACCCTTAAAGCGCCAAGAAAAAATGCATCTGAAAATGTTGTCTGCTGAAGTCGTCTGCTGCAAATAATTGCCTAGCATTACTGACGAATTAAGTATAGAAGCAAACAGTGTGGACTCAGAACAGACTGCTCCTATAGGAGCAGTCTGATCTGGGTCCACACTGTTTGCCATAGAGGCTTCCTAAACATTTCAGCAGACGAGAAAAGCAGAAGACTTTTGTTACGATTGGCGCATTAAGGGTTACAAGGTTCAAAAGTATTTAAGACAGTTTTTCTATTCTGGTAACATTTTTATTAGAATTCAGAGTGGGGAATTGCCTGTATTTTTTGTTATGATAGTCTGCATAGATAAAATTGGGTACTCTAACTGTAAAGAGTTTTTCCCCTTTAGTTCTGATAATCATATCTATCAATCTATGCACCACTTCCAGCCTACATTTTAGCCGGTTCTAAAGACACCCTCTTATTTTCATAAAAGTTCCTACTTTGGGCCAACACTCTGTTATCATATTTAAAATGACAAATGCCAGGGTAAACTGCGGCAGACAATCTCACAGAAAAAATTGTGACTGAGCATTTTTTCAACATACAAACCATTTATAGATCAATAGGTGTCAAATAATGTAGAAAAATAAGAGATGGAAAGTGGTATATGGATTGATGGATACAGTTGACAAAAGAGTGATAAAATTTTATTTACTTATGGGAAGAAAAAAACAGAATGTGCAATGTATAAACACATGTGATTCCCCGCCTTGTTGGGTAAAAAATGTTACTTTCAATTAATCCATGCCTAATGTAGATGCTTACTTCAAACAGATTGAACAATAGACTAAACAACTTTTCTATTTTGGTAAAAAAAAAACAAAAAAAAACGCAAAAGCTCTCAAACATGATAAAATAGCATCTTTGCAGTGGAGTCAATATTTACATTCAAAATTTGACGAAAACTCCTGAGGCAAACTTGTTTTAGCTGTTCTCTCTACTCTATTTACTCTGAACAGGCAGAACAGAAATCATGTGCACTGGAACAACTGCACTGCAGTACTCTGGCAGGGTTCATATAGGCAGGTTTGAGTAAAATTCAAGGACTTCTAAAAGACTTTCCTACAGTTTCCAAGGACTAAATTTTATGAAAAATACAGATTTTAGTGTTAAAATTCTACTTCAGAAATGCTAGACTGAGTGAATGGAGAAATTAGAACTAGAGAATTAGTATAAAATCGTTGTGCCTTTATTTGGTGCAGCATATGCTGCACCAAATAAAGGCACAACAATTTTATACTGATTTAGGTCTCTATCAACTGTGCTAAGTCCTACAGAAAATAGTAGAATTCAAGGACTTTTCAAGGCTTTTGAGTGATTTTCCAGTACCTTTCAAGGCAGATTTAATTTTCAAGTTTTCAAGAAAGCCCTCTAAATTCAAGCACTTTTCAAGCCTGTGCAAACCCTGTCTGGTATACTCCATCTTCCAAGGTGGTGTGGTCAGGACAGTCACATGACCTGTTCCAAAACAAGATCATGGAGCACTGAATGCATCTGCAAAAATATATTTATCTGACTTTACTAACCGGGCATATGTGCACTCGCTACATGTAGGTTGAAAATGGTAGTTTGAGCCAGTGCATGAGATTTCCAACAATGTGGTATGTGCAACCAGCAAAGGCTCAGACCAGCCTGCGCATATGCGCAGTCTGATCAGAGCCTTTGCTAGTCGCTTAAATATTCTAGGACTGTTAAGCTACTGACTGAACATCATTTGGAGTGTCTAAGCGTAAAACGAGGCTGCACAGGCTCATCTGAGTCTACACTTGTCAAAATGCAACATTGTTGGAAATCACATGTCACGGCTCAATTATACATGTAATAAAGTCTATTCAGTTTAACAGTTCAAGCCTTTCCAAGTTCTACATCATCACCAAGCAGATCGTCAGCTTCTCTGAGATTTTTCGTCAATCTGTCTGTAACGGGAACTAACGAAAGCACAAACCAACCCAGTATGCTCAGGCTACCTCTCGCTGTGTTAAGATTCCTCCAGGTAGTTAGATCTTCCTCCATTACCTATAAACATTAAGAAAATATTTTCGAGAGGGATTTTTTTTGCAATTTTGGGGAGGGGCCCTAGGGCCTTTCAGTTTAAGAAAATAAGCCTGGTAAACCCCAAAATTGGGAATTTTGTTATAGTGAACGATTACGGCATTTTCAGTCAATTAAAAAGCAAGTTAGCTATTACACATACTATTGCCATTATATTGGAAGAGAAATTAGCCGCAACGGTAGTAAAATGTCACGATCTAGCTGTGGTGACTGAGTGATAATTCTAAAAAAAAATCCCAATCTTCGGTCTTGATTAAGCCTTCGCTATCCGACGATTCAATAATGAACTGGTCCAAATTACTGTCTGAAACATGTCATACCATTAGAAAATAGACATTTATTGTATGGGGGGAACTGAAATCACATGTTGCCCACCTTCATGGTCAAAAGAAAACCGACTTTGACATAAAAATTGCACAAATCAGCCTGAACATGACATGAGCACAATCTTATCAACATTTCTATCATTTTTACTCGTTACTCAAATTGATTGAATCATCCAAATATACAAGTTTCTAAATGGTCTTTGCAGATTTTATACAGGTAGATTGAAGTTGTATCGGAACACAGATTTCTTGATATACGGTCCAAATATTTGTCGGTTGCAAAGACTGGAGAGCTGTTTCGGCTGATAAGAAAAGCTAAACTAGAGGACCTGAAGGTCCTGAGGCGCTCACCTGTTTTGCTGTTCAGTATATATATTAAAATTTGCTGGTTGAGAGATCATAAGTCTACTTACTGCAGTGTTGTTCCAAAGCATGGGCTTTATGTCGCGTAGATTAATTTTGTCTTCTATGGCGCTGTTTGCCAAACTAAGAATCAAAGCAGCCAGGTATATAACAACGGATATGGTGCCATTCTGTAGTGTGATGGCACGGAGAACAAATCTTCTTTTAGGATTGCCAACATCAAATCTGAAAATGGTATGATTCATCTATAATGTCAATGAAGTCTAAAGCATCAATGAAGACATATAGAGGAGAGACAAATGTTAAAATCAAGGGAAGCAATTCTGGAGAGATAGGATTGTTTAATATAGAGTTATTAATATACTGATGGATTCTTTGTTTTGATGTTTAATGTCCGAGTAAACAATTTATCTGTCATGTCGAGATGATTTCCTGTCTTAAAGCTGCATAGTCTGTAACTTTTGATCTTCTAATTTTAAAAATAATGTTTTTATTTTTCAAGAACACAGTAAAAATACTCAAATTCAGGTATACATTTTACCATTTTCATAAATCTTAACAAGCCGCCGTGGTGTAGGGGATAAACCTATGTCTTGTAAACCAGGGGTCGCAGGTTCGATTCCCGGCTTCTCCCAGTCTGTCAGATGAGACTTTAAGCCATTGCCCCGTCTTCTGAGACGCTTTAAAACCAGAACCACTGCCGGTTGAGCCTTCGGGAGTTCCTGGACATAGAACCACCGTAAACATAAACCCACCCGGCCAGTACTGGTACAGCCAAGGAACACGGCCACAAACAATAAATCTTAACAAGTTATCACTATCAAAACAACTGCATTTATGTTAAAATTCAACGGTCTAGAATTATTGGAAGGACGCAAATAATTACCAACAAGAGAAAAAAACACCGATTTGATAAGATAATTCACTTTTCCATGCAGTTTTCGGCTGTACTGAACATTTTTATTGTGAAAACATGGCTTAATTCTACTTTTACAAATGATTTAAAAAGAAAATAAAAAATTTCGAAAAATGTTCATAGTTACAGAGTATGCAGCTTTAAGATAACAAACTGCAGGGAAAAAAATTACAGTTGAAACTCTGTCTCCTTCACTCATATTATCTGCAACACAGACAGACAGCGACAGGCATGTATTTGCAGCTTTGCACTAGATGGCACAGCTCCCATTTATGTATACAAACAGTGATGGGCTGTCCGCATGGAAATATGCACACTGTCAGTCATGATTAAGCCTTCACTATCCGACGATTCAATAATGAACTGGTCCAAATTGCTGTCTGACAAATGTCGTACCATTAGAAAATAGACTTTTATTGTATGGGGAATTGAAATCACGTGTTGCCCGCCTTTCGGTCAAAAGAAAACCGACTTTGAGATCAGCGCAGATCAGCCTGAACACGACATGAGCACAATTCTTATCAACATTTCTATCATATTCACTCGTTATTTAAATTGCATCATCCAAAGTTTCAAGTTTCTAAATGGTCTTTGCAGATTTAATAAAGGTAGATTAAAGTTTTACAGGAAAACCTATTTTCGATTTACGGTCTAAATATTTTGTCTGTCGCAATGACTGGCCAGCTGTTTCGGCTGATACGAAAAGTTCCCCAGGCTAAAAACCATCCTTATGACACATACATATTGTTGTCACAGGATTCTGTATTGGATTTTGGGGAAAAACTTGGAAGATAAAGACAGAAATGGGACGGACACTGTCAATTTTTTTAGACCTAGTAAAAATTGCATTTTGAAAACTGATTTGGTCTCGGCTAATAAAAAAACGAATTTTATTAGCTTTCTGTACCCCTGCTCATATATTAAAGCCATACCTAGAATTTGCAACAGACAATGCTTTAAATGTCGTCGCCTCACTTTAAAAAACAACAAATGATATTTCATGTGATTAACATTCTGAGACTTATTTCTCTAAAAATCAAGATACATTTTTGTATATTTCACAACATGTGTTGAATGCTGCAGTCATAACTAGCACATTATGGGTTATAATATTCAATGAATGATTCCCTCCTGATTGTACCAGTATATATAGGAAAATCCATCTGTACTTAACCCGCCACCTTTTTTGTCCTAAACATGTCAGGGATTTTCCTACCTTTCAGAAGTCTGGGACAGGGCCTGTTGAATTTGAGAAAAAAGCATTTAGACCATCGAAGTTGGGAAAAACATGTGATTCTGAGTCAGCCCATTTTTGGCCCCAGGGGCATAATTTGAACCAACTTGATAGTGGTCTACTAGGTGATGATACATACTTAATATCAAGGTTTTAGTCCTTGTGGTTTCAGACAAGAAGAATTTATCATGTTTCCCTTATGTTAAACATGTGACCACAGGAGCAGGCCTATTTTTAGCCTCAGGGGCATAATTTAATCAAACTTGGTAGAGGTACACTAGGTGTTGCTACATACCAAATATTAAGGCTCTATGCCTTGTGGTTTCAGGCAAGAAGATTTTTTCACGTTTCCCTATATACATGTACATGTAAGTCTATACAAAACATGTGACCCCCGGGGCAGCCCTTTTTTGGCCAAAGGAGAATTAAATAAAAAAATAAATAGAAAAAGCTCTGAAAATGACCGGTTAACTGTCATTTTCAGAGCTTTTTTTTTTCGGAGCTTTTTTTCATCATTTTTATTTAATATCTCCAGAAAAAAACAGTAAAACTAGTGAGGTAAACCAACAGTCTGTATTAAATTTTTATAAATTTCATCATTTGCCTAAAAATCTGGACAGGACAATAACTTTTAATAGTGTCACTCTCGAATACACAGACAGAACCTCAAAAATATATTATTTTTGTCAATTAAACAAATAATATTTAGAGTCGGCGAATAAAATAAAAAAAAATTAAGTATTTTTTTTTTCTACTTTCCAGAAAATTACAGTACTAAGGAGGGTTTGTAAATCAACTAATAAAAAAAATTCTGGCCTTAATCTTACCTATCGCAGGCTGAGACGAGACAGATCACAAGAAGGAAATAGAAAATACACTGCACTGGCATGGCTAACACTCTGTAATGATCTAGAAAGTCCTCACTTCCAAAGCTCAATAATATGTACGCCATCGTTATATGCCACAGTGACATGCCCGCAAGAATTCCATGAAAAAATAGGAAGATTGTCCGCAGAACTTTGTGTGTTCTTAATGCAAATGCAATTGTTGTGTTTTTAGGTTCTTCATGAACGATGGCCTTCTCCGCCTCTTCCTCAGCGATTCTCTTGGCAAACTTGCTTTTATTCTCTCCCTTGAAACCTCCTGGAAACAACAAATAACATAAACGGTTCAGTTTATAAATCATAAATTAATTGCCTTTTTTTTATATTATTTTATGAAAAAGTCAACCCTCAATAACTCAAAAACCTTGTACCAAAACAACCAGTGTTTTAAAATCAAAACAATTTTTGATACTGATTTAACACATTTACATTTGTACTGGTACCCAGTATACCCTGACTGGTAACTGACATACTGGTAAATGTATATTGAAAATACATTGTCGAGGCTGAACATACAAAACTGACGTATGTTGAAGATTAAATAATTGTTCCTCCTTTATTTCTCTGCATATCTCTGATTTTTCTTCAAAATGCACTGGTGAAATATACTGAATACTATCTTTAAGACTGTGTTGTTATATTTATTGAAAGTTTATCCGTCTTTATGAACATCAGCAAGAAACCAAGACCAAGGTACCTTTTTTAGCTATTTTAGGCACTTGATCCACATCTGAATTAAGGGTGAGGTTGGCGCCGTTAAACCGGTTTAAGCCCTCCAGTAAAATATTTTACTGACCGTTCCAAGGCGGTACTTCTTTTGTGGATCTTTTATGTTTTTGTTCTGTCTTGTGTTTGCTATGTTTTGTGCGCGTCTGTTTATATGTGCTTTTTGGTCACCTGCTGGGAAAGGGCTGACCTCTTGGCTCTCGTTTGTGGTGTCTTCTGTGAGATTGTCACTTTCCCATTGGTATCCTGGGTCAGGTGTGGTACTTGATTGTATTGATTCCTGATCTTTGCACCATTACTCACTTTTAACCAAAAATTGGCAGAAATCAACCAAAAAAGTTAATAAAACTTTAACTTTATTTACTGTTACTTGTAATATTTCAACTTTGCATACTGAGAATAACTTTGTATAGTCTTGGGTGTTTTCAGAATCAGTTTTATAGGCTGTAGAATTTGAAATAGCGCTAAAGCAAAGCCTTGACAACATAGCTTTGTATTTATGTCAGAGACAAGTCATTTTATACTGGGTCTGAGATTTGTAGCTCTCCATCAACAGCTTTAAGTCCTACTAAAATAGCACATTTCAAGGCCTAAGAGTAATTTTCCAGTATTTTTCAAAGCAGATTTATATGAAATTTTCAAGGACTTTTTCAGCCAAGTCTATACTCAAGTATTTTTCAAGACTTTGCAAACCACATGCTAAAGTTGGGTAATTTGGCCAATGAATGTTGTTACTAAATGTTTGCCTAGGGGCTAGACTCGTTCTAAACTGTTTGTTTGCAACACAAATGTACAAATTACTGTATGTGAAGCAAAGGTGCAGTAGACAATATCAGTTAAGCCCTAAATACTAGCTATATTAAAATTAACCCTTTCCTTCATGAATATTCATGCTAAGCTCCACTCACTATGAAAAATTATTTATATGTAGCCACTTTTCAATTTCATTTTTCTGACTATTAGTCTAAGTGCTTATGATATTGAAATGAATTTTCGCCCAAATATGTGCATTTAAATGGACTAAAGTTAAGCCGTGCTTTGGAAAAGTTTTCTATCACTTCACAATTTTTTGGGTTCAAAAATGCAAAAATCAACATTTTGAGAAAAGTAAGCGGTTTGGGTGCAGTTTTTATCAAATTAAAGTACATGATTACAAACCCGTCTAACCTACTTAAAAAACCCAAACACTTGAATTTATGCATTTGACAGATTTTTTATGAATTTTTAAAAAAAAGCTCATTTTCATCATTTTCCGATATTTTCAAATTATGATCAGCTGCAAAAACTAAAATCATTGTATGTGTTTTATTTAATGAGATCTATTTTTGTTAGACCAAACAGTGATGACATTACAGCTTGATCAGCCCATTTTCTAACAAAGATTTTTTCAAGACTGGTGTCCACTTCCGGTTTTAACGTGAAACTTTAAAGGTCATTCAGATGGACATAGTACATTTGAGCAGAAAAATCAGAAGGTCATAGTGGACATTTGAGCAGTTTTAAAGTGGACCATTGAGCGAGAAAGAAATTACAGGTAGGCCACCCGCCCGCCGGTACAGGTAAATGTCACCTATACAAAAGCAGCATGTATTTGTCCTTGATATTAACTCAATTGTATTAATTCAACAAATATTTTGATCAAATTAGTCAGTCGCTTGAATGTGTTTTAGCAAGAAAGATGAATTATTATGTAGTAGAAACAAACCGTGGTCAAAAAAGTATAATCTGGGATGGGTACAGATACAGACTTATATTTCCTAGTGATGCGCAAAGTCCAAACCACCTTGCAAAGCCCGGATAAGAACAGACGCTGCATGCTCAACTATTATTTCACAGAAAAATGAGCATTCACATCCACAGGATGAGCAAAGCAACAGAGAGGCACCACATCAGATCTAGAGCCAAGAAGAAGGCAGCACTGAAGACACATGTGTTAGGCCATCAAAAATCATACGAAACAAAATCCAGGCTGTTGATGAAGAGGCATTACAGCCTAATGATTAAAAGAGCATTGCTCGTAAATGAACTGAAAATCTTTGTCCTGGCTGAGGGAAGGGGCACCAAATGCACAAAATGGGAGGTGCACATCTTCAATGTGTGAACAATCATTATGCAAAGTTTGAATATAAAGAAATGACAACTGTTGGAGTTACAGATCACACAAACTAGGCACCCCTAAGCATTTTCGATGGAATGAATCTCTCTAAGTTCAACATCCGTCAAAATTGAGAAAAAAAATCATGAAATGTGCACAAAATAATAGGTGCACATCTTTAATATGTGTATAATCATTATGCAAAGTTTGAATAAAAAGGAATGAAAACTTTTGGAGTAACAGTTTACACAAACTAGGCATCCCCTAAGCATTTTTGATGGAAAAATGTCTAAGTTCAACATCCATCAAAAAATGAGACGGAGTGGACCCTCTACTCGACCTGCTTTTGCTAAAGCGACCCAGGTAATGAATAATCGGTGAAAAGTTCAATGCTGTGCCGCAGATAATAAAGCCTACAGGGTAATGCAAAGATTGTATGCGAATTGCCAGGTTTAAGCTAAAACTCCTTAAGATGCTGGTAGTGGCTGTCTTCGTGTTAACGTAGAAGAGAAATGGAGAGTTTAATTGTCACAAAACTTTTGATTCTTTTTCATCTTATATATCACAGCTGTTATTAATAGCTTCTAACTAATTAAAATATAGATGGATAACATATCTGAGGAATATTTTATATCACACTAAAAAGTGTGACTTTTTGAAATGAGGGTACCTTTACTCGGGACTTCTTCTGTTCAAGATCTACCGGTCATTTTGAAATGACATATTTTGCAGTCTCGACATGCCTTGGATCTAACTAAAACTTTGTGAGAGTGATTTTTACTTTCTGAACAGGCACAAAAAATGTAAGGTGGCCACTTATAACTTCAGTTAAGTGTATAAATAATATTTCACATTTGTGCATAGAAAAGAAATTACTTGTCAGGTCAACTAGTGTAGGATCATATTTAATCACTTCTCCATAAGCAAACAGAGTAGACCCTGATCAGGCAGCTCGAATAAGAGCTGCCTGATTTGGGTCTGTTCTGTTTGCAAAAGTGTTAAAAGGCGTCTTTATGAGGTAAAGGGCTATTAGGCGTGATAACTACCTGTTACATCATAGCCAATAGGCTGAAATTTTGTTGAGAACATACACCCAAAATATTAATGTATCATTCACTTAGCTGGTGAATTTTTTTTCAATATTGTTCTGCTGTGTGAGTGGTTTCTGCACAAATTCTGTATTTTATCTACAAACCATTCTCTATAATATGTATCAAGGAAACAACCGATTTGGTGTATATTTTGGGCACACTTTAGTATCAAATAGTTTATTACTCCAGTTTAATATTTCCATAAGCTACTTGACTATTGTAAGGTGCATACATGCATTATGCTATCTCATTGGGATAAGAATAAAACAGCTACAATTAAAGAAATACATTGTGTTTTTTGACCCATTGCAAAATCTGTTTACTTTTTATAGGTCCAGATAAGGATAGTTTGTGCACCTAAAATTGCATTTATTTCCTTACCCATCTATTTGAACATGTGTTTTGGGTGCTCAAAAGAACCGTCTCATCGAGACTGTTCTTTGGAGTACCCACAACATATGATTTGGTTGAGAAATAAGGAAAATAATTTTCCAGTATGCACCCTTATCTGGAGGCTTGTTTAAAATATTCAAACTTTGGGGGTTAGTTACAAAATGTGTTTATCTGAAATTCTAACGCACTTACTTTTGTAACCCGACATCTGATTGGATAACATCAAAATTTGCGACAGTATATCCTGCCATATACTGTCGGAAATTGTTAGACATCATTAATTACGTCACACTTTGTTGGATAACGTACGCCTTTGTACGGCTATATGCGGCTTGCAACACTCCAATTTAAGACGTGACTGTAGAAGTGCATTACAATGAGGATAACCATATTCAAAATTTTCATTTGGGGAGGTATATTGTCGGAAATACGTTCGGAAATCATGTTTTACAGTTCCACTTGTGCGTCGCCGTAAAACTAAATTTCCAAACGTATATCAGAAAATATACCTCCACAAAAGAAAATTTTGAATATGGTTATCCCTTAATTAATAGCACTTACTATCTGTTTCAATATAGAACTTCTCTGTGGGCTGACTCCTGGGTACATTTGATGCAACAGAGTATTGTTGGCTAGTATAGTCTTTGTCTTTCTTTTTAGTATCTTCGGTAACAATGTCATCCTGTATGACTGATAGATCCTCTGCAAGGGCATTGTCAAAGAACTCCCCAGTGTCACCCGGTTCTGGTGTCTTTTTCACCTTCTTTTTAACCTTTCTCTTTCTGGGAGTTCCTTTGGCGATAAGACTGGCTTTACTTCCGCTTACATCCTGTAAAAAATATGAGCCAGTACATGAGATTTCAAACAATGTGGCATTTTGACATGTGTAGACACGGACGAGCCTCTGCAACCTCCTTTTTAGCTTAGAAACTCCAAATGGTGTTCAGTCAGTAGCTTAACAATCATATACTACTCAAGCGACTAGCAAAGGCTCTGATTAGACTGCGCATATGCGCAGGCTGATCTGAGGCTTTGCTGGTCGCACATAACACATTGTTGGAAATCTCATGCACTTGCTCTGAACAGTGTGAATTTATATCTATTACAGCAGATGACAAGAAAATCATGAGAAAAAAAAACAGAATTGGGAGGCAAACAAGACTTTCAGTATACCCCATGCAACTTAATATTCCTCCTTAAATTCGCTCAAAGCATTAATTGGCCAAAATAAAAAAAGGACCCAAATAAGACTATGCAAAGTTAAAGATTAGCAATGACAAGGGTCTGTTACAATATAAAAAACAAGGACATGTTGTATTGCTATGCAATACATGAGTCCCCTACTGGATTGAAGGAAACCCCACTCCTCCAATTTACCCACCCATGGTATAGATGCCCATGGTATGTGCATGACCAACCTTCCTGTTCATTTCATATACAACATGACTACTATCTAAAGAAAAAAGTGTTTTTATCCTTAAACCCCATCAAATAGGTCGAGGGTGTGTGCGAGGGTGTGTGTAAGGACAAAATATTTTGTTGTATGTCATTGTATGTTTTCATTTGCTCTAATTTGATATGCAACATGAACATAATACTTTCAGAAAAAAAAATTGTTCCCACCCCAGTGGTAGAAGGTGCTTGTAAGAACAAAATTATTGCTTGCATGTTGTTGTCTGTGTCATTTTACCCACTTTTTTCTTTATTTTACCCGCTTGTGTCTTTATTTTATCCGCTTTTTTTCTTTATTTTACCCGCTTTTTTCTTTATTTTACCCACTTTTTTCTTTATTTTACCTGTTTTTTCCCTTTATTTTTACCGCTTTTTTCTTTATTTTTACCGCTTTTTTCTTGATTTTACTCATTTTTTCTTTATTTTACCCGCCTTTTTCTTTAGAAAAAAAAGGGTATATTAATTTCGTACCAAAGTCAGTCAGTCATCTGTTTGTCTGTGCGTGCCTGTGTGCAGTAGTATGTGCGTGGGTGCGTTAGAGTTTCTTGTACTTCACCGCCCTTTTAATGTCAGTGGAGGTGAGAGTTGTGCACACTTCTGGCATGTAATGGGCTTCCTCTGCAGCTTCCTTTGACAACTTTTCGAAGTGTCCGCTATTTCATTCCGATATTTCTGCATGACCAGATAAGAAACTTTTATGAGCGTTAAATTGTAATTATTTTCTTACCCATCAATTTAAACATGTGTTTGAATGCTCAAAAGAACCATCTCATTGAGATGGTTCTTTTGAGTACCCAATGAGACGGTTCTTTTGAGTACCCACAACATATTTCAATTATGTTTTGGATGAGAAATTAAGAAAGTAGTTTTCGAAATACACACTCTTACCTGTAGCTGGAGGTCTGCTGGTGTCCACTTAATATGAGCCCGGCATGAGATTTCCAACAATGTGGAATGTGCGACCAGCAAAGCCTCAGATCAGCCTGCGCATACTCTCTGATCAGAGCCTTTGCTAGTCACTTGAATATTCTATGAGTGTTAAGCTACTGACTGAACATTATTTGGAGTTTCTAAGCTTAAAGGGAGGCTGCACAGGCTTGTCTGAGTCTACACTTTTCAAAATGCCACATTGTTGGAAATCACATGTCACGGCTCATATCTAGTTCTACATTTTGTCTTTTCAGGAATGTCCATGCTTTGTTTGACTTCAACTATTACGGTAAATGTTCTAAAATTTCGAACACTCTAAAATTACGAACACCCAAAATTATCGCCGGAAATAATTTTTAAAACATTCTAAAAAATCGAACACTGACCTTTTTGGGAAAAGTGAATTTCTAAAATTACGAACACAAGTTATTTTCTGCGGAAAATCGATGTCCGTTTATCTGTTTGTCCCATCTGTGCTCGGTTTACTTTTAACGTACAGCGCGTGAGCGGTAGCGACATCTGGATGGTTCCATTCCACTTAAATGGGTAATCTGGTACACGACGTTCTTTTTCACATGCCGAGCACAAGACTATACTTTTTGTCTGCTAATTGTGCGATACATGCTTTCAGATAAGATCAAAGGCAAGAGCGCATTAAAAGCACGGACCTTCCTACATGTAGTACATGATAAAGTTCATGCATGTTATTGGTAAAAGCTGTCCGGAAAACAGTGCAGGCTACCTGTAGCGTGTTCAAATATTTTTAAAACTCTTCATTGGCGAATTTTTACCTATAAGAAGCATCCGATCAGCAATGGTCATTAACATGGATTTCCTTTGTCAATATATTGTCACAGACATTAAACAGACATGCCTCGGGCAAGGATTAGGAGTTACAATTACCGCGGGAAAACGCACATCTAAGCTTGTGTTCACCATGAAGTACTTAGGTCATACGAGGTCACTGGTCATACGCTGCCTGGTCGTCAAAATTGAACATTTGCAAGAAACAGAAGATGTTGTTACTTTAAAAAACCATGCAAACCACAGCGTTAAACAACTGAGTAAATTTGCTAAGTAAGTTTGCTTATACAAACTTATATACAAAAGGGCATTTTTTCCAAGTGGTCGTTTCAGTCGTGAGACACAATATTAATCCATTCAACATAAAAGCGGTGATGCTTGACCATCAATGCTGTATTGAGAATGCACACTTGTGCAGGCTCGCCTGAGTCTTTGTCGCACGTTGTAAGTACCAAAATATCATGAAATTACATGTGCGGATCCAGGTCCGGACCCCCCCCCCTGAAAAATCACAAAATAAAAGGTTTTCTAGCAATACATGTCTGGATCCGCTGAAAAATCGCAGCTGCGAAGCCAGCATTCAATGTTGGGCATTCATTGGCATGCCAGCGAAACGCCATTTAATGGCGTTTCGCTGGCGGGTCGATGATGGCCCGCTTAAAGTGCGACTTGGATCCTTCCTCCCCTCATCAACTTTAAAAACAAACGTTGTCAAAGTTGAATCCCCTCCGACAAAACTTTCTGGATCCGCGCATGAATTATGTCCGACGACAGTTTAATTTCAATCGAGCCGGTTCACACGCACTGCATGCATGCGCGGATTCAGAACATTTTGTCAGAGGGGGTAGTGAGAGAAGACCGAAATGCCACTTAAATGGACCACCATCAGCGAAACGCCATTGTCGATAATGGCCCACCGAATGCTGGCTTGGTAGCTTTGTGATGTTTAGGGGATCCGGATCAATATTGCTAGGAAACCCTATCAGGGGGGGTCCGGACCCCCTGTCCCCCCCTCTGGATCCGCCCATGGCATGCATCTGAAAGAAGGTACTTGTCTGAAATGTTCCTTTCAGCGTGTGGTGATCATCGGACGAAAAGTCGGACTAGATTATAACTCTTGGTATGCATGTTTGCCCCTGATCAGGCACGTCGGATCAAAACTGTTTGCAAACTTTGATAGCAGGTCGTAAAAGAAGAGAGACTGCATGGTGTTTGCACACGAATCTTTTGTTTTGGCTTGGTTTCTTAAAATATCGAAACACAATGTTTGGGTCAGTCAATCAATCTTGTTACAACTGCTTCCGATGAGGACCCAAAACTCAAACTTACCGTGCGCATCGGCTTTTGTACGGCAAAGTCGGACATTCCTCAGTATTAACGCTTTGCGTACTTTCTATCGCATGCACACATTTTTAAATTGACGAAACGTTCTATCCTGAATACCATTCGGTCTGATCTGGATCCAAACCGTGTTTGCAAATGTAGAGAGAGAGGGAGAGAGCGGCTGGTGCAGGCACATCAAAGTAAACATTATACCATCGGCGGAGAGAGAGAGAGAGAGATGTGTGTTCTTTTTGGATTTCGTCAGGGTTTTTTTACTCTGGGAACTCGTCTACGTATTTCAAAGTTTGTGTAGATCTTTGCAAAAAATCTGATCGTACGAGATGTCTAGCGTTTTCAATTCTTGAGTACAATATTAACTCGAATTCGAAGTCGGCAGAGCGAGCGAAAGCATTTTGGTTTTCTGAAGGAAGAACGAAATAGTGTAGTGATTCGGCGAGTGAACATAGGAGACCCGGCTTATCGAATAGTTTAAATCAATGGACTTTTATGACTTGTAAGTAAATTGAGTGACATAATATGCACGTGCCTGGCTCTCGACTTGGCGAATACTGCAAGAGCTGGACATTTTACTGACTCAGTCCGCATGAATTTAGCGGCGGTTTTAATAAGATTAAAGAAAAGAAAAACGAGGAGATAGCACAGAATCATATCGCCGTGTTTTCAACACGTTTCTACCACATTTTGACATGCATATATACCGTTTATTTCTCTTGATAAAGTCCACATTCTAAAATTACGAACACTGGCATTTTTTCATAAACATAATTTCTAAAATTACGAACAGCGGGAAAAATAATTATTTTTTAGTGTTCGTAATTTTAGAACATTTACCGTACAGACATATGTGATTTATTTTCATATCCGAGTGTAAGGATTCCCACTGCCGATTGTGAGTCAGAAAAGACCATTACCTTTTTGAAATGTGAACTTGTTTTGGGGCGAAACGTCACAGATTTAGCACTTTGATTAGCAAATAAACAATTTGCAGTTTGTTTCGACTGCCCAGATGATAAGGAAAGTGGGTCCATGCCTGTGCTGTTTGGGTGGAGCAAAATCAGAATTTCACTTAACAATGCCCACATGACAGGGTGCATTTACTAACCGGCACGCACGGGAATGGGCCTCCTTAACCAGAATGGACCTCAAAGGTCACCCTAAAATACATGTTAAAATACATGTTTAAGTAATGTAAAATATCAAAAATATTTTCGATGTCAAGACAAATTCATTGCAAAAAACAAAAAATCCTGAAATATTTTTGTCTTACCCTCTTAATAAGACTTACTTACACGAGTCGCCTATAATATATGAATGTATGCATTATTAAGGATCACTGCATTGCAGTTTCATAGTATGTGCATATTTCTATTGTAGTAAAACATTTTGGATGCAGTGATTGTTAAAGCACTCAAATAACGAAATGACTGTACCAGCAAACATGCATATATTGGTCCCATATGGACTATTTATGTCGGGTTACCCAGATGGGTCTGGCAGAACAGCGCCTTAATAATGATATCAACATGGGTATTTAAACTTATTTTCTTGTTTATAAAGTATGGCTGGCCTGATCTCAGCTTCCACTATTTACTTCATTATGCATGTATCATATTTATTTAACGTATGTATCATATTTCATTTACATGTGGCATCCAGGATTGGTCACATATGGATTGTTAGCTTAGGTGTATCTTGCTGCAGTGGTTCTTATATCTCGACATGTGCATGACTATTTGCAGAGACCAGTGACAATCATGTGAGCATTGACATGGGGACTATAATGTACACAGCTGCCATTTGATAAGACTTATTTCTGGGCCCTTATTTCTGTAGAATGCGCATCTGAAAATGAACTGACACAATTTACATCGGTACATGTCAACCATGTAACAAACCACTGACAGTGCTCATATGCACTTCAAAAGGTGCAATACCATTAGAAACTGAAATTTCGCAATTGATTAGGGTAAAATTATATTAAATTTAGTTGTATAAAACTAATTAATTTTGGTAAGTACAACTTGAAACAATAAGATGAGGATAAGAATGAAAGCATGAAGCTTATATGAACCTCTATGAACTTCAACATGGGTTTCCTGAAAAACACTCATGCGAGACCCAAGTGATTCAACTAGTAGAAGACTTAGGAAGGCAGCTATCTTTGGGAAAGCAAACTGATTTAATACTTTTGGACTTGAGCAAAGCCTTCGTCAAAGTAAATCTTCTAAAACTCTTATATAAACTTTCTTGTTTTGGTGTAAAAGGAAACACCTCAAATTGGATTCAGTCATTCCTGATAGGTCACACTCAAACTGTTGTACTGGATGGGGAGTAATCTGAGGAGGTAAAAGTGACCTCTTGTGTACCTCAGAGCTCAGTACTGGGTCTGCTCCTCTTTCTACCGTACATTAATGACCTACCTGAAAACATTTAGTCCCAGGTCAGGATTTTTGCAATGAAACTGCTGATTACCTGACAGTCACCTGACCAACATGCAAAATAGTCAGGTACTTCAGTCCAACTTGGAGTCTCTTCAGCATTGGGAGAGAACCTGGGATATGGAGTTTAACCCAGGCAATGCCAGGTACTCCATATTACCCACTCAAAAAGCCCGGCTAAGTCCAGATACTTCATAACCAGGAACTAGAATCTGTGGATGCAGCAAAGTACCTGGGTGTTACCATCAGCAAGGACCTGAGCTGGAACACCCACATTTAAACAATATTACCAGTACTGCTAACAAAACACTAGGTTTTGTCAAAAGGAATGTAACCACTAAAAACAAAGATATCAAAACTATGGCATACAACTCCTTTGTCTGTCCACAGGTTGAATATGCATCAGCCATCTGGAGCCCTTACACCAAAGAAAACATAAATAAAGCTCTTTAGAAGGGCAGCCAGATGGGTCTCGAATGACTACTTCTCATATAGTAGTGTAACTGATATGCTGAACAACCTTAGATGGCGATCCCTAGAAAACAGGCGTACCGACATCATGTGCCTCGCTATGCTTTACAAGATCGTTTACGGCCTAGTTGCCATACCACTTCGTCATATTTTGAGCATCCTGAAGTATACACTCGCCACATGCACTCTCTTTCTTAAGAAAGAATCACACATCATTCTGTTACTACAAATACTCATTTCCCCCATATCCATTATTCTTTGGAACAAGCTACCAGCTGATCTCATCCTGGTTCCTGATCTTGACTCCTTCAAAACAGGAGTCAGCGAGATCAATCATACACACCCTTAAATGCATACTGTTTTTAATCTGCTTTTAAACCTAACACTATCATCTTTATTTTCATCTCACCATTCTCTGTAGCTACATAGAAAAACAGGATGCTTTGATCAAACAAATCCTGGAGAGCAGAAAAACTAAATTTTACATTTTTTGTTTACATCACAAACCCCTTCTAAATCTAAGAAAAATACCTAGAGAAAATTACCTTTGTGAAGAGACTTACATAGAGACAATATTACCAGTGAGATCAGTGCTGCCTGTATTGGCTGAAGATACAAGAATTTATCTTCACTTCACTTGTTTTTAATCTTTCTTACTTAAACACACCATGCCCGAGTCACATTCCAATAATACACATACGAGGGTTTGGAATTACGAAGAGATAGATAGATATATAGGTCTTCTCCAATGCGAAATAAGATGTGGAATAAGTGGATTAAGGGAAGGCAGATAATATCGAATATTGTACATTATAATATGGAAATCAGCTTAGGCTAACAAATATAGGTGCTTATTGTGTATGTCCTATTCAGCATGAGGACGTTGGTAATTTCGATGTCCATTCCTGTTATTTTATGCACCGCACACAACATGATAGGCGGTTTTTACCATGAATTTGAATGCAACTTTACCCCCTCCCCCGAGGTAAATTTAAGTGGTTTGCTTACCTCTCCTTGACTAGTGGCACTTCTGGCAGATGAAGGGTCTCCTTCTTGTTCAGATACTGGCTTTGCTACACGCTTTTTCTTTTTGGGGATCGTCGTTTCCGCGCCAGCCTCGGTGGTCGAGTTCGCACTTGCAGCTTTTTTCTTTCTGGGAGTTGGTTTCGGCTCATCGCCATCCTTAACCGAATCTTTAGTTGGTTCTCCGGTTTCAGTTGGTTTCTTTTTCTTCTTTACAACCTTCTTTTTCTTTGGCGGACCATCATCCGTTGCAGATTTTGTCGTCAAAGGTGGTAATTTCGGTTTTCCGTTCGTTGTTGACGTATCTGCCATGGCGATTCTTTACCGGAAATGACAATGCCTAGTCGTATAGTAACCGTGTCATGAAAAACAGTATAACGCTCGTGCATCTGGGTGGAGGGGGGGGGGGGTGCACTCTAAATTTTTCAGACGAAACCAAAAAATTCAGCCCCCCAAATAAAAAGCCTCAATCCATGCAGGAATCCTGTATACCAATGTTTAGAAAGACCTTGCTCAACCTTAAAAATACCTTAAACTACATAAAAAGTGTTCCAATTTAGTAGTGAGTCCAATAAAGTACCCACAGAAATCTTTATACCCCCAAAAATATACACGTTTCTGAAAAATCCAAATTAAAAATTTTGACCAAAAAAATCGGTCAATGCTACGTATATAAAATATCCCCCTTTCTCTCCATCAAGTTGTGCCAGCAAGACATTTTCACATAATGTGTAGAATATAGTCAAGCATATACAGGCAAAAGCTTTTACTGGCACACGGGGCCTGGGGTGGGAATGATAAGAATCAAATGTTTTCTGAATTCTATACATTTTAATATAAAAGTTATTGTACGTTCTGCCCAAAATTTTACATTCTTAAAGCATTTAATATGGTAAATTGAATCCACTCTCATAAAGTACTCAAGTAAAGGTAGCTTAACCGAGAATAAAAGGACGGTTGATAAACTTTCATTTTTACTGAAAATCATAGGCATTTACCAAAGATCCTTTGGATTGTGCTATTTGAATGTAATTTGGCTATTTATCATTGCTAGACTTCAAGCTGATAAAGCCTGCTCCCCATCCCAGTAGGGAGTATATCATATCTTGAAGAACAATCCAAGCTGCGCCAAATTAGAGATGTTTGCACTCTGTAAGCCAGGGCGTAAGCATGTAACAGCGTGCTACATATATAAAATTAAGAAAAAAGTAAAATGAAAATTGGAACTACATAAATAAGACTTCAAATTATCTAATTATTTGAATTACTCAATGACATACAGTCTGCATGGCGGATATCTTTATAAACCTATCGGTATCTGATTATTTGATTTACTCATACAATCTGCATGCTGGATGCCTTTGCTACATATATTTTATTCTTAGAAGAGACGTTATTAGTCACTACCTGTATGTAAGGTTTATATCAAAGTTGGAAGTCAATTCGCTTTACCTGTCCTGTATAGAGCGAACTAACGTCAGACAGTCGCATCTCAATTCGGACCGTTTATATTTTTAGATCACAGATGGAACCTGCTTTCAGACCACAATTCAAATACATCGTTTTAATCTGCTAAATTAGTAAAACCATTCTGTTATATGTTGACAACGTGAAAATGAACATATGACATATCCAGCAGATCCCAACCTCCATTAACACCGCCTATCTCAGGTCAATGAGAACGGGGTAAATTGTGCAGTATATTATATCAGTATTAGGTCCATTATTAACAACCCTATATATAACAAATGTAGTAATTATAAACTTCATACAAATGTGACATGCCAAGCCGAGATGTACAGGAAGAATAATTATTTGCAGCTGTCCCAGTTAAGTCACCTGTTAATAGTTACACCACACGTAGCATGACATATGCATAAGTTGTATCTTCCATACTATACATATGAAAAAAGAAAAATGCTCACCCTTGTATATAAAAAAATTTGAATTCACTGGCCAAATAATTAAAATTTACATTTTTTGTGACCATCTAAGCATTCCATGGTGAAAAGTTGTTTGAAATGAAACTATGATGGATTGGGACTCTCAGTATGTCGTGATGACACTTGACCAACAACATACCCACGGTTAAATTCATTTTAAGCCGGCAACCCTCCCATGATAGCATACAAATTCAATACAACCCTACGTCATTCAATTCATAGATCAATGTAAATTGTAAGCTGAGAATTATATCAGGATAAAAATTAAATTATATCTATATATACTTGTATGCTGTAATTACATACATATATATTGTGTGTGTACGCGTGCGTGTGTGTGTATTCGTGTCTGTGCGCGCACGCGGGCGTTTAACTTTCTACCAACCCAGCAATAGCTTATCTCCTCCCTATTACAAATATCTTACTACTTCTACTGTCTTATGCTTATTTATAATTAAAGTTGACCTCTTGGCTCTCGTTTGTGGTGTCTAACTGTGAGTTTGTCACTTTCCCATTGGTATCCTGGGTCAGGTGTGGTACTTGATTGTATCGATTCCTGATCTTTGCACCCTTACTTACTTTTACTATACATAGCTAAACGACCTTTGGTATTATCTTGTAAAATCTAGGTATAACTTCATCTATGCATAATATTTAGGTAACATATTATTATCTTATATAATTTTTTCAGTTAACTTACTTGTTCACCATTAGTATGCAATTTATTCCATAAATGTTTATTTTGAAATAAAATGCATTTCATATTCATTAACTCAGATTATATATTTATTCTGTATCATTCGTAACGTATTGCAGTATTCAAATCGAAAAGAAAAGAATTATGCCCTATGTTTTATGTTACCTTATTAATAACCTAAACTTTTAACTTATCTGTATGGATTCCAGAGTAAAATTATATCCTATTTACACTAATATCCATTGGTTATTCCGCCATTTGGTTTATAGGCTACCTTGTATCTTTTCTTTGATCTATATTGTACGATAATTTCCACAAGACAATGTCAAGGGTGGAGCTTATAATTGACCTGAATATCTGATGAATAAATCAAAATGTGGTTGTTTTATTGGTCATGATGCAAGAATTTTGTTGTACAAATACTCGTGAATATACAAATATTCCCTCTTACAGGGGGAAACTCGTCGTCGACTCGTCCCGCCTACAAGAGGAAATATTTATATATACACTCGTAAAATTGCACAATAAAGCTCAATTATTAGTTTTAATATAGTTTGCAGTTTATTCCGTAAATAACCACACTGTAAAATTATACTTTCTCTACCCCAGTTGTTTATTGCGTGTCATCATATCCGTTCATACCATATACCATTTATATGGGTTTATATATACTTATATTCAGAGATGTATATATAGTTAGATTGCAAAAACTTTAAAAACGGCTCATAATTTCAAACTAGTATGAAGAAACTTAGCGAAATAGAAGTATGTTCTTAATATTTATCAAGCATTAGATATTGCACTGTTCAGGAGATATGTAACAGACACGAAATCCAAGGGTAAATCCACTGACGTTGACCTGTGACCTTGACCACGAATCTATGTAGTATGGTCATATGCTCTGTATACAGTCTCATAAAGATGAACATTAGTGTGAAGTTTAATGAAAATCGTTCAGAGTTTAGGATATGTGGAGCAGACACGGATTGAAGGGTAAACCCCATGACCTTGACCTTGAGTTTGTATAGCTGAGTCATAAGTTCTGCACATTGTCTCATTGAAAGCAACTTTGGGTGATGTTTTTAATAAACATCGCCGGAAGTGTTCAGTAGTTATGGTGTGTACCCAAATTTCAAGGGTAAATCCTAAGTTCTTGACCTTTGACATTTACCTTCAGTCTAGGTACACTTATTTGGGTCATGTGCTCTGTATATCGTCTCACTAAGAGGACATTTGAGTGAAGTTTAATGAACTTCTTTCAAAGGGTTGATGAAATATTGATTAGACACCATTTGAAGGGCAAATCACATGACATTGAATAGTGACCTTGACATTGAGTCTGTATAGCTAAGTCATAGATTCTACCCATTGCCTTACTAAGAGGATATTTGGGTGAAGTTTAATGGAAAACGCCGGAAGGTTCTGGAAATATGGAGCGGATACAAAATTCAAGGTTTTATCCTTTGACCTTGACTTTTACCTTTATTCAGTAGTGGGTTATTGTGTTGGACATCATCTCACTGAGAGATTCATTTAGGTGAAGATAAATGAAAATCGTTCAAAGGCTTTAGGAGATATAGAGCGGACATGAGTAGTAGGGTAAACCATATGATCTTGTAGTGCTACCTTGATCTTGAGTCTGTGTAGCTGAGTCATAGGTTCTGCACATCCTTTAACTTAGAGGAGCGTTTGGGTGTATTTTATTGAAAATCGCCTGAAGAGTTCATAAGATATGGAACTGACAACTTAAATGTTAAATCCTTTGATCATAACCTGTGACCTTGACCTTCAGACTAAGCAACTGGGTCATGTACTCCATATATTGTCTAACCAAGAGGATTATTTGAGTGAAGTTTAATGAAAATCTTCTGAAAGGTTCAGGAAATATGAATCGGACAACATCAAGGGTGAATATTTTGACCTTGACCGTTGACCTTATTTTTCTTAAGTAGATACATACAAATACAATAATTGCAAACATTAAAAATAGGATTTTAAAGGAAGCTAACGCTTATTTAGTTCATCTCCTAACACATTAATATACTGTATTACATACATGGCAAATAATATATCAAACATGGTGTGGTATTATATAATATAGTAACGGAAATTCAGAAAAAGATGAGAAATTATATAGTGAAAGTAAATATATCATAAAGATAAGAAAAATTGGAGCTGGAAATATAAGAGGTTGGGATAGAAGGGAAATGAGCACCTGGATGCAGCTTAGTAAATTAAATTAATTACAAATATCTGCATGCCTCTAAGCCTCCAGGAACATATTTACAATTATTATATAACTAAGAAAAAAGACTGAATTTCATTGGCTTAGAGCGCTCACGTGGCCAGTCAATATATTGTCATATTCACTGGCTTGCGCGCGCTTGCCAGTGTATATTAGTTACTAAAATTAGACTCCTTGCTGTTTTTTCCGTTCTGGTTCTGCTTTTCTAAAGCGTGGCAAATAATCATATCGTAGATGCTGAGAACGCAACAAATCACGCACTGGAGCTGATCTATTCGATTTTAATGCACAATAAACGGAGAAAACAAATTTGAAGTCTTCAGCTTCTTCCAAACTTTCCGCCTTTGCACTGAAGAACTCCCGCCAATACTTAGACCACGTCGCATACGTTTACATGTATTTGTAACGTCTTTCGGGCGTAAAAATGACGTTACACCGTCTAACGCTATGAATGACGTCATTTACCAGTAACAAATGTCGTCACCTATCACACATTTTCCCTGCGCTTTCAAAGCTGTGAATTATTGTTTGGCATATCACACTTATTTTATCATTGGCTCTACATGCGAAGTCTGTTAGAATTCTTGTTTGTGAATGTTGAATGATGACACTCATGCACAACATATATGCAATAGTAAAAGGGTGGTCTTATTTAGGGTTGCACTGTTTCTACTAAATGCTTGTCGGTCCCAAAACTTGTATATAAGTTCAGTATTTTTTTCCAGGTGCAATAATACCTGTACATCTTTCTCTAAATGTTATATAATAAAACAGTTATTGACTAATGAGGCATTGGATATGATGTGATATCGACCAGAGAATACCAATATTGACCTCGGCTTCGCCTCGGTCAATATTGGTATTATCTGGTCGATATCACATCATATCCAATGCCTCATTAGTCAATAATTGTATAATGATATTACTTGCTGTGACGTATTATGAATTAGAACCTGTTGATTTCTTTCAAAAAGTGCTGTACTGCTTCAAAGATGTCATTGTTTGTCTGTAGAGAGAGAGAGAGAGAGAGTGCTATTACCGTAGAGCATAGTATCCAGTGTTACTGCACACAAACGTGAGACGGTTTGCACCAAAATTATCCTCTGGTTATTGTAGATAGGACAATCTAGAAAGAAATGTTTACAGTTTCAATATTGTTGCAACGACAGAGAGGAGAGTCAGTTATAATTTAGAACACTACAATTTGTTCTTAGGCGTGTGTGGAGGATTTGTTTTTTCAGATTTCCAAAAAGGTAATGTTTGGGAACTGCAGGTTTGTCACGACCAAGAATATTCTTAAAAGCCATCACAAAATCTACATTTCTATGCTCACAGTATGTTATTCCAATCGCGAACTGCTGAGGGAAGAAAAGTGTTATAGTATAGAGAAGTACGTGCATTGACTAGATTAATATTATAGAATTACGTAAATTGTAGTTCGAGGAGAAAGAAAGAATGAAAGATTGCTCGTTAGGTAGGCCTACACGCACACGCACGTGTAAGTATGGTGTTTGGGAGGATAATGGGGTAACTGCCTATATATGACAAAGTACGGATTTTCGTGCCGAATAGCCCATGTTCATGATTGGAGGCAGGTTTCAAAATACTGGCTCACACACCCAAATCACAATTTCCATCTCTCCTCCCCAGGGTAAGTATGCAGATATCGCAAATTGCCCAGGTTTAATTTAGAGAATGGGATAGACAGGGAGAGAGAATGTGTCCACTTATCCCGAAGAAATGAGGTAAGGAGGTAAGTGGTCACCTTTAAACTAACTTCGTCTACAACTGTGTCCACTTGCCCCAATTACTCGGGGCAAGTGGACACGTTTCTGAATTTCGCTATTTCTGTTGTGTTCTTTACTTGAAATGGGACAATTTTGCAGAACAAGAGAACATTCACTACATTACCTGCATTTTTGCCGTTCACCAACTATTTAGAATTCTGAAATATTGAGTATAAAAAAATATTGATACATTCGTCCAAAATGGCATAAAAACGCCTTCCGACGTTACGTTGGTTGGGCCTACACAAAATGGTCCCCAAAACAGCATGAATATTTTTGCAGTGTATAAGAGGGTCTGGATGGGGTAAAATGATTAGTGAATAATGGCTCTTTTTTATAATGAATAGTGAATAATGAGCCAAAAAATAATGAATAGTGAATATTGAGGGCCTAAAAATAATGAATAATTCTATTTTTGATGAATTGAAGAAAAAAATAATGAATTGTGAATAATCAGATTTCTTTGCCACCTTTTTTACTGTTAATGAATAATTGGTCTTCTTTTAATGAGTAACCCAAACTTTTAATGACATGAATAATGGGCTAAATTTTTAATGAATAGTGAATACCAGACCCCCCCCCTCCCATCCAGACCCATGTATTAGGCAATGAAATGTCGAAACGTTACAATTTCATAAATACTGATGGATTTACAATGGGCATGGTAAGGGTTTGTTGAAATCATATTGACGGCTTCTGTGGTATTTTTTTATAAAAACTAATGCTTCATAAGATAAATAAAATCCATACCAACTTTGACGTTACGTTATTCATTTTTGTTGTTGCAAGCTAAACTAAGAACCGATGTTCAGATTCTTTATTTTGCGTGTATTTACATTCGTTTTGTTGATAATCCACATAATCACTCTTTTGAACAGCGTCCTATATTGTGACTATTTTTATAAAATTTCATGTTTTCGGCTAGCAAGACAAAACATCATGCAACGCCATTCTAATTTAAGAAACCTACAGAACTTACCCAAGTCGCCCATTTCCAGTTAAACGCCCCTAGCGGTTGTAACGTATGACGCATTATGTCATGTCGGTGTATGGGGTCATACCGACAGAGATTGGTAAACAGCGCTATTTTTTTGTGATTTTAACGGAGAAAAGGATGTCAATGACGACAAATCCATGTTTACAAAACACGTTTTTAAGTTAAACAACAAACAGCGCAAATCATGAGTAGATGTGGAAATAGTAATCCTATTTTTCAATGAAGTGAAGAACAAAAATTGAATAGTGAATAATCAGATTTCTTTGCCATCTTTCTTACTTTTAATAAATAATTGGTCTTATTTTAATGAATAATCCAAAATTTTAATGAGATGAATAATGGGCTAAAGTTTTAATGAATAGTGAATACCAGACCCCCCATCCAGACCCTCCTATCAAGTATGTATGATGTGTCGGAATGTTGTACAGTAGACCCTGTTACACTCCCACCTAGCGTGTTAGAACTGCCCTCCAGCAATGTAGGAACATAGCATCATTGTTAACATGAACACACAAAAGTAAAGTGGTGGGGAAAAGTATGGTTTTAATCCTTATTGTGTTACATGGTGTGGTGGGGGAGTGGGACGGGTACACCACAACTCTGATCCAACACCATGCATGGTTATGCATTCTAACTTATCACAGCCAGGGCATATTGTGTTTGGCCAAGGACTTTCACAGTGGGAACAAAGAGGGCCCCTCGAGATAGGGCCCCCAGGGGAACAGCCCAGAAGAAAATGGCATTTATTTCAGAAGAACAAAGGCCAAATTTTGAAGGGAACGATACTTCGATAGACAATATTGGAAGAAAACCCCTTTTTTATAGTTGGGCAACAGGGGAACAATCCAATTTATTTCTAATAATAAACTCGTTGACAAGAATGCCTTCTGCCACAAAACACCAGAGAACATTTGAGGTCACTGTGATCAAATGGAATGCAAAAGCGAGAGTGCTAATTTCAAAGTATACACATAAACTCACAAACCTCCATTGGTAGCAGCAACGAGATGAAATGGTTTGAAAAAGAGAAAATAGCAATTGAACAACAAGTCAGAAACTTATAATCACCGTTGATCTGTTGCCTTTGGTCTTTTGATTGGACTAATCTGTTTTTTTTGTAGAATGTGAATTACATTACCTACTTGTGAATTACGTTACCTATGTTTAATCCAGCTCATTTCAAAACCATACAAACAATCCCTTATAGATTTACACTATTCGATTTTTTTTTCAAACAGATTACTTTGCATATGTTGTGTTGATATAATTATTATCTTTGTAAGTTACATGAACAGGGGAGTTGATGTACCCAGAGCATATAGGTAAATCCTTGTTAAAATAAAATGACAACTGTAATATGGTTTAAATTGAACTTATTAACTGGGACAGATTCGCTCTGATTAAAAACAAAGGTTTGTTTCAGCTAGTGTATGCATTTAGAGAGGTATTTGGATTTTAGTAAAATAGTAGTAACGTAATTCACAGTAACGTAATTCACAAATTTATGTTTTCACTTATTTTTTCTATGCAAACAGCCTCTTGTAAAGTTCTTGTATGGTTCTTTATATAGTTTGGTTATGGTTCTTACATTGGCTTCAATGCAATATTTGTACCTCTTCTTATACATATAATACACATAGGGTAACGTTATTCACAAAACTGCAGATTTTTTAGACAACCTCAGATATCTTTTCATCTGCGAAAAATAAACAAATGTTTCCCCGAATTCGTTTCTTTTGTCCATGCACGTATTAATCCTCTTGCCATAGAGATGTTTGATGTGAACTTTAACATGTATGGTTCGTAATTTGTGAGATGGTTAAATTGGTAGCGTAATTCAAGTTAGATTGTGGGACATTTATCATCAATACGAAAAAAATGTAATTCACTTTTCAATCAAATGAGAGACATTAAATGAAAGGTATATATGTGTGTCAATAATATAAAGCAGAAAACTGCTTATAAAAACAACTATTTGAGCATAATACATTCTTAAGATTACATACTATGACGATGGGACAGCATTTTTTGGGGCAATTTTGGGGACACTTACTGTTGATAAACGTTGTAAGGAATGACTATTGTCCATTTCCATTGCTGGTTCAGCCGGTCTAATTCTCATGATTTTTTTATACGATTTTGCGAACTGACTGTGGGCTTAATGTATTAAAGTTAAAGTCGCCGGTGATGATAATATCCAGTAAATAGAATCGTCCAGAGAATTATAAAACAACTGGTCAGAATTTGGTGGTCTGAAAAATAGGCCAAATAGTACACGTTTGTGCTTAAAGCTAAGCTCTTTCCATATAAAACTTTATGTATGCGAGCTGAGTCTTCGCATTTGCGCTGGCTCGCCCGAGCCCCGTTTCTCGACAATGCAATCACATATGGTGGTTCATGATGAAATTCCAGTTATATGGGCCTGTCATTGAGATTTGGTACATATGTTGGTATCTTGTGGGGATACGTGCCTAAAATTTGGCCTGGTCCTTCGTCGTTGTGCAAACATCTAACAATAAGCTGGTTCATTCATTTGTTGTCGAGAACGTGTTGGACGAAGTACGTGGCCTACGTCAATATATTGACAATTGTATTAAATTTAAGATAATCAGTCATAAATTTTAAATAGTCAGCAATTAAAAATAATATAAATGACTGGGCAGTGACGAGACAAAACATGTCTTCGGGGTTTCCGAAAAAGCGAGACTCAAACCAGTCTCCTCAGCTACAGAGAATAGCTTGAATAGTGAAAATTTGCTCGTAGCAAGTCTAGATATGATTCTTTCCAGTAAGTGAATAACAAGGGCGCTGATCAGACTGCGCGTATACGCAGGCTGGTCTGCGCCTTTGTTTTTCGCTTTCTCCCGAAGGCAGGTTTTCTCGCGACGGCCAAATTTATCATTATACTTTGTCAAACATTCATTTGATCAGAAATAGTATTGTGGATGGAAGGGTACAAATACTTTACTCTTTTTAGAAACACATGTGAAAAAAGCTACGTGCAATGAGGGGCTGATTGGACCACCTCTTTTGCCCAAAACTGGAATTTGTTTTTCACTAATTTCCTCTGATTGGTTTATTAGAAGAATAATCGAATTGGTAAAAGGCTGGCATTTTTATAACTTTTACCATTGCTATGGTGACCAAAATGGCCGACAAAATAGGCTTAAAATAGAGAAAATGTCATTTTGGATCAAATTGAAGGATTTAGGGCGAAGATTTGGTACCAGTAAAATGCATTAAGGCCCCCGGTGGCTTAGGCTGATGTCCGTTCTAAGGCGGTGGTTCTGTTGCTGTTGACATGTTGTTAATTGTTACTCCCATTGTGGGATTCTGTAATTGTTCTATGTTTTGTTGTACGTTACTTTAGGTCCCTTCTAGTTTTGCAATCATCTTGATGGGAAGGCGAGCTGGTTGCTTTGCTTAGTTTGTCTTCCTGGTGTCTCGTGATTGTTGTGTGGCTCTTCAGTGCGGTGCCATGGGTTTGTCTGCAGTTTGTGATTGTGGTATTTCCTGATCATACTCATTTACTTTTTTGGGAGACCGAATTTTTAAGAATTAGATATTAGCACAGCTAAATTCCTAAAGAACCTTTTAGTATGTGGTGTGCCATGATAATTCTCATCCTATCACCTGTCAAAATATCTTTTTGGTATTCGCTTGTGCACTATCAATTTTGGGTATGTGTAGTCAGCAAAAATATAGGTGGTGCTTAACTTTTGACACTGTGTGTATACTGAGACCAAGTTTAAATCGGTCACCTTACATTTTACGCTAGTTCAGAAAGTCAAAAATATGGTATACAAAAATTCATGCTTTTATAAATGAAGCAATACTTTGCTGAGACTCTGTAAGTTATTTCATCTAAAAATGACGTGTACTTCTTGCACGGACGAAGTTAGAGAAAAGGTACCCTCAATTCAAAAAGTCACACTTTTTCTACGAAATAAAATATTCAACAGAGACGTTATCAATTTACGTTTTTGTTTGTTTGAAGATGTTACTGACTACTGTGATTTAAAAAGAAAAAAAAAACCTTAAACGTTTTGTTTCGATAGGACTCTTCGTTTTTACTACACAATAACATCGAACATAAGAAGACAAACACATTTAGCAGCTTAATCACAGAAATTCAGCTTTAAGCTTGCAATTTGCAAACAAAATTTGCACTGCTCTGTACGCTTTATTATCAGCGACAGGACATTGAATTTTTTCAGAACAAAAATTGAATAGTGAATAATCAGATTTCTTTGCCATCTTTCTTACTTTTAATGAATAATTGGTCTTATTTTAATGAATAATCCAAAATTTTAATGAGATGAATAATGGGCTAAAGTTTTAATGAATAGTGAATACCAGACCCCCATCCAGACCCTCCTATCAAGTATGTATGATGTGTCGGAATGTTGTACAGTAGACCCTGTTACACTCCCACCTAGCGTGTTAGAACTGCCCTCCAGCAATGTAGGAACATAGCATCATTGTTAACATGAACACACAAAAGTAAAGTGGTGGGGAAAAGTATGGTTTTAATCCTTATTGTGTTACATGGTGTGGTGGGGGAGTGGGACGGGTACACCACAACTCTGATCCAACACCATGCATGGTTATGCATTCTAACTTATCACAGCCAGGGCATATTGTGTTTGGCCAAGGACTTTCACAGTGGGAACAAAGAGGGCCCCTCGAGATAGGGCCCCCAGGGGAACAGCCCAGAAGAAAATGGCATTTATTTCAGAAGAACAAAGGCCAAATTTTGAAGGGAACGATACTTCGATAGACAATATTGGAAGAAAACCCCTTTTTTATAGTTGGGCAACAGGGGAACAATCCAATTTATTTCTAATAATAAACTCGTTGACAAGAATGCCTTCTGCCACAAAACACCAGAGAACATTTGAGGTCACTGTGATCAAATGGAATGCAAAAGCGAGAGTGCTAATTTCAAAGTATACACATAAACTCACAAACCTCCATTGGTAGCAGCAACGAGATGAAATGGTTTGAAAAAGAGAAAATAGCAATTGAACAACAAGTCAGAAACTTATAATCACCGTTGATCTGTTGCCTTTGGTCTTTTGATTGGACTAATCTGTTTTTTTTGTAGAATGTGAATTACATTACCTACTTGTGAATTACGTTACCTATGTTTAATCCAGCTCATTTCAAAACCATACAAACAATCCCTTATAGATTTACACTATTCGATTTTTTTTTCAAACAGATTACTTTGCATATGTTGTGTTGATATAATTATTATCTTTGTAAGTTACATGAACAGGGGAGTTGATGTACCCAGAGCATATAGGTAAATCCTTGTTAAAATAAAATGACAACTGTAATATGGTTTAAATTGAACTTATTAACTGGGACAGATTCGCTCTGATTAAAAACAAAGGTTTGTTTCAGCTAGTGTATGCATTTAGAGAGGTATTTGGATTTTAGTAAAATAGTAGTAACGTAATTCACAGTAACGTAATTCACAAATTTATGTTTTCACTTATTTTTTCTATGCAAACAGCCTCTTGTAAAGTTCTTGTATGGTTCTTTATATAGTTTGGTTATGGTTCTTACATTGGCTTCAATGCAATATTTGTACCTCTTCTTATACATATAATACACATAGGGTAACGTTATTCACAAAACTGCAGATTTTTTAGACAACCTCAGATATCTTTTCATCTGCGAAAAATAAACAAATGTTTCCCCGAATTCGTTTCTTTTGTCCATGCACGTATTAATCCTCTTGCCATAGAGATGTTTGATGTGAACTTTAACATGTATGGTTCGTAATTTGTGAGATGGTTAAATTGGTAGCGTAATTCAAGTTAGATTGTGGGACATTTATCATCAATACGAAAAAAAAATGTAATTCACTTTTCAATCAAATGAGAGACATTAAATGAAAGGTATATATGTGTGTCAATAATATAAAGCAGAAAACTGCTTATAAAAACAACTATTTGAGCATAATACATTCTTAAGATTACATACTATGACGATGGGACAGCATTTTTTGGGGCAATTTTGGGGACACTTACTGTTGATAAACGTTGTAAGGAATGACTATTGTCCATTTCCATTGCTGGTTCAGCCGGTCTAATTCTCATGATTTTTTTATACGATTTTGCGAACTGACTGTGGGCTTAATGTATTAAAGTTAAAGTCGCCGGTGATGATAATATCCAGTAAATAGAATCGTCCAGAGAATTATAAAACAACTGGTCAGAATTTGGTGGTCTGAAAAATAGGCCAAATAGTACACGTTTGTGCTTAAAGCTAAGCTCTTTCCATATAAAACTTTATGTATGCGAGCTGAGTCTTCGCATTTGCGCTTGCTCGCCCGAGCCCCGTTTCTCGACAATGCAATCACATATGGTGGTTCATGATGAAATTCCAGTTATATGGGCCTGTCATTGAGATTTGGTACATATGTTGGTATCTTGTGGGGATACGTGCCTAAAATTTGGCCTGGTCCTTCGTCGTTGTGCAAACATCTAACAATAAGATGGTTCATTCATTTGTTGTCGAGAACGTGTTGGACGAAGTACGTGGCCTACGTCAATATATTGACAATTGTATTAAATTTAAGATAATCAGTCATAAATTTTAAATAGTCAGCAATTAAAAATAATATAAATGACTGGGCAGTGACGAGACAAAACATGTCTTCGGGGTTTCCGAAAAAGCGAGACTCAAACCAGTCTCCTCAGCTACAGAGAATAGCTTGAATAGTGAAAATTTGCTCGTAGCAAGTCTAGATATGATTCTTTCCAGTAAGTGAATAACAAGGGCGCTGATCAGACTGCGCGTATACGCAGGCTGGTCTGCGCCTTTGTTTTTCGCTTTCTCCCGAAGGCAGGTTTTCTCGCGACGGGCAAATTTATCATTATACTTTGTCAAACATTCATTTGATCAGAAATAGTATTGTGGATGGAAGGGTACAAATACTTTACTCTTTTTAGAAACACATGTGAAAAAAGCTACGTGCAATGAGGGGCTGATTGGACCACCTCTTTTGCCCAAAACTGGAATTTGTTTTTCACTAATTTCCTCTGATTGATTTATTAGAAGAATAATCGAATTGGTAAAAGGCTGGCATTTTTATAACTTTTACCATTGCTATGGTGACCAAAATGGCCGACAAAATAGGCTTAAAATAGAGAAAATGTCATTTTGGATCAAATTGAAGGATTTAGGGCGAAGATTTGGTACCAGTAAAATGCATTAAGGCCCCCGGTGGCTTAGGCTGATGTCCGTTCTAAGGCGGTGGTTCTGTTGCTGTTGACATGTTGTTAATTGTTACTCCCATTGTGGGATTCTGTAATTGTTATATGTTTTGTTGTACGTTACTTTAGGTCCCTTCTAGTTTTGCAATCATCTTGATGGGAAGGCGAGCTGGTTGCTTTGCTTAGTTTGTCTTCCTGGTGTCTCGTGATTGTTGTGTGGCTCTTCAGTGCGGTGCCATGGGTTTGTCTGCAGTTTGTGATTGTGGTATTTCCTGATCATACTCATTTACTTTTTTGGAAGACCGAATTTTTAAGAATTAGATATTAGCACAGCTAAATTCCTAAAGAACCTTTTAGTATGTGGTGTGCCATGATAATTCTCATCCTATCACCTGTCAAAATATCTTTTTGGTATTCGCTTGTGCACTATCAATTTTGGGTATGTGTAGTCAGCAAAAATATAGGTGGTGCTTAACTTTTGACACTGTGTGTATACTGAGACCAAGTTTAAATCGGTCACCTTACATTTTACGCTAGTTCAGAAAGTCAAAAATATGGTATACAAAAATTCATGCTTTTATAAATGAAGCAATACTTTGCTGAGACTCTGTAAGTTATTTCATCTAAAAATGACGTGTACTTCTTGCACGGACGAAGTTAGAGAAAAGGTACCCTCAATTCAAAAAGTCACACTTTTTCTACGAAATAAAATATTCAACAGAGACGTTATCAATTTACGTTTTTGTTTGTTTGAAGATGTTACTGACTACTTGACTACTGTGATTTAAAAAGAAAAAAAAACCTTAAACGTTTTGTTTCGATAGGACTCTTCGTTTTTACTACACAATAACATCGAACATAAGACAAACACATTTAGCAGCTTAATCACAGAAATTCAGCTTTAAGCTTGCAATTTGCAAACAAAATTTGCACTGCTCTGTACGCTTAATTATCAGCGACAGGACATTGAATTTTTTCAGCGATTATTCATTATTACCAGACGTCACCGTTCCGATTTCAAAATTAAAAACTAAAAAACATAATGCTATCAAATTGAATTTTAAACTTTCACATTGAAACCGAAAGTGTGCAGTAGTCGTAAAAATTAATCATTAAAAAACGGACTAATCAAGTTCTACTGTGTTTGGCCTACTGTGTTCAGATAAAATAAAGTGCATTTTAACAATTTTAGTATGAGCTACCGATGAATTTCAAAAATCTCGAAAAATTTGAAAAAATGCAATACTTTTGAAAATGTGTAAAAAATCTATTATAAGCAAAATATCAATTGTTTAGTGTTTTTCAAGTCGAGTAGACTTGTAGATTTGTAACCGCATACACTTCATTTTAAAAAAAAATACGCTCAAATCCATTATTTACTTAAAAAGGTGGATTTTTGCATTTTTAATCCAAAAACATTGGAGTAATAGAAAACTCTTCCAGAACAACGCCAAACTTTTGCCCGTTACATTGAACATATTTAGGCAAAATTTCTTTTCAATTTTATTAGCGTTTGGTCAGAAATAATGAGTTTGAAAAGTGACGGTTAGAACTTGGCTCAAGTTTATAATAAACTGAGCCATTACAACACGAGTGTGGCATGCGCGGATCCAGAAAGATTTGTTAGATGGGGTCTAAATTTGAAACGTTTTTTTTTTCTTTTTTAAGTGATGATGAGATAGAGGATCCAAATACCACTATAAATGAGACATAATCGGCCTGCCAGCGAAACGCCATTTAAATGGCGTTTCGCTGGCGGGCCGATGATTGCCCAACATTGAATGCTGACTTTGTAGCTTTGTGATTTTTCAGGGGATCCGGACCAGTATTGCTAATAAACCCTATATTTTTGTGATTTTTCAGAGGGTGTCCGGACCCCCTATCCCTCCCTCTGGATTCGCCCATGTGTGGGTAACAGATATTCCAAACATTCTTCATGCGAACAGCGAAGATTCTGATCAGGCTTTAGGATGCCAAGTCTGATTTGAGTCATCTCTTTGTGTCGTTTCTCATTTTATGCTTTGTTTTATTCATTTTCAGGGTCTCATGAGGTATACACACTCTAACTGTGGCTGTAAACTGAGAAACGTACCAAGTTGTTAGATATAAAGTACATACTACACACTCCTTACTGTGGCTGTAAACTGAGAACGTACTAAGTTGTTAGAGATGAGGTACACACTGATTACTGTGGCTGTAAACTGAGAACGTATCAAGTTGTTAGATATAAGATACACACTCATTACTGTGGCTGTAAACTGAGAACGTATCAAGTTGTTAGATATAAGATACTCACTCCTTACTGTGGCTGTAAACTGAGAACGTATCAAGAAACTTCTTACAACCAAAGTATGAGACTTGCACAAAGAGATTTCCTGTCTGTATTCTTGTTGGTGTAAAGAAATGTGGTACAAGAGAGCTTGTAGATTTTCTGAACTTGCATCCTCATATTGAAGCATATCCCAGCACTCTAAAAAGCTATGAAATGCAATATTTTAGTCGTAAGTATGAAAATGGAGACGAATGGTTTAAAAGCCAAATGCCGTACATATTCATACCAAATAACGTTAATGAAACATGCAGGATATTTCCATATTCCTGTCGTACCAGAAAGAATTAAAAAGTTTAATGAAAGTATCAAACTTATCCTCATGGTAAGAGAGCCCGTATCAAGGTCAGTGTCAGATTATATGTGGAAAAGCGGGCGATATCGAAAATTCCCTAACGGTAGTATGATAACGCAGTATGCCAAAAACTTTTCCTCTTTTGTATTGAACACTAATGGTGATGTAGTAAATAATCAACGTTTTGTGAATCTTTCTGTTTATGATGAACCTATGAAGTTATGGCTGAAATATTTAAATTTATGTCAATTTCTTATTATGGATAATGAAGAGCTTAAGCATGACCCTGTATCAGCTTTGAATAAAGTAGAACATTTTCTCGGACTAGAACACATCATAACTAACGATATGTTTGTGTTGAATGAAGAGAAAGGGTTTTATTGTGTTCAGTCGAATATCACGGACACGGGGATGGCTTGTTATTCAGAAAAAGGGGTCAACAGAAACAGACTGTGGTACAATGTATCAGACAAAACATTGTCTAAACTTAAAGATTACTTTAAGAGTAAAAACAAGCATTTTTTTGAAATTATTGGAAGGTCCATTGAATGGAAATTAGACAGTAGGATTTGACGACTTATGTGATTTAATTTTCAAACATTCCACTACGGATGCCAAACTTAATACATTCTGTCAAAATAAGTGAGTTTGACCAGGTAATGACCTTAACCCTTTGTGCACTAATGGCTTCTTCCTTCTGACAATAAACTTGGGATGGACTAATATATAAATGGAGGGTTCAACGGTTATAATTTCCAATAAAAATTGTATTTCTTTCTCTGAATATTATTTATGTCTTAGCAAACAGTGTATACCCTGATGTAATGTCGCAATATGCGGCATTTCATCCGGGTCTTCACTGGTTGCTAAAGTTCGTATTTAGTAGTCACTCGTATATAAAGGGTTAAGAAGCATAAGCCAAGAATAATTAATTAATGTAAAGCAACCAGTCTACCATAGCCAGCCGTTTTACACTGGCTATGGCTAGGTCACGGAGTAAGTTCAGATTCAAGCCCCTAACAACACATTTTGATCGTGCCACAATTTATTTTTTACAACTTCAAATACATCTTTTCATTTCCAGATTCACGAGACAACTACCCCACTGGATTACTATCGCCCATGTTAAGAGGCAATATTAGTTTCTTTCTCGATGATTATCCCGTCTCCCTTCTTACATATTCCATCGTAAGCTTATAGAGAAATAGACTATAGAGAAAGATATCGCGTAGGAATACAAGAGGAAGGCGGAGTAACCCATACATTATTATCAATTTCAGATTGTAGTCATTATCCAAAATATTGTTTTTCTATCTAAAGGAATTAAGAAAAGAAATAGAGGTTTCCAATCGTAGGACTTGTGGAGTCAGTTTGATCTTAGTCACACTGGTAAATGTATACGTCGATTTGCTGGTATTTACGCATATTGCCGGTACTTATAGCCGAAAGTGGTAGATATTGGTGTTAATACTATATATAAAAACATGTCATATGCCTAAAGGACTATAGACTTCAATCATGTTTGAGTATTCAGTATGTGCACGGCGATTTATGTAAGCATTTGGGAATAGATTCGAGTACCGATCATCCCAATCGGTACTCGAATCTATTCCTAAATGCTTACATAAATCGCCATGTGCATGCCAAATACTTAAACATGATCTAATTCTATAGTCCTTTAGGCATATGACATGTTTTTATATATAGTATTAACACCAATATCTACCACTTCCGGTCTATGAAGTACCGGCAATACGCGTAAATACCAGCAAATCGACGTATACATTTACCAGTGTGTTAGTTGATACTGCAATTATAGCAAAAGAGAGACTTAATCACCCACACAACCTTCAATGTTAAAGCACTCCAGGGTCAGGTACCTGGGTACATACCCCAACAGACGGTGGTATAATGTTACAACCAGCTCTTTATCCTCAGCAAGATACATATGAGCCGTAACACGTGATTTCCAACAATGTGGCATTTTGACAAACGTAGACTCAGACGAGCCTGTGCAGCCTCCTTTTAAGCTAAGAACCCCCAAATGATGTTCGGTCAGTAGATTAACACTCAGAGAGTATTGAAGCGACTTGCAAAAACACTGATCAGACCGCGCGTATGTATCAAACACTGTGTCTATTATTCAACTTTGAGCATTGGAAAAATAAATTGTTTGAGATGCATTTTCTTATGATCAAGCATACATTTGCAGTTTTCATATACAAACGGCATGCTTGATCAAGGGGGGAGGCTGTCGAAAGGCTAAAAGAATTTATGATGAAAGCTATCACTAATTCACGAAACTCCATTAATTTTGTATGAACTTATGAGGGTTAGGGCTCGATGTTGTGTCTGTAGTCGGGTACACTGGGTTTTAACTGTTGGATTTCTTTTACTCCGGCATTCAGTTGTATATACTGCTGAGTCCTTATCTTTGTTTTATCTCCTTTTTATATCTTGATTTGCATTTAATAGGAGATGATACATCGACACGTTAGCGATCTTTCATGTGAACCAAACATCTATTTGTCTTGATCCACATCTGAAATAAGGGTGAGGTTGCTATCATAAAACTAGTCTTAGCCCTCCAGTAAAATATTTTTTACTCTCCATTCCATGGCGGTGCTTCTTTTGTGGATCATTTTTGTTACTTATGTTGCGTGTTTGTCATGCTTTTTTGTCTGTTCATTGCAGCTTTGTGATCACCTGCTGGGAGAGGGCAAACCTCTTGGCACTTTTGTGTGTGATGTTTACTTGTGTTTTTGTCACTTTCCAATGTGGTGTCCTGGGTTAGGTGTGGTACTTGGTTGTATCGATTCCTGATCTTTGCCTTCTTACTCACTTTTAAAATTGAGGATCTTACATGAGTGCTCATGTTTTATTGAACTTATTTAACAATTTTGGGAAAAACGATGAAATGCGAGGCTTGTCTAACATTTTATCGCTCTTTCGCAACAAGTTAAATAAATTCATAAATACAGGAGCATAAATTTTAGATTCCATTTATCATTATGACATTAGGATTACTTTGAAATATCACTTCTGGTGAGAAAAGGTACGCTATTATGGACGTCATGTCATACATATTACGTTCCCCGAAAAACTGAAACCATAGGAGCAGGAGTAGAGAAAGTGAAGATTTCCGCAAATCCCGACAAATTAATTACCAAAAATTTCCTTGTTATCTAACTAAGAAAATGAATACCAACACTTATTGGTTTGGTACACTAATAAGAGAGTTACGAGACATCCAATTTTACCCATGAAATACAACTTATATTTTCATGGCTGTGAAATACACCTTATATATTTTCACGGCTGTGAAATACAAAATACAGCTTTTTTAAAATATGCATTATATTGGTTGGTTGGTTTTGTTGCTTTACGTCCCAAGTCAACAGCTATGGTCATTGCGGGACGGTCAGTTCACCTAACCACACTTTTTCCTGGGCAGGCTTGAACAAGCGGTTAACCAGTAATTTGTGCACATACTTTCGCTTGTAACTGACAACAACCCTTCTTGAATGAATCAGCGGAAGGGAGGAGAATGACCGTAGAAATTATTTCATGATCAATCTCCACGAAAGTATGGGACCGGGCCGGGATCGAACTCGCGACCCCTGGATCTGCAGTCAGACACGCATCTGTAGCCAGACACCGCTACGCGGCCCGGTATATGCATTATATTTAATAAATATATTCCTGTATTTCATTACTTTGTAGGCCTATATAATAAAAGGCGTTATTTCACTCCCATAAAACTATAAAATAAGTACAAGTATAATCCGCATGTAAGATATATAGTGTAACTTGCATTTTATTTTCCTCCTCAACACAACAATACAAAAGCTGAAGTTCAGCAGGATCTGAAAACAGGCATGTATGCTTATACAAATAATTCCTTGACATTTACAGGTAAGGTTCAAAAGTCATAGACAAAAACTTTTTTTACCAAAATAATGAAATAGTCTAGACCCGATTTTCTATGCAAATACAACCCTTTTCGTAGAGCAAAAACTAGCGAAAAGTGACCGATAACCCCTCAGTAAAATGGAAAAATGGAAAATGATTGTATGAATGATGTGACAAGATATTGAAGTTTCTTGGATCGCTGGAATCACTTTTTCAAAGAGGGGCAGTGGTGTTAAAATTTGGCAAAATCTTCGTTTTTAGAAGTGAAATTGCGAATTTCTGAAATCCATTTGCAGCAACAGTTACATGACACCAGCAAAGAAAGACTAGAAAATGATTATTGAGCCTTATATAAGTTTATTCTGCTTTTGTTATGGTGTCTAAACCGGAATTTTAATGTCATGATTTTTGGGTAAAAACCAGTGTTTTTTTTATAAATTTAAACACAGATTTTTGTAATCTGGCTGATAAAGTTTTAAAATATAGAGTTGCTATTTAACTTGTTTCAAATTTGATGCTGAATTATTCAACTTAGATATATCTATGTCGTGTATACTTAAAAAACCCATCAAAATATTTTCGTTTTTACCTCAAATCCGGCATTTTGATATTCAGGTATATTTTGTGAAATGCATGTATTGCTATTACTTGTATATATGGACTTTGCCATATTGAGAAAATGACGTACATATAGTAAACATTTCAAATGGAAACAGCATTTATCATGTACTATGATATCAAAACAAGTAATGGCATAATAAAAAGAGGACCAACTGACCCTAGATCGCTCACCTGAGTCTTGTTTTAAACGTCTAACCTTTAGTTATTTATTGGAAAATGGCCATGCTTCTGATGACCTGCCTTGTGGCCCCTGTTCGGTCCCAGAGTCATAATTGGAACATGTTTAAATGTTGTCTACCAGCTAATGCTACATACCAAATATCAGGGCTCTAGGCCTGGTGGTTTTAGACAAGAACATTTTTTAGGTTTTCACTTTATGTAAGGAAATGCCACACTCACACATTGCATACACACCCACGGCACCGTGAGGAGGAGTCAAAGAACAATAACAGCCTCATATACTCTGTGACCTCCAGGACGATGCCATTTTGACTAAGAACCATAATTTGAACAAACTTGGTAGAGTACCACTTGGTGATGCTACATATCAAATAATATGAATTAAATAGGCACTACCTATTTCCGTGCGTCCAAGTTAGTTTATGGGAAGAAAAAATAGACTTTTTTGTAATTAATTAAATCAGATTTCTTCTTCAAGGGGTTAGGAAACACGGTATTGATTTTGCTGATAACTAGAATTATCTTGTAGGTACAGTACCATATATACGGACAGTGAAAGAAGTAGTTAATTGACTTACTTAAAGGTGAATTTCTAAGAATAAAATAATGATTAATTATTTAATGAAGTTTAAAAAATCCAGTGCATAATGCAGCATTTCAGCTTCAAAACCATGTAGTTTTCAAAAATTGCATTGTACAATTCTCTAAATCATCACATTGAAAGTTGGTATGAGCACCAGAGCTGCTAGAAAAGTAAACAATGAGTACATATTGCAATACAATAGATACACATTCCAAGCTACAATGATGTTTAATGGTTAGACTGTGTTAATCACCATATTATGGTGAAGAAGAAACAGTAATTCAAATGTGTTATTAAGTAAAATTTGACATTAATGATAATTTCTGAATGAACAAGTTGTGTGTGAGTAAAGTGACATATCTACATTAATTACTGGTTCCCAGTCTACAGGCAGTCAGTAATGTTAATACAGGTAACCAGTACCGCTAAACTCCAGGTATTGCCCGTTTTTCCATTACTGATCACCTGTGAACAATGAACCGGCAATTAATGTAGGTATGGGCAATACACACTGGCCTACAACAGTTTTTGAACATATGGTAAAGATTCCTACCACTGTATAGAAAGACCCTGATTAAATGAAAAAAGTTTAATATACTGAAGGACTTTAGAAACGCACCAGCTATATATTCACTGTCTCTTTCACATGGATGATTTGAGGATGTTTTCTTTATCACTTTTTATCCGCTTACACAAAGGACCATGATTTGCCATAGTTTCTATTTGGTCATGCGGCTCATTTTGACGTAACACTGACGTTAGTGTTTTTCAACAATTGTCGTCTGACAACTGTGAGGTTAGTTCAATTTAAAAGCAAATACTTTGAGCTGGTAGCCAGATGTCTTAACCAACCGAAAAACAAGATTTTTTTTGAAACAATCGGAAATAATCGTTTAATTACACTCCCAGTCGCAGTGTTTCTTTACTAACGTCAGTCTTAATTAACAAGCGGATGACGTTCGCGCATGTCGCGATACTTTTGTTTTCTACGAAATGGGTTGCGGAGTATCTTGTTGCACTAAAACATTTTGATAAGTCTTGATCCTTAGGATATAAACAGCCAGTTACGTCAAAAACAATAATGACGTCACCTAGACGAAATGGACTTTACCAGAGGCCTAAAACTTCATCATTTGATATTGTCTTTCCTTGTGCTTTCCAGAACAAACATTGGTTCGAATTTTTTTTGTGCTCATTATTGTATGGATACCCTGTGACTTTTTAAATTTGTGGTGTCTCAGAATAATCGCGACGTCACGGCAACCATAAGCCACGGCGTTTAGATTTTCTTATTGAATGCAAGCTAAATGAAGGGACTTGTCAATTTTATTTTTCACATAATTAAAATATTACATTTTGACAATTAATAAGCATTTAGCAGGTGGTGCGTTTCTAAAATCCTTCAGTATATAAGCAATACTTCAATGTCATGCCCCATAAGTAAAGCATAGCCATTTGCTACTTTTACAAACAATACCCATGCAAGGACAATGCGGTTAAGTTCTGTTATATGTACATAAGGGAAACCGTCCAGGCCCTTTGTTTTTTGACAGACCAAATTCGTTTATGATAAACTTTTTGTAGGTCACCCAGTGGCCACTTCTGCCAACTTGTTTTGAATTCTGACGAGTGCTTTAAGAGGAGTTTTTTTAACAATTTTCCTTACCGTGATATTACGCCCCCTGATGGACATCATTTTTGACAGATCAAATTCGTTTTAGCTATTTTGTATAGGGTCACCTTGTGATTATTTATGCCAAATTGTGCGTAATTCTTACCATTGATTTCATGAAAGATGTTTTAAATTTCTTATATAGATACTTAAGGGAAACTTACCACACACCCTGGTCGTCATGCTTTTTGGGGGACCAAATTTAGTTGGGCTTATTTTGTAGAAAGTCTTCCAAATTATTTTGAATTCTGGCCACCAGTTTCAGGGGAGATATAAAAAAACTGTTTGCAAAAAACACCCCCTGGGGGCCATGCTTTTTGATGGATCAAAATTCAATCTAGCTTTTTTTGTAGAGGGTCATCCAGAAAACACATTCCCTGTGATGTTTGGTTGAAATTGGCTATGTGGTATAGGAGGAGTTGTCATTTGAAGCAAATTGTTGATGACAAATGAGGCTTGATGGACATTGACTGATCCCAATAGCTTGATCACCTCATGTTCAGTTCATTTTTGGGAGTATTTCGCCCCTTCAATACAGAGGACAATATGGCGAGCGCATAGCGCAGTTGGTAACGTGTCTGACTGCAGATACATGCCTGACTGCAGTTTCAGGGGTAAAGAGTTTGATCCCGGTCCGGACTCATACTTTCGCAGAGATTGATCTTAAATAATTTCTACGGCCATTCTCCTCCCTTCCTCTGATTCAAAGAAAGGTTTTTGAGAGTTACAAGCGAAAGTATGTGCATGAAGTACTGTTCAACCGCTTAGTCAAGCTTGCCCAGAAAAAAAGTGTGGTTAGGTGAACTGACCGTCCCGACACAAACTGAAACATTAAGCATCAAACCAAACAAAAACAGAGGACAATACAACTAATTGAGCGATTATAATTATATTACCCAATGTGGGTTCACTTTCATCCACCTCGATGGGTAGTCTGACAGTGTCTGTGATTAAATGTGCCATCGCAAGAGAGCCCAGGGCCCTTAAGTCACTTACTCGAGTTCAGGGCTTACCCTGGCTCAGATTTGTTGTATCCAACACTCTAGCCAAATGGAAAAAGCTGGAGCCAAATGAAATTAACTTTAGCCAAGGTTTTAGCCAGAAAGTAGTATCAACAAGTTGTTTTGTATTTATCTCTTTGCCCGCTAGGGGCGACTTTTGCTGTCTGCTGATAACCTTTGCAAACAGGTTGGACCCAGATAAGACCCAACATAATGTCGGGCCTGATCAGGATCTAATTAAACTGTTTGACACCCGTCAGTGCTGATGGTAATTGAAAAATTCAAGCATCTAAAGTGTAAAATTGGCACAATAGATAATAAAAGCAATATTCGAAAATCCAAAAGCTGATCAAAATACACTTTTTCACAAATATGTAATTTTTGAACCACCTAGACTGTACTTTTAGCCACTGACATACATGTATATTTGTAGCCATTCTACATTTTAGTAGCAAATGGCTACAATGGCTAATGGCAGGGTGAGCCCTACGAGCTTCAATATTCCCTTTAAGGACCACAACATGAAGTTGTAATTCAATACTCAAACCTTTAGGTGAATTAATTTAAAATAAGAAGAATGTTTGTGTTCCCTTATGAGCCTATGTAAATCATATCACTTCACAGGACGGGGCTATCCCAGAGTTATTGTTTAAATAATTTAGTAGTGGACCCACCAGACGATGTTCATGTAAAAACCCATATACTGACGCACAGGGCCAAATAGTTTCAGAATAAAAAGTTTTCCCCCTTTATAAGTCTAATTAAAATCAATGACATGACATGGGGGCAATAATTTTGAACAACTTTGGTCAACCATGTACTTGTGCTTAATTGTTTTCAAATCAGGCCTTTGTTTATATCAAGAAGATTTTAAAAGTTTTCTTATTTATATATAGTACAGTTGTATATGAAAACTAAAACCCGCCATAGTGGCCATGTTTCAATCAATAAGAAACATTGGATCAATCTTGGGAGAGGGACATGCAAGATCCAGTTGAGCCAAATTATACAGAAGGAAAAAGGTTTAGCAATTATTTTTAATGGCGATCTTTGAAGCATTATATCTTTTTATTAGCAAGTGCACAAACATGTCAATTGTTTGAAAATGATCTAATGGCTACCCGCTAGAGGTCAAAAGAAACACATTCTAATTTCATTGCGAGAAATCAATCTGCTGAACATTTTAATTTCAAACGCTAATCAATTGAAAGGGAGATAATTTTTTAAAAAATGCGATTTTCAACTAAAACCTGTACAAAAATGGTGACCAAAACATTCAGTTTTAAACCGTTTTACACTTTTTGGCTTTTAGATCTAAACATTTGATAGAAAAATGAAATATTTAGCAGAAGATTCGCGCTATTGCCAGATAAGCTGTTTATACCCCCGGTACGAAGTATATAGGGTGTATATAGTTTTTGCTTTTTCTGTAATTATGTTTGTCTGTCTGTCTGTCTGTCTGTCTGTAAACGTTTTTTTCGTCAAAGATTTCTCAGCAACTACTTGGGTTAGGATTCTGAAATTTGATACAAAGCTTGATAGTGATGAGTTGTATTGTGTAACAAAAAAACAGCCACATATTGCTTATCAGCCCCTTTATTTGTTCATTTTTCTTTCTCTCCAATGGAAATTTCTGTCTTAGATTTCTCCGCTCCTATTTGAGCCAGTGTTTCAAAATTTTGCGTACACCTTCAGGTAGCCAAAGTGTACTGTGTAAATGGAAATTAAGATGATAATCCTCATTTTGCCTTCTTTTTTCAATTTTTCATTCTTTGTGGTGTCTAACTGTGAGTTTGTCATTTTCCCATTCGTATCCTGGGTCAGGTGTGGTACTTGATTGTATTGATTCCTGATCTTTGCACCCTTACTTACTTTGTCATAAGTTCCAGACAAGATTTTTTCACATTTTCCCTATTTAAGCCTATGTAAAACATTTGACCCCAGGGCTATTATTTGAACAAACTTGCTAGAGGTCCACTAGGTGATGCTACATACCAAATATCAAGGCTCTATGTCCTGTGGTTTCAGACAAGAAGATTTTTTCACGTTTACCCTATATAAGCCTATGTAAAATATTTGACCCCTGGGGCGAAAAAATGGCCCCAGGGATATAATTTGAACAAACTCGGTAGAGGTCCATTAGGTGATGCAACAGTACATACCAAACATCAAGGCTCTAGGCCTTGTAGTTTCAGACAAGAAGATTTTTACACAATATCCCTATATAAGCCCACAGTTATGTAAAACATGTGACCCCCGGGGCTGGGCTATTTTTGGCCCCATGGCTATAATTTGAGCAAACTTTGGAGAGGTCCACTAGGTGATGCCACATACCAAATATCAAGGCTCTAGGCCCTGTGGTTTCATACAAGAAGATTTTTCCACATTTTCCTTATATAAACCTATGTAAAACATTTGACCCCCGGGGCGGGCCATTTTTGGTCCCAGGGGTATAATTTGAACAAACTTGGTATGGGTCAACTAGGTGATGATACATACTAATATCAAGGTTCTACATACCAAATATCAAGGCTCTAGGCCCTGTGGTTTCAGACAAGAAGATTTTGTCACATTTTCCCTATACAATTAAGCCTATGTAAAACATGTGACCCGGGGGGCGGGGCCATTTTTGGCCCCAGGGGTATAATTTGAACAAACTTGGTATAGGTCCACTAGGTGATGCTACATACCAAATATCAATGCTCCAGGCTTTCTGGTTTCAAACAAGAAGACTTTCATCTCAAAAATCTATTTTAGCCTCTGTGACCTAGATATGCAATAGACCAGAACCATTTGAATAATATCAGTTGAGGGTCACCCAATGATCATTTGTGTGAAATTATTTAAAAATTGGACTAGGGTTTAGGAGAAGATGTGATTTAAGTCAATTGTTGTGACAGGTGAGCTAAAAATACAAATTTTAATTTAAGGACAACAACAAACATTGCTTGGATCACAGAGCAAGAAATCTATAGATCCTGATCGGCTTACAGTTCATGAATATATAGGTTAGCACATAAGATTTTGTACTATCGCATATGCGAACAGCCACGTTCTGAAGAACCATTACTGCTCGCAAAGTAGATAAAGGCTGGATATTTCAAGATTAATGACTCTAGTGCATACGCATGCTGGAAGAGTGATTTAATGCATATGTGCGATAATATCGAATTCTCAAGAGATTGCCCTTATTTCAAACTGTTTTCAAATTATATATGTCTGAGATCAGCCTGCACATGGCTCATATAATTTAGTTCCTTGCCTGCTTGCGACGACTTTTGTTGTCTGCTGATAATCTTTGCAAACAGTTTGTACCCAGATCAGGCCCTAAAAAAGTCGGGCCTGATCTCAGGCTGTATCCTTACCGTTTAACATTCTGATCAGTGATCATATTCTCAAAGAACGTTTTTGAAAAAGCTGATTTAAAGAAAAAAACATCAGCAGGCGACACAGAATCATGAAAAATTACCTAGCACAAAAATAACTAAATCACCGAAGCCCTAAGAGTGAACGGTTCATGTATCAGCGGTTCCAGTTAATAATGAAGAACCAGAATTATCCTTTTGCTGTCTAAGAACCACAAACACTAATCTAAGGCTACAATGCTTTAATGCTTAGCCACCATTGTTTGAATTTGAATTTCTCAGTTACATGTATATCATTATTTGTCGCATCTCTTACAATCAGCTAGGACTCCAGAAAAGTTCATAATAATCAATACAACATTCAGCGTGGTCTGCTCCAAGTTTTGGCTGTTGTTGTTGTTGTAGTTGTTAAATTGTGTTTGTTTTGTTATTTTTTGTTTAACCTACATGTACATCTTCATGTACATGGCTTACCCTAGCTCAGAATTTGTTGTAGCCAACACTTTAGCCAATTGGAAAAAGTTGGAGCCAAATGAAATTGACTTTAGCCAATGTTTTAGCCAGAGAGTAGTATGTAGTTAACTCTTTGCCAGCTAGTGGCAACTTTTGTCATCTGCTGATAACCTTAGCAAACAGTTTGGACCCAGATCTGGCCAGTTAAACTGTCGGGCCTGATCTTGATCCAAAACTGTTTGACACCCTGATGATATTGAAAAAATCCAGTATCCAAAGAGTTAATATGGCACAATATTAAAGAGTGAAGGAATAATAAAAGCAATATTGGAAAATCAGCTAATCAAAATACACTTTTTCGCAAAAATGTAATTTTTGAACCACCTAGAGTGTACTTTTAGCCAATGACTTATATTTTTAGCCACTCTACATTATTAGTATCAAATGGCTACAATGGCTAATTGGGGAGCACAGTGGCTCAGTGCTTGACGAAGGGCCCCGGGTTCGAGCCTCACCGGCATCACTGCGTTGTGGTCCTTGAGCAAGACACATTTATCCTAGCTTAGTACTGGTTCAACCCAGGAAGATCGTCCCGCATATCTGAAAGATTGTTGAGTGGACGTAAAGAATCAAATCAAACAAAAAACAATGGCTAATGGCAGGGTGAGTCCTGATCTTCTTTCTCCTTTTCAGCCTTTTACATGTACATCAGGAACCGTGTGTCTTCTTAGCACTTGATAGGAACAGCAAAGGCTCTGGCGAGCATGTGCAGCAGATATGCAGACTAGCCTCAGCCATGGCTGCTCACCTTTGCAATAAAACACAACTTTGATTGTGTGCTTACTGAGCACATGTTCTGAATGTGAGGATTGAGACTATGCAAATACTCGTGCTAGTCTTCCCCTACACACTATGATAAAAATCAACAATGATTGCACGCCTTCTATCCATTTTTTGGTGTTCCATGCAAACAGCAAAGGCTCTTGTGAGAATGAGCAAATGCACATGTTCATCTGAGCCTTGGCTGTTGAAATCAAAATGGTTTTCTAATTTTCTCTTTTATTACTTTTTTTCTTATCTGTTAAAACCAACTATATTCTACTTAATTAAATCTTTCCCAACTAGTGTTGTCTGCTGATAATTTTTGTTAACAGTTTGGACCCAGATCAAATCTGACAAAATGTCGGGCTTGATCTGGATCCAAACTTTTTGACACTCTGATGGTATTCATAAAAGTTCTTTTCAAATTTGTTGATTTTGAAAATTAAAGTAAAAAACAGCGGCTAGTTTTTGTAACCCAATAAATATGACGCTCGCCAGGTCAGATTGTAAATTAGTTTTTTTTCAGACATGAATTCAGTTTATACCTATAAAACTTTAAGGCGATAATATTGGGTCTAATTTTTCATGGATTCTGGCCACAAAATTATGGTTATATTATCATGGATGGACTTGTTCCTGGATTCTGGCGATAATAAAAGTATCACCATTGTACAGTTTGAATCTAAGTTAATCGTTGAGTATTGCTGATGCCTGGCAGTAATCTGCAGTAGTACTGTCAAAACTTTTCGCACAGGGAGGCTTGCAGTTGTAGTAGCTCCATCCTTTCAAACTCTTTATAGTTAATCATCTCTGAATAGAGTCATCTCTTAATATTATCTGAAAGTAAATTTTGAAACACTTAGGTTCTACTTAACAGACGCACTTACATGCAGCATAAAAATTATATACTCAGGAGAAAAAGTTTAGTCAGTATTTATGTTTTCTCATAAAATCAACAATACTGCATGTATCATTGTCAAATTTTATACATGAGTTGCATTATCGTAACTTTACATGTACCTGTTTATTGCCTGACAAATAATGCCTCTTTTAGACTGTATCAACCAAATTTCAAAATGCACGATTTGCACGTGCTGCGGTAAACCGGCAGGGTTATTTTCTCAAATACTGTTCGATATTGAAGGAGAGTTGTTCCTATTGCAATAATCCGGAGAAAATTCAGTGCTAGCAAGCTTAATTCGCCGTCAAGGCTATCAACAAATTACAGAAATACCGCGTTTTGACGTCTTGAAACAGGTACACGTGTTGCTGACGTAACACGCAGTTTTGTGTGCAATAAACAAACATTTTATCGTCTGCAAACACGTTTTCAACGGCCTGACAGTAAAAATGACAAGCCTCCGTTGGGGAGACTACGGATAACGACGCCAATTGAAGTTAGGGTCATAGTGACGTCAACATGACGTAATCGCTTCAGGGTCTCTTGGAAACTTCTTAAATTCCTTAGTCATGCAACAGGTACGAGAATTTCCGTCTGTACTGCCAGAAATCGTCTGAGGGGCTTTAGACTGATTTTTGAGTTATGAAATTTGAATTTTAATATTGACCACTTTGTGTAATTTTGATGAAGAAAATGTGTATATTTTCAGAATGTTTTGTTGAAAATGTTCACATCTGTAAGACATTACATGAATTTTATTTTGAGTAAGGTTTTTGTCAATATTAAGACTGTCTTACAAAAGTATTGCACACAGTGTCTGTACTGACTAAACTTTTTCTTCTGAGTATATAACACAAGATTTACCCATTTAAGCATAGCAACCTTTCTATGAGACATACACAAAGAATGCAGACGCAGATCAGAAGTTCCCCAGCGCCTGATCAAGGTCTTCACTTCTATCTTAAAAAATATTCTACAGAGCCTTGAATAAAAATGAAAAATGCCACCAAACAACTCTATAAACATTGAAAACAGATTCATCCAATAGATTGGATTGGTAAATCTATGCGGCTTGAAATGGTTAAATATACCGTTCATGTAGTATTTTAATTACTTAAACTTTTAAATATATACAATGTATGGAATGCTTTTGACTCCAATATTGAACAAGCACAATTTGTTTACACAATATTAAATATTGCCTGCCAAAATATGTCTGGTGCTGACACTGCTCCAAGTACATGCCTACATTTGTATGTTTTAACAAGCGTTCATTTTGGTCGAAATTCAAGTATTCATTCTAGAACAGTTCTTGAACATACAGTTTATCTATGGTATGATATACATATATTAAAGGTTATTTCCAGTACCAGCTCATGGTTTGTGTAAGGATTCTCTCTAGTACGAATAAACATTCATATAGGAGTTCTCTCCAGCATGAATAGACATCTATATTGTTAATAACCATTAATGCAGTAACAAATTTATCCTTCTGATTTGATAAGGTGGTTATGAATTTGGGATGGTCCAGTGAATATTTGAGGGTTCACCCAGTTATAATTTCCAAATAAAGATCAATGTATTTCTTAACATAGTGTAGTCCTTGATGAAATGCCACAAAGTACGACAACCGGTTGTCACTAGACTTTTTGGTCTGGTGACAACCGGTTGTCACTAGCAAAAAGTCTGCTGACAACCGGTTGTCACCAGCAAAAAGTCTGCTGACAACCAGCTGTATTTTTCCTATACTACTGTGTACTTAAGCATGTTTTCTTGGAAATCTACCTAAGTTTCTTATCTAGAGACCAGACTCTGTAGATGAACTGCTAGATGCAAAGCGAATTCTATTTATTATTTATGCAGATACTCTCTCACACATATTTTTTGCGTATCATCAGTTTTTTCCAGCAGAACTGTCTCATTGTCATTGAGGTGGATCTTTTGAGCACCTACAACATAGGTTTTGGGTGAGGTATGAAAACAAGTTTTGAATACAGTTACTATTCAGTATTCATGATTAAAGTGACACTCATACACATTATTTTGTATACAATCAGTTTTTATATGATTGTGTTTTGGGAGCTTAAAGGAATCATCTCATTGAGACGGTTCTTTTGAGTACCCACAGCATGTTGTGATAAATAAAAAAATATTTTGGTTATGCATTTTTATCCAAGGGTCTGTCTTAATTCAAGCCTTGAAGGTGAATTTTAGTCATTATCTTAAAGGAATCATCTCATTGAGATGGTTCTTTTGAGTACCCACAGCATGTTGTGATAAATAAAAAAATATTTTGGTTATGCATTTTTATCCAAGGGTCTGTCTTTATTCAAGACTTGAAGGTGAATTTTAGCCATTATCTTAAATTTTTAGAGACACTCACTCACACATGCATTAAACTGTGAAAACATTGTTCCAACTTTCCTTAGAATGTTTGTTTCATTTATGTTGTTTGTATGCTTGTTTGGGGAAAAATACTTCTTCTGCAAGCAAAATTGGTGAATATTAAAATGTTCTATATAGACTCTACTTTACATAGCTGCTTGCTTGCTGGCTATACCCTGATATAACTAATATACACCGGTAACTGCGTTATTGATAATTGAGCTGCATATAATGAGTATTTTTCCCAAGAGTGTGTGTGGGGGGGTGGGGGGTAGGGGTGATGGCATAAGTACAAGGGGAATTAGACCGCAAACAAATCCTAAGCCACAGGAATTAGATAGAGTACCTTAACCCTGGGGTGAGAAATTAGGTACTTCATCTGTATTTTCTAAATAACCAATTTGATGGCATGTACAAGGGATTTTAGACAGTGACAAAAAAACACATACCACATACTTATGCAAGAGTGGGTAATTAGACAACAGGTTTTTAAAATTGTCCCATTCCCCATGGGTATCGCCCCTTCCCCTCTCTCTCTCTCTCTCTCTCTCTCTCTGTGGGAAAAACATGCAATGACAGGTGCATAAGTCTTCAAATAAAATAAACATACCTGAAGTTGAATATTCCTGTAATGTAACAGCTTTCCAATTCTCTAGATAGGACCTTACACTTGCTAGGTAGAAACCAGACTAGATTTAAGTGTTGTACTCCTTGCTTAAAGATAATATGGTCAATGCTGATCAGTGATCATGACATCTAGGTGTAGCTTCGACAATACTGGCAATGATCTATCTATCTCTTTATAATCCCGAACCCTCATCTTAATCTGTGTATTATTGGGATGTTTACATGATCTTTATATCTGTACACCTGCTATTCACATACGAAATATTCCTACTTGCCGTTTACCGAAGTTTCACTTAAAAAATTTATGTCATTGTTTGTTATTGTTGTTTCGAACAAACGCATCTGTCAGTGCAAATCTGGCACTGAATCTGTAATTTGCAGAGCCTTTCAGCATTGATGCAACATGGAGTGCTGGGTAGATAGATAGCTAGTCTAGACTCACTATGATGGACCGCTTTCCTGAAGATGTCAAATAGATCTACTGCACAATATCATCATCCAAACGGTTACAGTTGATGATAGTCCTGGGGAAGAAGGAGTTCTTGTAGATTTCAGAATTACAAGTGTAGTGTCAAAACATTTATGATTTGTAGATTGTTTGTCAATTCTCTCAAACAGTGATACGTCATATCCCCCTCTGGATCATCGAGGTGCTTTATGCACTCGGTGAATACACAGGTAATTTTCCGTTATCCCAACGTATTTTGGTGCATTTATGACTTGCAATATCTTTAAAACTACTCAAAATTTTGCGCTGAAATTTTCAGTATCGATTAGAAATATGATTTTCTTTTGATACAGAAAGTGTTTATAAAATAATCGGACATATTTACGGAGATATTATTGATCAAAATTTCAGGATTTTGAACGCTATTTACTAAGCGTCTGGCATTATTTTCACCGAGTATCTCAGGGGAGCTCTTCAGCGTGAGGTTAAAGATAAAGATAAAGAAGCCTTATTTAACGTCGCTTATAATGTAACAGACAACATTAGCTCATGAGCTATTCTGCGACATAACAATTATATCTTTAATAGATACTTACCTGTCTTTATCTCCCTAGCACAACCCCTTTTATGTGAGCGTCAACAAGGGAGCTGCTAGTACCATTTTTTACACCTTTGGTATGGTGCGGCCGCGGGATTCGAACCCACGACCTCCCGCACCGAAAGCGGACGCTCTACCAACTGAGCTATGGAGGCGGTAGCCTATAATACCTGGATGACTTAACAATAGAATGGTGTAAACAAGTGACACAGTCTGTATATTCTTTAAGTTTAATGAGCCGTTTCCTCCGGAAAGTAGTCAAATAGTCATGGAATTACATTGCTGGCACCAGCCCCTCTGCCAGTCACTCACGAATACTGGTTACATCGAAATAAAAACTGCCTCAAAAATCACATCTACATCTATCTACATCTATGTGTTACGACACTCTGTCAGACTTGACCATTATGTGTCGGGTGACCAAGAAAGAAAAGAAAGATTGAATATAGGCAGGAAGAAGTTATGTACAGAATAATGAAGGAGTACAGAAAATAATAAATAAGCTTAAATTAGGACAAATGAAAAATAATAAAAATATGATAGGAAAGAGAGAAGGAATAAAGTTTTTCCAGTTGCATTTTCACCACTCTGAATAGACCAATCCGGCTACCCTGGGGGCTAAGGGCACCAGGCCCACCGGCACAGCTCCATCCTTCCTCATAGCTACTTAGCAACTGGGGCCCTACTAATGTTTAGAAGGTGAGGTTAGAGAGCCCCTGCTTGAAGATTACCAAGTCAGGGGCCTCAGCAGTAGATGCTGGGAGTTTGTTCCAGATGGGGATAGATCTTGGGAAAAAGCTGAATTTGAAGCAATCGCGTGTGGTGGAGATCTGCCTGTACTTCTTTGAGTGGCTTGCTCTTGTCCTTGTTGTTGCCGGTGTAAGGTACAAGTCCTTGTCGATGTCTACAATGTTGTTTACTATCTTGTAGAGCATAGTAAGCTGTAGCTTGCACCTTCTGGCCTCAAGAGTTTCCCATTGAAGGTGGTCTAACATGTCTGTGACAGAGCTGGTGTTATGGAATCTTTTGGTAACAAATCGTGCCGCACGTCTTTGGACCATTTCCAGTTTGTGAATGTGATCTTTTTTGTATGGGTTCCACACCGTGGCGCAGTATTCCAGGTTGGAGCGCACCATCGTCATGTATGTTATTGTTTTTGTTTCTTGGCTGCCGATTCTGAGGTTACGTCTCAGGAAGCCGAGCATGCTGTTTGACTTTTTCACGATCCTGTCGATATGAGGTTTCCAATCGAGGTTGTTTGATAAATCGACTCCTAGGTATTTAGAGGTGGTCTCGGCCTGCAATTGGTGTCCTTTCAGCTTATATGACAGCATGAGCGGATCTTTAGAGGTGGCTACTCTCATCACACTACACTTGGCTGGATGAAATTCCATAGCCCAGGTTGATTCCCATCTTTCAAGGGCATGAAGATCTTCTTGAAGAATCTCGCAGTCTGCTTTGCTGTTATTTTCCCTGTATACAATACAATCATCTGCAAACAGACGTACCTTCGACTGGATGTGCTCGGGCAGGTCATTTATGAAAATGAGAAATAGCAGTGGACCAAGGACTGTACCCTGGGGAACTCCGCTGACCACAGGTGCACTGAACGATGTTTCACCCTCGATGACGACTTGTTGCGTTCGGCCTGACAGGAATGACTCTATCCACTTGTGAGTGTTGCCTTGGACGCCATAATGTGCGAGTTTCTTCAAGAGGCGCTGATGGGGTACCCTGTCGAAAGCCTTTGAAAAGTCAAGGATGGCCAGGTCGGTCTGTTTCTTCTTATCCAGGGATTGGGCTAAATCATGGTAGAGTCCGATAAGTTGTGTCTCACAGCTTCTCCGGGCACGAAATCCATGCTGGCAGTCCGTGAGGATGGCATGTTCTTCCAGATGAGACAGAATATTGCTAACAAGTATGTGTTCTTGAAGCTTACAGCAGAGCGATGTGAGTGACACAGGCCGGTAATTACTTGGCTCGTACTTATTCCCTTTCTTGTAGATGGCGGTGACATTTGCCTTCCTCCAATCAGCTGGCACCTCACCCTGCTCCCGACTTTTGTTGAAGATTTTTGTTAACAGGGGAGCGATTTCATCTGCTAGTTCTTTCAGGATTCTCGCCGGGATGGAGTCTGGGCCACTTGCCTTGTTTGGGTTAACTTTCCGTAATAATTTTGTGACACCCTCATCTGATATCTGAAGCTCTTTCATTGGTGGAAAGGGTTCTCCGACTGGTTCGGGGATACTTGAAACATCTTCATGGGTATATACAGATTCATACTGTCTTCCAAGGATGTCTGCTTTGTCCTTAGCTCCGGAGAAAAGCCTTCCATTCTCTTTGAGAGGAGAGATCCCAGTGTTGTCTTTCCTGGTATTTCTGATGTAGCTCCAGAATCGCTTCTGTTTTGGTGTTTTCCCGTCATCGTCTCCTACTTCTATCAGGTTGTCGATATAGTTCCAGTACGCTTTTCTTTCTTCCCGCTGGGCTGCTGCTTTCACTGCTCTGTATGCTCGCTCTGTTTTACCACTTTTAGTCTTTTTCTTCTTTGAGAACAACTTCTTCTGTTTACTTTGCAGTGCCTTCACTCTTTTTGTTGCCCAGGGCTTCCTGTGTCTGCTACCTTTCAACATTTTGCTTGGAATATACTTCTCCATTCCTGATATAATCTTGTCTTTGAACCGGGTCCACAGCTGGTTAACATCAGATCTTTCAGCTTGCTCTAGGAAGTCATCCTTGAAGTTTCTTAGGTCTTCACCAAATCCTGCGTAGTCAGCTTTCCTGTATATGTGGACTTTCCTGGTTGGTTTGGCTATTTTGTGAGGTCTAAGGCTTGATTCTACCATCACAGCATCATGATCTCCCATTCCTGGTATAGTTTCAACTCGGTTTACAAGAGACTGGTTGCTCGTGAAAAACAAATCCAGAACATTCTGTGTGTCTTCTGTTGATCTGGTTGGTTCAGTCACCATTTGATCTAAAAAGCAGTTTTTGGCCACTGACAGAAGTTGGTGTGATTCTTGAGAATGGGTGGCATATGGTTTAACACTTTCAGAGTCCCAGTCTATTCCTGGCAGGTTGAAGTCTCCTCCAAGCCATATGTGAGATCCGCTTGGTATCCGCTGTAGGTAGGTCTCTAGATTGGACAAATAGTCAGGGTCAGTCTCATCTGGGGTACGGTAGAAGGATCCAACATAAAGATGGCTTGCCCCAACAACTTTAACACGAACCCATTGTAGTTCACATCTAGAGTCGACTTTGAGTTCCTCTGGTTCATCACTCTGAAGTTGGTCTGAAACCAGAGTAAAAACTCCTCCATGACTGCCATCTCTGCGGTCTTTTCTGTAGGCTTTATAGTCTGGTGGGAAGACTTCTGCAGAACTTATACTGTTGTCAAGCCATGATTCACAGCCGATGACTATATCTGGTTTAGTTGACTCAATCATATTGTGGAACAGTGGTTTTCTATTGGCTCCTCTAATTGATTGGCAGTTGACTACCAGGACTTTTAGTGGGATGTCATTTCTAGGGGTTGCTGACTGGTGTATGCTATCCTGGGCAGGTCTAGTTGCTCTGTTCGGTGAAGATGTAGCATTTGGGTTATCAAAACTGATGTCAGAAATAAGGCTGTTGCTTAAGGGATCATAAAAGTTACTTGATTCATAGACAGTCGTATCAAAGAGTGATGTCGAGAAATTTGGCATGCCGCACTGAACACATTCCCAGCTGACATTCTTGAGACACCTCAAAAAGGTATCCGACATTCCCATACAATCTGAGTGATACCACACTTTGCATGTATCACACATCACTCCAGGTGTAGTCCATTTCACTGCCTTCTGACAGTGACCACAAGGATATTTGGGTGTACGCGGTCCTGGGTTAGGCTCTGGCGCATAAGAATTAGCCAAGAGAAGGCTACAAAGATACAATAATACCAGTTTACGTCTACAAACGGGCCCTTTTACTTTTGACATGGTGCAGCTCATTGTCATAACAAACTGTGTACATATTGAGGGTTTGTATGTAGACTCACCAAACAGGATATTACCAATTCCTTGCAGCTTTGTAGAATCATGGCTTTGCTCCTTGGGATAGAATGTTTGATAGCAAATAAGCACTGTGGAAAACACCACAAGTGGAAAAACATGTGTTATCATTCTGAATACATTTGGGCGGAAGTAAACAATGTATAATTCCCGCACATGCGCAGTAGTACACAATCGGGTTACCGAAGAAAAATATTGGAAAAACAATCTGGGATACCGTATCTATCATCCATTGTGTCATACATTGTAAACCCCGACGGTCAGACCGGCGGACTATAGATTTACAAAGTTTACCATCATTGCGTACCAATGCCACCATGTTGTTTTGTTAAAACAATTTCAAACATCGATTGCCAAAATCCAAGTCCGATAAATCTTACAGTTTTTAGATCAGGGGAGAACTGCAAATGCAGTCGTAGGTGTTCAACAAAAACGGTCAGTTGAGATAATTTGTCGCCGTTACCGAGTCAAATGCTGAGATTGTTCAGTAATTTGTCAAACGAAGTGTGAAATGGCCTAGTGCATGCCTGCTTAATTGTAGCAGAGCTTATAATTAAACTGAAGCGGGTAACAAAATGGCCGCGGTTTGGAAAATTATATTGCAGCCGTGCCTTTTAGAAATGTTTTCTATTGGCTAACCAAGTCACGTGTACTTAGTAAGAAAATACGTAGGTTGCCGAGCTATTCCAAATAACATTGTCTCTGCTGCACAGGCGCTCGAAAAAAATGAAGCCGAAATCAAGCTGTTACTGATAGAGCAAATCATTGAAAGATATCTGATCCTGAATGTATGAGCCTGCGTCCCATTGGACGACACGCGCTTCGCGCGTGCCGTCCAGGACGCACGTATAAAGCCTTTTAGTATCTGACAAGAATGTGTTTTAATATGTTCTCTATATAAGCTTTATATAAAACATTGATCCCCAAGGCGGCCTCATTTTCGGCCACAGGGCCATAATTTTTAACAAACTTAGTAAAAGTAAGTAAGGGTGCAAAGATCAGGAATACAGTGAACGCCTAAGCTCACAGGCGGGTCCACTTAATAGTCCCTAGGCTCCTTATTGAATAAAATTGGTGGAGGCGTACTTAGTTAGTTGGTGTTGCATACCAAATATCAAGGTGCTAGGCATTGTCGTTTCAGACAAGATGATTTGTTTTCTGTTTTTTTTTTTCCAATATAAAAGTAAAGCAGAGGACAAAGCCCAGAAATCGATTCAATCAAGTACCTCAACTGATTCGAGACACAATATGGGAAAGTGAACACCACACAAAAGAGAGCCAAGCGATCAGCCATTTCCCAGCAGGTGATCGCATGCCTATGTAAAATATGCCACCTCCAAATGTGTCATTTACACCACAGGACTACATTTTGTAAAAACTAGGTTATGCTACATACCAAATATTAAGACTCTAGGCATTGTGTTTTCAAACAAGAAGATTTTCATTTTGAAAATCTATTTTAGCCCATGTGACCTAGCTATGCAATGGACTAAACTATTTGAACAATTATTTAAGAGGGTCATATTAGAACCATTCCTGCAAAGTTTGGTTAAAATCAAGCTAGTAATTTAGGAGGAGATTTTGCCATCATAAACCATAGACAGCCAGTGTCCCAAATATGATCATTTTTACATCTCTTCCAAAATAGAATGCGCTACATGCCGTATATGCAGAGTTTAAAGGTCTACATTTTGGTTTAGGAGGGGTCATCTGCAGACTATCTGCTAAGGAAAAGATTATTTCATGTCTAAGTGTCTTTCAATATCTCACCGAACTAAAGGGGCTTTAAGAGGTGACTTACCGCCTATATAGGTTCACTAAGATAAATATAAATATTCTATCAGAAAATAACTAAACTCTTTATTACTCCATGCAGGGAATTTATGATCCACTATTCGGTCTGTCTCGCATAGAACCTAGGAGAGTCATAAACACATTAATGATTAGTACCACTTTGATGGTTTAAAATGTAGGTTTTTGGGCAGTTTGACCTTGAACTTTGATACAAAGATCATATCAGCAGTCAGAAGCTATTATTGACAAAAGAACACCTTTGACAATCAGTGTGCATAATATGAACCATCTACAACAAAACATGTTAGAGATATTGCTTTACAGTCCATACAACCAGCTTCAAATAATTTTGAAAATAAAGGCTCACATGTCATATTGGCAATTATTCTACAAAATATGAAGTACCTCTGTCAAAAACATACCACTGTTAGACAGATTCTAATTAGCCTTTGACTCCAGGGTCATAGCGGTGATATGTAACATACTTTGTGATTGACACATCATAAGCAATAATTGTGCTAAGTATGAACACCCTTGGTCAAAAAATGAAGGAGGATTTCGCGTAACAAGCCATAAACTGATTGTAGGTATATTTGACCTTGTCTTTTGGCACCAATGGCAAAGCGGTGATAAGAAACCTACGTTGTAATCTACAGCCCATAGACAATCATTGTGCCATATATGAACACCCTCGGTCCTAGAAATGAAAGGGGAGTTCATGTTATGAGTCGTATTACTGATTTTGTCTTAATTTGATCTTGACCTTTAACTCCAAGATTATATTGATAATTTGAAATACCCACCATAGGCAAATTTGAACATCGAGGCATAAAGGTAAATAGCAAGTTCTTGTAATAACACTAACATAGGTACCCTTTAAAACAGATTTAGGAGGACAGTTGGTGATGAACAAACTCCATGCTGCTACCAATACCAATAGGCAAAACCTACTATATTTTAATTAGCTGATGGATAAAAGACCATACTTGATTTGGAGTGCGTTCAAATCGTACGCACTGACAATATGTGTAAATTAAAAGGCAATAGATTAAAATAAATGTAAGCATGGTACTAAACAATGATGTCAAAATGATAAATCAGTTACTTCCATTCTACACATATATATGGGCCAGGATATGATGAAAGGTACCTTATGGTCGCTATAATCAAAATCAGGCTAATGTGTTACATCTGCAAAGTATTACATGTTAAGAGCATTAATTTTCCTGAAAATTCGAAGTGAGTATCTTCGAAACTGATGATTATATGGATGTTAGAAACAACATATGTAATCAGGTTTTTGGAATGTGACGTCAAGAATGGTGTTAACGTTGTTCTATATTCGTTTGTTGATTAGTGCGTGCTCAGCATAAGAATCTAGCAAATATAAAGTTTTCTCATGTCTTATACATGTGATAATGAAATTACAGATGAAGTTACATGAATTTATATCTTCTAGGTCGTATTATAGGCATTCGAAATGACCCACCTGTAGGTGTTGTAATCTGAGTGTTCACATGGCAACGACCCTTATAGAAAACTTTAAAAAAGTATAATCAGAAACTTGTTATTTTGATGGTATCAGAGTTTAAAAGCATTTTCATGGAAATATAAAGGCATGTAATTTTATGTTATTTTAAGTATTTTTCAAATGTCTTTTACGTAATAATTGCTTGGATGTCTTAAGGTCTCTTTTGTCAGCTCCGCGTTCTTATGTATTACATTAAAATAGGCCCAAATATTTTAATGCAATGCTTATTTGGTTAAATATACACCCCTACTGCTTTAAAATTTTGAAATTATTTGCATATTTGCATTTCTTTTCACCAAGCCAACTTTTGCTTATTTCAGATGCTATATATGATTCTTTGAATGAGGGTGCCCTTCTTCGAAGCCTAATGAAGAGTTACTGTCCCTGTTTTAAAAAGCAATTCCAGTGGTTTAATAATGTACAATTATAAAACTTTCCATTGATATATCACAATCCTATTTTACAAGAAGGGAGAGGTTCCACTTCAGCTGAGCGACTTATAATAAAAATTATTTGCTAGATTTTTCCTCGATCAAAAGGTTATTTAGAGAAAAAATTGAAAAATATTCTTGCAAGAAAACAAAATGCCCAAAGTTTCGATATTTGGTATGTAACATTACCTAGTGGTACTCTACCGAGTTTGCTCAAATTGTGGTTATGTGGTCAAAATGGCCTCATCATGGATGCCATACAGTTTACATTGACTTATAAATTGTAACATACAAAATCTCCTGGTTTGAAACCACTAGGTCTAGATCCCTGATATCACCCAGTGGACCATACTTAAATTTGCTCCAAATAGAGCCCTGGGGACAAAAATGGCCCCGCCAAGGGTTCACCAGGAGCATGGTCAGTTTTTAATAGATACATATAGATTAGAGGTTTTAAACAACAACTCAGGTGAGCGATCCAGGGTCACTTGGCCCTCTTTTAGTGTGTGTCAATGCTTGATATGATACCACAGAACATGCTAAATGATGTTTCAATGTGATATGTTTACTATATGTACGTCATTATCACAATATGACAATGCCCTGATATCTATGAAATAGTAAAATGTGCATTTCCCAAAATATACCCGAATATAAAAATGTCAGTTTTCGAAGCAAAATAAGAAAATATTTTGCCAGGTTTTATAAGTAAACACGACAGGATATATGTAAGTTGAATAACGCAGCATTTAATTTAAAACAAGATAAATAAAAAATATAAATTTTAAAAACTTTACCTGTCCGATTACAAAAATTTGGACTATTTTTAATAAAATAACTGATTTTCACCTAAAAATAAAGACATATCATTTCTGATTTCGACTTTATAATAAAGCCAGGTCAAGATTATATAAAACTCAATGATCATTTTTTAGTCTTTCTTTGCCGGTGTCGTGTATCTGTTGCTGCAAATGGATATCAGAAATTCGCATTTTCACTTCTAAAAATGAAGTTTTTGCCAAATTTTAACACCACTGCCCCTCTTTGAAAAAGTAATTCCGGCGGACATCTTGCCATATCATTCATGCAATCGTTTTCTATTTTACAGATGGGGAGGGGTTCTGCCTTAAATAAGCGACTTTTTGCCAGTTTTTTGCTCTACCATTTATTTAAGTACATATTTCAAAACAAAATTTCCAAATTAAGCATGCTTTTTATCCTGCAAACAGGCTTTGTTTCACGAAAACACAATTAAGATAATGCATCAAAGTATCATTATCGTGTTTTAAATTACCAGCCAGCCAATGCTTGAGGACTGTGGAATTTTATGATTTTTAGAGAATTCAAGCATATTTGAACCGTAACATGAGATTTCCAACAATGTGGCATTTTGTCAAATGTAGACTCAGACGAGACAATGCAGCCTCCTTTTAAGCTTAGAAACTCCAAATTATGTTCAGTCAGTAACTTAACACTCATAGAATATTCAAGCGACTAGCAAAGGCTCTGATCAGACTGCGCGTATGCGCAGGCTGATCTGAGGCTTTGCTGGTCGCACATACCGTATTGTTGGAAGTCCCATGCCACGGCTCATTTAAGCAGAAATACGGCGAATGGAAATAGTGGAGACATGGTAAATTCAAATATGCGTCAATTTTGGTGGAATGGCTGCCCAGCGAAAATTAACAAGCAAATCAATTTCATTTTAACCTTGTTTAATGAGTATATAAACCCCCAAACCTGCCCCCTTGTCTTTCCATGGTATGTTACAATACTCTGACATCCTTAACTCTCCTAGACCACGGATTGACTACGAAAAACAAAAGATGGTACTCTGCATACTCCAGCTGCAAAAAATATTTTGAGAATTGTGCTAATATCTACCAGTAGAGGTTCAGAGGGTCTATCAATCGGGAAAGCCCGACACAATTAAAAAAATCTATTCAAGCCTCGGGTGTATGTAAGGCGCATTACGCGTAGGACTATGTACGAAAAGGCTCCATGTTGGTAGCCGGAACTGGTATAAGGAAAATTAGTTGTGTAGCATGAATATAAATGTACCCAACATATTGAACATAATGTTTGTTGGCACTTACATAGATCTTGTAATTGTAAAGAGACAGTTCACAGCTCGTAGTGCTTTACCTGCTAATGTATTTGTAGCCTTAATAAATGATCGCCGACTGGATAGGACAACACCTAAATAATTAAAGCTGCTTACTATTTCAATTCCGTGATATCCATCTTTCTTTATTACTTAATTACCCCCTTTTTCTGAAAACAACTATTTTCGTTTTATTTTAATTAACCCCCTTTTTCTGAAAACAACTATTTTCGTCTTATCAAAATTAGGTTAGATTCCATTTAATAAAAAACATTTCTAAATAATTCAATGAAAATTGAAGCCCTTCAATAGCTTCTGATAGTGTGACAGCATCATCAAGGCACCTAGTCCCCCAGTCATGACCGTATTAGCTGCTCTTAGGCAGGGGTATCATCGGATGCCAACCGACTCATTGTTGCTAGGTTTAGTAATGCCTGAAAATAATTAAAATATTTTTATAACTAAACATGCAGCTAATATAACATATGAGCCAGTGCATTAGATTTCCATCAATGTGGTATGTGCAACCAGCAAAGTCTCAGATCAGCCTGCGCATACGCGCAGTCTGATCAGAGCCTTTCCTAGTCGCTTGAGTATTCTATGAGTGTTGAGCTTCTGACAGAACATCATTTGGGGTTTCTAAGCCTAAAATTAGGCTGCACATGCTGGTCTGAATCTACACTTGTCAAAATACCACATTGTTGGAAATCACATGTCACGGCTCATATACTTACTTATAAAACATTTTTATCAATTGTCATATCTACATACTAAGGTGACTTTAAACTGGTTTGTGCCATTTCCAAATTTCCTATTTTCGCATTATATCCTGGCGCTATGAACCAGGCGAGGACAAAATGATAAAATCCGCCACGCGAAATGGCAAATAACAAGCGAGAAAAGATTAAACAATGCCATGCGTTATAACGTCATTTTTAAACTCTTTTTCGTCTTTTTGCCTGTTTTTTTCACTTCGCCTACCGTTATGGCTGGAAAAAAGGACAAAATAAATCAGGGAAAAAGAGACGAAAGAACTTTATCTGTCACGCAAAAAGATGAAAAACAAGCGTGTAACATGAAAAAATGTCATGCGATATAATGCTATTTGTAAACTCTTTTTCGTCTTTTTTTCTCTCTTTTTTTGCTGGCGTTTTTCGTTATTTCGTTTTTTTCGCTTGGCGTTATTGTGTCTTTGTGCCTCCCCTTGTGGCCAGGCAAAACGATAAAACGCGCCACGCCAAAAGACGAAACAACAACCAAAATGCAACGCTAAAGGAAAATAAAATATCAATGAAAAACGCAAAAACGCCACGCGAAAAGATACAGCCAAAACGAAATTTAATAGCATCGCTGGCTTACCTTTTCGATATATGTATGTTCACATGCATGCGTCCTCATGTGTCCTCACATGCATGTGTGCGTGCGCCAATGTATACATTATCCATCATTTCGAGTTGTTATTCTCTATCCACTAGATACTAGGACACGGCACCTGAAAATATTCAAAAGTGCAACGTTGATTTACGTTAAATTTGAGTAGGTATATGTACCTATAATCAGATGCCTAACGTTGTGTACTTCAAACGCAAGACTGCAGTTTTTAAATCTCTTTATACCCCAGCGCAAAATTATGTTTGCAGTTTGAAAACATTATAAATCAAATACCACCATGATAATGTTCCTGCAGATTAATAAATCTTTCTCGCCTCAACGCAAAAAAGTGTGTCTTAACACCAACGAATTAAACTTACCTGCAGCGTAATCAACCTTTAATTCAACGAAATCAGCGTTTCTGCACATTTACACACCTTCTGATCCATGTGAATTCAATGCACTTCATGGTAACAGAACCTTTAACGCCAACGCATACAAGTTTGCGGCACAGTAACAGTTGTATCATTATTGTTCGCTTGATGCTCGGAAATATGTCATCACCACATGTTTTAACACTTTGAACACAAATGCACACACGCACATCCGGCAACAAAATACATTGTGCTAACTTTAACCGAAAATCAACATCAAAAAGGCACACCAATGGCGTAACAATCCACACATAACATAACACGGTAAAGTTGTTTAGGTTGATGGAACAGAACATTTACACCATTTCAATTCGCATGATGCTCGAAAAAGCTGCCACAATCACATGGATTTAACACTTTCAAAATGAATATGCTCGCTCACGTGGCGAAACTACGCAGTAGTATACTTTTAATCAAATACACACTCAAAAACAAAAGGATTGCAGCAGAACAAACGACCATGGAGAAACATGACATGAGCCGTACTTCTGTGTGATAACAGGCACCAAAGTAAACCTAGTTTTAGTTGCTTATTTTTATGGGGCGGTGCTTTTGTCGCATTTTGTACTCCGGTGTACAAACAGTCACCAAAACAAACCTATTTTTAGTTGTTTATGTTTATTGAGGGGTGCTTTTAGTCGCATCTTGTACTTGGGTATACAGACAGGCACCAAAACAAGCCAATTTTAAGTAGTTTATGTTTATGGGGTGGTGCTTTAAATCGCATCTTGTACTTCAGTGAACACACAGGCACCAAAACATACCCATCTTTATTTGTTTAAGTTTATGGGGTGGTGCTTTTTCTCACATCTTGTACGTACTTCGATGTACAAACAGGCACCAAAACAAACCTATTTTTAAGTTGTTTATGTTTATGGGATGGTGCTTTTGGTCGCATCTTGTACTTCGGTGTACATACAGGCACCAAAACAAACCTATTTTTAGTTGTTTATGTTTATGGGATGGTTGTTTTAGTCGCATTGTATGCTTTGGTGTACAAACAGGCTCCAATAATACCCATCTTTAGTTGTTTATTTTATAGGGTGGTGCTTTTTCTCACATCTTGTACTTCGATGTACAATCAGGCTACAAAACAAGCCTATTTTTTAGTTGTTTATGTTGTAGTCGCATCATGTAGTTCGGTGTACAAACCGACATCAAAACATACGCATATTTAGTTATCTAAGCTTATGGGGCGGTGCTTTTTCTCACATCTTGCACTTCAATGTACAAACAGGCACCAAAACATACCAATCTTTAGTTGTTAAAGTTTGTACACCGAAGTACAATATGTGACTAAAAGCACCATACCATAAACTTAAACAATAATAAATAGGTTTGTTTGTACACCGAAGTACAAGTTGCGATTAACAATAATAAATAAGTTTGTTTGTACACCGAAGTACAAGCTGCGATTAAAAGCACCATCCAATAAACATAAACAACTAAACCACTTTTAAATAGACTTGTTTTGGTGTCTGTTTGTACAACGAAGTACAAGATGCGAGTAAAAACACAACACATAAACATAAACAACTAAAGATAGGTTTGTTTTGGTGCCTGTTTGTACATCGAAGTACAAAATGCGAGTAAAAGCACCACTTCATAAACAGAAACAACTAAAAAAGGATACAAACAGGCACCAAAACAAACCTATCTTTAGTAGTTTATGTTAAAGGGATGATGCTTTTAGTAACATTTTGTACCTCGGTGCACAAGCAGGCACCAAGAACAAACCTATCTTTAGTTGTTTATATTTATAGGGTGGTGCTTTAGTGTATATTTCAAACACAAGACTAGTTTTTAAATCCTCTTTGACCCCAGCGCAAAATTGTGTCTGCAGTTTGAAAACATCCTAACTCAAACGCCGCCAGTGTGTCTGCAGCGAAAATAACCCTCAGATACCAACGGAATAATGTTCCTGCAGATTAATAAACCTTTCTCACCTCAACGCAATAAACGTGTCTGCAGCTATACCTGTTAACGCCAACGAATTAAACCTGTCTGCAGTGTAATCAACCTTAAAGGCAAACGAAAGCAGCGTGTCTCCACATTATTACACCTTCTGATCCTCGTGAACTAAATGTACCTTCAGTGTAACAGAACTTTTAACGCCAACGCATACATGTTTACGGCACAGTAACGGTTGTATCATTATTGTTCGCTTGATGGTCGGAAATATGACATCATCACATGTTTTAACACTTTGAACACAAATGCACACGTGCACATCCGGCGACACAAAACATTGTGCTAACTTTTAAACGAATATCAAACACCGAAACACACTGATTTAAGCATAACACACGCCCACGGCGTAACACTCTACACATATTATAACACAGTGAAGCTGCTAAAGTTGATGGCACAGAACATTTGCACAATTTCAATTCGCCTGTTGCTCGGAAATCTGCAACAATCACATGTATTTAACACTTTGAATCACATGCTCACGTCCATTTGACGAAATTACGCCGTTTTATACTATTAATAGCATATAGATTGAAAAACAAAACGATTTTAGCAGAACAAACGACCATGGAGCAGCACGACATGAGCGTTACATTAACCTTCGCCTTTTTGTAATGGGGTTTAGATGTTTATGTTCATAAGGTGGTGCTTTTACTCGCTTCTTGCACTTTAATGAACAAACAGGCACCAAAACAAGCCTATTTAACAGGGGTTTAGTTGTTTATGTTTATGGAATGGTGCTTTTAATAGCAACTTGTACTTTGGTGTACAAACGGGCATCAAAATAACCTTATCTTAATTGTATATGTTTATGGGTTTGTGATTTTACTTACATCTTGTACTTCGGTATTAAATAGGCACCAAAACAAACATATTTCTAGTTGTTTATGTTTATGGGGTGGTGCTTTTTCTAGCATCTTGTACTTCGTTGTACAAACAGGCACCAAAACAAACTTATGCTAGTTGTTTATTTTATGGGGTGGTGCTTTTTCTCGCATCTTGTACTTCGGTGTACAAACATGCACCAAAACCAACCTACTTTTAGTTGTTTATGTTCATTGGGTGGTGCTTTTACTAGCATCGTGTACTTCGGTGTACAAACAGGTACCAAAACAAACCTAGTTTTAGTTGTTTAAGTTTATGGGGTGGTGCTTTTACTCGCATCTTGAACTTCAGTGCACAAACAAGTACCAAAACAAACCTAGTTTTAGTTGTTAAGTTTATGGGATGGTGCTTTTACTCACATCTTGAACTTCAGTGTACAAACAGGTACTATTACAAGCCTATTTAACAGGGGCTTAGTTGTTTATGTTTATGGGATGGTGCTCTTAATCCTAACTTTACTTCCCTGTACAAACAGGCACTAAAACAATCCTTTTTTTATTTGTTTACGTTTATGAATCGATGCTTTTACTCACATTTTGTACTTCGATGTACAAACAGGCACCAAACAAACCTATTTTTAGTTGTTCATGTTTATTGGGTGGTGCTTTTACTCGCATCTTGTACTTTGGTGTACAAATAGGCACCAAAACAAAACTATTTTAGTTGTTTAAATTTATGGTATGATGCTTTAAGTCGCATCTTGTACTTTGGTGTACAAACAGGCACCAGAACAATCCTTTTTTTCTAGTTGTTAACGGTTCATGGAGTGATGTTTACTCGCATCTTGTACTTCGGTGTACAAACAGGCATCAAAACAAACCTATTTTTAGTTGTTTATGTTTATGAGGTGGTGGTTCTAGTCGCATCTTGTACTTCGGTGTACAAACAGGCACCAAAACAGACCCATTTAGCAGGGCTTTAGTTTAATATGTGTATGGGATTGCATTTAATCAAAGCTTATAATTTTGTTTCCAAACGGACACTACATGAACCAGAAAAAATACCTACCAATTCATATACTCAAGATAACTGAAACATGTCTTTCTGTTCAAGTGGATGTGTAGCTTCCATGATCTTCTGGGGTCTGGACCTGATAAACAAATTATATGATTTGATTTTTAGTTCAATTCTTTGCCTAGTAGTGTCATCTGCTGATAACCTTTGTAAACAAGTTGGACCAAGATCAGGCCGGACAAAACGTCAGGCCTGATCTGGATCCAACTTGTTTACCACTCTGGTGGAAATTCTGTAGGAATGTATCGAATTCAAAGGAAAAACAAGCAGACGACGAAACATCATGAAAAATTATGTAATAACACCAAAATCACATGTACTGGCCAATTTCTTCATATACAGTGTTGCTTCAGTATGTACAACTTCCACTGTAATGACCATCTTTGTTGACAATGGTGACAAGGGATACTTACTAAATGGCCAACGATATTGCCAACTTGATTTGTAATCTGTGGTTGTGAAATGTCCTGGTCCTATTCACTTGCTTTTAATTGTCACCGCTTACTTTTATTTGTGAAATGTAATGACCAAAGTCTACCTTACATGCATTAAATGATGTTATCATTTCTTTAGTTTTGATGCATTGGCTTCAATGATTGTGAATTTTCAGTTCTCGTTCCCTTCTTTTTACCAGTCAATGTTAACCTGTGCTTGTTCTATTTGGTGGCAATGCAAAGCCTCTTTTCCAAGCAAATAATGATGCTATTACTTCTGGCATATGTATTACATCACAACTTGCGCTGACAGTAAAAACGTTAACAGTTTTCGCTAATATACAAAGCCAATACATACCTCTTCCACCTTTTTGAGATGTTGTTCTCTACAAACTAACAGCTAGGACATGGCACCTGAAAATATACAAACCGGCGACGTTAATATACGGTAAACATTTGGAGTAGGTACCCGTATTAAGAGGGTTTAAGTTGTTTATGTTTATGTAGTGGTTCTTTTGGTCGCACCTTGTACTTCCGTGTACAAACGGGCACCAAAACAAACCTATTTCTAGTTGTTTATGTTTATGGGTTGGTGCTTTTATTCACATCTTGTACTTCGGTGTACAAACAGGCACCAATAAAAACCTAATTTTAGTTGTTTATGTTTATGGGGTGGTGCTTTTTCCTCATCTTGTACTTCTATGTACAAACAGGCACCAAAACAAACCAATCTTTAGTTGTTTATGTTTATGGGGTGGTGCTTTTAGTCACATTATGTACTTCGGTGCACTAGCAGGCACCAAAAACAAACCTATTTTTAGTTGTTTAAGTTTATGGGATGGTGCTATAGTGTATATCTCAAACGCAAGACTGCAATTTCTTTTTAAATCCCATTTTACCCCATCACAAAATTGTGTCTGCACATTAAAACACCTTCAGATCCTCGTGAAATCAATGTACCTTCAGGGTAACAGAACTTTTAAAGCCAATGCATACATGTTAACGGCACAGTAACGGTTGTATCATTATTGTTCGTTTGATGGTCGGAAGCATGACATCACCACATGTTTTAACACTTTGAACACAAATGCACACGCGTACATCCGGCGACCCAAAACATTGTGCTAACTTTTAAACGAATATCGACACTAAAACACACTGGTTTATGCAAAATACACGCATATGGCGTAACACTCTACACATATAATAACACGGTGAAGCTGCTATGGTTGATGGCACAGAACATTTGCACCATTTCAATTCGCCTGATGCTCAGAAATCTGCCACACTCACATGTATTTAACACTTTGAATACACATGCTCACGTCCATTTGACGAAATAACGCAGTATTATACTATTAATCGCATATACACTGAAAAACAAAACGATTTTAGCAGAACAAACGACCATGGAGCAGCACGACATAAACGTTACATTAACCTTCGCCTTTTTATAATGGGTTTTTTTGTGGGGCAACTGTATTTGTGTCACCTTGCAACTGCCAGCTTGCATTTGCCACTTCGCCAGTTTTATGGACTATGTGCCCCACATAAAGTTTCAATTTTATGGATCAAGAGTAAGGCATTGGAAAAGGGAACATAATTCAATCCAGTGAATTTATATTTGCTAGTTGATGTTGTAATTTTACATGCTTTGTGGACAACTTAATTATTTTAAGTTTTGATGTATATATGCACTTGATGTATCAACATGAACATAGTCTTAATTAGACTCTTTCACCACATTTTGTTATATATTGTTTTTCTTGCCTATATCAGCTAACTAGTCATTTAGAGCAGCACTTCATGGCCTGTAAAGGAATGGCATAAATAACTGCTATGTGAATAGCACTAATTTATGTAATGACTTTACTTTAATTGTCAAGATATTTATAACCTTTAAGAGTGCCTCACGCACTGGTTAAAGAGAAATCGATATCCTGTTTGGAGCCTCCCAAACTGACCAGGAGACTGACCGTTACTACGGTAATATCGAGCTTTGTGTATTTGGGACTAGGTCAAACAGTTTCATACACTTAGCGAACAAGCTTGGATGCTGTTATAAGCATAAATTTTATTTGTTTCCCACCTACTTCCCAATCACCTCCATCTGGTTTGCTGATTAGGCATAATTTCTTGTAATGTTGCCATTATTGTACAGATTTAGATAATTTGTACTTTTTCTTTTGTAAGTGTGCTTGAAGTTTTTATGCTATGTTTTCCTATAACTTACTGATCATGACCAACAGAATGATTCAAATTTATGATAGAGTAAGACATTGAAAGGGGGAACATATTTAAGAATAGTGGATTTATATTTACTAGTTGGACTATGTGCCCTGCATAAAGTTTCAATTTTATGGATCAAGAGTAAGGCATTGGAAAAGGGAACATAATTCAATATAGTAGATTTATATATGCTAGTTGATGTTGTAATTTTACATGCTTTGTGGACAACTTAATTATTTTAAGTTTTGATGTATAAATGCACTTGATGTATCAACATGAACATGGTCTTAATTAGACTCTTTCACCACAATTTGTTGTATATTGTTTTTCTTGCCTATATCAGCTAACTAGTCATTTAGAGCAGCACTTCATGGCCAGTAAAGGAATGGCATAAAGATGTTTATGTTTATGGTGTGGTGCTATTACTCGCATCTTGCACTTTGGTGTACAAACAGGCACCAAAACAAGCCTAGTTAACTGACTTTAGTTGTTTATGTTATGGGACGATGCTTTAAACGCAACTTGTACTTTGGTGTACAAACAGGCATAAAACAACCCTTTCTTAATTGTTTATGTTTATGGGGAGGTGCTTTCACTTACATCTTGTACTTCGGTGTACAAACAGGCACAAAAACAAACCTATTTTTAGTTGTTTATGTTTATGTGTGGTGCTTTTTATCGCATCTTGTACTTCGATGTAACCTGTGCTTGTTCTATTTGGTTGCAATGCAAAGCCTTTTTTCTAAGCAAATAATGATGCTGTTACTTCTGGCATAGGTATTACATCACATCTTGCGCTGACAGTAAGAAAACGTTAACAGTTTTTGCTGATGTACAAAGCCAATACATACCTCTTCCACCTTTTTGATACGTTGTTATCTACACACTAACAGCTAGGACATGGCACCTGAAAATATACAACCGGCGACTTTAATAAACGTTACACATTTGGAGTAGGTACCCGTATTAAGAGGGTTTTCGTTGTTTATATTTATGAGGAGGTACTTTTGGTTGCACCTTGTACTTCCGTTTACAAACGGGCACCAAAACAAACCTATTTTTAGTTGTTTATGTTTATGAGGAGGTACTTTTGGTTGCACCTTGTACTTCCGTGTACAAACGGGCACCAAAACAAACCTAATTTTAGGTGTTTATGTTTATGGGGTGGCGCTTTAGTCACATCTTGTACTTCGGTGTACAAACAGGCATCAATACACACCTAGTTTTAGTTGTTTATATTTATGGGGTGGTGCTTTTTCTCGCATCTTGTACTTCGATGTATAAACAGGCACCAAAACAAACCTGTTTCTAGTTGTTTATGTTTATGGGATGGTGCTTTTACTCGCATCTTGTACTTTGGTGTACAAACAGGCACCAAAACAAACCTTTTTTTTAGTTGTTCATGTTTATGGGGTGGTGCTTTTACTCGCATCTTGTACTTCTGTGTACAAACAGGTACCAACACAAGCCTATTTAATAGGGGTTTAGTTGTTTATTTTAATGGGATGGTCCTTTTAGCCGCAACTTGAACTTCCAAGTACAAACAGGCACAAAAACAACCCATTTTTAGTTGTTTATTTTTATGAAGTGATGCTTTTACTCACATTTTGTGCGTCGATTTACAAGAAGGCACCAAAACAAACCTATCTTTAGTTGTTTATGTTTATGTTATTGGGTGGTGCTTTTACTCGCATCTTGTACTTCGGTGTACAAAAAGCCCATAAAACAAACCTCGTTTTAATTATTTAAGATAAGGGGATGGTGCTTTAAGTCTCATCTCGTACTTCGGTTTACAAACAGGCACCAAAACAAACCTTTTTCAGCTGTTTATGTTTATGGGGTGGTGCTTTTACTTGCATCTTTTGTACTTTGGTATACAAACAGGCACCAAAACAAACCTATTTCTAGTTGTTTATGTTTATGGGGTGGTGCTTTTTCTCGCATCTTGTACTTCGTTGTACAAACAGGCACCAAAACAAACCTATCTTTAGTTGTTTATGTTTATGGGGTGGTGCTTTTACTCGTATTTTGTACTTCCGTTTACAAACAGGCACCAACACAAGCCTATTTAACAGGGGTTTAGTTGTTTATGTTTATGGGATGGTGCTTTTAACCGCAACTTGTACTTCCCTGTACTAAAAGGCACCAAAACAATCCCTTTTTTAGTTGTTTATGTTTATGAAGTGATGCTTTTACTCACACTTTGTACTTCGATTTACAAACAGGCACCAAAACAAACCTATCTTTAGTTGTTTATGTTTATGAGGTGGTGCTTTTACTCGCATCTTTTGTACTTCGATGTACAAACAGGCACCAAAACAAACCTTTTTCAGCTGTTTATGTTCATGAGGTGGTGCTTTTAGTCGCATCTTGTACTTCGGTGTACAAACAGGCACCAAAACAAACCTATTTCTAGTTGTTTATGTTTATGGGTCGGTGCTTTTTCTCGCATCTTGTACTTTGATGTACAAACAGGCACCGAAACAAACCTATTTTTAGTTGTTTATGTTTATGGGGTGGTGCTTTTACTCGCATCTTGTACTTCGGCGTACAAACAGGCACCAACACAAGCCTATTTAACAGCGGTTTAGTTGTTTATGTTTATGGGACGATGCTTTTAATCGCAGCTTGTACTTCGGTGTAAAAACAGGCACAAAAACAACCCTTTCTTAATTGTTTATGTTTATGCAGAGGTGCTTTTACTTACATCTTGTATTTCGGTGTACAAACTGGCACAAAATCATACCTATTTTCAGTTGTTTATGTTTATGTGTGGTGCTTTTTTTTTATCGCATCTTGTACGTCGATGTACAAACAGGCACCAAAACAAATCTATCTTAAGTTGTTTATGTTTATGGAGTGGTGCTTTTACTCGCATCTTGTACTTCGATGTACAAACAGGCACCAAAACAAACCTATTGTTAGTTGTTTATGTTTATAGGGTGGTGCTTTTACTCGCATCTTGTACTTCGATGTACAAACAGGCACCGAAACAAACCTACTTTTAGATGTTTATGTTTATGGGCTGGTGCTTTTACTCGCATCTTGTACTTCGGCGTACAAATAGGCACCAACACCAGCCTATTTAACAGGTGTTTAGTTGTTTATGTTTATGGGATGGTGCTTTTAACGGCAACTTGTACTTCCCGGTACAAACAGGCACCAAAACAACCCTTTTTTAGTTGTTTATGTTTATGAAGTGATGCTTTTACTCACATTTTGTACGTCGATTTTCAAGCAGGCACCAGAACAAACCTATCTTTAGTTGTTTATGTTTATGGGATGGTGCTTTTACTCGCATCTTGTACTTCGGTGTACAAAAAGGCACCAAAACAAACCTAATTTTATTTGTTTAAGATTATGGGATGGGGCTTTTAGGCTCATCTAGTACTTCGGTGTACAAACAGGCACCAAAACAAACCTTTTTTAGTTGGTTATTAGGGTGGTGCTTTTACTCGCA